>OY776288.1:33750892-34350892 GCA_963675345.1 Trididemnum clinides
CGATTGGCTGTGGCAGGTGCGCTGATTACAACGTTGTTTAATGCACGAGCGTCAATCGAACAAAAATTGGTCTTCAACGAGTCAGAATATGTATCACGTTTATTATATGACTCAACACGTTGAAGCAAAATCTTTAAACAGCGATTAATTTTTGGAAGTGAAAGCAAAAGGAAATAACAAAGCAAAAATTTTGCATAAAAATAAATGATCCCGGGAAGTTGTATTGCTCCAAAACGCTTTGGAGGAGCGGATTTAACTCTGCATTTACTTCTGAATAAATTTTGTGTTTGGCAAACAGTGCTGTAAGTGCTCAAACAATTATTCGTTTCATTTTCTCAATGCACTACACTGCGATGCCATGATAATTAGTGATTGACCAAGGAAATTTATTTGATTATCTTTCGCAGTTACTACAACGTGCACAGCATTTGCATCGCTGATTTATTTCCTCGTTCGACGGATTCTTACGTCGCATTATCACTGAGCGTTATCATCTTCAACTTCGTTGCTTTCTTGTACATAGCAGCTGTCCATGTTGCAATCTATTATTTCTCGTTCACGATAAAACAGGCAGCTGGGAACAGATCTGATGCAGCTTAGATTGTTAGTGTGTTTGCCAGTTGATTGCTTGACTGAGTTACAGAAAATTTTTATTTGTTAATTCTTCTAGAACCAAAAAGAACAAATACAGTAAAATTTTGAGTAAAAAGAATAAACTCACATTGCTAGTTGTCACTTTAATTAAGAAATGTTTTCACATTTCAACACAGTAAGGAGAGGTGGAACAGCAAAATCTTGAAATGAAATTGTTCATTAACCAATGTACTTTTTTGGCTATAAATTTCGAGTCAAACCCATTTAAAAATCAAAGTGAAATGACGTTCTCGCTTTACGTTTCCTGGAGAACGAATATCTTCTCTTTCCTTTTCTTTCTTATGCAAACCATCGCAGCAGAAAAACTGCATCAAACTAATGGGTAAATGTTTTTTTCTATTTTTTATTATTTTCGCTATTTGTTGCAAATCTAGAACAATTTAAAAATCGGTTTAATTAACTCCCAGAAAAACATTGAAGGCAATTTTTTTTTAAACCACGCAAAAACGTTTTTTAAGAAAACAACTTTTTCTCCTACTTTGATGTGTTTGGTCACCCTGATAAAGGATTAAAATTTTTGACAGCGCCATAAAATATGTAAAAACTTGCATTTGAGATGCTCCCACGTAGGCCTACACTTCGCAACGATATGTCCAGAAATATGTTATTAAATATTGTATATGCAATTTTAGTGGCTATTCAGCGGAAGATTTTTTGGATCATTTTCACCAACTTTTTGACGTGGATTCCAGTTTGCATTTTCAGTTTTTTGAAGTCGTCTTAATACTGAAGCAGCAATGATTGATGGAAAGATTTATCAATATGCTGCTATTATATTGCTGCCAATCAACAGCGCCTTCAGCCCTGTACTCTATTCAAACGTTTTTTTTTCCTCTTTAAAAAAGTTTGTGGTTAAGCAGATGACTTTGATGTTTGACGTCTTTTTAACCACTCGCAGACAGATGATGTATATAGACCTATATGTATGTGCAAAGATATCCTGCCAGAAGACGGATGACGTATATGCAATATATTTAGTATGTATTAAAGTATGTCGTGTGGCAACAAAAATTATAGCATCTCATACGAGGGTTTGCACGTCTGCAGCCCAATGTTTTGGACATGGGAAATTTATTTTTGGCATTAGTTTGTAACATATTTAAGTTCACCTACCGGGAAATGACAACTAAATTTACGAGGAAGGACAACTGCGTACGCATCAACCATAAAATACATATATCACTAAAAGCTTGGAGACAACCAGCATCACATCAAAACATGTGTTATTCACTGAACGGTAAGGTTCAAACAAAACAAAAGAACACTCTCTTCCAAACTAGCCACAAAATCAGTACAATACACTTACTTCAGCATAAGTATCAAGTACGTACGAAGCAATGTTGATGAGATTGAAGATTGAACTCGGAAAAAATTAACAGCCACATTCTCTTTTCAAAAAACAAAAGTAGTAATCCACACAATACCAACCTAAACCTAAAACGATTTTACATCGTCTTTCTTTGTTTTTAAGGAAGGCATTACTTCTCGATTACACATCCGTGTTTTAATGAAACGATTCCTCTTTGCCCATCCACACACTGACTCAACTGCCTCAGCAACCAGCTCAACTGATCTCTCACAACTTTGAGTGTGCAGTGAATAAGAACGAAGCTGCAAAGGGGCAGTTTTGATACATCGAGCTGAGCAATAGACACTGCTCTTGTGAAACTGGTTTAGTGATGGTCTCTGCCTCCCAGTCAATGAATGTTTTGAGATCGTCAGCATCAAGGGTTACCGTTACCGGAGCTTTAGAAAAAGTCGCACAGCAGTGGACCCTTGCTCACTTCCAGCCCTCACCTTTAATATCACGTCAACTGCAAGGACTCTTTCTCCTGCTTCGCCGAAACAGAGAAGAACGACGAGAACATTCTTAGTATAAGCCCACCAAGAATTGCTTCTAAGGTAGAGCTTTGGGACATTTTTTGCCTCTCCATCTTGCTGCATCCAAAGTCAAAATAACTTAAATAGATGGTAGCGCCCTTACTACGTTTCATGTTTCCACATGATTTCAGAGAAGATGAGGAGGAAAACGTTTGTTGCCCAGGTTGCATCAAGCTTCAAAACCTCCGTATCCACAGCTTCAAGATTGTGCTTACTCATTTACAGCAGAAAACACGACCTGTCACAAATATGCGACCTACTGTGAGATAGTTTTCACATTTAAGAGTCGCCACTCCAGGATCGAGCTAGACTTTCATCACGACGTAAAGATATTTCCATGCTACTAAGCTGTTAGTGCTCAATTTGTTTGCTTTATTTTTGCTAATATTAGCAAGAGTTTTGAGAAGTGAAATTGGATCAAAATCAGCTTTTCGCCATAGAATGTCAGCTTTGGAAAACAGCTTACCAACCGTACCACACCACCCTTTATCTCGAAAGCTTGTTCCATTAAGCTTTGCCGCAATACGACGGTGCTACCTCTACCAAGTCTTTGCAAAATCCTAAACTTTATAAAAGTCTCAAAAACTTTCTGTAATCACAGCGCTGGGGTCACGCCTGAGTACTTGCGGAAAAGCTATTCCGAGCCTACTATCTTCTCCTATCACCACTTGCAGCAGCAATCATTTGAAAATATACCAAGAAAGTTATTAAAAAACATTGCAAATACAATTCGAAAAAAGTTTTGGGGCTGCAGCTGCCAAATTCAGTTCTCGATCATTGATCACATATCTTATTACAGTGCTATCAAGAAGAGAAGAGATTCAGATAAGACGAGAGTAGAGAAGATCGAAAAAATGAAGTTTACCCAAGTTAAATGTGTGGTGGCAACTTCAAATCCATCTTCACTTCACCACAGCGGACTTCGAGAAATGAATAACTTTGGCCACCAACGACTTCTTAACACATCATACAATGTGGCCGCAAATTCATAAAAAACGCAAGAACTTACAATAAAAAACAAAAAGCATTCTAAAGAAAATGTAAATTATTACCTAAAATAAAGAGGTATTTTCGTACCCTAATTTATAGATTGTTTGCAATACAAACATTTAAGATTCAAAATTAATAATTAGACACTTTGACAATAAAAGAATAGGTGATCTGTTTCTTGGCACATAGAATTGAGAAATTCTTTAACATAGTAAAGAACGCCACCCTTCCAGCCAGACATGTCATTAGTGATATCACTGCCAATTAGTTCGAGGCTGAGATCTATTTCTCTGTTCTTTGTCCACTCAAATAAGTGAAGTTTACATTGCATGACCGATTTTAGTTTTGATCTTTGGTGCATCGTGTGCTAAGTAGCAAACTACAGGTTTTTCAGCCACAGTCATAAAAATTTCTTTGATGATTCACTTCTTCCAGGTTGCAGCAGTTTTATCAGGCAAAAGTATTAGAATGTTCTTCTTCCTTGAAACACCGAAAACGCCAATGATGTTACTGTTTTCGGTAGCAGGCTACAGCTCTCCTCTGTCCTGAAATATTCAAATATTACGAAACGCTTCCTTGCTGTCACATAAAAGGTACTTCTTATCTTCACCTACTGTAGATTCCCTGCCTTTACAAAATCGCACAAAATACCATTGATAATAGCAGCAGTTGCAATTGATGACTGTCGCCGAATACGGTTGAGTCACCCGCCCTGTACCTTAGTGATCGGCAAATGACGATTCGACGATTAGAAAATTAGCTCGGTGGAGTTCAACGGCTACCTTCTATGCCTTATCCTTCGGCCTAAGGACTTGCGCTTGAGAGCTAGGTTGCCGGCCCACTCTTTTACAACACAACTCTATTAATATACAAGTTTTCCCACGTAGACAATTACTGACACCACACTTGTAGCATCCGATAGTCCCCTTTCCTTACAGTAGTGCTTGGCCCTTGCCTTCTAATTCTTCACACTTCTCGCTTGTTTCTTCACCTCCTTTCTTTTCTTCCTTCTCTGATCTGTCGTCTGTTTGCTTTCATCTCTCTCAGTTTTCAAAATGACCCATCCGTGTATATACTTTCCTTTTGTACGTAACCGAAATAAAGTTTCCAAATATTTTAGCCAATCAAAATTACTAAAAACTAAAAATTAACAAGAAAAGGTTTGAAAACGGGAGAATACCGGAGACTGCTACTCAAAGAACAACCAATAAAAACGCATATAAAATAAATTAGAAAAAGGTATGTCTACGGGGGGAGTACACGAAATAACCACCAATAAAATTGCTTTGAGAATAAAATAAACAAGCGACGGTTTGTATACGGGGAAATACCGGAAATAATGACCAAAAGAGAAAAACTACGTCGACATGGGATAATGAAATGAATATTCCCGAGATTATCATTGTTTCAATGACATAACAAACCTCATTGAATAAACAACAGCACTACTTATATCAAAGCAGGTTCGCTTAACATAACTTTCTGCTCTTTCTGATATTATTGTAAGTCATCTTAACTCTCACTCACTCGCTATTTTATCGACAGGTTTATTTATTCCCATATCATCTGCAACAAATGCTACAGTGCAAAGGTCAAGGGTCTTGCTTGAAAGACTGCCTAACGACATCCTCTAGCTGTGCTCCATCTGCTGATTTACGCAAGCTTTTCTTTTTAAGTATGGTTGTCTCCTCAGCATCCAACCCAATCTCTTGCATTGAAGAAACAAAACCTTCTACTTCTTGCTGTGCTTTGATCCAAACAAGCACCTTTTTTGAAAACTCAACTTCAAATTACATATCCAGAGGCAATTTTCCTAAGCATCGCAAGTTTCCCCTTAAAGTGCGTAATCCTCACTAAAAAACAATAAAACATCTGCAGAAAGACATATTCAAAAATTTATCAAGTCTTAGTTCCTTCCTTCGTTGTTTTTCAAGCTTTGCCACGAACTATCTCAAAGAATGTGGCTCGAGACCGACATAATGTCTGTTTTATAGCTTTACGACTGCAAACTACCGGTTTTCTTAACTCAATGTTGGAACTTCACCACCGAGCTGCAATATGAAGAGCAGCCGCAGAAAAATTTTATGCTTTAAAATATTTCGTAAATATTTTCATGAGTAAAAATTTAATATCGCTGCAAATCAAATCACCGTCACAAGTTGTCATTTCAGATTGGCAACTCAGTTGGCCGAAACTTTTTGTGACCTTTAAGATAAACAGTCAGTTTAGTGCTACAACACTGTGTAATACCTGTAGCAATAAAAAAGACGATTTTTCCGCAAACAATCAGCAATTTTTTTTCTCAGCAGCTTTGGTCTCCACCACCGTAGATTGCATAGGCATAAATGTAGGGGAGTTTTGGGGCTGCAGTCCCCCCATACATTTTGGCAATCATTAGGAAAAATTAAGAAGTTCTAGCTTTGAGATTACCCGCGATTGGTCAAAGCGCGTGCAAATTTCAAATAGTGAAAACCTTTGAAGCCACTCATGCGTTGAAGAGCATTTTCATAACGGCAGCCTGTAACGATCGTCAGAACAGCTGCTGATTCTCGTGTCGGAACCACTTCCTTGGATCTATTTGTTGGTTAATTTATCGGATGTTTTGTTTAAATTGATTCATGCGTTAATTTTGTGCCTTATCTTTAAGTTGCGTAACATCACTTCATTTTAATTTACTTTGTTGATTATTTTGCCTTTTTAATCACATTTGTAGTTTTTTTGTGCACCCGTCAGCAAATTAGTTGGTGATGTAGTTTAGTTTTTGCAATTTTTAAATTAATTCGAGTTTGCGTCTTTTGAGTTTGGAGACATTTGAAGTATAGTTGGCAAAGGTTTAAAAAATAAATTGTTTTATTCATTTTATGATTGTTATCTAAAGCACGGAGTCGTGAGATAGTAAACCGCCACACTCAATTGTGATGTCGCTTACGAGATTATTCGAGTTAGTTTCACTTTTCGTGCTACCATCACAAAGCAAAGAGGTGAAAACCAGTCTGGATTAATCTCGTTTCTTTAAGTATAGGAAGTAGGCAACTTGGCTGGCAATTAGGCTTGAGGGTGTTCATTAACGGTCGGCCAACGAAATATAAGAGGCTTTACTGAGTTACGTGTGAAAATCTTAACAATAGACTACTAAAAAATGAGCAATGCGATAAGCTAAAATGATGCTTATTAATAAAGACAGAGGTAAGAATTAGAGGTGTTGTTGGTATTACTACTGCACTATATTTTGACTAAGTGCCGTTATTGAGATAATTTATTTAATGATATTGATAGATTTGTTGCCAGACTTCAGAGTAACGGGACGCGTAGGGGAGAGCGGGGTAAAACGGGACGCGGGGCAAAACGGGACTTAGCGATTATTTCTTGAGTATTAACTCCTGAGCTCCAAATTAAATATATTTGGTAGGTTACCACAACATCTATTTTTTAGGAAAACGGCGTGACTGCAGATAAAACAGTAATGGCGGTGCTAAGCAGAACATATAAGTTAGTGTGTTGATACAATTTTTTCCAGCAAATAAATTAGTCTCAAAATAAACTGTTGCCTGTTTTCACGTCACCGCTAATTCCAAATGTCAGATAATTTATTACTTTCGGGAACAAGACGTAATTCGATGGTAGAACTTTTCGTAACAAAATTTTAAGGGGGTTTAAACTAGACTACTATCTTGGGGCATTGCGGGACACTGTTATTGGGGCATAATGGGACAGTTTCTGCTGTTTTAATTTTGGGAAAGTGCTTACTGAGGTTTACTTCTAGCGCAGAGCAACTTAAGTTTATGTCAGTGTTATTATATAGGCCTGTAGGGGTGCTTTTCATAAGTAGAATACAAAAATCAAACCTATCATGATTCTGTGAATGTAGTGACCTAGGTCTAGTGTTTGGGGCCTGTAAAAAAGCCGTGTGTATATCTACTAATTGCTAGCTCTAAAGTTAATTAGGCACTAAAGTTTTAAATTTGTTGAGGTTAGGGTTGACTTCGCAGAGTTAAATGAGGGTCGGGGGCCCAAGAATAGTAGCAAAAGGTAATCTAAACGGTTTATCTAGACCTTTCTCATAACCATACCTTTACTCAATCTATTGATATTCAACTTTTCTGCTAAAATGCAAAAATAAACCAAAGTAATTCAGTGCCTACCGGTACTCAACTGGGACTTGACGGGACAACTTAAGAAAAAGCCGTCACCGGTTATGGAGTAATGGACCAATTTGAATGATAAATAAAACTATTTCCTGACCCCCTAACTGCAGTATTAATGAGGTTTAGAGTTGACAAGGAGTTGGGGTGAGGGTTAGGGGTCAGGAAATAGTTTTTTCGTTTGTAACTGGTGACGACTTCTTCTTTTAAGTTGACCCGACTTGACCTACCTTTATAGGTTCAAAAGAAAAAGGTCATTTGATTTCAAAACTAAAGTTTTTGCAGCAGTCACTTTTAAATCTTGTAGAAGGAAGCAATTATTGTTTAATCAACTCTTCCACATACCTATGCTTTAAATTAAAAGAAACTGCTGCTAATGGGCCTAGAAAGTAATTGGTTTTAAACAATGAAGCTTCTTCACTATCATTTATATAATATACTACAGCCTGTGTTTAAAAACATTAAAAAAAAAGAAAGCTTTTAAAATATAAAAGTTAATATATATAAAAATAGATAAATATAAAAATCATACTGCAATTTCAAACTTTAAAAGTGACAATAATTTGACTATCTGGAACATAAACCCACTTGGTTTTGTCTTTTATAAACCACATGCTGTTGTGCCCTCATGGTTACATTTGGCCCAGAGAGTCTGTCTATTAGTTCATCCTCTACTTCAAGACTGAAAGTAATTTGTGTTGCTCTTTATACTTATAGACTCCCAAAGCTTTAAAATAGCATGTAAAAAATTTTGTAGTGTTCAAAGTCTATGAACGGATAATTTTTACAGGCTTATAGGCAAAGCTTTGCTTATTTAGTTTGTAAACTTACATTAAAATACTTTTTTGTATGTAGCCTTAAAATTTTGTCAAACATTGACTGTTCTTTATAACATGAAATTAACTTTTTTGTATTTACAGTCTCGGACAAAAGTTTATAATATTCCACATTTTTAGTGTAATTCAAAGAAAATCAATATGTATCACTATTGTTTTTGCTCTATTTCCTTCAAATGACATTATAATTATTAAAACAAGTATTTTTAATGACATTTTACAATTTGAATTGACAATATACAAAAAAGACTAAATTAAACGCTTATCTCTTCATATCTTAATTAAAGTTAAAATTTAACAATACTTAGCAGATATTATAAACTTTTGTCCAAGACTGTAGAAGTTTAGTTTATTTACAGCCTCTTTTACATGGCTCATGTAGTCTGACTATTTTTCATAAAATTCAATCATTTGCGCATATACATTATATTTTAAATATCAGCAACAGAAAAGTAGCTCATAATTGGTCTCACCTTTTTCCTACCTATAGGAAATTGAATTGTCACTGTGTTTTTTTATAAGCCTTCATTTAGACATAAAAGTTGGTTAAAGATTACAAGTTTCTTTCGTTTTAAAATTTTGTTTAGGATGTTCTGATTCATCATGGTTAGAAATTATACTAGAAAAACTACTAGGTGTAATTGGTTGGAAAGTAGTATGCTCAGAGCAATTGAAGAAATAAAGAAAAACAACCTTTCAATCAGAAAAGCAGCCACTCTCTATAACATTCCAAAAAGCACCCTCGAAAAGCATGTGAACAAAAAAATCAGAAATCCAGGAACTACCGATTTGGGAAATTTTAAACCAGCTTTAACCTCATCTCTAGAAAATCAACTAGTAGAACATGCCAAGAAATTACAGGATATGTTTTTTGGGTTGACACCAGAATCATTACGTGAGCTTGCATTTGATATTGCAAAAGCAAATCACATTAATGTGCCCTTTAGAAATGCCAACCATAAAGCTGGAAAAGACTGGCCAGCTGGGTTTTTGAAACGACATCCAGAGCTTAGTATACGTCAACCTGAAGCTACAAGTTTTAATCGTGCAATTGGCTTTAATAGAACACAAGTAAAAAGATTCTTTGATTTGCTTAAATCAATCTTACAAAAACAAACAATTACGTCTAATATGATTTATAATGTTGATGAAACAGGGATAACATGTGTTCAAAAACCTTCAAAAGTAATTGCTAAAAAAGGTACAAAGCAAGTTGGTCGTATTACCAGCGCTGAAAGAGGGAAAACAGTAACTGCTGTTTGCTCAATGAATGCCATTGGTAACTACATTCCACCAATTTTTGTATTTCCCAGGAAAAGAATGCATCCTGCATTATTGAAAGGTGCTCCACAGGGTTCAAAGGGATATACATCAAAATCTGGTTGGATTGATAGCAACATTTTCTTGCAATGGTTGTTTCACTTCAAGGAGCATGCTTGCCCAAGGGTCGATAAGAAAGCATTGCTTATTCTTGACAATCATTCCAGTCACTTGTCATTAGACGCCATTAATTTTGCTAAAGAAAACCATATAATAATGCTCTCTATCCCTCCTCACACTTCACATAAGTTACAACCATTAGATAAAACATTTTTTGGACCTTTAAAAATTTTTACAACAGAGAAATAGACAAATGGTTAATCAGCAACCCTGGAAAGCGAGTCAGCAATTGGGAATTGTGTGAGCTTTTTTGCCATGCTTATGAACAAGTTGCTACGGTTCAAAAAGCAGTAAATGGATTCAGATCTGCAGGAATTGTTCCCTTCAATCCAGACATTTTTGGTGATGAAGATTTTTCCCCGTCAACTGTAACAGAGTTAGAAATGCCTCTAACAAACGATGGCATTGGCACATTGCATTCCTTTAGTGTTAATGAAGTAGACTCTGGAAGAAGTGAATCAATTCAATCAACTGCAAATGCTGCAGAAATTAATTTGGAAAGTATTTTTTCTGCAAATTGTGAAAGCAATGAAGATTTTTCACAGTCGATCATTACAAAAATGCCAATATCCCAAACAAGTGATGAAAGTTATTTTGAAGGACTGCTAAACATTCTTGCAGATCATGCAAGCACTAGCAAGACAAAAGAATCGCTTCCATGGACTTCTAATGCAACCAGTGAAAATTCAAAAAGCTTTCCTGAAATGCTTATACCCCAAACCAGCAATGATGATAACATTTTTGAAGATGTGCTTACTTTTTCTGCTGATCGTGCAAGCACTAGTACAATAGCAGAAGCACTTCAATCAACTACTAATACAACCAGAGAAAATTTGAAAAGCACGTCTGCTGTTGCAAGTTATCAAAACAATACACATGTTGAAATCAATGTAATTGACATTTCTCCTTTACCTCGTGGTAAGATAAAAAGCAGAAAAAGAAAAGGAAAGCAATCAGAACTTCTAACAAGTTCGCCATATCAAAAAAAAATTTCCATTCAAAATCACTTCAAATCTTCTAAAAAAGAACAGTGCAATGTTGGTCTAGAACATAAACACAAGTGTTCCAAATCCAAACGCCATCAACCACGTTTTTTTGAAGAATATCAGTGCATTGTTTGTGGTGAACTATATGAAGATCCACCCAAAGAAGATTGGATTCAGTGTCACAAATGTGAGGACTGGTCTCATGAAAACTGCACAGACTATAGAGGAAATGGGTTTTATAAATGTGATTTGTGTACAAAATTTGTTAGTGATTAAGAATGAGATATTTTTTCAGTGTGACTATAATTGTTGTAGATAAAAAATAATTTTAATGTGGCAATAACTTTTAATCCTGAAATTGCTTAGGAGATATTGCACAAAAATATACAATTTAGTTTGTAATGTTTTTGGATTTCTTTGAGTTATAACGTCAAACTATAAATGCCGTAAAAAAATCTTTGGGCAGAAACAATGCTGTTAGTTGACAGTTTACTTATTTAAATAATTTTGTCTTCTGGGTATATGCTACATGGTAATAAAAAAGCAAAATAATGCAATACAGTGACTTGGGTATTGTGAACATGTTTGCAGTACTGACTGCCTGTGATTGAAATTGCTTTAATCTGAAAACAAATTGCATAAACTTGACAGGTCAAACTTTTGTAATACTACTAGTCTTGCTATGTTATCATGTGCTACTAGTTCCATTGATATTTAATGCAATAACAATAGCTTGTTTAATTTCTCAATTGTAATTCTACCTTATGTTTTATGAGCTCCAACCTGCATGATAATATTGATTTGAAGGGTTTGAAGGCTGCATGATAACAACCATATACCGTATATATATTTTGATTTGAAGGATTTCTGCATTGTTTCTAATCAAGCTTGTGGACATTGCTCTTGTTTAGATTTCAACTTTTTTCAGCCTAATTTTTTGGCAGAGACTTAGATTTTAAACAAACCTTTCAAGTTTGTCGTAGAAGACCAGTCCTTAGATGAGAGATAAATTGTTTGCAAGCTTTAGTGATAAAAAATGCATCTCAGGCTTAAATTGTATATAATATGCCATATGGTTGTGTGCAGCAAAAATTTTTTAGCTGAAGAGATGAATCTCATGGTCAATTACTATAGCCTCATCACTGTCTTTTTACAATCCATTGACACTTTTTGCCTCTTTGCTTGTCTATGTCAAATGCTCAACACCCAGCAATTTACGCTTAGATCGTAGTGTGATTAGAAATGTCAGTTGCAACTTTGACTCTGCTTGTACTATGTAGGCCAGGCGCGTAGCCAGGACCTTTTTGGGGGGCAATTGCCCCCCAAAATTTTCTCAGGTCAAGCAAGGAAAGTTAGGAAACAATTCAATCGAAAGCATTTATAATAGAAAGCTCCATTGTATAGTGTACTGTATATTTTTCTTCTGAACTTTTTTCTAGAAAGAAAATTATACAATTAGTCTACAATGACTTTTTTTATTTTGCATTTGTACTAATGTATTGTACTAATGCGGAGCAATACGACGTTACTACACTGTACGGTACGCTATAGCAAGAAAATTGGTAGTTTTTTTGTTTTGCTTTTGTAACAGTTTGTTCAAACACGTGTTGCTGAACTTTTGTGGGCAACACTTCTTGGTTGTTTGTCTTCAGTCTAATTTCTAATACGTCAACAATTGTCGATACTCTGTATTGTTTCGTCAATCGTCAGTCTCTTTTTGCAACTACAGTACAGATGGAATTCTAAATTCTTTTCTGCAAAATTTTTCTCGCAGCTGCTAACCCTTTTGTACTAAATTGTGAAATTACGTCCTGCTGTAAAAAGAAAATTGAGTCCTGTCAGTGTCACTATAGACGAACAACATGCTCTGGGGACAAAAAAGAGTGTCGATATAGGCGAACTGACGATATAGCCGAAGTTGATATAGGCGAACTCGAATGCACGTGAAAGATAGGACAATAATGTGTCGATATAGACGAACTGTCGATATAGGCAAATTCTACTGTATAGCTAAATAAACATACTCATAACTGTAAATTATGATTTGACTAGGTTTACAGCAACAGTTAAAGTAAAAGAGACACCTGGGGCATAACGGGACATTTGTCCCATTATGCCCCAAGTGCGGGGCAAAATGGGACAAATTAAAAAATTTGTTTTTTAGCTCTCCTTTTCCGTGGTCGTCAACAACCGCGATGATTCTTTGTTTGTAGGTACTATTGTATCATGCAGATACAGCAATACCAAAATTGGGCACAAACATTGTTTATATTAAGAAATATTAACAAAAGTCCTTAGGCGTCCCGTTATGCCCCGCTCTCCCCTAATCCATAGTCTTTAAATGCGGACTATATTTCCCACAATACTCTCGAAAAGCCTTGTCCTAAAACAGAGCAACAGGTGCCGTATTCTTCCCGTAATGAACATGAACTTTCACTTGCTAAATTTTGCTTAAGTTGCTGAAACTTGCTGAATTTTCTTTTTCGCCCCCGATGCAATCATTATTTCAACCATTTTTTCTGCACATGGCTTGATAATTTCCTCAGCGATAGTATGTTGCTTCTTATACTTTGCAATTCGATATGCCTGCCACTTTGTAGCTGCATTGAAGAGTAGGCTTTTCCTTTACCATAAATTCCAAATGAAGTAGCGTCGCTTCCAGGCAGTATCGTACTCTTTTGGCAGACAGAGCTTCGATGTCATCATCCTTCCTTTGGGGTTGATTTTCATCGCGATGGTTTTTTAGTTCTGAGAGTCGTAATGACGCATTTGACATCACGACCGAGCAGTGAAGACACCGCGCGCAATCACGACGGTTCCGAGTAACTTTTGTGAAGCCAAATGAAGCGTAGCTCCCGCTCCATTTGCGAATTTTCGACATTTGATAACACAAAAATCTTGTTTAAGCTAAACATATGTAAAACTTAAGGTCTAAAGAGTCGAGACAGAATGCGATATGGATTAAAGCAACGTAATCTTAGGAATTGAAAAACACTTCTGTGTTGATCATTTGTATCTACTTGTTGCATAAGTTTTGCATTATAAGCTATTTCTTTTTATATTATTAGTTTATCACGTTCTGCGACACACAGAAATCGAACGCCAATCCATTGAAAGTATCCGAAATTGTAATAAATGAACTTACGGAAAATCTACAAATGTACGCGGCTATTCACTAAAACAGTAAGTAACCGTGGACAGATTAGGCGAAAGATATGAACCCCTGGGTAATGATGTCTAGTTCTTCAGGTTATGCAGATGGAAAGCTACTGGCTGTGGAAAAGGTCAAAAGGAAATTAGGTCACAGCAGAGAGTGTTGTAAACATCTCCCACTACTGTGTGACAACGTGACTGCTAGTGTTAGTTATTCTTTGGCTGTTATCATTTAGTTTTAGATTTGGAGTTACAATTTACGATTTTTTACATTTTAAAGAAATCAGATTTGATATTAAGTTTTATTGACCATGGAATTTCCCAAGAAACGTAAAGTTGACAGAGAGTGTCGAGCATTTACCAAAGATTGGATGCCGAAGTATTTTTTTACAAAGGTTGGCAAGAAAGCAGTATGTTTGCTGTGTGGTCAAAGTGTTGCTGTGTTGAAAGAATACTTTCTTCATTTGCGACGAAACATGGAAACTATGGCAATAATTTATCAGCAGTGGAACGGCAAACTAGAGCAATAGAACTGGACAGAAAACTTGCGAGGCAGCAGAATGTATTCGTAAAAGGCAAATTAGCCCAGAAAGCTTCCACTCATGCCACCTATAGAGTCGCATACAGCATTGCTAAACACGGCGAACCATTCAGTGGTAGTAAATTTTGTAGAAAGAGCATGCTCGATGTAGCTGATCAAATTTGTCCAGAACACAGACAGAAGTTTGAAAAAGTAAGTTTATCGAGAAGAACCGTGGCTCGCCGCATTAAAGCAATTGGTGAAGACCTGACATCACAATTGAAAGGGCTTGTACCTTCATTCCAACTGTTTTCACTGGCATTGGATGAAAGCACTGACATCGATGATACTGCACAGCTGCCCACCTTTGTACGAGACATTTCAGAAAACTTTGAAATCACCAAAGAATTGCAGTCTATGGAATCAATGAAAGACACAACTACCGAGGAAGATATTTTCGAATGTGTGGAAAATGCATTTCGTACAATGGAATTGCCATGGCAGCAAATGGTCAGTGTTACTACGGATCATTGTCCATCATTGACAGGAAAGAATGTTGGTCTACTGAAGAGAGTAAGTGACCGCGTTGCAGAGGTCGATTGCACCAGGGAATTAATATTTCTACATTGCATAATACACCAGGAAGTGTTGTGTAAAAAGGTGCTTGACATGAAACATGTTGTAGATTCAGTTGTAAAGATTGCCAATTTCATTAGGGCGAAAGGTCTAAATCACAGACAGTTTATCACGCTTCTGGAAGATTGCGACTCAAATCATAGTGGTGTTCCGTATCATACAACTGTACGCTGGTTGAGTGTGAAGAAAGTTCTGAGGCGTATCTTGGACCTAAAAACAGAAATCTTACTATTTTCGGAGATAAAAAGAAAAGATAAAGATTATCTTCAACTCAAACAATCTGAATGGCTGTCAGATTTGGCATTTGCAGTCGATCTCTTTGAACATATGAATGAACTGAACACCAAACTTCAAGGAAAGGGCACTTTTGCTCACGAAATGTACTCAACAGTGAAGGCATTCAGGATAAAGCTAAAACTGTTTTCTTGCCACCTCAGTCAGAATAGCATAACACACTTTGCGACGCTTGCAATTACGGCACAACCAATGATGTCAACTGAAAAGTACACCAATGTGATATCTGCACCGGATAAAGAATTTGGTTGTCGTTTTGCGGACTTTCAAAAACTTGCTGCTGAATTTGATATTCTGTCATCACCGTTTACAACTGACTTTTAAAAAGCGCCGGATGCTGAAAATTTCTACATCAAACATGCAGCCAGAGTTCAAACAACTTGTTGACAACTTTGATCAACCGCAAATGTCTCATTAACTTCAGTAGCTGTTGAAGTACAATTAGTATATTATGATAAAATGATAAATTCATTATGTACTTTTTGGTCTCTGCTTCTTTGTAAAGTTTAAACTTTACATTAAACACGATTTATTATTTTATTTCTTGCATTAGTGAATAAATATGTGATTAAGACATTGAATACTATTTATGTAATAATCCGGCCCACCAAGGACTTCATTTTCCCACATCTGGCCCGCGGACTGGAGAAGTAGCCCACCCTTGTGTTAGAGCCACAACGAAATATTTTATTAAATATAATCCGTAGCTTCTGTACATGTAATGGTGATCATGTTGGTTTATCAATCAAGACTAGAAGTATTCAAAAAAAAAGCGATAACACAAACTACCATTCGTAATTTTTAAAAGTGAGAGGGGTGGAGGAGATGAAACATAGTCAGAATTGATGGCGTCGCCCAAATGGTGGTCGTCTTGACTCATAAAGAAATGAGCTGTTTAGTGGTAGGCATGTTCGACGATTTGGTGGGCCCGCTTTCGTATTAATATTGGAGACACTTTTGACTGCGCTGTTTGCTTTAATTCCATCTTAGCATGAAAAAGGGTCCTGCCTTTCCTTTAAGTCATACAACCTATTGCAATAGGCGCCTATTAAGCTATTTTCAAACAAAAACATATCCTCTTAATCCGCTGTTACAGATTGATGCTATTATTGTTTAATTTTGATCTTTTCTTCAATTTGGAATTTTATTTCATTTAACTTTTGCTCCTAATCCGGACCTCCCTACGTTTAAATGAAGATTGGTGTTTTGTACCGATAGGTCTATCCTTGCAATTACAAATACCAGTAATGGGCTTTACCATTTGTGTTTGCTATCAAAATAATAATGAATAATTTTGCTGCCTGCTGCTATTCTCACTAAAAGCTGGCAAGCACTGAGATGTCATTTAACATTATGACCTCACAATGCGTTTTGAGCCATTATTATCAGGATTGCTACTTACCGCTTCTTCGTTACTGTAGGAAAATTAATATGAACTAAAGTCTCTGACTGCGTGGATGTTCCTTAACCCTCGCTTTTGACTGAATGGCTGGTTGCAGAACACATGTTGACCACGAATTAGAAGTTTAGATTTCCTCATGCGCGGCGTACAATCAAGTATTGTTTATGAGATCAATCATATTTCAATAGGAGCCCCAGCTGCCCACTTACCGGTGGCAGAAGGAGTGCATGATTTTAATAATTATTTTGACAATACTCTGCCGTGATATGGCAAAACCTAATAACTACAAAAATCAACTTTTTAAGAATACTGACTTTGTTGTCTTGTATTATCGTTCAACCAGGGGGCAACTCAATCAAGTTTTTTTCAGTTTTGCCATGAACCATTTAACTTGAAAATTTATTATTACGTCACGTTTGCTGATCAGTAGCTTCACATAAACGAAAAGAAATCAAGGATGTTTACGATATTTCAAATGTGGTTGATAGGTTTTGTCACACCATGGCAGCAATAGCGTAATCAGGGCTGGCGAATAACCATTTTGAATTTAGTCAGCAACCTTAGCTTAATCAGCATTTCGTTGGAAACGGAACCGAAGGCTGTTGGTTGATTGGCAATTCAGTTGTGTGAATTTCAAGCCATTCTAGCCGCAAAATTATCTTTCTTCAAAATTAGAGTTCACAAAATCTTACGGATCGATTAAGTAGCTGGAAACAGGGTCTCGTCTGGACGGCAATGCTGTTCGCCTTTAATCGCTTTACAGCCCGGTTTTCCAATTGAACAGAACCTGTAAAGATCATTATTAATCTTCATGCTTACCTGCAGTGGTAAACTGTGAATAAAAATCTGGTTTGACTCCTGAGCCAATGTTTTCGAAACTGATTTTGGATCATTGATGCTTTTGATACATGCTTTAACCATATCATATTTTTGCACAAAATATTCAAAATGTTGAATTGATGAAGTTTGTAGGATTTGATTCCCCAACATGCGACTGTTTTCTGCCAGGCGACCTTCACTTCCGGGAGTGGCGAGTGATCACCTTTGCGGTCCACTGAAAGATATTGAAATTGAAGCAGTTTCGTAATTTATATTTTATTTCTCTTAAAAATGTAGCCTGCTTTCCGTCTGCTTTTCTTCAAAGGTAGATGCGATATCAGGAAGCAAGTCTATTTTAGTAAAAAGACATCATCTGCAAGTGCTATCACTTAAAATAAAATCCAAAAAACGTCGCTTTTCAGATGGTGATTTTCCCAATTATCTTTTAAAACAGGATAATTGTTACGTGGTATGCATTGTGAGGTCATATGCGCAAAAAATATTGCTTGTTTAGTTTTAGTGCAATTGAATGTCGTCAAAGGTCAGATGCTTAAAATTATTTTAATCTGTAAATTATTTTGCCACATGGATGTTATTGGATCGTTTTTAGCCGGTTTACACCTCACAACAAAGAAACGTATCATCAGAAGGCGATTTTGTAGTATTGTATAATTCTTAGTGGAATTTGATTTTATCTTCAAAATACACTTTGTATGTCAACCCAAGGTCATAAAATTGCCGTGTCGTCTATTTTGAGGCAAGTAGTCGTTTTCATATGCTGTTTTTGGCTTAAAGTATCCACACTTTTTCTGACAACATAATCTAAGTTACGGAACAAAAGGTCTGGAGTTCGAAATTCTATGAAAACACTATTGGTATATGTCAGGAAGGGCATCCTGAATTTAAAGTGCTATGTTGCTCCAGCAAAAAGTCGGGTTTGAAAGCGAGTGTGTAATGATAGAAATACATTGAATCAGCACGTCTGAGCCTGTAAATCACGAGAAAAAAGACATAAAATCGACCTACTAAATAAATGAAAACTAATTACACCATATTTCATTTGTAACCGGTTTTGAAGCTCAATATGTTTTGCCGCTAGATAGCAGTATCGGGCCGCCATAAACTAGATTTTGTAGTTGTAGTGCGCTATGATTTTGTTGCAAAATTTTATTTTTTGCTATCTTTTGTTCTGTGTTTTACATGAATGCATTTAGAGGTTAAATACAAATTGTCGTGAGTGCAATTGATGTAGGATTCCAGCTTGAAAGTACAAAAGCAAGTTGTAAACATTATTTATAGCGCAGGGGTGCGCTACATATCGCCCACAATATGATTGGACCAAACCATTCAAATCAAATATCGATTAGACCAGCGGCTCCCAAACTATGAGTCGCGACCCACTGGCGGGTCGTGGGCGTAGTTTCAGTGGGTCGCGAAAGCATTCAAAATTCAAATTACTGCATGCTTTGTCTCAAATAATTTAAAAGTGAATTACCATCTTGAATAGATGTACTTTTTTCCAAGTACATGCAGAATTATGTGGGACCCGAAATTTATGTTTTGAAAAGTGGGTCGTGACTTATAAAGTTTGGGAACCACTGAATTAGACCATTGTTGACATGAGTGTAATAGATGGAAATATCTGAAAACAGGAAAATCGACACTTTCAAAAGTTGATAAATCAGATAATATGGTCAACATGCGGTCTGTGGAAAAAGTGTTTGTGCCTCTTTTTACTGTTTTGAATTATGTACGCCTGTTTGTAGAATCATGCCACTCATCTGCACAATGTATAATCTTATCCAATAGGAAAAAAGACATTAATACGTTGCTCTTGTGAGGTGTGTGAAATTTTTTACCCATCTGTTTTTAATTCTTCCGTCACTTTTCAATTGTATGCGTTAGCACTAGTACATTTTACGTATGTGAATTGGGCAATGTGTATTTTATTTGCAGTTGTTGCACTTCCTACTGCATAACATCAGCACCAATTTTGTTTTGTTCGCTCATTTGTCAATTACTTGAAAATGATATTTGCATGTGGAAAACTTTGTTCACATACCATACCCATACAAAATTACCCGTAAGCCCAGGATAGCTGTAAAAACCTGTTGATCAGATTTGGGAAAAGTAGCAGCCTATTTTAAACCTGCGTTAATTGCAGACTAGTTACGATACCACCAACAAGGCGAATGGTTATTGGTAGGTAGCTGGTAGTGATCTTTTCCCGCAAGGTACAGGAACAGCTTTAATATTCTAAACCTCAATTTGTTTAGTTGATTTTGATCAGAGATATTCCGCCTATCCAACTCCGACATATCCGAGCGATTCCGTTTCTGTTGCTAAGAACTCAAAAGATGTGACTGGAAAAACTAAATCAGCTCGAAATGCGAAATGCATTTGTCTTAACGTATTAATCTATGAATAAAGTTTCGAGCTGATTTAGTTTTTCCAGTCACATCAAACCCTAATTTGGTATGATTTTCGACCTTATCTAGACCTGTTAATTTTGCACCCTTTCAGAAAAGAAAAAGAAAATGCACTTTTTGTTACTTTGAAGTCATAGACTTAGTTTTTATATTGATAGCATGCAATGCTACATAAAAAAAATATTTATTTACATTTGTGCTTTTTATTGACCCCCCCCCCCCCCCAGCATTCAAAACGTGTGTTGTCACCTGTTTTTCTTGTGTGCGTGTCTGTCTAACTTTCCTCTTAGAGCGGGGGAGTTCATAAAGCAGTTTATCCAGCCTATCACCACAACCTAATCAAGATTTGGTTATGCAAAAAACGCGACATTCCATTTCTGAGAAATCATGAATACCGACTGGTAGCCCTACTAGTAACGAAGCAGACTCCCATTGGTGGATTGCCAAAAGTCGTTTTTTAAGCTGGAATGTAGTGCTAAAACAGACTTGTTGGAACGTGTAATTAGTGTGGGGACGTGAAAAGTAAAAATATGCATCTTCTAGTTAGGTTAGTGTGAGAAGGCCATTTTCACACCATTAATCCGCTGGTTTTAAGACATATTGGGCAAGTAGCTGCATTATCTAACTTGGTAAAGCAAGGGATAAATCTGTCTTCTCAGTTGAAGGCTTCAAAAATATCTTTTTCTGAAAGCGTTTGTTGCTCTCATTGACAAAGTCTTTGTGTTTTAAAAACAATTTTCAAAAATAAAATGTAGTACGATTTTTATAATGCTTTTGCCAAATTTTAAAAGAAAGTCAGAGGTCAGTTGTCTAATAAGGGCACAAACAGCTAGGTTTTGTGCAAAGATGGGGTTCTTGCGATGTGACCCTTTTTGGAAATTGTTGCTAGCAAGTACAGCTGTAAGCAATTAAGAGGTTTTCGTGACAACGCCCGTAGTGCAGCGTTGCTAGGGGAAATGGCAGCGATCCGCCTCCGGCACATTGTAACAGACTTGAGCCTGGAGAACATAGCAATTATCTAAAAAATTAGCAGTGGTATTTCGAGTTCGCCTCGTATGTTGGCGACGTCATTTTCTTCAATCTTGAACAAAATATTTGTTTTTTCGCTTAGTTGCAACGGTTTTGGTAGAAAAACACTGCACCGAGAACTTTCAAGCGTTAACGCTTCTTGCTTCAAGAACCGGTTCAAAGAAAAATTTTTTTAGCAGATGCGAACACTTTTTTGACAATTGTGTTCGTAAAATTTATTTTTTGTTCCCCTGAGTAACCTGAAAGCATTGTTTAAATACGGTAGCACTTCAATATTTTCACATAACCTAAAAATTAATGTTAGTAGCAATTTCGACCAATTACATGTCGCTACGTAATGTTTGTACTCACAAATTCATAGAAGCTATGGCTTTGCGTAACAATAAAAACGCTCGGCACGTTTTCAAAGTTGAAGAGTTCTTCATAACGTCATGCAATCATTGGCATTAACAAAGTAACAGTAGCGCAGGCCAGTTATAAAAGACAGCTCGCTGAATTAAGTCATGAAAAGGTCAGAAGTGATTTTTACGCTTGTGATATTCTGGATTGCAATAAAACTTGGAAACACACATTATTGTGGTTTGGAAAAATACAAAAATGTAAACAGTAAGTTTATCAAGAACATAAAAATAATATGAATAAATCAAAGTAAACTGTACAGTAGGGTGGTGAATTTGAAAAGAAAGTAAAATTAATATATAATTGCAAAACTTGGCTCTGTTTGCTGTGATTCAAAAATCGCGTTGGGCCGAAAAATGAGACGCATGAAGGCAGTTTCTTGTCATCGCGTGAAAGAAACGCTTCTGCTCATGTGTGGCACATAAAAGTGCAAATAGTTTCATAACAAATTCTGAGGATTACTAGCGCGTTATAAACGTGGTGACCTAGAAAAGCACTTTAGTTAAGACTTTCTTGTATGGCATTGCTCTGCTTGTATATGGTACCATGGCATTGCTCTGCTTGTATATGGTACCATGCCATATGCATAACACTTTGTTTTGTTCGGAATTTTCTCAAAAAACTTGGACGACCGGTTTTTTGAAAATCAGCGTGTCAACGATGATTGTTTTCATCAATTTTTGAATTTCTTGGGGGTACTGAACATATTTTGGGCAGGCTAAAACAGTAGTCTAGGGCTTCTGCTCCACTATTTCTACGCTTTAGCACTGTAAAACGCTGCAAAATTTGTAGCGAATTTGATCACAAGGTGTTCTTGCAAAAATAGGAAAAGTAAAAACCTATATTGCTGATTAAAACACAGACAAGTTGATTCAATTTTTTGATAAATACCTGACTGGAAAATTTAGTACTTAGTGCCTCCTAATCTGCACTTTTAATTGCACTTGTCCTCAATGACATAATCTCAAATTGTTCAACTGAATGTTAAGACTACTCCAAAATCAATTATTTTTGAGTTGTGGGCTAATTTTGTTCTTGCTGAATCAAGCCAAATGCGCAGCTTTCGACGATTATTAAGTATTTCAAGTAGAAACGATTTGTAAAAGAGTATTTATAGGCGGTTTATTGAAATAGTCTGGATTTGAAAAATGATAATATTTCGACTCTATTTTACCGATTATATTTCGACCTAGGTCGTCTGTGACGCCTTGACCTTTCTGTATGCGGCTCCTGACGTCATCCCTTTTGACATTAATTTCTGAATGGCACAAATCCAATGGCATTACAAAGGAAGGAAGGAGAGCGTACTGTCCAGGGCGAAATTATTTTTGAAAGCATCTATTTCTCTACTTCTTGGCGAGTACTTTCGATGATATAGACAATTAAGATAACTTTAGGTTGAAGACTTTATTCTATTTTTTTTAAAAAAGAGTCTTGTACTTGGAAAAATTTTTTTGGGTGACACTTTCAATTTGAGGGTGAAATTTTTCGAATCCAGCCCGGATGTGACAAACACTCTTGACGCCATTGTCCCGAACCTGAATTTTGACGAAAATTATTTTGCCTGTTGTTGTTGTTGTTGCTAGTTTACTTAATTGCACGCCATCATGTTATGAAACTTTCAGCAAATTGTTCTGAAGAGGAATTTCGTCCGCTTTGCAATCAAGTTGTGAAATGTTTCCACGTCAATGTCACCACCCTGGTAGCTACATTGTAAGTAGAACTATGTAACTTAAAAGACCTAGCCAAGTAAATGTCTCCTCGAAAAAATAATTTCAAATTGACATCAACGACACGATATTTCCAAGTAAAATAAGTAAGTCTAAAACTTTTTCTTAGTTATGAAATTCCACGCTTTGCATGTCAATAGGCAATGTTTTGAAATTTGGATGTCATTGCTTCTTAGGTACGGTTTGTCATGATTTGTACGAAATGAATTAAATTGAAGTTGCAATCGAAGCTAAAAGTACATTCAATTTAAGATGCAAAATTTCGGCTGTCAAAATATCATAAAAACTTTTATTAGGTACAATTAGAATCATAATTTTTTCAAAATTTCCCGAGTAACCGTCGAAATCAAAAAATTGAATGACATTTTTTGACCCTCTCATAAATTTCCCTGAGTTGAGATGAATAGCGCTTGAGATACACTTAGAATAAAGTAAATGCCTCAAAAAGACAAAAATTTCTTAAATTAAGTTGTAAATGAGGAAACTAAAAGCCGTATCTAAAATTATCTGTTGATTAAAAGTTCCGAATTTCAATCCGGTCAGAGAGAAGTCCACTCCTTATATCTCAAAACATGCTGCAAGTTGTCTGTGTTTGCTGCTTAAACCAATTACCTTTTTGTTTTAAAACATCATTCACAGTTTTGACGATGCTTCTTGTTTTTATTTTAGAGACTCAAGCAGTAACATTACATGCATGTTTCCTCGGATCTTAGCCGGAAATACGGGGCTTCTGGATTGCAGCCACTTCAATACTAATTATCCTTGTCCCAATTCCACGAATGAGTCTCGCCGGTCAAGTATGTGCGACAAGCACTCTTGTGAGAGTTGCTTGTTCGGGGATACTTACGGAGCTGGACACGGATTCAAATGCCTCAAACACGAGAAAATTTGTCGACTTCCTCAAGAGTTTATTCACGATAACGTCTCAGATTGTGACCGAGGAGAAGACTTGTGTTTTGCTGCTGATGGGTGAGTAAGTTTGCGTATGAGTAAGTAATTGTTTGTGTTTAGTGTAGCAGAGAAACAAGAGATTATTACGCCAAAAGAGCCAGAAAATTGCCTGCTCAGAATTCATAGAACACCAAAAATCTACTAAAACAATTATTTTTTCCCAATTCCAGAAGTGCCCCGAAACCATGATACTTTCTAAAACAGTGTCACCGCCCTTGCTGATGTCAATTGTTAAGTGACGTAACAAGGAATGCTTTTGTCCCAATTTTTTGATGTCAAATTTTTTCCGAGATATTTGCAAGCCGACTTATTTCTTCGCTGGTGTTGAACAGGTTTACCTCTTACGTAAGCTAATTTTACCAGCGATACTGTGTAACCAGCGGCGGTGTTGTATTGATTGGAGCGTCTGCTTTGTAATTCGTAGACCTCGGTTCGATTACCTTGTCAAGTCAAACTAAAAACTTAAAAAATTGTAATTACAGTTTGTGGTTTGACAGTCAGTAAGGTAGTGTTGAGAAAAAGCCGGCAATTTCGCTTGTTGCGCCCTTTGGTAAGGCAGTTAACGATATTTCTTCATCTCTATGTGGTAGACAGAAGGTACTTCGTCAAGGATTGCGGCTCGTAAACAAAACTAAAGCAGATGGTAAAAGGAAATAATCCTCAATCAGTTTCTTATATGTTTGACCTCCAACAACACAGACTAATTGCAATATCAGAATGCCTAGACTACTGAAACTGCAAAAACAGAGTTCATCATTATTTTCTGAAGATAAATTTGTCATACAATTTTCTTTCAATTAAATTGTTTTTATTTTTCAGTCATACGCTAAAGAGCAGTTGTTTCAAATGTGCTAATTCCTCCTTCATTATTCCAAGTAGTTCAGTATGCAATGGAATTATTGATTGTCCAGATTTATCCGATGAATGTTTGTGTGAAGGCACAAAGCTAGAAGTTTGTGATAAAGTATCAGCAAACTTCTTGGGGTAGGTTGATCCGTGTGAAATCTCATCATTGTATTGCTAACTAAATGAAAACGAAGGAGTTCCACTGCAGCTACGTTCTACAATAAACAGTCGCTATTTATGACGGACAACCAGGGGCGGTGAAAATCTATTGGCTGGGGGCAAAGTTCTGTAATAAGAGGACAATTGCCCCCTGCCTCCCTGCGCCCCTGCCGATAATTTTCTAAAAAAACAACATTTAAGGAGGACAGCAACGTTGTGCCTCTCTATATAAAGCACTTTCAAACAGCAGCAGCTTGGTAGGTACTTTTGATGAATTTCGTCTCCATGTCAAACTATTTTTAAATCATAACCTTATCTCTTAATATATTTGGATTTGCATTGGCAACCGATAACAACAAAATAAATATCATCATTTTTAACTGGTGCGGTTTTTAGCGCTAAGACATTTTCTGAATCGCGACTACGGAAATTTGCCTTCATACTTCAATCTGTAAGAAATCAAAATTACTCAGCCACGATTTACAAAAATCAGCGCAAAAACATTGTAGCTGAAAAGCGCAAAAATATTTGGTAAAAAGATTTTTTCCACCAACCTCGAAATTGTTTATTACGACAAATTTCTCTTTAGTGTTCTTAATATTCTCGTTGCTAAACGTCGAAGAGAAGATATGTGAATAGTAAATACCCATTTTAAAGATGATTGGAAAACTGACCAAGGAAATTATAATGTATACCCAAGTTCGCCGATTAAAAAATCGTAAGCTTTAGTTTCCTCTACAGGGATCGGCAGTCTGCAGCTCCAGAACTACATGGGGCTCTTTCACTCCTAAAATGCGACTACCCGTTGCTTCGAAAGATTTATATAGTAAAAAGGGTTTCCATCTTCTGATCCCGGACGGGGAAAAGCACACTAATGTACAAAGGACAAACTTACAAAAAAAACGATGATTTTAGCATGTATCAAGATGAAAATCTTCTTTTAGGAGAACAACTTCAGACACTAAGAAAGTTATTATTGCCCAATTCTAGATGTAAAATAACTTTGTGGCTTTCTTTTTTTTCCGTAGAAATGTGATCCAAATGGCTTTTTAGGTGTTAAAGCAGCGCTCCTCTACTTTGGAGCAGCGCTCCTATACTTTGGAGCAACGCTACACTACACATTGGCGCCAGTAGCCTACCGATGAAATACCTGCATTAATTTCAGAAAAAGTTTGCTGTTTCAAATCATGTATCTACTGCATTTTCGTTGCGGAAATCGATTTATTGTTAGAGTTAGATTTTGAATTATACGAAGAATAGCTCCAAATGAAAACTTGTTGATTAAGTGAGAAAAGAAAGATTGCGTTGATTCGGACATTTGAAGAGATATACAGCATGTTTGCTGTAGAGTTTTGAATATAAACTAACTAGAAAGAAGGAAGAAAGTAAATCGAGGTGGAGATTCATGGACTGTGTAAAGCAAGATATGAGCAAATTGAAGCTGACAAAGCAAAACACAAGAGATAGACCGCGGTGGAGAAATTTGATCTGCTGTGTCGACCCTTTGTGATAAAAGCCGAAGGAAGAAGAAGTTTACGTTTCTAATGCTTAAAGGTATAACCAGCTAATAATTAAATCTAAAATGTTCACGGCACGATCATGTTTTATTACTTTTAAACAACTCTTTAAATAACGCACTTTCCGGAAAAACGTCATAAAAAGCAATCACCATTCATTTTTCTAGCTTACACTACATTTAGAGGCATGCTGGTCGACTTATTCTCATATATAATCGTTTTTAAATGTTTATCAACACGAAAATTAAAGCATTGCCTATTGAGAACAACCACTAACAGAAATTGACTGCATTCTGGTGTCTGTTGACGAGTTACTTTCAGGGAAAATTTAATAAACCTATAAATGTGTTTCAAAATTTGCTTTTAATACTCAAACGCTTTATTAGTGTTAGACTTTTTAAAGAGATATGGCGCAGCATACTTGCTTACAGGTAGGGGTAGATCCGGCTAGTGATATTAAATGGGGCATTTAGAAGTATTTAAAGTTTTTGACCAGCAAATATTTGATTTTGCTTATCAAATTATAAAATGGTGGTTGAAAATGGGGAAACAAAGGCAAGGCGACTTATCATACCTTTGTGCGTTCATACGTGCTGCACACAGTTGTTGCGTCCAACAAAATACTTCACAAATGACAACAGCAACAAAAAAAAAGCTAAAAAGAAACTATGCTTTTGAAAACACAACCTGTCACCTTATTTTGTTCCAAAAATCAAAACTCTCCTGCTTTCCGTGTTATTTTATTTTGCTGATTGACTTTCCATGATCCAGTAATTCGCTACGGGCTGCATACGCTACTGATTCTAGCGTAAAGTAGCCTTAACCGTAGGTCTAGGAGGCATCTAAGCACCTGAGTCCGAAATTCTTTGGGATCCCAGGAGTCTGCTGTTGGGCCATCCGCCACAAACAAAGAGTGCAAAATCGATATAAAATATAAGATGTAAGTCGATATAAGAAAAATCAATTTCGAAAATTATCGTTAATGTTTTATTCCAATAAAATCTTAATCACCTTATTCAGAAAGATTCTATTTGAATGAGATATTTTGGCCAAAAAGACTGTTTATGTAAGAAATGGAGATCGCTTGCGCAAAATTGATTTTTCTTATAAATTGTTTAGCTGATTTTATTGCTGTTTATTGATAGCACACTCTTTTCAACACTTACTGATGTGGAGTAAAGTCGCTGAGATAGACTGTCATACTTGGGTTTGATTATTGTTTGTCCACCTTAAATTTCGACAAAAAAAAGAGCTCTTGATATCAAAATGAAGATATTTTTTGGAAAAGATTTCCAAATTGCAAAAAAGTTGAGAAACTCATTGATTTCTGCCATGTTTCGCCTGATTTAAAACTTACAAAATTGGGCTTTTGTCAATAAAGGAAGGACATGTTTCTGCTCCCAACCACAGGTTTAAGTTGGCCTGCAGATATTGAAGAGAAACTGGCAACTTTGTAAAAAAGTCGCCATTTTTATTTTTTGTGAAATCTTGAGAAAGGCGTTTATGGGCGTTTTTTCTTCATGACAATAAACAAATTTCCTTCATCAGAGGAGGTTTTAAATAAATATTAAGATGCAGTGACTATGGTACAGCAATCATTGTCGTAGTCAGAAGCAAATTTTTGAGGGGTAAAAATACGGTTTTTGGCTTTCTGTTCCTCATTTTTTCAATGACCTTTTTGTTTCGCTGTCTTACTATTCCTCAGTTTTAATTGATGACGTTTGATTGAATTTTGGAGATCAACGTATTGCTGCCTTTTTACTTTGATCGGTTTGAAAAAATTTGGAAAGGAATAAGGCCTATTTGCCCTCCACCAAGCTGCGCCTATGAACGCATTGTCAATAACGCTGCCTCCATGTTGTATTACGACCAAAAACATTTCTGAATAAACGAAAAATTTTTGTCCCAGATGCCTAATAAATCTAGCAGATTTTTCTTCTGACAGGTTAAGTGCTTATAAGGTTTTTCATCCCACAATCAGCTTAATTTTGTTTGTCATTTAACAGCTTCCGCAAACAATTATCCTACATCAAAGGTGGCACACTTTGCAGCGCGTGTGTTTAATTGTCGTTTGTGGCTTGTACGCACGTCAACATGACGTCATTTTTAAAAGTGTTTTGACAATATCCTCGAATTACTTTGTCGGAAATTACAAATATAAACTATTTTCAAAACGTTTTGAAATATGGAATTGAATTTTACTACCTAACGTTAAACAGAAGCATTGTTCTTTAACTTTTTCCTTTATATACTACTTCCTACGCATACGTTCTAGTAGTATCGTTGACAGGGAAGTCCATGAAGCATCTATTGATCGGGGCCTGAAATTTATGGGTACCGCGATATCTACTGATGAGCCCTTCTTCCAAAAGCAAAATAAAGGGCATAAAATTCGACTTTATTAATTTAATTTCCAAAAAAAGTTCTTGAACCTGAAAAAGAGTAAAAACATAAATATCAAGCAGTCGATCTCAATTAAAAAAAATTGCACAACAAGCCTCCCAACTTTGATATCTAGCTCTGATCAGCCTCTCAGCAACCCTGCCTACCCACAATGGTTAATTTTTCTTCATCTGCTTTTACAACTCTACTACATTTTTAGATCACCCGATAAATGTGAATTAGGCTTGGTCAGATGCTCAAATGGATCCTGCATTGAAAAACACAAAATATGCGATGGAACAATGGATTGCATTGATGGACTTGATGAGAGGTAAACCGTCAATTTATCCCCTTCAAACAACGAAAAAATGTATAATTACGATTCCAGAAAATTGCCTCTTTTGTGGACAAAAATTTGCTTCTTAAAAAAATTCCTTTTTCAAACTTTAGACCTGCTATTACTTTACTTTGAATTGCAAAACGAGGCAAAGAATTTTTTATCTAGCTCTTGTAAATCTCTGCCTACTTCAATGCGGAATTCTATAACTGCATTTCACTTATACTGTTTTAACCAGGAGTGATTTCTGTGGAACTACTTTGCTTTGTGACAAAGAAAAAGACATAACTACTCATTGCAGGTTGGTCAGTTTGTATTTTGCTCGTCGTTTTGTTAGAAGATATTTACATCATTAAAATTTGGCCACAGAACAAGCTATGTTCGGATCGCTTTATAGCCAACTTCAAGACCTTTCTTGGACAGATAAAGGGGATGCCAAAAGAAGGACATTTTTTAAATGTTTAACACCTTGATTTTTTTTGAAGATTGTGCTCGTCTAGCCACTAGATGATTTTGAGGGTATTTTCTCCAAAGCGTTTCCTCGAAATCCATGGTTATCACGATCTTACCAGCAGTTATACTCTGGCAACTATTTTGTTTGATTTTAATTGGGTTTCGAAGCTAAGAAGCCCGCGGAGAGCACGTTTCATTGCCAAAAAACTGCGACCAAGTAGAGAAATGACGTAAAATTGATTTTATCAAAAAAAGCATCGACATCTCATGCAGTCTTTAAACACGTTACATCTCGAGTTTTTGGCGCCCGTTTGCTTTTGCGGAGAGAGAGCATGATGCAAGAACATGTTGTAATTCGGCTAACAAAGTATCCCACTACCAGTAGAATCGGTTGTCTATGTTCGTTTATGAGTCTGTCAATTATATTCTATTATTGATTGAAAAGTATAGTAATTTTTTCTTTAATACGACAAGCTTGCTGAAACAACCACTTCACTACTGTTTGTCAGTGGATGACTAGTTAGGTTTCCACTGCATTTCTTTGAAAAAATTTTTATCAAGTGAATTTCCTGTATACGGCGTTGGCTACTAGCAATGCTGTGATCCGAAGACCTAAAACTTTTGCATTTCATTTTCGATACGGCGATTTTTCCGAAAAATCATATTGAAGAAGGTAGAGTATTCATTCTCGAAGCTTTTCGTCTGACACTTTTCAAGAGAACTAGTTGTTGTAATGTTGTAATAATGAATGTAAGTGATTACATTTCAAAAATGGAGAATATAAATCATAATGATTTTAGGAGAATCTCCACACAAGTGAAATTAATAAATGAGATTCCATTAAGAATATCAGTAGACTGAAACTTTATAGAGTAAAGTTGTGACTGGAATCAGCCAAGAGTAGAACTCACACTTTATTAGCAAATCGATTTCACTAAAATAGCATCATCAGTGTTCTGCAAAGCAACCGCAATGATAAATTATATATACTTACGTCAAATTGAACGGACGGGCTCACAAAACTAACTCTATAATAAACCGAACTGACTGCAATAAGAAAACACTGCACACTTTAAGCTGATACAAGGATATGAAGTTTTCCTAACCGGAGCTGCTAAGTAACTGGAAAATTTAACAAGTTGCCAGAGTAATACATATGATAACGATTATGACAAGGTATTACTAATAATCAGATTACGTAAAAAATGTAATAATGAAATACTGTAGGCGCAACAAACAGTTTATATAAATGAAGATACCATTACAATAAATTTATAATGCAAAATAAAAAAGTAAAAACCAAACAGTGATATTGAAAAGGAGGGGTCAAAAAAATTTTGGGAATAAATTTCTATTCATATTTATTGTAGCTTTTAATTTTCTGATCCATTTGCTTTCGCTAATATTAAGGTTATGGTAATATCTAGGTTCCGGTAAAAATATGACATGGTAGCATTCAGAAATGTCTGGGTGAGAACTAATGAAGTTTTTGTGGTGATTATGGAAATGAAGCAGAACTTCATATCGTTGTATCAGCTTAAAGTGTGCAGTGTTTTCTTATTGCAGTCAGTTAGGTTTATTATGGAGTTAGTTTTGTGAGCCTGTCCGTTCAATTTGACGTAAGTATATATAATTTATCATTGCGGTTGCTTTGCAGAACACTGATGATGCTATTTTAGTGAAATCGATTTGCTAATAAAGTGTGAGTTCTACTATTGGCTGATTCCAGTCACAACTTTACTCTATAAAGTTTCAGTCATTTCAAAAATGCATTTTATTTTACGAGACAACTCTAAATTTGAAAACCTCGGTCCTTCTTCCCAAACTGACTAAAATGCGAAGATTGAAGCTCATATTCAAAGGCAGTAACTTCAACTCAAGAAAGAAGGCCTTCTTCCATCCAAGATTTACAGCAAGATTCGACCAACTGGTTCCCAACGGCCCCGAATGTATGGTTTGCCGAAATTTCACAAGCAAGATGTACCCTATTGTCAATGACTGGCTCAGCACAACATCAATTAGCGCAATGGCTTACGTCAGTTATTGATTCTGTTCTTTCACTTTATTCTACCTACTGTATTTCCGATTCCTTTACTTTTGCTGACAAAGTCAAAACTTTCAACTTTCCTCCATCTGTCTTTCTTTGCTCCTATGACGTCTGTAGCCTTTTTACTAATGTTCCACTCGCTGAAACTATTGAAATCTGCGCTAATGCTCTGTATGATGGCGAGCTTACTCCGCCTCCTTTTCCTCGTGCAGTTTTTGTTGAGCTGATGCAAACGACTACTTCCTTCGTAGAATTCAGTTTCGACAATATAATGCACCGACAGATTGATGGCGTTGCTATGGGTTCACTTCTTGGCCCATCTCTTGCCAACATTTTTGTCGGATATTGCGAAGCTTTGCTTTTCAAAAGAGTCTACAAACCTCTTATGAATTATCGATACGTCGGTGATACCTTTGCAGTTTTCAACGACGAAGACGAATGCAATGAGTTTTTCCACCATCTGAATTCTCTACATTCATCGCTTCGTTTCACTTTTGAAAAGGAATGCAATCGGACTTTGCCCTTTCTTGACGTCCTGGTAGAAAAGAACTATCACGAATTTGTTACATCTATCTACAGAGAGCCGACTTTTACAGGCCAATACATTCGCTGGAACTCTTTTTGCCCCATGAAACGGAAGACCAATTTGATTTCAACTCTTGTCCACAGAGCTCTAGTCATCTGTTCGAAATCTTCTCTTCAAAATGAACTTTCCAACATTCGTTCAATCCTCGTCAACAACGGTTGCCCTGAAGCTGTAATCAACACTGTTATAACCAAGAAAATCAATCAGTTCCGCAATTAGGTTCGAAGAAATGCCCAGTTTATCTTCACTTGCCACGGCTGGGCAATGTTTCGACGAGGTACGAAATGCAAATTAAAACAGCCGTCAAACGCTGTTGCTTTGCAGTTGAACCATGCATTGTTTACATCACCAGACAACTTTTGCCTGCAGCCAAAAAGGATGTACTACCCTCTTTACATCAAAGCAGCATTGTTTCTCAATTTCTGTGCCACTGCGATAGTCGGTACGTGGATTGTACTTCTCAAAGACTACAACAGAGGATTAAGCAGCATGTGCCTAAAACCATTCTTCAGGAGCATATTTCTCAGGACCGAAGCACATTGGCCCGCTCTTGCAAGCCAATCAGAAGCTTTAAAGCTGAAACTTCCTTTTCTGCTATAGGACAAAACCTCTTACAAAACCCTACATGCGCACGTGAATATAATGACAACAAATTTTCTATTCTTCCCCGTGGCCGTACTTCTTTTCATCTTTCCACCCTTGCAGTCACGTACATCAAAACATCCAAACCAAATTTATGCAAACAAAAGAAATTCGTTTATGGTCTAAAAATCATACATTAGTTTCCGCTCCTTTTATTGGTCGCTTCTTTTACCAATCACGATAGAGCTTTTTCCTTTTTTTCTTTTTCGTCAAGTGTGTCTTTATACAAAAGACTCACTTCACTTTTTTACTCTATTTCTGACGTATTCTCTTGAAAAGTGTCAGACGAAAAGCTTGGAGAATAATTACTCTACTTTCTGCAATTTTCAAATTCTGTATTACCAATCAACTCTTCAAAAATCATATTGAACGGACATTGAATTTTTTTACAGATGCCCTACCACTTGCAGTGACTCAGCAGCATTAGATGATGGACGAAGTGATCAAAATTTTTGCCCGAGAACTGAACCGCTAGTTTACAAAAATTGCAGTCACGAAGTAGGTTGATTATTCAATTGTATTGAAGCGTCATTTTGCGGTGCTCAGCCGTACTTTAAAATTATTTTGGGGAGAAAAGGAGTTAGAGCTGGAAAAAATAGTGCAAGGAAAGATATTTAAAAAATTTTCGAATGCGTGCAAAGCGTCAGTTTAATGGTATGCGCAAAGCTTTTACGTCAACGTGATTTTATGTTCAAAAAAAGGAATGTTGTACAGAGACAGCTTAGTTGACATATTGTGCTTCTTTCTTTGATAAAAAAAAAAAGAATGAAAACTTTCGTGATTAATATAAAAGCGTGCTTTAGGCCAGTGGTGCCGGAACAGGGGGCTGGAGGGGCGTTTGCCCCCTGCCTCTTCGCTAGGGGGGGGGGGGCGAAGTGGCCTTTTGGTCTTATAATAATTTCTAAAAAAGGAGATCTACTCCATAATTTGAAGCAGAAATAAGTTATCTTAGCCTTTTAAAATGGCAACCTGCCCAGAAAAAAATGGTCTTGTACAAGTACCCTTTCCAAAACCTTCCCCCTTTTCTTTGCCCACGTAACGTTTCTCCCCTGCACCCTGCTTCAGGCATGCACATGTTGAAAAGTTACACGAAAAATATTATTAAGATAGTGAAATTTTTTCAAGACACAACATCGCAAATTTCTTAAAGTATTGAGCATGCTCGCCTGCATATACCCTTAAATATAAAACCACAGTTTTGATTATTATTTTGCCACAGGACAACCAAACATTTCCTCAGTCCGCTTGCGACGGAACAGTAAATTGCAAAGTCACTGGAATCGATGAAGAAAACTGTTCTGAAGTTTTCCTATGTAAAGGAAAAAATTCAAAAGTAATTTTTTTCTTTTTATTTATTTCGCCTAACCTCTGTGAAAAACTACGCAGTTAAATTGAATTAACTTTAAAAATGTTGCTTTCTGTCTTGTGCGTAGAATTAGTAAATATATCTGTTATTCAGAAAACGATGCGGTACAAAACAACACGAGTTGGCAGTGAAAACATCATGTTGCTCATATTTCTTATTACGCAGAAACGAGGGACACATATACTCGTATGTAGGTCTTATATTGTACATCCAACTCTCTGAAAGTCAACAACATTAGTCTACGTAAAATAATGCAAGAAATCAAATAACTACCAGAGGGTGCATTACTAAAAACTGACTTCAGAGTTGGAAGCTCACCCCAAAAACAATTTTATCATTGATGCCTTGCCGTGAAAGCGTGAAGAAATAATGACAATGTTTTAGCAGTTTCAAATAGTTTTCTTCCTAAACCATTTCAAAGCAATCCCTCTTCAAAAAAATCTTTAAAAAAGAAATTGCTTTTAGTTGATCAGTCGTGACATATCAATATACCGTTGTAACTACATAGAAGATTGCATGAATGGAACTGATGAACAAAACTGCTCTGATGGTAGATTCTATTGTATTTCCGGAAACATCTCGTTTGTAAGGCCATGGCAGGTAGGCGTAGGCCATGTTATTGATTGCTCTTTATAAGATTTATAGCTACCCTAGCGGCTACACCAGCGTCGCCCGCAAGGCGCCCATCGCCTGTTATCTAGATGTAAATGATCATTTTGCAATAAGTTGTTAGTAAATATGAGAGGCTCGCCAAAGTAAAAAAAATTATTCTCTCTCTTTCTTTCTTTCTCGTTTGTCGGTTCTACGCGAAAAGCAATAGTTGCAATAGCAAAGTGTAGGATGATAAATAATTAGTGACCGTATCTTTTCCGGAATTGCTCCCAGTTAATATTTGGTAAATTATAGAAGCTTTATTTTTTGTTCTGCCAAATCAACTGATTAGTGTCGGGCAAACACTTATAACATTGCCTAATTACTTTACCCTGTCGTGCTAATCGACTTCGCGATGTTTTTTAGTTAGTTGATACAGAAAAGTTAATTGAATATTTTTCACACGAGCTATCATTATCCAGGTTGGTAACGGACGTAGTGATTGTGAGGATAACAGTGATGAATGCCAAGATGGTGGAAACACAACCAATTCTTATTACTTTAACTCACGACAGCAACTTATTGGAAATCAATTGCTTTATATCTTTGTCTGGATCATGGCTTTGCTCTCCATCATTGGCAACACTGTAAGTGTTTTGAATGCAGCATTCAACATAGACAGGTTCCGATTTGTTTAGCTCTTGTCGTTTTATGAAAACAAATCAATTACTGCAGCAATTTATCGTAAAACGGTGGCAACAGTAAAGACGGATGCCGTGCAAACGTATGAAGACTGTGGCAAGGGCGACGTAATATCAATCTTTACTTGGGAGAGTGACTACTTACTATTTTTTGTCGTAGCTCATACTTTTGCTGTATGCTTAAGTCCGTGATCTATGATGAATATGATTCATGATGATTATTTATCACTTGATGGAACACTCTCCTCATGAAATCTTGGGCTGCACATTGTCTATAGCATTGGTTGTTTGGAGGAAGAGGAAATTTTAATTTTGAAAACGAGTTAAATTTTTTATGAAGATGCTCCTTTTCTTTTTCTAAATATTTGCTACATTGTCTTTTCTGTAATTTTATAAATTTAGCTGTTGGCAGATGAACTCAATAAGTTACCAAGACTTTGATGCAATATTTGTTTGTGTTTCAGGTCATTATTATTGGTCAGATACAAAACTTGCTTAGATTGCGTCATCGTATCAATGAGTTGGCATCTCTGCGAGCCAATCATATTCTTGTTTTAAATCTAGCTGTTTCTGACTTTTTGATGGGAGTTTATCTTCTTGCTGTTGGGATTGCATATGAGTCGTTGAAGGATTCCTACTGTCAGACGGAGTTGCTATGGAGAGGAAGCAGTGTTTGCACATGGATGGGAGTGACTGCTTTCATATCAAGTCAGACATCAGTGCTCACTATGATCATGCTCACGACATGTCGACTGTACACCATAATCAGGGTAAGATTTAAAACTGTTTTTTGAGATTGCAGCAAACGGGTTGCTTAGTGCGTTTCTTATTTCTAATTTCACAGCCGTTTACAACTTCTTCCAAACCTCACAAGTGGCTCATCATTATTCTTTCTCTGGGAACTTGGATTTTGTCCGCCATTGTTGCAAATCTTCCGTTAACCGAAGCATTTCGTTCCCAAGTACCGGATCATGCTTTAGTTCCAAACAATCCATTTCTGGAAAAATCCGTGGTTGGGCTTGATGTTGGCCGGAAATATCTTATGCAGTCGCTTATTTACTACCCATTTCCCAAGAAAAATGATTTATTAAAGACTGTGGAGAGAATCAACAACACAAAAACCTGGGATGAACTCGCTTCCATCTGCAACACATTGCCAAATCAAAAAGTTCAACTAAAAATTATAGCAAAATTTGGGTAAGTTTTACACAAAAATTAATTTTACCAAATTCGCACAAAAAACAGTGGCGCCAACCCTAAAACACTAATCGTCTACACCTGCTCGGCAGTAGGCCTAACCTATATAGATTTATTTTTTATCAGTGCAACAAGGCAGTTATCGTGAGGATTGAATGCACAACCATTCAATCATTGTCGCCATAAAATCGCTCTTCCACTCACTTGACCATGTGGCTGACCACGAAAGCTTGTCATGGAATGAACTTCGCGGCCTAGTAAGCTGGAGATTTGCTTTATGTCGATGGTGATTACGAAGAAGTTGCCGGTTCAAACATCACTGTGACTGCGTTGCTTTTTTTCGGAAAAAGGTCTTCGCGTGGAAATTGTCGCGATTGGTTGTGGTAGGTGCGCTAAAGCGGGTCTAGAAACTACGTTGTTCAATGCACGAGCGTTAAACAGACAAAAAGTTGGTCTTCAACGAGTTGAAACATGTATCACATTTATTACAGTAATTTAACCAAGCTCAACACATTGAAGTAAAACCTTTAATCAGTGATTAATTTTTGGAAGTGAAAGCGAAGGGAAATAATAAAACAAAAATGTATGATCCTGGGAAGTTGTGTTGGTCCAAAACGCTTTGGAGGAGCGGATTTGGCTCTGCATCTACTTCTGAATAAATTTTGTTTTTGGCATACAACTCAGCAATGATTATCTTTTGCAGTTACTACAACGTGCACAGCATTTGCACCGCTGATTTCTTTCCTCGTTCGACTGATTCTTACGTCGCATTGTCACTGAGCGTCATCATCTTCAACTTCGTTGCTTTCTTGTACATAGCAACTGTCTATGTTGCGATCTATTATATCTCGTTCAAGAAAAAAAAAACATTGAACGACGCTTCAGATGCAGGTAAATTTTGCAATTACTTGTCCGCCAAGATGACCCACTAAAGTGAAGACTTATTTTTGCAATCAAAGTGATATCCCCGCATAAACCTCCTTTTTAAAGCGTGACTTATGAAAGGGAATTCAGCAAGAACATTGCTCTGGGGCTCGAGAGCTACGAAAGGGCCAACAACAGAAGGACCGTTTTAAGCAAGTGTTGAATATCTGTTAAATTTCCCACGCGTTTATAATTTTTTCTTTGACAAGATTTTATTGTGAACATTAAAAAGTCAAGTTGAAAAAGTGGTAAATGTTACTGTGTGAATAATATTTTACAGTGCTACGTTAGTTAAATACGGTATGTTTTAAAATGATTATTCAATAAGCCTTTGTTGAATTTTAATGCAATTTGTCCAGCCTCAATTTTTTTAAATTTTGAAATCATATTTCAAGTCTTAGGGCACAAATGGCAAATGAGTTTTGTGCTGCCTGGAAATATTTTTCTTGGAGTGATTGTTTTCAAGCCATTGGCAAGGACGCTTCGTGATATTTTTGCCCATTGAACAGGGAGATGAATTTGACCAGCATTAGCTCTAAAAGAGAGAAAGAAATCAGGAACACCTTTTATCAAACTACCCTGAAGCACTCTTGAGCATTTGTAAACATATGATTATTTTCAAAATTTTTTCAAGAATCAAACTTTTAAAACAGCGCTTTCTGGCACTTTTGTTTCGGAAAAGTGATCTGCAACAAAATGCAATTGCGTCATCACATGGCACAGGATCAGTTCCCGCAGACTAAATCTTTGGCAAAAATTTGAAACCATCTTGTTGTGCGGTTATACTCAATGAATGCACGATGTTTCAATCCAAATAAAAAAAGTTGAAGCCGTACATCGAGCCAGTTATGTAAGTGAAGACTAATTGGTACTCGTACACGTGAGAATAGCCTAAAACTAGAGCAGAGGGTTTTGATCTCTATTCCCCATACCACGTGAAATTTTTGCTGTCTTTGCGCACCAGTATTGGTATCAAAAATATTTATTTGCTCAAAAACGTGAAATTTTTGCTGTCTTTGCGCACTGCTATTGGCATCAAAAATATTTATTTGCTCAAAATTAAGGAGGTATCACTAGGGTATACTGGGACTACTTGGAAAAAATTTTTGACATTAAATTCAAACGTTAGTATCTCGAGTTTGTGAAAATGTAGAAATTTAGTTTATGGTGTAGAAGAAAGAGCGTAGCGTCGGCTTTTGATGCAAAAAAACTCTCTAATAGTCGCAGCTTTAACATGTAGTAGCTTTGTAATAAACCGTTAAGTCAACAAAAAAATTTTTGTGTTTACCTGTCCGTACAATATGTTGAAGGCAGGTAGAGAAAATCGTGGGGGGACAGTACAGACACAATTATAATGTTGAAGCTATTGGCGGCTTAAGTGATTAACTGTTGTCATTTACCACCAACCGAACATCGATGAACGTAGTCACTTTGAAAATCTTTTCCGTGTTTTGATTTTCGTTTGCAATGACGGACCAATCTATCTCTCATCAAAAATAGCTTAAATTATTACCAGCAAACCTTAAAAAATTGTCACATCAACATATGAATATGCCTAAAAAAAGATGAAATATCGTAGATTTTTTTAGCGGTTGTCGGGCAAATAAAGACAATATGGGCTGCGTTGAATCACTAGTCTCTACTGACGTCACAATCAGTTCAGCTGACTTAAACCAAAATATTTCTGATCAGTTAGCTTCTAACTTCCAAATTAGTGCTTAAAATATTTAAACCCTACCCTTAGCTATTAACTGCAAACCAACAAAATCATTTGTAATCTTTTTCGCAGGTATCGGTGATGTGTAACTTATCAACGTTGACTTTTTTTTCTACCATCAAAATCAGTGTTTTAGTTCCATTCGCAGACCACTTCGTTTCCGCAAAAACTTTGTTGTTGAAAAAATATCTGCTGTTGCGGTTGACTTTACAAAAGTAGAATTAATTCTTTTTAGTACGCTTACCAAAACTTGAATGCAAGTCTTTACTTGCCTGGCGTTTCTTTTAGCCCTGGTCTCTCCCCCCGAAACGTGTGCCCAGCAATGGCAGTTTTGCCTATTTTAATAATGTAGTTTTCTATAAAACTTTTCCGCTAAAGAGGTTTTGTTACAGGATGCAAAAAATTTATTGCGATAGTTATGACAATAATACCATAACTTTATTTCACAACAAATCTAGTGTATAATTTAGAAGTTGCTGGCGTACCACCTGGATTTTTCTGGCTTAAAGTAGGTGGGAACTCATTAACATAAAGGTAATGTTGTTCTTATTTGATCGCAAAGTTGTCAATTTTTAAGCCTGACGCTTAACGGAAAAGCTTGGGCGTTGCTAGTTTGGTTGCTGATGCTCACCGATGGCGATGGACTAGGAAATTGAAGGTTTAATCGTTAGTGGTAACACTCTAGCAGCGGTGGTCAAAGTGGCCTAAAATCTACTTGACTAAGTATTGTTACTTACTGAAAAAATACTCAAGTAAAATAGAAAGTAGTGCTAAGTATTTTTACTTGAGAAAAAGCAAAAAAATGAGTGCTAATTAAACTACTTAGGTAGTTTCATTTTTTGAGTAGTTAACCAGTGGTTCTCAGCCGGGACGCTCTTACCATATAACATGCGTGAATGGATTTTTGAAGATGTAAACTGCTAAATATGTTCACAGCTTAATTTATATTACCAATCAAGTTAAAAGTTTATGGGTATGGTGCACGCATGGGCGTTTCTATAAAAAAGGATCCGCCCCAAGACACACTATATTAGACGGTTATACTATCTTAGAAGGCTATCGAAATGAGATCCTTAATTTAGGTTAATGGCTTTTACTAAAGTTAGGGTAATTATTTTAGTAGTTACTGTTTTCTCTTGTAGGTCTATTTGATTAGGTATATTTTTTGACTATTGTCTTATGCTTTCAATACGTTCGTTAGCAGCTAAATCTCATTAAAACCTAAGCAAGTCGATGAGATTAATGTGGCTTTACTTCAAAACCAGTGGTTCTCAAACTGTAGTACGCGTACCACCAGCAGTGCGCCAGCTTTTTTCAGGTGGTATCCTACCTGTTTCCGGGGCATGAGCAAAGTTTTGTGTCAAATAAATCTCTATATTTTTGCTGTTGTAACTGTCGCTGTGTCATCCCCACTTTTATTCTTGTCAACAAGCAAAAATCAGTTTACTAAGTTTTGTACTGCCCCACTTGTTTCGAAAATTGTCTGCACGCTAGTGCGAACAATAAGTGTAATATCAAGTTTTTTTAAAAAAATTAGTTTTTAAGCGAATGTGTATGATTACAGTTTCTTATTGTACTTGACCTTTTGGCAATGTTCTTAGAATCAGCTCTTTAACTATATTTTTAGAGTTATACGCACAGTAATTTTTCTCAGAAAACCGAGTAAACATCTGTTTTTAGAAACACTCATCAGAATATGCTTTTAAAATTGCGTAAATCTTTTTAGAGATCAAAACGTTTCTCTGCTTACCCCCTCAGCTCAAACAGACGTCTTTTTGCTTGCTTGGGTATCACTTGGTATTTAGTAATGTAGTTCAAAACAGCAGCTGGCTGACTAGCTCCTACCTAAAACACGTTAGTGATTATGAAGCCTAAAGTAATTAGCAAACCTTTTCTTTTCTATGGTAAACTTCCTTATTGACCCTGAAACAAGTGTTTTTTCTTGATGGTACAGAATTTAAATATAGCTTTGAAAAAAGCTGTTCGAGCCATAAGCTTTTCGTGACGCTCTCATCAGTGGCGGTATCGCGTCAAAAGCGAAGACCTAGAGTAAATAAGTGTTTTATGTGAATAAATTGGACGTTTGGCAATCAAGACGAGCCAATGATTGCGCTAGTATTGTAAAGCGCGCCAAAGAAAGATTTCGCGATAATGAAATGCTAAAGAAAGCGCAGCAGAAGGCTAAATAAGAACGCCGCGATTATCGAAAGAGTTTGAGAGTGTAAACAAACTCTTTCTGTCTGCATAATACCGGTAAACTCTTTTGTATCATAATACAAAATTTGTATCAGAATTTGTATCATAATACCGACTCGCATTTGATACAAATTCAAAAAGTAGCATTTCACGTTGAATTTTTTCATGAAGTTATTAATTTGACAAAAACTGTTTGGTTCGTCTTCTTCGTCGTTTGAGCTAGTTGTTGTGAGCTTTATGCAGGAAGATGTATACAGTATATAGGCCACACTGCGTTAGCGTTCACGCTCGGCTTGCAAGTCTTCAATTATACTAGGCCACCACGACGGGTAGACTGCTTGGCCCCACCACCTGTCTGCCACATAAAGACGGAGGCATCCCGCTAAGGGTCCTGCCCAAGGACACAACAAGCAAGCTTGCCGGCTTGTTCTCCACGCTATCCCTTTTTATGCTGAGCGCCAAGCAGGGAAGCTGTGAATACCATTTTTAAAGTCTTCTGGTATGACTCGACTTGGGAAATAAATTTCAGGTCAACCGACTCATGATTGGACGCTCCAACCGCTAGGCCATCGCACCAGTAACTGTTTGGTTGGTTTATAGCAACATCATTTTTTTCCTTCGAGATGACCTGTTGTTCCACCGGAATAGTCAAGGAATAACAAAGCTTTAAAATGCAGACTCGCAGAGATTATGAACTAAAATTTTTACGCCAGTAAGGTCTGAAAAGTTGTGATTGTTAAGAAAGCGAATCGATGCAGAGACAAAGAGAATAGCGTTATGTTGCGGAAGTTTTGCCTTGATTGCCATTTTTCTCGGCCACTTATGATTTGTTTACAGTTAGTGTCACGTTTGCTCGCTGCTACCGGCAACATTGATGGGCGGGTAGGCGCGCCTTTTATTGCGACAATGATCGTGAGTTTGAACATCACAGTGGCTATGTGGTTGTGTTTTTAAGAACGGCACTTTGGGACCATTTCTTCTGCTTGGTTGCAGGTTGTGGTAGAATGCACTATGCGAGCATTATCGATACTTCCGAAGCGGGTTTGAGCACAATGATGTCTATCCACAACCGGAAAATGATTTTACCGTGAGTGGATGGTAACAACATATGGCAAACAATATTGTTTTTTTTGCAATCAGAAAGCTACTTGACTCGTTGACCCCTTAGACTCCTTGCAGCTTTTCTTTCCAAAACATTAAACTAAATAAATGTGCTAGGTTATCTATCATTAAATTTCTGTTACTTTATTTTGTTTTCTGTGTTGAATAATAAATAAGTAAGGTTTCTTTTTTTACAGCTCGAGTGCAGAGGCGCATCACGTGGATAATTATGACCAACTTCCTCACCTGGATACCAATTTGCATTCTTTCGTTTCTGCGATTAAGCGATGCGATTGAGAATCAAATCAACGGAAAGGTTTATCAAATAGCTGCTATAGTGCTGCTTCCAATCAACAGTTCAATCAATCCTCTGCTATATTCAAGTGTCATTCGCAATTTATGGAAGCGCATTTGCGGATGTGCAAGCTCATTCAAAAAACGTTCGAAGCGATTAGAAAGCGTTTTAACCTTGTCCGGAACAAAATCGACTGCTGATCTGTAGTTCGTTGTTAAGATAAACTAATTGCAATTCTTCATTAACATTCAGAATGGTAAAAAGATGATTTTGTATGAAATACATGTAAAAAGAAGGACTGCATCAATAAAAGTTCTCAAAAGCCGTTTTTGGAAGATGCAGTATATTCCGAAAATAGAGTTTGCTTTTTTATATAGAGGCGGGCATTTTGAGTTCCATTTCCATTACTAAATGTCAACGTGTTGTAGCGTTCTCTATTATGGTGCAAACAGTTAGTGACCGCACCAATCAACAGTCGCCTCAACGTGGTGTTGCAGTTCCCAATCCCGCTAGCTTGGTTTGAAATGGCTGTTGGCCTATTCGAGGGTCCCAACCGCAAAAGGGCATCTCGCATTCTCTCTAAAATCGGTTTTCCATCTTTTCTTCTTCTTTAGCATTCTGCCTCTCTCTCTCTCTTTGCTTCTCATTCTTCTTCTTCCTCTAATTAGCGTCAATGTCAATATTCAAATCCTGGCTCGGTTTTTCTTGTTCTGTGGGCGCCCGCAAAATGATCTGCAAGAGCAGATCAGTGCAATGCTGTACCTGTTCTAAATGGGTACATTCAAAATGCTCCTTCCTCTCCTAGACTGAGTTTATATGGTTTTCTAGCTCTCTCTCCTAGATTTTCCCTTTCTTTCGCATCACGGCTTTTCTTGGGACGTGCTTAATCCATCAAAACTGCGTCATCTTTTCCGGAGTCCATCATTAGATATATCTACACTGTACACTACAGCTCACTCGACCCCTGCTACCAATGCAGGTCTTCCCCATCCCCCTACAACAAACTTCCTACTCTCCTTTTGCTCTGTCACCAACCGTCCTTCTATTTCTTCGTACCACTCTCCACTCCCTTCTTCTACCCCTCCAGCTTTCTCATCTTCTGCTGACTCGCTTAGTGTTCTCCGATCGGATGCAGAATGTCTTCTTGCTAAAAGAGCTGATCTTCTTTACTTTGTTTTGTTCATTCCTGTCGATCTCATTTCATCTGTATCCAGGAGTACAATCTCGAATTTTTCTATTTTTTTAGGATCCCTGGATACTCTGCTCTGCAATCTGATGGCACTCTGTTCCGGTCTAGCTCTCTTTCGTCGAATGACTAGCACACTAGCGACGGAGTCGTAATTTTTGTCAGACTGAGCCTATTGTTTCCTGAACTTTCAACCTCTTCTCTCTTCGCTTGATCTCTACTCTGACTACATGTGGGTCAACATTTTACTGAATACTTCCTTTTTTTTTCTTTTTTAAACATAGATTTGAAAGTTATTAAGCGAAGAAATTGTATTAAGGAAATTGTAAACCTTGCAACTAATTGGCAAAGCAGCATACGGGCGTAAGGGGCATTAACAATTTATTAAAATGAATATGCCCGGAAACAATAATGAGTATACCACCCAACCAATTTAGACGAGACCATCCCTGGACGCGTTTCGTCCTTTTGGACTCATCAGCAGGGCCCGTCCCGTCACAAGCAAAGTTTTTTTTTTAAGGATAACGTTAATGAGTGGGTTACTTTTGCTTGTGACGGGACGGGCCCTGCTGATGAGTCCAAAAGGACGAAACGCGTCCAGGGATGGTCTCGTCTAAATTGGTTGGGTGGTATACTCATTATTGTTTCCGGGCATATTCATTTTAATAAATTGTTAATGCCCCTTACGCCCGTATGCTGCTTTGCCAATTAGTTGCAAGGTTTACAATTTCCTTAATACAATTTCTTCGCTTAATAACTTTCAAATCTATAGTTTTTTTTTCCCTACTTGAAAATAGTTGGCATGGATTTGCCCGTTTCACTGTAGGAGGCCCGGTTTACTGCGAAGTGAGATAGAGTGAAAATTCGTTGGCATGGATTTGCTCGACACGTCTATCAAAGGTCGCCCGGCTCCCACCTTGTGAATTGTCAACGCACTCGCCTCGAGCGTGATGGCATTGCAAAGACAAGGCGCTAGGCTATAAATGCAGCGTTTAATCTGCTTTTTCAGATCAGTGTGTAAACTGATTTCCCAATGGATATGCAACCAATCAACCCATTTGTCAACCCGCCCTGCTAAGCAAAGCAACAGTTCGTCGGTTGAAGTCTCAGTGCTTCTGCATGTGTTGGATTTGTTTTTTTTTTTAAGGATAACGTTAATGAGTGGGTTACTTTGCTTGTGACGGGACGGGCCCTGCTGATGAGTCCAAAAGGACGAAACGCGTCCAGGGATGGTCTCGTCTAAATTGGTTGGGTGGTATACTCATTATTGTTTCCGGGCATATTCATTTTAATAAATTGTTAATGCCCCTTACGCCCGTATGCTGCTTTGCCAATTAGTTGCAAGGTTTACAATTTCCTTTTTTAAACATCTACGCTTGTCGCATTCGCCCTTCAATGGGTAGTAGCATCAAATCCTTTTATCCCTCTTTTCTTTTTTCCTCCAAAAACTCCTTTATTCTGGGAGACTTCAGCTGTCATCACCCCTTTGAGACCCAAAAATACTTTAGATCCTCGTGGGAAGGAAGTATTTGCCTGAGTAATCTTCTCTGATTTCCTTCTCCTTAATGATCTGATACCATACTCTTGTTTTTCGTTCCTCCGGAAGTCGGTTCTTTCTTGACGTCTCCTTTGCTCCTTTCTCTCTTATATCCTTCTACACATGAAAGGTGGTTTTTGATCTGGGCTCTAATCAGCATCCAATTTTTTAGCTCTCCCTCTCTCTTCACTCTTCTGGCCTGATTAGCGTTTTTCTGATTTTTAAAAATCTCGTTGGGATAACTTTTCTCTCTTCATCGATTCGTACTGTCTTTCCGCAAAGGATTACTCCTCTTTTTCTATTTATTCTGCTGCTTTGCTCTTCAAATTTTTGGCACCAAATTTGGCCAAATCCTCCACTTACTTTGGTGGCTTCATTCACTCCTCGTGCCTCTTCCACCACAGCTAAAGCCAATGTAAAGGCACGGACGAGACATGCTCGTCTCTCTCTCCTAAGTCTGAACGTAAATCAATCTATTCGATCCATCAATCTGTTGCTGGTGTTGCTTTTTCTTCCTCCTCTTCCCCTACCTTTACCTACTGCTCCTCTCCCAGGGAGTCAGCATTAGTTTATGCCAACTAACTCAGACCTCACTTTTCAGTGTCTCAGCCAATGGCTTTGCGAGGAAGAGCCAAAGGCTACTTATCTGAGTTCCGCCGATCCTACGCTCTTGATGAGTCACATTCCTTTCTCTGCTCTTCTTTCATCTTCAGTAAATTTCTTGCGGCTGCCACCAGCCTTTCTTCCTTCACTGCCACCAATCACCAGTTATTAACCCCGTGCTGAAGCACCTCTTACGCTTTCTCTGGCATGGATCTCCCTTGCATCCTCAATATTTCCCGGTCTTCGCATTCTTTTCCCTCTGAGTGAAAGTTCTCTATTGTTCCCATCCACAAGATGGGAAAGCCTCTCGACTCACCTTCTTCCTTTCCTTCTATCGTTTTTGCCTTCTGCGTGCTCAAACCTTCTTGAGTGCATCATTCTCTCTCTTCTACTGTTTTGTCGGGAGTCTCATTTTATTCTCTTTTCTGGCCAGGCGGATTTCCACCCTATATGATTTACTCTTAATCGAATTCTTTACCTTTCTTAGTCAATTTCAAATGGGTTTTACCAACCCGACCCCGGCTCTCCGACAATCCTTGCTGCCATCGAATTTTCCCAGGCTTTCGACTTTGTCTTGCCTCCCGCTCTCTTTCACAAGGTCATTTCGGCTGGCCTTTCTCCTTGCTATGTTTGGTGGAATCCATCTTTCCTTTGTGATAGGCGCGTTTGCCTATTTTTTTAAAATCACAAAAGTAGCTCTTTTCGAGTCCGTTGAGTTGTTCCGCATGGATCCGCTCTTGCCTGTGTTTTTTCTCTTTTCATCAATGATCTCCTTGTATCTCTACCTTCTTCCACCAGCTGCTCTCTTCATGCATAAGTTCTTACCATCTGGTCTTCTTCTACCTTGGTACCTGCTGCTGCGAGACTACACAAGAAGCTCTGACTGCACTGGAGTTCTGGTATGAGCATTGATGTCTTTTTCTTGATCCGAGCAAATGAGAGCCTTCATTCTTCTCGGTTGATCCTCGCCGAGCTAATCATCAGCCCCACCTCTCCCTGCTCAACTCCCTCTCCGCTTCATTCCTGTTCCAACTTTTCATGAGATCACCTTTAACCGCACTCTTATCTTATATATTCATGCATCTTCTCTATTGGTCAAGTTCTTTCCCCGTCTCAAGGGCTTAAAATATATCTCTGCTTTCTTATTGGGCCCTCCACAGAGTCTGTGCAAAGCTTTTTTTTGTCCGTTCTTACTTATGCTTCACCCAGATGGTTTTTTCTTCCGAGTTACTAACATTATCAAGTTGGAACGGCTTTACAGAGCGGCCAGTCACGCCATCATCGCCTTCCTTTCATCCTCCCCTATTTCTGTTCTATAAGAGGAGTCCCTACCTCCCCTACGAGTCACCCTGACTTATTTTGTTCTATCATCTTATAGGCAGGCCAGACGTTTTCCAATTTCATCTCCCCATTTCTGGTTTTGCCCTTGATAAGTTGCCCTACTTCCTGTGCTCTGTGGTCTCCCATTACGCACCTATTCCACTGAAGCGGTCGTGTAACAAAAGCAATCACAACACTTACTCTATCAGCCCATCTACTGTTATGCCTATAGTTACAACGAATAAAAGAGATTACAATTATTACTGTGTCAAGAAAAATAAATATTAATGATTGAATCTGTCTTTAAACATTATTCTCAATCTGCTAAAAAGACTGTTGTGAGTGAGCTTGCCCTCTGCTAATGATCAAAGGGTGGTTGGTAGCAACAGTCAGCATAAAAAAGCTCCAACCTTACTATCGAAAGATAGTTAATTAACACATGCAAGCAAACTATTTCTATTTGTAGATCAATGAAATGTTGTGGAATTACTCTGGAATTTCATCGACCATAAATGTAAAAATTCATCCTGCATCAAACTATTCACCCTAATGCGGGTTACAACCTGTAATTGCCTGCTAAATGTAGCCTATACTTACTTCTTGTTTTTAAATACGTGTATAATGCACAACTTGTGATATATATCATTTTTGTGTTTATGAATTAATTTGCACAATTTTCGGAGGGCTGTTTGACTAGATGACCAAAAGGTCCCTTGACAACCCGCTATGTTATTGCCCAGTTAGCAAGAAATTGTTTCGGTTATTTTATTGCTTTCTATTGCTTGCGTTTTTAATTAAAACAATAGAGTTGAACTTGAACATGGTCTTCGTATTTCTGTGCCCTTACTAAAGGCACTTATGACAATTTTTACTGATTCCTTGCAATGACTACGTTATGCGACAGGTAGCCTTGTTTATAGTAGTTATAGGTTTAAAACCAAATCGTGGGAGAAAGTGAGATACGACAAGCAGATTTTTGACAAAATGGTATTTTCTCGTTAACCTGGATATTTACGTTATGTGTTTTAGGTGGTGCGTTTTGTAGATAGGCTTCCTAGGTACGTTTCAAAATATTTCACGTTTATGCCATTCACTTAATTTTCTTGTATCAAGTTTCCAACAAGATAAATGTAAACTACAAATAAGCATTTTGAAAGGCAGGTTACTCCAAATTAAAACATTTTCTAAGCATTTAGAAAGGCAAGCTATCCTGCAACAAAACCGAAGACGGCAAAGTAGCTTCTGTTTTATCTTTAGCAATTAAATAATCCTTTTAAACTACATATCATGTAGCTCTTGAACAAATAACCTTTTCAAAACCATAATCATATTACGAGATAGTTTGGGCCATGCATTGTGTTATTATGACTGGTTAAATTGTTGGCCTAAATTCAATATCAGTGCTATAGTAGCTGTCAAAAACGTCCAAAATGTGAACCACCTTTTCAAGATTGAACAATGTATTTACGTGAAATTCAGCAGTTTCAAGTTTCCAAGGACATAGCCTAAATGTTGTTATATTGTTATGTTTATTAATCACAAAAAAGAATTAACCTACTAAAAAATGTAGCTACTGCCTACAAACAAAAACATTCATAAGAAAATGTAAGTAATATCGCGCTTAACAATGCAGTAGCTAAACTAGACAGTACTATCATCTCAAACTGACAACTCATTCATTTAGATCAGTGGTTCCCAACCTTTTTTCTGTCGCGGCGCATTTTAGAAAAAAACGAAAATTATTTGGCACACCTCGAATATTTTGAATACAAAATTTATTCAAATTGACCGTTTTTTACATATCACAACGAAAAATTAAGGCAACAACCGTAATTTAGCTTGTTTCCAGGAAATTCACTGTACTTGCGTCTATATGACAGGATTGCAACAATTCTGTTAGTGAAAAACTTGTGCTTGATGTTTCTTAGCAACCATTTCAATGTCAGGACGTATTTCAGAGAGACAAACCCTCATTTCTTCTTCAATGCAACTAAGCCGCTCTCGTTTTTTGGACTTCATATTGTGGAGGTTGAAAATCCGAGCTCACATAGATATGATGTCGAAAACTGCACCAGAATGGTCAAAGCCTTTTTAGCTAATGAAGGGTATTCTTCTTTGACAGCAATCCAAAATGTATCTATTGGTACCCCAGCATGTTTGATTTTAAGTCCACGATCACTGGAAACACATGCCAATTCCTCTTCTTCACATAATAAAAGACCAGTGCTAGATGAATTCTCTATAAAAGGATTTCGAACCCAGTCATACTCATCGGTCTTCAGTAGTGGCAAGTAAAAGTTAATTTTTTCTTCCAGAGTTGTTAAGTGTTGAAACACAATGGGGCTAATTTTCTTTATGCAGCTTTGTCGTACTAAAGGGAACATCTCAAGGTTACCATCTTCAGCTCTGTTTTTCCAAATTGCAACTTTCTTTTCAAATGCAATCAGCTTATCTGATGAAGTCAGAATGTTTTCTTCTCTGCCTTGCATGCTTGTGTTGAGGCCATTGAGACGTGCAAATATTTCTGCCAAATATTCTAGCCTTGAAAGCCAGAATTCACATTCAAGATATTCACAGAAGTGTTCATGTTCTTCTGTTTTGAAAAATGCATGAAGTTCCTTGTGTAGTTCATGTACACGCCATAGCACCTTTTCTCTTGAGAGCCACCTCGCTTCAGTGTGCAGAATCAAACGTTTGTGCCGAGAGTCCATATCAACACAAATTTTCTCAAAAAAACGAGACTTCTTCGGCCTCATTTTAATGAAATTAACCATTTGAACAACTTGTTTTAAAACTTGACTTAAGTCATCTGGTATTGTTTTTGAAACAAGTACTTCCCTATGAAGGAAGCAGTGGGTTTGTACAACATTAGGATTTTCTTTTTGTACGAGTGATACAATACTGCCAACCATACATGGCGCCCCATCAGTACATATTCCAATGCACGAGTTCCATGATAAATTCCATTTTTCAAGGTAAGCAGATAATATGTCAAAGACGTCTTGGCCTCTTGTAGTGAGTGACATTTCCTTGCAGCACAAAAATTGATTTATTATTTGATTTCCATCAACGAAACGAATAGACGCAAGTAACTGTGGTTTGCCGCTGATGTCGGTTGATTCGTCAACTTGTAAAGCGAATTCAACGGTGCTTTGAAGTTTAGTCTGTACAGTTTCCTCGATATTAGCACACAAATCCACAACACGTCTTTGGATTGTATTATTTGACAGGGGAGTCTTGCGTATTTCTTGTTCGGCTTTGTCACCAAGAATTCTTTTTACTATCTTTCTGCAAGCAGGCAAGATGATCGACTCAGCCAAAGTATGTGATCTTGTTTGCTGCGCGATCATTTCGGCGACATCATAGGAAGCAGCTTGTGCCTTTTCAAAAACAGTTAACAATTTTTGAAAAGCGGTTTTTTGTTTGGATTGTTGCTCTAGTAGTCTCCGAAAATAGTTCAGATTTTTATCTCGAAGCTGCGAGTGTTTGGTTACAAAATGTCTACTTAACTTGCTGGGCACCATATCTTCGTTTGACATTTTTTCGCCACAAATGACACACAGTAGGAAAGGTTGATCTTCACTACCAGTCCAGTGAAATCCATATTTCAAATAATCATCGCGGTATTGACGTTTTGGTCGAGCTTTTGGTGCTTTATCACAGGGCTTTGCTGCCTTGGAACGTTTACTTTCTGATTCATTATCATCACTTTGTTTCCTCTTGATAAATTTATCCATTTTATTGGGTAACTTAAAGCGCGACAAGTATAATATCTTGACCGAGTGCAAACAATTTAGTTTAGTATCGTATGGTAGTATTTAGGGCACAGTCGACTGGCTTGGATGTGTGTTAGTGTTTGTATATGTCACAATCGCTATTTATTTCATGCATTATTTTGCACAATGCAGCCACACAACGAACCTTATTCAAGCGTAAATAAACTTGAATGATACATTCACCAACCAAAAACAACTCAATTACTACCAACAATATCGTTAGTGTGCCGTACTTACTAACGTCGGCAGAGTGCAATTTTTTAAAGCGTACTTGATTGAATTTAACTTTAATATTTTTGCGGCGCACCTGATGACATCTCGCGGCGCACTGGTGTGCCGCGGCGCATAGGTTGGGAACCACTGATTTAGATGAAGCAAACACCGAAGCAAAGAGAAAAAACAAGCAAAAAGGCTTACGGCACGGCAATGATTACAAGCGCGTTACGTCTACTACTACAATTGCTACAATTCACAACATTTTCCCCTCTCAATAATGAACGGCATCCGCGTATCTCAAAAGAGGTACGCCTTTGTTGTATCGGGCTGATCTTCTGGACTGGGGGGACAAACGCTCTTGGTCTTCAGGGTTCGAACTCGAAGGTAATGGGTGATTTTCGTTTTCGGTCTCAACATTCTTGAGAACAGAAGAGTCAGTTACACTCTGTTCGTTGGTGCCCATCTCCGTGGGGTGCCCAGATTTCGAGGGAGATGACAGGAAGGACGAGGGGCAAGGGGCTAAATCTTGTAATGATACTGTAGATGCATGGCCGTCCGGAAATCGGACCCGCGCAAAAGTGGGGTTTGCTTCAGTTAATTGAACTTGGCGAACATAGTCATCATTTTTGTTAACACGAACAAAATTGCGTCACAGCACAGGACTAGGCTTGGTCAACCAAGCCGGCAACGTAAAACCATTTGGTGATTTTCGATTAAAATTTTAAAAAAGTTCAAGCGGCGTAGCATTAGTGCTAATACACAAAAGCGATCGCAGCGAATGCAATACATGAAGAACAACAAATCATGAAGAACGCGTTCCCATTGAGTAATTGGCATATTACGAGTTTTAAGAGCAAGTCTCACAGCACGCCAAATAGCACCGTTGTGTCGCTCTACTTGGGAGTTGCCAGCCGGGTGATATACTGCACTGCGGCTTTGAGCGATTCCCCTTTTGATCAGAAACGATCTAAATTCTGCAGAGACAAACGTTATCAGAATGGATACACCCTGGAATACCAAATAGGGTAAACAAGCGATCTAAGCAATTAATAACTGCTTGTGATGACATATTATGACAAGGAAAACAAAACGGAAAGCGAGAGAACTCGTCCACAACAACCAATATGTAAAAGTTACGAGAACTTGAGGGAAGTGGCCCTTTGAAATCTATTGCAAGCCTCTCAAAAGATTGTGTTGCTTTAATGAGAGTGTTTTGAGTCGGTTTACAAAATCGCGGTTTTAACTCTGCACAGACTTGACAAGATAGACACACTTTTTTAACATCTTCCACCGAGAATGGAAGATTTTTTGCTTGAACATAATGCGCGAGTCTGCTTATGCCCGGATGACAAAAGTTTTCATGTTGTTCTTGCTAATTACGATTGTGAGAGTTTGCGCAAAATGCACGCGTTAATGTGTCTGGAGCGATGTTTTCTTTCCCTGGTCGAAAATGTATATTATAAGCAAGAGACGCTAGTTCTCCAGCTTTGAATTTTATTGTTCTTGATTTTACTGCGCTTTTTGCGATCAAACATAAACGCTACGGACCGTTGGTTGGAAACCAAGGTAAATTGTCCTCAAGCAAGAAAATGATTCCATTTTCTTACCGCTTCAATAATGGCCGTAGCCTCTTTTTCTACGGCCGGGTAATGACGCTCGGACTCGTGAAGTGTGCGCGACATAAAAGCGACGGGTCTGCCGCCTTGATTTAACGTTGCCGAAACATCTACATCCAATGCGTCACATTCGACGATGAACGACAAGTTTTCATCAATCGCTGCTAAAGAAACTTTCGCAATGTTCTCCTTAATCTTTTCAAAATCTCGAACAGCTTCCACGTTTGATGGAAAAAATGTTGCATTTTTCAGTCGTTCAATTCTGTTGGAAAAATTAACAATCCATTTTGCATAATATGCAAACATTCCTAACACTCGCTTTAATGATTTTGCGTTGTGCGGTGCAGGAAGTTCTAGCAACGGTTTGAGTCTCTCTGGGTCCGGTTTGGTTATGCCGTTCCCAACACTATATCCCAGAATGCTTGTACACGATACAGACGAAATAGTTTTACTTTGATTCAACCGTAAACCGCGTTTGCTGATTGATTGCAAAAACTGACTTACATTTTCATCGTGCTCTTCTTGACAGTTTCCTCCCACGGTCACGTTATCCAGATAAGGAAATGTTCCTTTTAGGCCATCTTCCTCGACGAGAGCATCCATTTCTCTTTGGAATTGTAGAACGCCATTTGTGACCCCAAATAGAATGCTGTTTGATTCCCACAACTTGCCGCAAGCTTCAAAAGCGGTATAAGGCTTGTCGCTTTCATCGATAGGTATTTGATGGTAAGCACTTTTTAGGTCGAAGGTCGAGAAGACTTTGTAAGACGCTAAACGATTGATAAGATCGTCAATACGCGGCAAGGGATACGCGTCTAACAATGTAAACAGATTGATGGTTAGAGAGTAGTCGATGCAAAGTCGTTTTTTACCAGAAACCTTGTTCTTCACGACCAAAGTTTGAGCACACCGTGGAGAACTGCTCGAGCGAATAACTCCACCTTTTTTTGACTTATCCATTTTTTCCTGGATAAAGGATCTGTCATCGGTGTTGAATCGACGCGATTTGGTCGCAATTGGACGACAACCTGGCAATAGGTTCTTGAAAAGATTGACGGGGCTTACATTTGAGATCATTGACAAGCAGATGTCTGTTAAATTATTTACCGCAAAATTGGGTTTTGAACCATGATATTCAAATATCCCCCCGCTTGTGTTGACCTTGAAAATCGCTCCCAAGTAGCACGTCGCTACACAGATTTTTCAGCACTCCGAATTTTACTGTATAAAATTGCTGTCGCATATTCAGGTCAGCACTGCAAAATCCTAAAACTCCAAGTTTTTGATCAGTTGTGGCCAATGAAATATCCGTTTTACATGATTCTAAAGTAAGATCGAGAAACGCAGCTGTCTTTCTGTTGATATTACTGAGGGAGCTTTCAGAATCAATTATTACTGAAACTTCGTGATTATTGATCGTGGCAGTCATGACGGCATGCGACAGGCAAGGAGGTGTCGATTGAATCACACATATCGATTGATCGAGTGTCGCAAGCGTTGAATTTGTTTGCGCTTTACCTCGACAAACCTTCGAAAAGTGGCCCTTCCTTCGACAATTAAAACAAATAGCGTTCCGTGCTGGACACCATTTTCTTGGATGATTTGAAGGATTTCCACAAAAGAAGCACGAAGTTTTTTTATAGTCTTCGGACGGCGACTCACGCGAAACTGCAAGAACAGGGGCCTCTGTAGAGTGATGAGACATTTCATTTGATACCTTTGATGGTGATTTGGGGGCAAGTGCAACCACATTAGCGTTAAAGGTTCCGTCGTAAGCTAATAATTGACGCAGAGCACAATCAAGAGCGTTTGTTTGGTCATAAGCCTGATCGAGGGTTAGATCGCGGTTTTCTAATAAACGCTCTCTGGTTGCACTAGAAGCTAGGCCGTTGATGAACGCGTCTCGAATCATTTGTTGACGATAATCTTCCGCAGTGACAGCTTGGAAATTACAGTCTTTACTAAGTGCACGTAAGGTCTGAAGAAAATCGTGCGATGTCTGACCAGCTTGCTGTTTGGTGGTAGTTAATACATGCCTTGCAAACACTGTGCTCGCAGCCTTGATAAAGAGCGCATCCAAAACGTTAATCGCGGCCTCGTAACTTTGACAATCTTCAATGTAATCAAATACATTGAAGTCGACGAAATTTATTACGTGCAAATTTCTAAACATTTTCAAAAGCAGGCTGCTTCAAATTAAAAATTGCTATCTCCAAACAAAAAAAAAGGGTGAGGGGTGGGATATAAGAGTTTCTGTTTCATCTTTTGTAACAGAATAGTCTTTTTAAACTAAACATTATTTAAACCCTGAAGAAATTTTTTTTCAAAAGATATCCAATAGTTAGATGTAATCTTTATTTATTTTGATTCGTTCGTTCACGCGTATGAGCTCATGCTCGGTTTGCATGTCTTTTGTCCGATTGGGCCACCACGACGGGTGGACTGCCTGGCCCCACCACCTGCTTGCAGCATAAAGGTGAAGGCATCCAGTTAAGTGCCTTGCCCAAGGATACAACAAGCAAGCTTTCAGGGTTATTCACACTGTCCCTTTTGTGCTAAACGCCAAGTAGGAAAGCTGTTAATACCATTTTTAAAGTCTTTTGGTATGACTCAAATTAGGGAAATGAACCCAAGATCTACCGATTGCGAAGCGGACGTTTTAACCGCTACGCCATCGAGCCAATTTTTTATTGATTAAAAACTAAATATTTTTTCGCCCGTAACCCAATACTAAATTTGTCAAGAATTTTTTTGTCCGTACTAAAAAAATGCATATTGATACATTGTTCAAAAAAATTTTTAACAAATTTAGTGCTGGGTATAAGAAACTTGCCTGTCCTTGAAAACTGAGATCTTTGATAATTAAATTTTTGACAAATTTTCCGTAAAAACATGATCCTTTGACATAATCTAACGGTCATTTTCGAAAACACTCATCCAAAAACATTATTTTTAAACACTTTCGAAGTTGAAAATACTTTTATGTCGAAGATAACTGAGCACTACAAAAAGGAATTAAGTAGCAAATCTTACTTTTTGACAAAATTTTTTTAGGTCAGTATATTCTAAATCTTAATGAAATTTTCGTTTCAAAGGTATAAAATAATCGAAATAATAATCAAGGGCCTCAAAGTAGTGACTTATAAAAATATGGTCCTTATTCATATTTTTTGGGAGAGTAGAAAATCACCCCTCCTTCAAAAAAAGTTATGTAATATGCACGCTTATTGAAACGCCTATTTTGTGGGAGCGAAAGCATCTAGCAAGTAATAATAAAAATGAATCATCAATGTAATAATAAAGATGAGTCATCAATGTATGAACATAAGCCGGTGAATCAAAATAGAGTGCTCAATGACAGCAGCAGGGCATAAACCATAATCAACATATAATAGTTATAAACATTTGATTCCTCAACAAATTGTTTCACACAAAAATGTAGCCATCAGGAGATCTAAAAAACGTAACGATCACAAACAGGTGCTCACCGATAAAACAAAATTATAAGCTCAATAAATAGATACTAGGTACTCGAAATTACAAAACTGCTGTCTTCACAAATTACTAGTGTGGAAAACGAATTGCTGATCCATAAATATGATAATACACTTATCGTGACTATTGGGTTATGACTTAATAGACAAAAACAATAAACCTTTAGCACATACAAATTATGGCAAAAGTATCAACGTTCCAAATATTTAATTCTAATTTGTCTTTAGGCTAACTCTGCATGAAAAATTTCAATCGTTTGTTGAGAGTGGTATCTTTGCTAACTTTAGAAAGGCTAACTTTTCTAACGGACATTGCTCACATTTCCTTCCATCGCATTGATACAGAAAGGATTTTGCTTTTACAGACCACGATGCCATGGTTCGAATCCCGGCGTTGGTAATTTTCCTTAAAATTTTGAGTTTTGTTGAATTCGATTCGTTGGGGATCAAAAATAGTGATTGTAGTGGTTAAATCTTGTTTTGAATTCAGCTTTGCAGCAGCCGTAATAGGTGTTCATAGTTGCTCTTTTGCTGTTTGATTACGTAGCTTGTGGTGATTCGTTGCTGTTTGCACCGTTCTCTTGTTCAAAAAAATCTGCTTTTAATAAAAAGTAGTAAGGTTAGCTTAGAAATTTATTTAAAAAAACTTGATTTTGCTGAAGCATCTTTAGTATATTATTTAAATGCAATGAATTAAATATAACAGGCATTTTTCATCTTTCAAGTGCATAGATCTTGTCAAAATATACATACGTTTATTCGACAATTTTACTTGTAAATTGATGTTTTGCTTCTCTTAATACTCGGGTAGACTGACCAAAAAACTGTAATTCTCGTTTTCAAAGTAACATGTACAGAGCCCAGCATAATTGAACATTATGAATGTAACATGAAAGAAATAAGCAATTGTAATATAAAAACATACAAAGAATACAGTTAAGTTTTTGCTACATACAACACGACGTCTATTTAAACTCTATGTGCTCTCTATGGAGCTCAATGCACTTCACTAATCTTTCAGGGACTGAGCGGCATTCTTTAGCTCAGAGCTCCAACGGCACTTGAACAATGGCATCTCAGATCTCAGATTGATAGGTTTTTGTGGATTTATTAATATTTATCATTACTAGATAGTGAGTTAAAAAATTGATTTTGCTTTTGTTAAAAAATTGACCGACGCAATGGCGTAGTGGTTAGAGCGTCCGCTTCGCAGTCGGTAGACCTGGCTTTCATTCCTCTTTCCGAGTCATACCAAAAGACTTTAAAAGTGATATCCACGGCTTCCCTGTTTGGCGCTCGGCATTTAGGGGAGGTTGTGGAGAGCAAGCCGGCAAGTTCGCTTGTTGTATCCTTGGGCAAGGCACCTAACGGGACGTCCCCATCTTTATGTGGCAGACAGGTGATCCAGACACTTCGAAAATAGCAACTCCCAAGCGAGTGCGAACGTCCCGTCCAAAATATAGCGATGCAATTTGCTTTCTCGCAAATGGAGAATAAATATGGCAAATAAAATAAAAAAATAAAATATAATAAATTACCAAACTATTTTCAAAATTCTTTATTGGCAGCAGTGATGGTTTAGCAAAATGTGGTTGAGGGATTACTGGTGCCAGTGAATACCTGAGGGAGCTAATCCTAGTTCTATGAAAGGTTTGCTCCCTTATATAGAATTAGAGTTAGCTCCCATACATAAGATTAGCTCCCTTGCGTTGGATTAGAACTAGGGTTGACTCCCTTATAGGTTAGGATTAGCTAGGGTTAAGATTAGGATTAGGGTTATGGTTAGGGTTAGAGCTAAAATTATAGTTAGGGTTAGGGTTAGGGTTAGAGCTAAGATTAAGATAAGACACAAGCTCCGCCGCAGTACCCCAGAATCCGCGCCAAATGACGCATCCTATGATGGTTTAGCAATATGTGGTTGCGATATCACTGCCGATAATGAAGAATCTTCAAAATAGTTTGGTGGTTTAGCAAAATCAGTTTTTTAACTCACTACCTAGTATCTATAAATATTAATATATCCACAAAAACCTGTCAACTTTGCGTTTAATTATAAAACTTAATACAATTTAAAATGTTTTTACATTTACACTTGTAAAATATTGATGATTCCAATTGGTTTTCATACCACATTTGACACTTCGCTGTGTCGTTGTCACATGATACTCGCACTGAGAGTCCGACTTAACCGTGACATACACAGAATTTATTTGATGCTTCAATCAAATTTTGTTACGTCACCTCAAAAAGTGTAGTGTAGACACAAAAACTGAGACAACTAAATGTTTTCAAGTAAAAACTTTTATGTAACATCAAAACTGGTAATCTTTCGTGACAATTGAATTTGAATTGAACGCAACAAAAATATTAGATTTATAACTCGGTGGGTAAAATAAAGAAAAAAAATGCTTACTAGTGGAAAAGTACAGGGTGATCCATAATAATGGGACATATTTTAAATGCTTTTTTCTACAAATATGAAAACGATACAGATAAGTGTATTTTTTTATTATATAACTAATATTCAGGAGTTAAACATAATTCACACATAACTAACTCATTGCAAAACTGACACACTGATATCTAAGATCTGAATATTACATCCTTTATTTACAAAATATTCTTCTTCTCTACACATATTGTTAAACCACTCAGTAAAAGCCTTTCTTTGTAACTTATCAGCCGGAAGTAATTGTTGCGCAACCTGTACCTTATACGGATACAGATGCAAATCTTGCTTTAAAATCCGGTTGACACTGGTTCGTGGAATATTTACCTTTTGAGCCAATCGACGTGTAGATTTAGAGGGATTTTGTGTAATGGCCTTCTCCACACGTCCACAGTTTCCTGCATTACGAGATGTTCGAGGTCGACCTGGGGATTTTCTCTTACTGGCATCGCCTGTCCATCGAAAATTTGTAACTGCACGAAGGATCACTTTTCGGGATGGTGCCTCTTGCTTTCCAAAACGTTGTGGGAACTTTCTTTGGGCTACAATGGTCGATCTTTGGCCGATAAAGTATTCCTCGACTCTATATGCAATTTCTTATGGAGTCTATAACATTATAAGGGTTACTAAATCAATACCTGAAAATAATTAAACTTGATGTAATATTCAGATCTTGCACAACACGTTAAACTCCTGAGTATCAGTTATGTAATAAATAAATTCACTTATTTGTGTCGTTTTCATATTTGGAGAAAAAAGCATTTAAAATGTGTCCCATTATTATGGATCACCCTGTATTAATTCATTCGTTCACAACTTTTGTTTTGAATTCAAAAATAGCATTGCCAAGGCTACGGTGCTATAACTGACGCCTTAGAATTGAAAAAAATTTTGAAATTTTGTTTTATCAAGCCCACATTATATAGCAATAATTTTCAAATTCAGTGTTTCATGCAAGCTTTAAGCATGAATGCAACAAAATTTTTCATGATTTTGAGTTTGTATGTTTTGTACAAGCTTGCCCCAAAGCTGTGTAAGTTTGATTTTTGGTCAAGACGAAAATTTTAATGCACGACTTAGTCATAAGTTTGACTTTTTGTATATAAAGTTATTGAAAATGTTAAAGATAACTAGTTAATGCTTGAAGACAGTAATTACATGAAAATTTTTAACCAATGGATGTAAGCAGGTTGTAAGTTTATAAAATTTTGTTTTAAAATTAAGTGTGTTGATGTTAACCGTTACATCTTTGATAGATAGTAAAAAGAAATTAGAAGTAAATCAAAATGATTTGTTTTCGGTAAATCATAAATTTAGATTATTTGTCGTATAATAAAGAAGATATTTTACAGTATAAAAGATGTCATTTTGATTTCTGGTGAGAAATGTATCACTATTTTTAGATTTACTGATAAACATACACATTTTGATATTGATTGCGTATAACTGAGTTCGATAAATGGTGAGTGTAATAAATAAAAATTTGAAAGTATTTGATATTTTGATCAAAGTTGTGAGTTCGATGCTTAGTGATAGGAACTTGTACGTTTACAATGATTTCTATACTTTCTGTCGTAATCACACTCATACGATGTTACAAATTGTAGCTTTGATTGAAAAAAATGAATTATACCGTACAGAATTTAAAAGAATGATTCTATACGAGTGGTCATGTTTGCAACATCTTTGTGAGTGGTGGTGAATAAAGCAGATAATTCTATGTCTGATAACAATGATTAGCTTCAGTTTTTTAGACGTTTCTTAAATGTAAAGTGTACATATGAAAAAGTTTTGTTGCATAATCACATCAAAATGACAAAAGCGGTGAATTCAATCTTTGATAAGGGCGAACAGATAAAAACTTTTAAAGTGTTTAATAGAATTGGCAATAATTTTGTTATGTAAATGCTTTATCAAAATCTACAAATTGTAAGTTTGTTACCTAGTGAAATATAATAGAATTAAAATTTGACACGATTGACTTGATAAGTTAAAAAGATCAAAACTGTTTATATTTAAAGTTAGGTATAGCCATGTTAGAAATCACGAATTTAGTGTTTGCGAGAATGCTTAGATGAAATTTTAAATATTTAATGTATACGAAAAGTAAGGCTTGAACACATGTTCTATTAATGGCGTAAGTAATAGCAGTCATAAAAACACAAGTATGATGTTTACTTAGTAAAAGATTTTAAAGTTTATGAAAAGTTTTTTGAAAATATGAAGTAATGAGTTCAGATTTTGTTTATGGTTAGCATTTGCGATTCAATACTTGGCAAAGTAATTGAGGTAAAGTTCGCAAAATACCTCGTTCGTTTATATTATTAGGTATTAAACTAGGTCTAGAGGTAATAGAAAATGTCAGTTGATTGCACAGTGAGAAAAAAATGTTACGCGCAATTTTCAAATAATTGACAGTTTTTGTTTTAAAATCTGCTGGGATAAAACTATGAAAGCGTAACGTCTAGTACGAATTTGAGGTAGGACTTTAAAACATTTGAGAAAAATAAGCATGCACGTACAAAATATTTATATTTGTGCAGGGCATATCGGAAATAATATCACAGTTTGCTGAAAAAAACAGCTGTAAGTATTGCCAGATGCTAATTCCATCAGACTTGGTTTGCATCAGAGTTAAAGCTTGTGGCTGCAGCGCTTAGAAACGGTTACTAAGAGAACGCATAGAAATGAGATAAGTTCATTTGCCTAGATTTTTTTGATTCATTAATTTTTGATCTGTAGTTCATATTTGCCCATACACGAGTACTGAAGTTTTCTTGATGCGTGATGAAAAGATTGTAAGTTAAAACGTTTATGAAATGAGACCAATTAAATTGAAAAATTTTGTTTAATAACATGTATGCGAGGGATTGGCAACGAAACTATTGTAAGCTTTTCGTTGTAGGGCAATGCGATAGAAATCTGTTAAAGGTGAATTTGCGTAAACTACCAACTGTGATGAAGTTCTTGTTTTGTGAATGCGTATAATTGGTAGCGAGATTGAGACTCGGTGTAAGAGTTAAAATTGGTGTACTGACCAAATTGTTTTTGCTTTGTCAACACATATAGGTTTTAGAAATTGTAAAGCTTTGCAAGTGTAGACAAGCATGCCTCTTTTTTGTTTGTGGTGTTTTTTTCAGCATTAAGCAAAGGTTAAAAATTGGATATTTTGTTGAAGTTGAAGCTTTGCAAGAGTTGATAAGTATAATACATTCTATTTGTGATTGATAGCAAACGCTCTGAAAAAGCTGTGAGTGTGGTTATTAGTTCTTGATTTTGGTTGCAAAAAAGTTGATAAAATATTTGATAAACAACAACCTCGTGTTTTTTTCACGTATAAAATTGATATTAGCTGTAAATCTGTGTCTGAGTAAAAACATTTCGTGAGAGTTGAGAAAAGAGACTGTAAGCTCACATTATTTTACATGGACAAACAAACAAAAGCTATCAAAAGTTGTGACCTGATAATTTCATGTACAAAAAGTTGTCGTGCGTTGATGAGCTTTTAAAAATTTTGACCTAAATGATTTGTAACAATCTGCATCTAATGAGTTTTAGTAGACACAAAATTATACCTGTGCGTTAATGCACAGGATTATAGAACCACAATAAAATTGCATGACATCAAATTTAGAAAAACGGATAAGTTCAAGTATTTGGAATTAATCATTCCAGAAAATGATAATTGTGGAAGTGAGATTAGGAAAAAGATTTTAGCAGGATAGTGTGTGGGGGGAAAAAGATTATTGTAGAAATACGTGATTAAAAAGATATTGGCTAAAACAAGCGGTGAAGTTTTCAAATCTGCGGTTAGGTTATAATGTTTGGATTAGAAGCAGCACTGATAGCTGCAAAATGTGTGATGGAAGTCGAAGTGTAATAAGCTCAAATTGTTAAGGTTTTTATTAAAAGTAACAAGAAGGAATAAGTTGCAAAACCGCTATATACAGAGAAAAATTTGTGGCAAAGCGAGATACGCAAGATTCTTTTTCAATGTTAAATGATGTCGGCTCTGATCTATAATATTATTAAGTTTTATGAGCTGCAAAAAATGTTTGGTTGTATACTAGTCAGCTCAAGCATGAAAATGTTTAGAATTAATATGTTATATTATTTGTTATTGGTCTGAAGTCGTGTTTAAAGGGCATTTGCATTGCATGGTGCAGATCAATTAGTTTTGTTTCATTGTAAGATGATGTTTCGACTCATGACGTGAATAAAGAAAAAATATTTGTGTTTGATAATTCTATTTATTATATCTTTTACTGCTTTCGTCGGTTTGTTATTGGTAAAGTTTGTATATTTTGTTGTGGCTTGACAGGCGCTAAAGTTGATTCTGACAATCTGATGGTCTTTTTACTGTCTCATTGTCAGATGACTGCACGAAATTACATTCTTGTATTTTTGTTTATGGAGTTTATACAAAATTGTAGTTTCGTACAGCGCTTGATAAATAAACTTTCTGGATTGGACAACGGTAGAAACTACAGTGTCTGACTAAAATGCTAGCATTGTAATTACGTAATGCATAAATCTCATGAATAGCTATAAAACAGCTAAATTGATAAATATTTTGTGTTGTAAAACCTATGAACATTTTTTGGAAACAAATATGCAACAGACTTAAAACGATCTTAACCGAAAACTATTAAAAACAGCTTTTAGTATGGTAGTTGTATCCTTTGGATAGTCCGAAGAATGGCGTTGCATTTTGCTGACTTTTTCCCACCGCTTTGCTTCAACGTTATTGCGTCACATCCCAGCAAACAATTGTACCGGAATTATGAAAACATTGTGCAAAATTATACAACCAGGGTAAGTGTTAAGCTACCATATAGAAATAAAGATCGCACCATACTTAGCAAACAACCGTATAAAAATTACGTAATCGTTGTGCAATAACTTCATATAGGGCAAGTCAAATACTATGAAAAGTGGCAAGAATTTCGCCCCAACAAACTATTTGAAATATTCTACAAGCTAACAAACCTGATGATATCTGGACCGCATTAGAGATAAAATCAAACCTAGAATTAACTCATTTATATAAAATTAGTTTTCTCAGTCCTATAATTAGCACCTTTGAATAGGATTAGAACTAAAGTTAGCTCCATCAGATTAGTGTTAACTTCCTCAGATCTAGAATTAGCTCCCTCAGACCGAGCATCTACACTGTTTTGGAGTTAGGGTTAGAGCTAGATTTAGCTCCCTCACATAGTACTAGCTTCCTCAGACCTAGGGTTAGCTCTCTCGGAGCTAGCATCTACACCGTTTTAGGGTTACGGTTAGAACTAGAGTTACCTTCCTCACATAAAATTAGTGTCTTTATATCGAAAGTTTGCTCCCTTACATAGAATCAGGGTTGGCTTCCTCATATAAGGTTAGCTCCCTTTCGTTGGAATAGAACTAGGGTTAGATCCCTTACATAGAGCTAGGATTAGGATTAGAATTAGACACAAGCTTCGCTGCAGCACCCCTAGATCCGCGCCAAATGACGCATCCTATACTGCTGACATCATTGATGGCAGTAAACAGACTATGAACCACAGAAAAATTTGCACCATCATTACGATTACTACATGAGTTGCTAGTTGCTAGCCAGTAATTTTCAAGGCGATCTCCTATTAAGAGGGATCTGCCTCCAGCATCAGAGTACAATAAAAAACTTTGCTCAAAAATGCTCAAAAATGATTTGCTCAAAAATCAAAAATCGAAACCGGTCGCGGTAATTGACATGATGTAATAGATTGCTGTATGGTACCGTATGATGCTGGTGATCATTTTTGAGCAAATTTTTCTATTGTATCATTACGATTAATTACATTTAGTGAACAAGCTTTTTGTGCATTAAAAAGCTACGTTCATGTGACTCTGATTTTAGTTTTCTGACATTATCCAATTTTATTTTATGTTCAAAATCCAAACATTTTGACTGAATGCTGACTTCTTAATGGTGAAAATCTTAACCGCATCAGCATGCTCCCGCTTTCTGGATCTGAAACCAAGTTCTTTTTCACTTACATACAGTAGATAACATTGTAAATCGGGTAAAAACTTTGGTGCAACAAAACACGTTTTGTTCAAAATTGATATCGTCTTTTGGCTTGGAAAGCAATGATAATAAAGTGTGATGTGGCTTTAAATCTACTGCGATATCAACTTGAGCCAAAATTTGACTTATAGGCTCGGAGATATCTTGAACTTAGAAAATTGAACCATATAAACCGTTTGATTTGTTTTGTTCTTCCATTTCAGTGGTATGATTTTTCGTGCACTCATTGAAGTAGCATTGGTCACTACCAAATCCATTGTCCTTCGAGATTTTGGAGATATGGTGAAATTGTTTATTCTTTTTTCGTTGTTTTTTTATTATAGAATACGTTGGGAAAATGTAGAAATATTGACATCAGAGTCACATGAATACAGGCTTCGCGTTGTGGAAAGTTTTTCGAAAAACTAGAAAGCTACTTAAATAAATGCATTAATCTTAATGATGCTGCAAATTTTCCTGTTGTTTACAATCTGTTTACCCTTGACAAATGATGCCTTGTTCACATTTTAATACGCTATGGTTGTGCTCATCTCTGGTTCTATGACGCAGTATGTTCTTTTTGTTACGCATCTGCCTTTTTGGTTTACCATAGTTTTTATACTTGACATATGTTTTCCTCATATTTCATGCTCAACAGTTTATAAGTTACTTTGGATATAAAAACTATTGCATCCTGATGAAGCTTCTTGACTACTTAAAATGCAAAAATAAAAGTTACAAAAAAAATTGTCTAATGAACGTCTCTATCTGTTTACAAGAAAAACAGAATACGCCATTACCTTGTGTAACAATAGCTTTTACACAAGATTTTTTGATCCTGCAATTTTGACTTAGAGGATTGATTTGCATGTTTTTGCAATTGTATTTTTCGTAGTTGCTGGGTTAAACGTCCTCTTGCAAAGCATTTCTGTTATGACTTATTATGATTGCTTTCGTGTTTGGTTTTCATTTCTGAACTTAAAGGAATCGGGGATCAACTTCTACGTTTTGTCATCGTTAGTTGTGTTTTCGATCTCTTTGAAGCAATATGCGTGAAACAGACTGTTGAGGAATAAAACGTTTACAACCATTGAGTAATAATTACAGAATGAGTCACTCAACTGCAGTAGTTGCTGCGATGCTGCTTTTACATCACGTTAAATTCGTTGTGATGTCATCAAAGCACTGGTAACGTTGTGTAGAATAATAAAAGTGGTTTTAGCTAATTAGCTGTGTAATTAATCATATGAATTGGAAACTTTGACCGGAGATTCTCAAATGATAGGTCGAGGACCCATTCGGATTGCAAATTGAATTGTTTTAAAGCCTACTTTACTGTCAGGAATGAAAATATATAGCGAACTTAACAAGATAATGAAAACTTTTCCAAGTTTTCGGGCAGTGACCACTCTTATTTTGAAGAATAAATTCTTCGAAAGATTGCAAAAAAATTGCTGTTCTGAAATGAAATGACAAATCAAAAAAATTTTAAATAGCTCGCCTATTCATTCCATACCTTTTTATGACGTCATCATCCACATTGTTAACGCTTTGGGTCGCAATTTTTCGTGTTGCTTTTTCACATTGCGAAGTATAGAGAGCGCTGGTTGCTAGCAAGCAAATTTTAGGCAATCTCTTACTTAAAGGAATCTGCCTCCAGCATTACACGGAAATATGAGGCTTTTTGCACACAATAGCAAATCCGCTTGCCTATGTATTATGCATTTTATTGTTGTGTGTCTTTTATATACGTCTAATGAGACCTTATAAGGTCAAAACCAGCCGCAGTTAATTGACAGGTTGTAATCGACTGTTGTATAGTGCTATATAACGTTACTGATCATTTATGAGCAATTATTACATTTTACCTTTCCCACATTGATTCTTCATCGGAGCGTAGTTTAAGACAAGCAGCTAATAGCAATTGTAGACCTTGTAGCTTTTTCGTTTTGCTCAAGTTTATGATTTTTGTGAAGGCCCCTGGGCACGTACCCAGGTTTTCCCCATTGTTAATCCGGCATCGGGGAGAAGGATGATCAAAAATAGACTCACAAATATAAACAAAAAGGGAAAACCAAAAAGGTTTGTGAATGAAGTAAAAGATGATTAGTTTGATCGAGGTGGATGAAATTGGCAGAGAAAGATGGAGAAGAATGATCTTCGGTGGAGAAAGGGAACAGCTGAAAGGCAACCCCAGAAAGGAAACAGCTGAAAGCAGAAAAAGAAGATATTTCAATCCTCATCTCAATGAAGTCTCTACGAATCGGTGATGAGAGCGCTGTAATAAATCATTGGACCATCAAAAATTTTTGGCAACTTTAGGTGCCAAGTCCAAGCTCGACTTTGCTGCTCCAGTTCAAATCCTAGTCCAAATCAAACACAAATTTTTTCATTTTAACCAGTGATCTCTAAAATGTGAACTGAAACACAAATCATTAATGTTGAAAATGCAATCTCACATTTAAGTGTAAATGATAGTATCAAGTAAATGATAATATCAATAAGCTTTGCTTCTTACAGTATTGATATTTATTCTATGATTTGACAAAAAGAAAGTCGTTATCTCGCGTTTAACATTTACTTGATAATTACAAAATCACAACCGGTTAGGATCACGTTATCGTTTAAGAGTTTTTACGTGAGCCATTGTCTTTCTGATCCATCACGAAAATGTAACAAGCGACGACGTCACCTCCTCAAACTCCTGAGAAAAAAACGATTTTGTAATTGCTGCGTTCACAATTTAACAAACAATGATTAGCATAATCTTCACCAGAGTGCTTTCGCTTTAACCTAGACCGACTTAAACCCTTAAAATACATTTCTTTAATTTTTGTTAGTAACGTGACCGCCCATTTATTATTACTTTTTTTTAAATAAGCGTCACTTGACCGATATTACCAGAAAATATTTTGTAACCGAGCAAGGCAAGGTAAGAAAAAGAGCAACTTTACGTAAAAAGCAATCCAAACGTAACTACCACGATAGTAGCTCTAATCCAGGAGTGCGAACTTTTTGGGAAGGCAACTGCCGGTAGAAACCATCTTTTCTTTGTTCTGACTTAATGATCTTTTTTGGGGATCAAGGCGTAACTGACTCTCTCCAGATTTACTGCTGATTTAATCAAAATGAAGTTTGTAATAGATAACAGAATGCAGTGTTGGGAACGAGCTGCTTTTCGAATCTCGATTCGAGTCTCCAGTTGAGTCGAGTCGAGTTGAGTCATTTCATTCAAACGACTCGACTCAATTGGAGTCTTTTTTTACCACTTCTCTTTCATAAATCAAAATTTTGAACATCTAAGCTACGCTTATCTGAACTCTAATCTCGACAGTTTAAAGTCGCTTTTAATACTATACAGATACTAGTAACAATAATTCTACTGCTTTACCATGTGCAGCTGACTAGGAAGTCGAGCTTACGGTTTTGTATTTTAAAAATGAATTTTAAAAAAGTTAGAAATGCACTTATGAGCCTGCATTTACAACGTGCTACAGTATATGCAAAATCTCATACAACAAAACCTTACTGGTTGGCAGTACAAAATAATAAAAATGATTTGCAAGATTTTGCCGCAATACCAGAGTTGCTAGCAGTGGCGTGCGAAGAAATTTTTTAAGGGGCTGCCTTCAGAATATTTTCGCTTTGTGAGTGTCGAAAACACATTTATCCTAAGGAGTAAGGGAACAAACCCCCAGAAAAATTTTTCAAAATTACTCTCTAATATACGCAATTTTAGTGCTTCATAGAACCACTTTTAAGGTCATTTTTGTTTGAAATTTCTTAGCTTTTGTCACTGCAACATTTAAAAAATCATTAACTGCTTGCGTTTTTATACGTAGACTACAAAGAATAACTTGCAGCTGCGCAACAAGCTTTTCAAAAAGCTCATGTATTAAAATTTTTAACCAAAAAAGATCCTACTTAAAATTTATATTGTTTCACCCAGTATAATTACCACACTTGCCGGCTTTGCGGGGTCGCCCTGCAGGGACCCTCCATCAGTAATGTCGGGGTTTAGGATTTCGATTCAACCGGTTGCGTCGGCTTCACCCATCTGGCTTTTGCGTGAGCAGTAGCGAAAAGTTAATGAATTTTATGCACTTTCACAATTCCTGTACACGAAATTGTGATCATCATATTCTCTTAATCATGACTGGTAATGCAAAGAATCTTGCCACAAATTATCGTTAATATTTGTAAGGGAGAAGTGATTCAAACACAATCAAAACTGATTGTAGCGGCCAAATGGTGGTTGCTTTCACAACTACAGAAATAACCTATTTAATGGTAAGCCTATTTTGCGATGTGGTGCTGTCCCTTTCCTATTTATATTTATGGTATTAAGTTCTTTTGGCTGCGCTGTTTGTCTTGTTTCCGGCATAGCAACGAAAGCGGCTATGGCATCCCCAAAATCATTCATCATTTTTTAATAGGCGAACATCAGGCTGAGTTATTTTCAAACAAATGTGCTGTGTAAATTCAGTTTTACAAATTGTTGTGGTTATGTTTTTATGTTGATTTTTTCTTAAACGTGAGATTTTATTACAATGCTGTAAAGAGAGTAGAGTATGGACATAAATACCTAAACAGGCAGCATATCAGCAAAAGAAAAAACCCTCGCTTTTTTGCATACGACGGCTCACTCGCAGAGCCCCAATCTGTAACGTCGGGATTGAGAGTGTCGGTTTAGGCAGCCAAGCCGGCTTCACCTATCAGGCTCTTGCGTGAACAGTTACAAAAGTTTATGTGTTGTCTGCACATAAGATATTCACGACTTTTTGTGCTCATTTTCCTAATAGAATATCTCATTTCAAGATCTTGGCTATGCCTTATGTCTATGTGCTCTATTCATTGCTGACAGGAACCCAAGAGAGCCTTACATTTTTCGTAGTTTGGAAGTAGAAAACACATTTCTTAAATGAAGCTATTTGCGATCAAAATAGCAAAAATATCTTTCGTGTGGTGCGATTTCTTTTAATTTTCCCTTAAACTTTCGCAAGTTCTCACTGGCTACGCATTACATTGCATTTTCTATCTCCCTGCTTGACGTGCCCTCGGAAGTAAAAAGAGTCCTTGCTTTTTTCCAAATGTTTGGTTTGATCCCGGTGGAACTATAAAGCAAAATACTAATAATATATTGCATGTGGTGCGATTTAACACAGTGACGTTGTTAATTTTGATTTCTCCTCAAACTTTCTCAAGTCTCTGCTGGTTACGCATTATGATTCATATTCATTTTCCTCGCTTAGGTGTGCTCATGGAAGTAAAAAGAGTCCTTGTTTTTCCCAAATTTTCAGGTTTGATTCTGGTAGCTTATAAAGCTATTATCAAGCAAAATAAAAAGCATGTTATTCAAAAATGTGGTGCGATTTTACCCAGGCATACCATCATTGTGCATACCATCACTTGTGCCGATTTAAAACGTATCAACTATTGCTGCTGCACCAGCTTCAACGTACAAACATTTGTGAGAGCAACAACGAACTGTTTTAATAAATTAAGCCATAATTTCTGTACATGTAATGGTTGTCATGTTGGTCTATTCATCAAGACTGGAAGTATTAAAAAAAGAATGATGTCACCAACTATCATTCGTAAGTTTTAAAAGTGTGAGGATGGCGGGTGAAACAAAGTCAAAATTGATGGCATCGCCCAAATGGTGGTCGCTTTGACAATTGATAAAATGAGCTATTTAGTCGTAGGCCTATTTGACGATTTGGTGGACCCGCTTTCGTATTAATATTTGTGATATTAGGATTTTTGCCGGCGCTGTTTGCTTTAATTCGGCCGTAGCATGAAAAGAGGCCATGCCTTTCCTTTAAGCCATATAACCTATTGCAATCAGCACCTATTAAGCTCTTTTCAAACAAAACCATTTCCTCTTAATTTAGTGTTACAAATTGATGCTATTGTTGTTTAATTTTGATCAATGTAGGATTTGGGATTTCATTACATTTAACCTTGCCCCTAATCCAAACCTCTCTACTTTTAAATGAAGATTAGTGTTTTGTATTGATATCCTTGCAATTACATATATCAGCAACGGGCTTTACCATTCATGTTTGCTATCAAAATGATAGGGGATAATTTTGATGCCTGCTGCTGTTTTCACTAAATAGTGGCAAGCAGCGTGATTTCATTTAAGATTATGACCAAACAGTCCGTTTTAAGCCATTAAATAACAGGATCGCTACTCACTACTTTTTCGTTACTGTAGGCGAATTAATATAAAATAACGTCTTTGACTGCGTGCATGTTCCTTTGTCCTGGCATAAACGCCGCCATGCAAAGAGCTAACCAACCCCAAATGAAGCACTCACAGTTAAGTTATAGCAATAGCGGGGCCCCCATTGATAATGTCGAGGTCAAGAATATCAAATCAGGTGGCTGCGCCAGCCTTGCCCAATTACAAAGGAAAATACTTCAACATTATATGATATGTAGCTCGACACTTACATTTTGTTGCAAACGATAAGAAAGGACCATCTTTACTCCATCGTCTTTTTCTTGGGTGAATCCAGCGTTTTGCTTGGAGTAGGCTACACATTAAAATATAAAGACTTCATTTTTCGATAAATCGTTTTGAATAATTTGATGGAATAACGCCAACGATCCATGCTATCGAGAATGAAGACCCAAAATGTACCAAAGAACTTGGTTTTTCTAGAAATTGCCATTTCATGAAGTGCAGGCACTAAAATTTTATGTGTTTTTAACCGGTAGACTACATTTTATAAACATTTAGAGACTTCAGTTTTTGATGGATCTTTTTGAAAACGTCGACAGATAATGCAAAAAATCCATGCTTGTGAGGAAAAGTAGTCAAAATGTACCAAAGAACTAACTTTATTTAACAATTGCAAGTTTGTTAGATCAAGTAGAATAGTTGTTCAACTAAAAATGAAACATGATGTATGGCAATCAATTTTTGATCAGCCATTATAAACTAAACTTTCGCCTTAAGTATTGCTGGAAAGCATATTTCTTAAGCTTTCAAAGGACAGTAAATATTAGTACTTTATTATAACGTTTTTGTATTAAAGTTACCTATTTTTACTGAGCTTAGCACTTTTAGGGAGGGTAGAAAGTTACACCACTGGTCTTAAAATTCACTTTTTTCAGTACAAAAACTAATAGTAGATGTGCACTTTATATCATACACTATCGGAATCGCCTTGAAATAACTTTTAATTTGTTGAACAAAGTTTGAAAATCAGTTTTTGAGTAAACTGATTTTGAAAAAAGGGTGCATTTTTTGAAAACATCTTCATATTATGATCTGCGGTTGTAAAAGATTTGTGTTAATCGTACGAGACATATGATGGCATTAGAAAGCCAGTTTTAAGCGTGCAAAGAAAAAAAAAGGAGAAAAATGCTTATAGGGTTTAAAGTGCTCAAATAAATAATTACTCGTAGTATAGTCAAATAAGCTTTAATTGTTGTAAAATTGTTTCTATCGAAAGTATCTTATTAATATCTTCTGAAAGAAGGTTTAATCTCGTTTCTGCGATCAAGGCTTTTTGAGAAAGAACAAAAAACAGATTGTGCGATCAATCGTTGATTGTGACGTCATTTTAGGCTCCAAGCAAGTAAAAGATTTTGTAATGCGGTTAGTTAAAAGCTGGTTTTCGTTTAAGCAAAAAGCGGTTGTCCTCGGACAAGTAATGCAAATTTTAAAAAATTAATTATGACGTCATGATGACGTCACAAACTCCCTTATGACACTTACCATGGGGTGTTGATCAATCGTGCCAAGTTTGATGCTTGTACTTCCAGTCGTTTCAGAGGAGTTGAAACAGACACACAGACAGACCAAATTGGGCTTTATAGTATAGATTACCTTGCACCTCACTTACTTACAAAAGGTTTGTGTGCACTAACAGTAACTCAGGTAGAGTTGAGTAAAGTTCCATTTTCATCAGTAAATGCTGAGTAACTTCACAAAAAGATTTACTTATAACTTGAAACTAAGTATAGATAGTTCTAGTTGCCAGCTAGCAAACGTTAAGCGACTCCTATTTAATTAAGAGGGATCTGCCTTCAGCATCACACTAAGACAGAAAAAATTGCTTAAAAGCAGTCACCAGCATCATACTAAACCATACAACCATCTTATATCAAAACATGTCTATAACTAACTGGACATGTTGTAATAGATTTTTGTTTGGTAAAGCATAACGTCAGTGATTGTTTTTAAAAAAAATTTTCTATTTATGTTTACATGAAATAAATATTGCTTTCCAAGGCCTTAGACTTTTAAAGTAATTCGGTCTCAGAGGAACAGGCTATTTGTTTGTTACTGTTAGCAACTGAAAATAATAGTTCACGTTCTCCTGAAGGGGCGCGTGCATAGGTGCCTCCTCCATAGGCCACTGGTTGCCAGTGTGTAGAAAAATTATTTTTAAACCCACAAATTTTTAAGGTACAATTTTTAAGAAATCAACTTTCCTAGACAGAAAATTTGGTACTTACGTATTAACGGGAGGACCTTTAAAAACACGACTCAAAAATTGAAGTAAATTATTTATTGAAACGGTTAAAACAATAAAACTAACCCTAACCCTAACCCTAACCCTAACCCTAACCCTAACCTAACCTAACCCTGTCAAAAAAAAGAAAAAGTAAAAATCAAAGGTCCTCCCGATAATACGTAAGGACCGAAAATTTTTTTAGACAAGTAATTTTATCATCGATAGACTAATCGTGTTTTGACGCGAGTCTCGAGTCACTGGTGTCGAGTCGAATTATTTTCTGCAAATGACTCGAGTCAAGTCGAGTCTTTTGTAAACAGACTCGAGTGTCTCGAACACTGGCAGTATGTAAGAAGATCATTCATCTAGTTAAAAAATGTAACCCGAAACATCTTAAGTCGTATAATTTTGCTGCAATAGCTTTACAAAAATATCTTCCATAATTGTTTCGTTGTTTTTTACTGGGACTCAAAATAAATATAAAATGCGCTTAGGATAAAATCATCAACTTCGCAAAAAGAAAAAAGAAGTACGACCAATGGCAGAAAACAATGTTTATAACAATGCAAAAATAATGAACTCAATGTCTTTGATGTTTGACGTCTTTTTTGACCTCTCGCGATTTGATGACGTATATGTATATATACAGGGTGTCCCAAAAGTAACCGAACCCAAATTTTAATAAAAATTAGATACTAAAACCAACAAAATTCTTAAACATATTTAGTATTTACAATTATTCAAAATGTCTACCTTGAACTTCAATAAAATCAAAACGTCTTTTGACAACATTGCAACATACTTTCTGGCAAGTTTCCAGAAAGCATCTTTCTTCAACATGCTTGTAGCTAGTCGTAGCAGAGTAATTTTTGATAACGAAGACACGCTCGTTTAAATCTAAAGCCCTTCTCTGCATTTTCAAAAATGTGGGTACCAGCAGCGCATACTGAACAGGAATTATGCAATTAGGTTAAGCAATATTAATAAAATACCATACAAAGACATAAAAAAGAAATTACACTTGTTGGTTTTGATATCTAAATTTTATTTAAATTTACGGATCGGTTACTTTTGAGACACCCTGTATGTGCAGAAATATTTTGCCAGAAGACGGCTGATGTATATATATATATATATATATATACTTTTGTTTTTACAAAGAGTCACGATCCAAACAACGTTAGTTTGGCAAAATAGGCAGGACCATCCCTCAAATACGGGTAATAAAGACGCATTGTTATCACAAGGACTCATGCCAAGTGTAAGATACTTTACGTGGCTCCTGGCTAGCCCAATATCCTACATAGAACTGCATACGAAACAAATCCAAACTATCCAACACAAAGCACAAGACTTGTGTACCATTTGCTTTTGAATCAGGATTCCCTTTGACGTTACTGCTAACCGTGCAGGTATGAACTAAAACTGATATCCTTACTTGAAATCGATCACACAAGAAGTAGTTAGGCATGGAAAAACCTTCCAATGATTAGACACTAAATTTGGTGCTCTAAGGCATTTATGTCAGTACGTGATTACGCGATAGCATGCCTCGGCATGCGCGGAAGAGCAGCCCAAAAAGCTCGGGTTCGAAGCCCACAGGAAACAGACACGACGCAACACACCTCCGGATAAAAATTAGTTTTTACGATGAGTCACTATCCGAACAACGTTAGAACAGCGAAATAGGTGGGACCATCACTGAACCCAGGTTTTGGCCTTTCGGTCCATCAGCAAGGACTCGTCCCACCCAACGCTGCGCCCCCGGAGGGAGTGTAGTGCGGGTAGAATTATAGATTAACGTTGCCCCTTGTATTGCAGGTGGAAGCGAAGCGTGACTGAACAATGAATAGTTGCGGCTTTGAGGTGGAGCGATGAGATATCACGAACCATAACAAGCCACTTATAAATGTATGTATTGGAGTGTGACGTGTGACAACAAAATTTGTAGTTTTTCCTACAATGGTTTGCAAGTCTGCAGCCGAATGGTTTTGGATAAGGGGAATTTATTTTTGGCATTAGTTTTGTAATATATTTGGGTTTATCTACCGGAAAATGACAACTAAAATTTACGTGGCGGGACAGCTACGTACATATTTACCGAGGAATACTTATATCACTAAACGCTTAGAGACAATAAGTATCATATTAAAACATGAGCTAATTCCCTGAAATGGAAGGGTTAAGCAAAACAAAAGAACACTCTCTTCCAAAGTAGCCACAAAAGCAGTATAATACACTTGCTTCAACACAAGTATCAAGTGCGTACGAAAGCAATGTTGATGAGATTGAAGATTGAACTCGGAAAAAATTAACAGCCATATTCTCTTTTTAAAGAACAAAAGCAGTACTCCACGCAACACCAATATAAGCTTGGAACAATTTTACATTGTCTTTCTTTGTCTTTAAGGAAGGCATTACTTCTCGATTACACATCTGTGTTTTAATGAAATGATTCCTCTTTGCCCATCCACACACTGACTCAACTGCCTCAGCAACCAGCTCAACTGATCTCTCACAACTTTGAGTGTGCAGTGAATAAGAAAGAAGCTGCAAAGGGGCAATTTTGATACATCGAGCTGAGCAATAGACATCGCTTTTTTAAAACTGGTTTAGTGATGGTCTCTGCTTTCCAGTCAATGAATGTTTTGAGATTGTCAGCATCAAGGGTTACCGTTTCTGGAGCTTTAGAAAAAATCGCACAGCAGTGGACTCTTGCTCACTTCCAGCCCTCATCTTTAATATCACGTCAATTGCAAGGACTCTCTCTCCTGCTTTGCCGAAACAGAGAAAAGTGACGAGAACATTCTTAGTATAAGCCCACCAAGATTTGCTTGTAATGTAGAGCTTTGAGGCTTTTTTAGCCCTTCCATCTTGCTGTATTCAAAGTCAAAATAACTTAATAGATGGTTCCACATAATCTCAAAGATGATGAGGAGAAAAACTTTTGTTACCCAGGTTACAAGAAGCTTTAAACCTCTGTATTTACAGGTTCAAGATTATGTTTGCTCATACACGACAAAAAGCACCTCTTGCCACAAGAATGCAATCTACTGTGAGGTAGTTTTTTACATTTAAGAGCCGCCACTTTAGGATTGAGCTGGATTTTCATCACGACGTTAAGATATTTCCATGCTACCAAGCTGTCAGTTCTCATTTTGTTTGCTTTATCTTTGCTGATATCAACAAGAGGTTCGAGAAGTAGAATTGGATCAAAATCAGTCTTTCGCCATAGAATGTCAACTTTGGAAAAGAGCTTGCCAACCGTACCATACCACCCTTTATCTCGAAAGCTTGCCCCATTAAGCTTTGCCGCAATACGACGGTGCTACCTCAACCAAGTATTTGCAAAATCCTAAACTTCTCAAAAGTCTCAAAAACCTTCCGTAATCACATCGCTGGGGTCACGCTTGAGTACTTGCGGAGAAGCTATTCCAAGCCTACTATCTTCTCCTATCACCACTTGCAGAAGAAATCATTTGAAAATATACAGAGAAAGTTGTTCAAAAACATTGCAAATGCAATTCGAAAAAAGTTTTGGGGCTGCAGCTGTCAAATTCAGTTCTCAATTATTGATCGTGTATCTTATCACAGTGCTATCAAGAAGAGAAGAGATCCAGATATGGTGAAAGCAGAGAAGATCGCAAAAATGAAATTTATCCAAGTTAAATGTTTGGCGGCAATCTCAAAACCACCTTCACTTCACCACAGCTGACTTCGAGAAATAAATAACTTTGGCCACCAACGACTTTTTAACACAACATACAATGTGGCCGTTAAATCATAAAAAACGCAGAAATTCACAATAAAAAACAATAAGCATTCTAAAGAAATTGTAAATTATTACTAATAATAAAGAGATATTTACAGTAAAGATCGTTTGCGATACAAACATTAAAGACTAAAAACTAATAAAAAGACACTTAGGCAATAAAAGATCAGGTGATCTGTTTCTTCGTGCAAAGGATTTTCAAAGAATTAAAATCTTATCTCCAGCAGCAAAGTTAGTTTCCACGCAAGCAAAATAATTGAAATAGTTGGCATACCCAATTTGGCAAGTTTTATGCCAATTTACTTTTTAGATTTTAACACAGAAAAAGCAGCAATATCTAAAACGCCATTTTTGTAATTTTAACAGACAAACCGGCTGTTGTAAAGGCTTTGATTGATAAACTCTTCAACATAGTGAAAAATGCCACCCTTCCAACCAGACATGTCATTAGTGGTATCACTGCCGATTAATTCGAGGCTGAGATCTATTCCTCTGTTCTTCGTCCAGTCAAATAATCGAAGTTCGCATTGCATGACCGGTTTTAGTTTTGATCTTTGGTGCGTCATGGGCTAGATAGCAACCTTTAGGCTTTTCAGCCACAGTCATATGACTTTCCTTGATGATTTAATTCTTCCAGGTTGCAGCGGTTTTATCAAGCAAAAGTATCAGAATGTTCTTCTTCCTTGAAACACCGAAAATGCCAATAATGTTACTGTTTTCGGTAGCAGGCTACAGCTCCCCTCTGTCCTGAAATATTTCACTGCACTCTCTTTGGCACGAAACGCCTTCTTGCTGTCACATAAAAAGTGCTTTCTATTTTCACCTAGATTCCCTGCCTTCACAAATTTGCACAAAATACCATTGATGATAACAGCAGTTGCAGTAGATGACATACCAAGCATTATTGAGGCAACAGCAACACTACTTATATCAAGGCAGGTTTGCTTAACATAACTTTCCGCTTTTCTGGTACTAAGTCATTTTAGCTCTCACTGGCTATTTTATCGACAGGTTTATTTATTTCCACATCATCTCAATCAAATGTTACAGTGCAGAGATCAAGGGTATTAGCTGCCAATTGCTTGCTTGGAAGATTGCCTAACCACGTTGGTCTAGCTGTGCTCCATCTGCTGAATTACTCAAGCTTTTCTTTCTAAGTATGGCTGTCTCAGCATCCAACCCAATCTCTTGCATTGAAGAGACAAAGCCTTCTTCTCGCTGCGCTTTGATCCAAACAAGTTCTTTTTTTGAAAACTTAACTTCAAATTACATGTGCAATGGCAGTGTGCCTCAGCATCGCAAATTTCCGATCAAGGGGCGTAATCCTCTCCACAAAAAGAATTAGACATCTGCGGAAAGACATATTAAAAAAATTATCAAGTCTTGATTCCCACTCTTCAATCGCTGTTTTTTAAGCTTTGCCACGAGCTATCTCTAAGAATGTGGCCCAAGACCGACATAATCTTTGTTTTATAATTTTTCGGCTGCAAACTACTGGTTTCCTTAACTCATTGTTGGAACTTTACCATAGAGCTGCAATATCAAAAGCAGCCGCAAAAAAGATTTTATGCTTTGAAACATTGCGTGGATATTTTTATGAATAAAGATTTGGTCTCGCTATAAATCAAATCATCGTTGCAAGTTGTCACTTTGGATTGGCAACTCAGTTGGCAGGAAATTTTTGTGACCTTGAAGATACATACTCAGTTCAGTGTTTAAATACTAAATAGTACTTTTAGCGAGAGAAAAGGCAGTTTTGACCCAAACAATCAGAAATTTTTTTCTCAGCATCTTTGTTATCCACCACCGTAGATTGTATCAAAGTAAAACCCTAGTAACCACTGGTTTACCAGAGAAATATCAAAAAATGAACATGGAATCACAAAAAAAAATGACTAATTGTTCTTAAAATAAGATATAATATAGGCAATTTCTCACTTATTTTTGTTCAAAATCATGATGCATAAACCTGAAAACATGCTAACAACTTATTATATGGATAAAAAAAAGAAATAGAAACCTAATTATGCAATTATGCATTGCAGTAAAAACAAAACTGGGTAATTTTTGGAAAAAACATGGATTTTTCCGGTAGTTGGAATTAATTTCTCGTAAACTTATTTCACACCAATCAATTCAGCATTCATCAGTACATCAAAAAATGACACACTGGTTCGAAAATAGATCATGAGTAAATAGGGCTTACCCCAATACGGGTTTTGATTTCTGACCAAAAGACGAATGCCGAGTATACATGCAAAACTTTCAATTTTGGCAACAGCAACCAGTTTTGAATTAGGGAAAACACCAAGATTACAAAATTATTTGGCATTTGGAAAGAAATGATCTGAGACTTTGGACACGTGTGCATAGTCCTTGGGTAGAACTCATAATTTTGAATTAGGGAAAACACCAAGATTACAAAATTATTTAAAAATTATAGGCGAAGATGGAAATTATTTAAGCATTTGGAAAGAAATGATCTAAGACTTCGCACACGTGTTCATAGGCTTCCGATGAAATCATAGTAGTCGTGATTACTAATAGGTTACAAAGCTGCCTACTTGTAAAAAATAGCGTAGGTTTCGAATGTAGTAGCATTGTTTGTTTAGACAAATTGTTTTTAAATCAACTTATAAAGAACGGTTTGCTATAATGTGCCAGGGCTAAGGAAAGATTACACTTCCAGTTTTTTTCAAGCTTTACATCATTTCTACTTTGTGACGTTGAAATTATTGTAAAATTTTTTGTTTAAAGATATGATGATTTTGTATCAGACTGGCCTAATATAAATAAAGATAATTTTACCCTGTGGCAAACATTTCAACGGCCAACTGTTGGCCATGTTTGTTCTGCATCATCCGAGACTGGTAATTTAGGTTCTCCAATAACACTATCTCAGTTTCACACCGACTCATTGTTTGCTAGTAGTACCAGTACGGGTAGTAATAGTTTTATGTATTGTGATGCTTCATCATCAGCTCAAAGCTCAAAGACCACGCCAGTTAGATGAGTTGTTTCTCACTTGGCATAACCTAGATCTTTCTCCAACAATCCATCCTTTCACTCTTTGCTCAGGAGTAAACGCTAATATAGATGGCAACCCTTCGCCTATGGATATTTTTTTGAGTTTTTCGCACCAGCTTTGATAGAATAATTATTGCTGAAACCAACAAATTTGCAGATGATCGCTTTTTAAATAACAATATTTCGACGCAAGTCATGTTCCTAAGTGTAAAATGTGACAGTGGACGAAATAAAAGCTTTTTTCTCTGTGTTTACTGATGGGGTTAATAAAGAAAAGTCAGTTATAATTTAGCTGTATTGGTTTCGTGATCCCATGGTGGAAACATTTTTTCATAGAGACCTAGAGCTAAAACATTGATTCATACAAATACTAAGCAATTTGTATTTTGTTGACAACATCCAGGCGGATCTAAGCTCTCAATAGCATAAGTCAAGATCTGTAGTTGAAGCAATCACGACAAATTTCAAACAAGTTTTTACACCTTGCCAAAATTTGTCTACCGATGAGTCTCTACTGAAGTTCCATGGGTATTTACGGTTTCGGAAGTACACACCATCAAAAAAGGCGAGACGTGGCGTCAATCTGTACCAGGTTTGTCAAAGCTATAGACTTGCTGAAGGATATAATTGGAACTTGAAGTTGTATACCGGACAAGATCTAATCCTACAACTTTCAGCTGAGCTAGCACAAAAGTTGTGATGGATATGAATCAGGATTTTTGGGAAAGGGTTATAAAAATCTTTATTGATAATTGGTACTCAACCCTTGATTTGTTTCTTCAAGTGTTGGATGCTCAAACAAATATTTGTGGTATACAGTACGCCTGAATGGCTAATTCATGCCAAAAAGTCTCGCTATAGCAAAGCTAAAAAATGGTGAAACATCTTATTATTCATGTGATGAAGAACTACTGGCTTTGGTGCGAAAGACAAATAAAATATCAAATTGTGGAAAGAGAAACATGAAATAGCTAGTCGTTCATCTGATGAAGAACTACTGGCTTTAGTGTGGAAAGACAACAAAGATGTAAAAATACTTACAACCATGCACCGCACATCGATTGACCAACACACAAAAAGTGGACAAAAAAGACAATGATATCATTAAACCATCTTGTGTTTTGACATATAATTGTAGAATGGGAGGAGTGGACAACTCTGATCAAGGGGTATCGACTTATTGCACAGTTCGTAAGTAGCGGTAGGAAAGTGACACACAAAACTTTTTCATTTACTCGATGTGTGTATCGGCAACTCTTATTTGACGTACAGAGAACTCATACATGATGAATCATGTGGTGATTTAATTTATTTTGAGATGCAGCTCGTCAGCCAACTAGTTTCTTCCAGCACACTGTCGGAATACAAAAAGGTCTTCCGCATACCATCTCCAGTTCTACAGACCTCAGTGGTAAACAATTTCCAGCAAAAAAACTTCCTCCCACTAAAAAAAAATGCGCCATTCGCATGAAAACAAGAAAGAAACAATTTATTAATGTGATATCTGTAAAGTGTCTCTTTGTATTGTGGCGTGATTAAAAGTGTGTCACAGAAAAACTAATTGTCAATTTCTCGCATGCTAAAATGAAAAATTTGAAGTGTTGTCTTGGTCTTTGATAACTATGATTAACCGGCGCGGTGGTGTAGTGGTTAGAGCGTCTGCTTCGCAGTCGGTAGACTGGGGTTCATTTCCCTTGTCGAGTCATACCAAAAGACTTTAAAAAATGGTATTCACAGCTTCCCTGCTTGGCGCTCAGCACATAAGGGATAGTGTGGAGAACAAGCCGGCAAGCTTGCTTGTTGTGTCCTTGGGCAAGGCACTTAACGGGATGCCTCCGTCTTTATGTGGCAGACAGATGGTGGGGCCAAGCAGTCTACCCGTCGTGGTGGCCCAGTCTGGCGAAAGACATGCAAACCGAGCATAAGCTCATACGCGTGAATGAATGAATAATTATGATTGATTAAAAAAAAGGAAGCGAAAAATTCGAAAACAAAACAATCGTAAACATGTTGATTTTCCGAAATTAATCCCGTCTTGCAAGCAACGCACGTTGAAAAGAAAACCGTAAGCATGTGGTGACCAGAAGATTTATTTAGAACCACTTTATGTAAAACATCGAACAGGGAACTGTCATCATTTAAATTTACATAAAGCACCACAGGGTAGAACCGAGCGAGTAAAAAACCCATGACCTTTCAATTACAGAAACACAATACACATGAGCTATGTTGATCACTCCCTAGGCAGTTATCCCACAATCCATGTAGCATGTCCTGCATATTCATTTCGTGGTTTCTATTGCTAAAAACAATTGCTAACTCTTAAACCGAAAATGGTTTATTCAAAACATTCTCAAGAGTGTGGAAAGTTAACATCATGGCGCGTGCTTACAAAAAAGACACAATAACATGACTTGCTTGAGTTTACTTTCTATGGAAATCTGTCGGTCTAATGGTGCCAAATGACGGCATTACACACTACGCTTTTTCAGAATGCTCGATTGCTTGCACTTCTGTGGCGTCATTTACGGTCATTTTATTCCACACTGTTACATCATGTGTCAAAGTTTATAAGTACGTTATCTATCAAGCTTAAAGAACATTTGAATGTGTTCAAATCAAAAACTTCACGTGAGAAAAGTGTTTTCATTAGCTTTGACCATTCGTCATAATGCTTTACTTACGCAATCTCCTATGACGCGCTTCCGGTCAGCTGGTCGTAATTTCACACAGAGAACGCATTTTCAGGCTGGTATAACAAATAAAAAGATTTCAGATAACTGCTACACTTTAAATTCAAGATCATATAATGTGAAATAAATTGAAAGTAATCTATTCTTAGAGCATCAAATGAACTTAACCACATTGTTGAAGAACAAATTCTATGACAAGCTACTCAATTTAAGCTGCGAACAAAAACTTAAAAATATCACAGCACTGAGTAAAACTGGAAGCACAGATCCGTTTTTGAAGCACGATGTTTCGCTCAAAGAGATTTAGCCTATTTGCATTAAAATAACTTACTCGAATTTGTTTTAAGTTTGTCCTAATATTGTTAGGTGGGTTTCAAAATTTGGGACTTAGATTAAATTGTACTTGGCTGTGAATAGATTTACAATTTTATTTAACTCAAACGTTTTTTTGAAAACATTAAAAACAGACTAATGCAATTAGTTGTGGCGGAATCGTAATTTTGATTCTGTCAAACCCTTTTTCAAAAAGTTAGTAGCAGGAATAGTTAAAAGCATCGGGTCTTTTGGAAGATTTTATCTTTTGCTCTCTTTTCCCATCCATCAGACGTGGTTGTCGATCTTGAGAATTTACCCCCAAATCTAAGAAATTTTAAAACAGAAAGAGATATTATTTAAGAATTTCGATTTGTAACAAGCATTCGCAAAAATTCAAAATTTTTGTTATTAAACTCTGTATGTTTCTTGTTTTGGGCCAAGACCTTTCTTTGGCCATCAACATAAAGCCAAAGAATTTGCATTAGTTTCAGGTAGGGCGCCGAACTCAAAACAAAAGCCGGTACTAACTGCTTATTTTTCGTAAACCGGAACGCATTCAAGTTTTTATTATTTGCGGCTCGTGAACCCGGACCGAACCTGAACCACGATGTTTATTAGGCATGAAACCGGAACCAGAATTGAGCAGGTAAAAATAAATTTTTGTGGAGTTAAACCCAAACAGAAGGGTTATAAGTTAATCAGTTCCACTAGTTCTGCAAATCCATGTAGAAAACTGGCAGCCCTGATACCCAAAAATGCAATTTTGAAAAACAAAATAACTAACAAAATATTATTTTGCGTGATGCACGAAAACAAAATAAAATTGAAATGTTCTTGCTAAGATTTTTTTGTTGTTTACCCCTAAGGGATGCTATGTCAGCATATAAGCTAGATCTTTCTCGTAAATCTTAAAATTTTTTATAAAACCGGAGCGGGATCCATCAATATTACCCGACTTTCACTCTATTTGTTCCAGCGCTTTTACGTGTAACATAAGTTGCATAAGTCGTCGTAAAAATACGGACTTCAGTGCAAGTGTATGATAAATTTCTCGTTTGTAGGTCTAATTGATTTCGTGTTTACTTTTCTGTAAGTGAAATTAAATCATTTTAAAGTATTGCTATATTTTTGAAACTATTGCATTGCTGGCAGTTGGCTATTATTCTGCTTTTGACGGTCAAACATAGTTGAACTTCGCGTGAGTTCGGTTTCTTTTTATTTTCCCCCCCAACTAAATTCCGATCAAGTGCATAAATTTCCCCATGTGGGGAAATTTATGCACTTGATCCAGAATCTCAATACACTCCCTTCCAGTGTACATTGCCCCGTACATTTACATACCAGGCCTGCCCCTTCAGTGTACACTGCCTTTCTTTTAATGCCCTGCCAGCTGAGATTCGAACCCGCAACCATGGTATCTCAAGACCAGCTGTTCTAATGTTCTTAAGAATAAACCTGATAACTACCTGGGGAAAATTTTGCACTTGTTGTTGACTTGGGGAAAATTTTGCACTTGCTCCCTGAATTCATAGCAAAAATTCGTTTACAAAATGCAAGGCACAAAAAACAAAATGTTACGTAACACAATCCATTGAAATTTGCAGCAATAACAGACAAAAAATCAACCCAAACACTAACATTAAGTCGTTATTATTTTTGAAGTCGAACCGACACCGCCACTATAAAACTAGGCACTAGTGAACCTGAGCTAAAATTTTTGGTAAGCATAAAACCTGAACCGGAGCTGAAACGATAAAAATAAAATTTGCAAAACCCGAACCTGAGCGATATTTTACACGTTCAACGTTTAGGTTTTGGACCAAAATCGGACAATTTGCGGAATGATTTAAAGTAAGAGAATATGATGTTAGCTTTAGGTTTTTTTTTTTATCAATCAAAAATATTTTATGGGTTCAAGCATTTTAGAATCGTGAGAGCTTTCACACAAAAATTGTATTTTGGTGGATTTCTTTGAGTCTAGCTGGAAAGTTTTGCTAATTTCAAGTTGGTAACTAATGCCATCAAACCTTTCAACAAATTTGTATCGCTACCAATAGAGTTTATAAGTGCCATACTGCAAGCAATATGAACACGTAGTTTGTCGTTATTTAGTTTGATGCACAAAAAGAAAAAAGCAATTCGTGATGATTTAAAAACAGAATTTTGCGGGTTTATTTCGTCATAGACAGCCTACACACGAAGACTTATGGTTTAGTTTGTGCAGTGGTGTTAGTGAAGCTTAGTAATCAAGATACTTTAGAATAGTTAAGGTACACAAAAAGATATGGAAAATCTTAAACTGGAAAAGCTGATTATTTGTTTATTTCTTTTTACTGTGGTTACTGGAAGAATATGTTCCCCGAATGCATATAATCAGGATATTAACAATTGTAAGTACAATAAAATAATACGAAACTATAACAAAGACAATTTAAAGTTAAAGACAAAGGCGTCAAAATAATATTGCACCCAGCTTGTTATTTGAAACCTTTCGAAAATTTAATAGATGTAAGGGTTACTAGACTTTATTGCACTCAATGTGAATTATTTATCACTCCAATACTTCAAAACACCTAGCAACTATCATTAACTAAGTACTTGAAGACCATCTACAAAAAAAAGCAAAGACTTTTATGAATTTATTTATGTTTTTGGAGACGCGTTGCTAGAGCGACCCCCACATAAAATTGTGTCTATAGGGAGGCCACTCGCCATCCTGTAGTTAGGTTAATAATTGAAGTACTTGGTGATATTTCTTTGCATAGCTTTTCACAAATGGCCAATCACCGTCAATCATTTCCTTATTCAAAACAGGTTTGATTCTTGGTCACGGGCACTAGCTCGTTGACGAAATTGTAGTTTTCCGGTCATGTAAAAATTTGTATTCCGAGTATCGAGTTTTTAGATCACGGTTATCAAGAAGATCGTTGTGTTCAGACGTGCTTCAAGGTTGCTCATCACATGAAGCCATTGTTTCCAGTACTTCAACGATAAATCACACGGCATTAGTTGACTTCCGTTTCGCGTAATGCTTCCTCTGCTCACTTCAAGAGCTGTTATCAAATAAAATGTAATTAAATACATGCTTGAGTAGATGTTGCGTTTAAACCTTGTTTTATTGACGCAACGTAAGTTTGTTCACTTTGTTTGTTTTGTTCCATTAAATAGTTTTCCTATCTGAAATCTGTTTACATATTTCACCTTCTACTTCCAGCGCGGTGGTCTAGTGGTTGGAGCGTCCGCTTTGCAGTGGGTAGACTTGGGTTCTATTCCTTTGTCGAGTCACACCAAAAACTTTAAAATTCATATTGATTGATTTCAAGCGTAGAGGGTGAAATATCAAACTGAATTTGCTCGGTCAAAATCAAAATGAACCTCAAGGATCTGATCATTTGGGAAGATAACCACTGGCGCTACAGCTTCATATACTAAGTGAGCAAAGCTGTTGATCTAGCTAAAACCTGCCACCTAAACTCTCCTCTATCAGACACATGATATCGGAATTTAAAATGGGTCGAATATAACTGGCCATTTGTGCATTTACGCGTGAGCCTTTGGTCGTGAATGCGCAATCGAAGTTGGGAAACCAAAGAATTGATTAAAAAAATGTGAGGGTCTGTTTCACGTGAACGCTCTACTATAAAGCAGTGCCTGCCATAAGGTTATTGATGGTGGTGGTGGTAGTCAGTTTAGATTTTATACAATTTTGCTTCCTTAATTTAGTTGTTTGGATTAACCCCATTCTTTTAGCAATTGTTTGCCCTCCATTTTCCTAGGTTGCTCAATTCAGGGTATACTCTGTGTTTAAACCGATCTTCTCTATCTCCTCCTCAGCTTGCTCCTTCCAAGTCTTCATTGGTCGTTCTCACTTTCTCTTCCCACCTACTTAAAGATCTAGAGTAACTCATATCACTATCATTATCCCTAATTAGCTTATATCCGTGCCATCTAACTCCAGTTGCTTTTGCCAGTTCATCTGATGTTACCTTTAATTCCAGCACGTCCATCTGTTCTTCAGTAGTCTATTTGCCTATGATTTTCCGACCCAACATAGCTCTTACCATAGCTCTTTGGATTCTTTTTAAAATTGCTTTCTCAGTTTCCCTCAAACGCCACGTCTTACTTCAGCATTAATATCGTGTCGAGCTAAATACGGAAGAATTTATTGTTTCTGTTGTTATTAGAACTTTACGAAAATTTTGATTGCAATAAGTTTATTGTGGTTTGTTGTGCAATCAGCTGAAATCAGTTTATGTGGCAGAACTAAAATCTTTGAAGGAACTAAAACATAAGATATACTGCACTAAGCCAACCAATATTCAACTGCAATGACTTCATAGTAGTTCGAGTTTGTTTCAGTTCTAGTTTTGAAGAGCTGGAATTTTGAATGGATCAAGTTAAGATTGTACGAACTACTAAATAGATATCACGAGACCAATATTTTATACACAGACATGAAATGCGTCTTCAATAACCTATAGCTTAGATGTTACCAAGTATTTAGTATTAAACTAATATGTTTTTGCCAAATTAAGGAAAAGTAGTTTAAGTTTTTGATGTTTTCAAGAATTCGATTGATGTATGAAGCACTGATAGAAAACTATTTTCAACATCACCAAAATTTTTTCTGATTGTGATGAAGATCTTATGATATTCATGTGATATCAATGAATTTAGAAGAGTAAATCTACCCTTAGGTGTCACCCCTATCAGCATATAAAAAGCAATGCTAAAAGTGGGATTTGGACCCACATCTACACCAAGCGTTGAGCAATGGACTGGCTCATAGATGCACAGCATGATTTAATCGGAGCCAGCGTCTTAACTGATTTGGCCATCCCAGCTTTGTCGTAACTAATTTTATTTCAGGGAATAACTGGCGCTATCACCGTAATTGGCTTGTAGCTTTATGACATGTTCAGCTATTATGACAGGAACCTTAGTGTTTCGTAATAATTAAATTTAGTAACTGCTTGTTGCCTAGACCAGGTGTGTCAAACTCGTGGGCTTCCAACATTGCATGTTGGCAATCGTGCTGAAGGCTGGATGGTGTTGTTCGATTCGGAGAGCGCCACTTCTCCGGGCAACGATCTCTGTAATGTAGCCCGCAAAGAGGCCGATTTCCAAAACAAAAAAAAGTCAATACCACTCCAGCATCTTCACACCATCGTCCTTCTTCGGGTTAGAACTCGATTTCCGATTAACAATGCCCGCGGAAGGGCGATGGTGTGGAGATGGTGGAGAGGCATTGATCTTTTTTTTGGAGATCGACCTCGCCGCCCGCTACATTACAGAGATCGTTGCCCGGAGAGGTGGCTATCGTCTCGCGGGCCGCATTGAAAGGCTCCTAGGGACGCGAGTTTGACACCCCTGGCCTAGACCGCAGAAAACAATACCGTTAATTGATATGGACTGTAGCCCACTGTTAATATCCGTGTCAGAGATACATTGATTTTCAATCCTTTTCAAAAAGCTTTGACCTCTTATTTTGCGTAATGACGGAAAGTATTGAAATAGCAATAGTTTTGAATCACGTTATTCCATAATTAGCCTACTGTCAGTAATTAATCTTCTCCTAATTAAAATTAGGCAACATTTGGAAATTGTTACCGGAAAAATCGGAAAAGGTAAATAAAGATGGAAAAATTAATTAAAATAACTTCGAGAAGAAAGAAACTGAACTTTGGAATTCTAGTTTTTCTTTAAACTCACTTCTTTCTGTAGTCTTTCTTGCGTGTAGACTATATATTCAAGATATCTTGAATTTTAAAACGTATTTCTGTTTAGCAAATTGTACTCGTGAAGAATTCCTTCCACTTTGCGAAGAAGAAAGAATTTGTCGTCATTATACGCTACATACATTAACAGCAGAGTGAGTTTTTATTTACAAACAAAAATATGTTAGTAAACACAATATTTTGCGATAAATTTATTTAACTGATTAGTCCATATTGTGTTTACGCTTTGATTTCGATGTTCTGTTTGAATATCGGCATTAGCCATCCTACTGTGATTGCCTAATATTTGAATACGATCACTGAAGATACTACTAAAATAACGAGATCGATCTTTAAAGAAAGGTGTCCACAATCATTGTCTGACTCTTGTGATTATATCGTTTCAAACTTTGAGTTTGTGAAAGCAGGTTCGTCGTTCGTCCGCATTTGTATGATGAATCATTCAAGCTTATGAGTTCATGATCTGTTTGCATGTCTTTAGTTTGACTGGGCCACCACTACGGGTTGGCTACGTGGCCCCACCACCTGCCTGCTGCACAAAGACAGAGGAACCTCGTAAAGTGTCTTTCCAAAGACGCAACAAGTGATCTTTCAGGCTTTTTATTTAGATTATTATTTATTTTATTCTCTTTCGTGCTGAGCGCCAAGTAAGAAAGCTGCGAATACCATTACCTTTGTTTGCATGTTTTTGCAACTTACAATGTAAAAGCGATTTCAGAAGATAGCCACAATTTTTCACTGGGAGAATTTTGTGTTTGACAAATTCTGGAATGTTCTTCAGAAAAAAAGATCTAAAGCTTTTATCCAACATTTTTCCGAAATTTTTGATTAGGCACAATGAATTACGGGTAAAGGAATGTCCAAATGATTTTTCTCGTCACTACGCTCCTAAGCAAATTGCTTTAAACCAGTCCATGCTTCTATAAAAGATTTATTCAAGGATTAAGTCTACAAAAGTTATCAAAAATAGTTTTTTTTAGTATTGTGGCCAATATTTCTTATTTTCCATAAATATCTATACCAGAATCGTGGCCATGACTATTTAACTTCCCAAAATATTTTCAAAGCTCATAGTAGGCTCTTGAACTACGATTCGTTTTTTTCTGGTTGCATGAAATTTTTCAAAATAAATATCCATTACTCATCAAATGACTTAAGATTATGAGTTGACATTTATTGGTCAGAGAAACTGACACAATGCCAAACAACAAAGAACTATGGACTTTGTGAAATGCCAATAAATTGTGAAAACCTACAGCTTTTTGAAGATTATTTTGAAATAGGCTGCTTAGCATTACAATCATAGTGTGAATCGCAATAAATTTATAATAACTAACCCAATAAAAAAAATTGATTGACAATATTTTGATCATAAATCAAATGAAATTCCTTATGGAACGTCGCAGGTTTCCAACAAAGTTTTTAGCTTTGCAATAGTAACATTTGTGATATCTTACAATAAATATATTTAAAGTTTATTAACAATTCGGAGTTCTCTGTAACTTTGTCTTTCAAGTTTAGCAGGGATTAAGTAATACAGTGTGTTGCCATGAGAAACGCACGATTTTAGTACGTGTGCGTTTGTACATTTTTCGAAGAAGCACTTAAGACATCGCTTGATGCTTTACGTCATGCAATTCTACGTTGAAATCACAATCGCATCCTACCACCGAGCATATTTGTTACGACGTCTGTGCTTTTTTACAAGTTTAGCAGGCTACTACAGAGTAAAATCAAAAGTAAAACCAGAATGAGAAAAACATGCGCTGAATTCACTAACTGATAGAAGTTATGGCCGAAATTGTCGCAACAATAGTATGAACCTTGAACAGAAACAGCCTTTTGAATTCTCCGGGATAGGTCTTTGTTGATGTAAGCTGGTAGGTCTAATTAAAAAGTGTTTTCGAAATGTTCAAACTAAAGTTATTTCGATTACGTAATCTAAACAGATCGCAAAGTACGGTTATGCGGAACTGGCTATAAACTCACTTAGCCTTCATTTTTGCTTTAAAAGCAATAAAAATTTTAATCACTTGCTTTTCATAATTTCTAATTTTTGTCATGTGGCACGCTTTCCTGCATTGGTCATAAATATACATATATATATGACGTGCATGCAGCGAGAGAAAGAAATATGCAAAAAAGTTTTGTTTGTAACAGCAAAATTTCACACGACTTCTTCTCAATTGCCAGGGCTTGCATTCTGGTTTTTTTTCTAAGATTTGTTCATGCTTTGAAGGACTACGTCTTAAAAAATAATGTTATTCTTAATTTGTCTTAATTTAGCATTATGCAACAAGTTTTATCTCATCCTAAATTGAGATTTAGAATTAGGATTTAGCCAGCCAGTTTTGGTGACACTTCTGAGATTTTAAGCACACAATTTTGAGACCTTAAGAAGTCTTCGAAGCAGGATGCGTCAATAAACACCTATATTTGGCAAAATTCTAAACCACCTGCAAAATGTAATAAAAAGTCTCAAAGGACATTTTCTCAAGTCTTCTTTGTTTTTGCTGGTAAGCACTCAGTCCGTAGCAACATCTTGCATACTGTTTTGTCGCGCGCTTTCATCATACCTAACCTAATAACGGAATGCGTATTTCCGCAGTTTTATCCTGTGATTACGTCATCGTGCGTAATGACGTACAATAATTTTCAGAAAAGCTATTATCACTTCAAAAGATGACTTTGTAAATTTATCTTCGGCACATTAAGGCAAATAAATGCCTAAATAGTATTTCTAGTGCTCTTTTAGCAAATGCATATCAATAACGACAAATCATAACACTAATTTAATCGCTCGATCAATTTTTATAGCTTGAGATTATAATCCAACAATTGTATTTCAATATTTAGTGCGTGATGCAAAATTAGCTTACATACTGATGACTGCATGATACTGTTTTGAATATACTGTTATAAGTAATAGTATAAACAGCAACAAAAGTTTGATGAACACTAATGTTTAAATAACGTGTGGGTTAGTGATGTGATTGAATGCCTGGTTGCAAAACACATGTTGCTCACGAATTAGAAGTTTAGGTTTCCACATTGGCGGCGTACAATCAAGTATTGCTTCGGAGATCAATCATGTTTCAAAAGGAGCCCCAGCCCCCCGTTTTAGCTACTTTATTCGCTGGATCATTTGTTTTATTTTTATCTTTTGCTTTGATTAATTAAAAGCAAGATTCGAACCCAGGTTTAGCTGTAGCTGTGAGAATTGTTGATTTTGATTTTGAATTATAAGCGCAAGCTTTCAAAATGGTTAAAGTAGCTGCTTGTATAACTTCAATAATTATTTTGACGTTAATCTGCCGTGATATGGCAAAACCTAGCAACTACAAAAATCAACTTTTTAAGAATACTGACTTTGTTGTCTTGTATTATCGTTCAACCAGGGGGCAACTCAATCAAGTTTTTTTCAGTTTTGCCATGAACCATTTAACTTGACGAAAATTTATTATTACGTCACGTTTGCTGATCAGTAGCTTCACATGAACGAAAAGAAATCAAGGATGTTTATGATATTTAAAATGTGGTTGATAGGTTTTGTCACATCATGGCAGCAATAACGCAAGCAGGGCTGGCGAATAACCTTTTTGAATTTAGTCAGCAACCTTAGCTTAATCAGCATTTCTTTGGAAACGGAACCGAAGGCTGTTGGTTGATTGACGCTTCAGTTGTGTGAATTTCAAGCCATTCTAGCCGCGAAATTATGGGTCTTCAAAAAGTAGAGTTCGCAAAATCTTGCGGATCGATTAAGTAGCTGGAAACAGGGTCTCGTCTGGACGGCAATGCTGTTCGCCTTTAATCGCTTCACACCCCGGTTTTCCAATTGAACAGAACCTGTAAAGGTCATTATTAATTTTCTTGTCTCCCTGCAGTGGTAAACAGTAAATATAAATCTGGTTCGACTCCTGAGCCAATGTTTTCGAAACTGATTTTGGATCATTGATGCTTTTGATACATGCTTTAACCATATTATATTTTTGCACAAAATATTCAAAACGTAGAATTGAGCAAATTTGAAGGATTTGGTCTTTCACTGCTGTTTTCTGTCATGCTATTGTTTTCTGCCAGCTAACCCCCACTTCCGGGAGTGGCAGGTGATCGCCTGTGCAGCCCATTGAAATATTTTGAGATTGAGGCAGTTTCCTCGTTTTCATCTATTTCTCTTAAAAATGTAGCCTGTTTTCTGCCTGATTTTCTTTAAAGGTAGACGCGATATCAGGAAGGAAGTCTATTTCAGTAAAAACAAATGATCTGTGAGTGCTATCACTTAAAATAAAATCCAAAAAACGCCACTTTTCAGATGGTGATTTTCCCAATTATCTTTTAAAACAGGATAATTGTTATGCGATAAGCATTGTGAGGTCATATAATGGAAGGTGAGCGCAAAAAACATTGCTTGTTTAGTTTAGTGCAATTGAATGTTGTCAAAGGTCAGATGCTTAAAATTTTATTAAACTGACAATTATTTTGACACATGGATGTTTTTGAATCCTTTTTAGCCGGTTTTCACCTCACAACAAAGAAACGTATCATCAGAAGGCGACTTTGTGGTATTGTGGAGTTCTCGGCCGAATTTTGATTTTATCTTCAAAATACACTTTGTAGGTCAACCTCAGGTTATAAAATCGACGCGTCATCTGTTTTACGGCAAGCAGTCGTTATTTGCGTAGAGTTTCATATGCTGTTTCCAGCTTAAAGTATCCACACTTTTTCTGACATTGATGGCATCATTATCTAAGTGAATGCGTCATATACAAATAGCTAGCATACATTCATACGTAATAATGGAGATTAAAATCAAAAGCAGAACGTGTAACGCAGATGCTACCTTATTTACCATTTTAATACCTAATCTTAGTATATTATCCGAAGCAGTTTGAAAGTGAATATTTTTCTTATTGCTTCCAAAAATATTATATCAATATTTGTAGTTTTTGCACATTTTTTGGCTTAGCGTCTGTTTTGAATTGTAAAATTACTAGTTTAGTTTTTTGACTGACGTTTTGTCTTTGCTCTTTTTTTCTCTTTTTTAATTGTTAATATAAAATGATAAACTATTGGTTATTTTTTTGAAAAATTTGGTTTTACCGTAGCATTTTCTCTATAGGTTGCGTCTTCCTGCACATATAAAATTCCGCGTAAAAACGTGTCTTTCGCTACATCCTTTAAGCCTAAGCGGCCAATGAATCGATGTTGTCGGGAAATTTTGTTGCCGTGCAACGTCAAGTCTCCAAAAATTTGGCAAATTTCAAAGTAAAAATTAGTCGAATTCAGCTTGTTACGCAACAGTCTCAAATTGCTGCCAGCAACTAAAGGTTGAAAGTTCAATGTCAAATATTTGCTACTATCAGCCACATTGATGAATAGATGATGATTTTCTAACCAGCGCATAAGGAATAAAATGGAATAAAAACACTGCAATGACTTAATGCTTCCATTTAAGACGCGCCTTCATAAAAGATTCTTTGAATTGACGACATCATTTCTGTGTGACGTAATTTTTCTAGAACCAGGACTTTGCGTTTTTTGATTTTTCTTTATTAGAACAAGATGGTTAATGTAAATTTTGGGTGTGGTAATTAAATTGTATCTCTTTTGCATTTTGCTAACAACCTGGCTTTCCAATTACTTGGCTGGATTACGTTGATTAGAAAACTACAGCAGTTTTACAGATGTTTAGTGGTCTTTGTTGTGGATGAATTCCTGAAAACAGGTCTAACCTTTTTTGGAAATACAGCATAAAAATGATTTCATTGACTTTCTGTTTTCAACTTTTGAGTTCTTAGAGGCGTGATCAAATTAGATGAAGTCTTTAGTAGAGTACGTGACCGTTTATTGTGATGTTAACCACAATTTGTAAAACGTTTTTTATCTTAACCTACTGTAAAGAGGCAGTAAAAACATTAAAAAAATTGTACTACCGGTGAATCTATCGAATATCATTATGTTGCCTGTGCTGTTGATTTGTCTTTTAATCACAGTTGCAACAAACAACAAAGCAATGACAAGTTCTGCTCTCAAAACAGGTTTAATAAAAGCAATTGCATTCAGGTATCATTTCTTCACATTTGGTAAACATGTATTCAGTTCTCTGGTCGATCAGGCTCAAAACTTTAAACAGGGTATTTAAAAATCTTTCTCTTAGCGGCAAGTGGTAGAAGTAATGGAAAATGAAAGATGAAACGGTCACTAGAAAACGCCAAAAACTGCTTAGATCTAGTATTATTTCGCAGGTCGAAGGCAAACATATCGCGTCACAAATTTTGATTTGAGGATAAAACTTACGAAAAACTGAGCATTTTTTTGTCCAAATTATCAAGTGTTACTTTTTTTCTTTCATTATTATGCGAAAAATCGCCGGTTCTGCTGATCGACGCGATGCAAGTGACACACAAGTGAACATGATTTTTATATTTGGCTCAACTGTAGGTGAAAAGTTCTTCAACTACGCAGATGCTCAGTGACTCAGCCAGCTTGGTTGAGTAAACTGCAAGAAAATTTGTTCACTTCTTATAGCTTTTTAAATCTTTTTCACGTTATTTGCCAACGTTCCAATTCAACCCAGGAAATAACCGTTGTCTTTTTTCTGCATTTTGAATTACGTCATTCAAAAAACGCAATTTCCAAAAATTTGAGTCAGAATTACAATCTAATCAACAATTCACTCAGATTCGCTCAAACTTCGATCACTTTCAGTCTTGCCTAAAACAGCAACAATACCAGAAAATACAAATCAAAATTGATGTAACGTACAGAGATTATGGAATAGTTAAGTAATTTTTAAATCGGTACCTTATTCATAAAACAGGCTATTCTACTTCCTTTCGAAATGTATAGTAGTTTTCACTATTTTAAAGAAGACTGGCTGTTTTATGGTAAATACTAAAATTATTTTTAGACAGAACCAAACTTAGCGCGATTGCAAGACCACTCTTAAAAAGAATCTTGACAAAATTTGGTTTTATCAAAAAGGTGAAAAAGACAATATCCTTACAAAGTTTTGAAAATTTGTTAATGAACTTCAGATTTTTTAAAAATTTGCAAAACACACTGCCAATTGCGAATTACCGTAGCCTACAAGTTGCCTTCCCCTAAAATTTTCTTTCGGACTACACCCTCGATCAAAGAAATAGTAATAATTTCACTGTTAACTAATATAGTATTACTTGACATTCCTTGATGGTGTGAGAAACTAAATCAAAATTCGAAAATTTGAAAATCCCAAATTAGAAGATGAATAGATATCCCGAATTAAAGAGCATAGCCTGCAGTAACATGTAAATAATGAATTTTTATCACAACTAATTTTATCGCGTCTGCAAGAAGTAACGTCAAATTTTACAGCTTTACATAAAATTTACCTTTACTTAGTAAAAGGAGGATGCTCTGAGACGAGATAAGTGGAGGGACGGAGTGCGAGAAATTGCAGAAGGAATGGGGTAAATCCGGCCATCTCTGCTAAAGGGAAAACACCGGATAAAAACTGAATAACTACTACTACATCATTTTTTTACATTTCTTTTTATGTTTTTTGCTACTCACTATGTAATTTTTAACTACTTGGAACCGGTTGGCGGTAAAATTTCTTATGCTAAAAATTTACCGTGCATTCTAGAGATTCCAGGGTGTTAGTAAAGCTTTACTGTTTGAAGGGGGATTAACATTGAGTTTATTAGGAGGACACCAAACGGCTATCTATCTCATCCCTTAAAATCGTTTTACAAGTCTAGCAATTTGAGTACGAATGCATTAAACAGCTTTTACTTGACGCAATTTCATCTTCTTTTCTCAACTTACTTTTATACATGTAAGCTTACTTGTACAGGAAAGAATTTTTTTAGAAGCTGACTTTTTTTATTGAGTTTTTTGTTGTTTAAAAAAGTTTTGTAATTTCTGTCTATGAGCTTTTTAAGAGCTTGTTTTAAATTCGATTTTTATGTAAACGATTGAAATCTGCTTCAAGGATGATAACGAAAAAAGATTTCTGTTTTCAAACTACTATAGGCTACAAAGTTCTCACCGCTACGTTGCTCAAGCACTGATTTATCTCATATTTATTTGCAGGTATTTTGATGATGTCAGAAACAAAACCATTGTTTGCACTATTCCTCGCATTAAAGTTGGGCGAGAAGGTTTTGTGCAATGCAAAGATTTCAGCACACACTATTCTTGTCCTCAAAACTCCTCCCTTCTTTCGCTGAGGACAGGCAGCTGCAGAGGCGGGCTTTCAAACTCGTGCGGCAATGAGGGACTGCTTGGTTCTGAAACTGGATTCAAGTGCCTAAGTGACCATCAACTGTGCACCCTCCCCCAAGAGCTGCTCTACGATAACATAGCAGATTGCGAAATGGGGGACGACCTCTGTTTCACTGATGGCAGGTAAGAAAGCATATTGCTTACAATTTTGATATCAGCACTGAGTTTATTAGTTTTACTTCTGCAGTATAAACAGTTTTCGTGCAAGCGTTAACAAATGAGTTCACTGGATAAAGAGTTTTATTTCTTGCAGCAAAACCGCTGTATGTAGAAGCAGTTACGGTTTGGAAATGCAATTAAAAGCGTCAATGCGGTAAAAGACTGGAAAACGAGTCTTTTCAATGCGTCATTTCCTTGTTGAAATTATTTTTGTTAAAATTGAGCGAGCAAACTACTAAATCTAATGTTTTTACGCTTTCATTTCTGCTGTTTTTCAGTTACTCCAAACTGAGCGATAGCTGTCACATGTGTCCCGATGGAACAATCATACCCACTCGTGCGATCTGTGATGGAAGAATTGACTGTCCTGATCTCTCGGACGAGTGCCAGTGTTTAGATCCTATACCAATCTGCTTGCAGCAAAAAACGTTTTTCAAGTAATTTGACATATCAAAATACCACTGCAATAATCCATGCGATGCTGTATGAAATCGGGTTTCATGCCATGAGTCATATTTACGAATAGAGATCAATTAGGTTTAAGCCAATTAAACGGATCAAGCTAGGTTTTTACAAATCTTCCTCTTCCTTTAATGTTAAACATATAGTTAGTTATTGTATTACGGGAAGAATGTTATAATCATCTAGATAGCTGATTTCCTTTAAAAACTGGGTATCGGTAAAACATTGGTAGAATTTGTTTGGATCATTATGTTAAGACTGACGCAAAGGTGGCATTTAGCCGGTTCGCAAAAACTGGTTCTTAAAATTTTTTGGGCTTATGGAACCTCTTTTTAAAAATGTTTTAGCATGAATTCCCATTCTGAAAATTTAGATCCAATAAAAAGAAAAGGTCTTCTTTGCAAATAATAAAGAAAAGAAAAGGTTTTTTGGTGTTTTCGACATGAATTTTGCTTTGGACATTTAAAACTCCGGAGAAAAAAGCAAAAAGTCTTCGCCTTGTATAGTGGAAACTTTCATCAACTATTTTTACAACTTTGAATGCCAGCTCTGGGCTAAAATATAGGAAATGCCTATCTTAGCTCGGCTGTAGGGAGTTTGCGATAAAAAAGACCAAGTTTGCCATAGAAACACCATTTAGGCATGCGTTAGCCCTTTCCTTACAAAGGTACTGGAAGTGCGCTAGCGCTTTGCTTTGTTTATTTTTATCAGCATAACTGACTTTTTCTTTTTCCAGCGTTGCACATGACTGCAAAATTGGTGAAATCAGTTGTGGTGATGGTACGTGTATCAAGAGTGGTCAAATGTGCGATGGAAGCATTGACTGTCCTTTGAACCAACTAGATGAAAGGTGAACATATCCCTAAATGTTAAGACAAAGCAAGGGCGAATTTAAACCATTCTTCCCTTCGCTTCATCCCACTTCCTAAAACAAGAATGATAATGATGTGTAAAGCTACTTTTTGTAGGACGCAGTCACTTTGTTTATCACGAAGACCTTATTTAATAAAATTGTAATTTTAGTGTTTTCGAAACTTTTCTCAAATGAGCTTCGAAATAAGCTTCCGTTTGAGAATTCAAGGCGTAGGTTTTGTTCGACAGAATCGAGCAATTGAGGCGTGAATACTCGAACATTCTAACTCTTTAAAGCCATCTAGCGAAGAAATTAAGCAAATTTCATAAATGACTTTACAAAACTTTCGTCTTTGTTTAGAAGCGAATACTGTGGTGCGACATTGAACTGCAAAGACGTGATTATTAACTCAACAGAATATTGCAGGTTGGTGTTGTTATATTAAAAGGCAGTTTAAACCAGGGATGCTCCAACTACCCCCAGCAAGATTATATTGTGTTGCCGCAAAAGAATGTGACTTGTAACCCGCGTCCATGGGTTGATCACCCAAAACCAAACAGGTCCTTATTTTAAAAACTCCTTTTTTGAGATTGATTGTCAAAAAAAGATTTTTTTGTGGTTGATATGAAAAAACAAGGGTCTTGTAAAGGGTTCTCTCCTTGCTTGCTTTATCATCCGATGGAGTAAAGTTGGTTCGGCTACAAAAAAGTTTGCGCGGCTCTGATCTGATGTAGTAGCCGTGTGTCGCTAATGTTACAGTAGACTTACATTAAAGCAAATAATATGAAAACCCAGCAAACTTTCATGAAATTGAGTGGATTACGTCGGCGGTTTCCAACCTTTCTAAGATTTGACTCAAAGCATAGGAACCCGGCTCGATAAACCCGTGGATATTCTTGAGGCCTAACTTCAGGAGCTACTCTGAAAAAAGACGATTACTCACTTTTGATGGGAATTATGAATCGCGAACGTTTCAGTGAACTTATTAGACATATTAAATGAGCGCATTAGTTAGCAGAGATGATAGTCTAACAATAAGCAAAAAGTTCAAATATTCCTCACAATTTTATTTAGAAAAACATATAATTGAAAACTTTTTCTAAGCGATCTGTAACCGGTAAATGATTTGTGTCTGAACGCTTGCTACTTTGATTATATCTTACACACAAAAACTCATATCTCCCCTAAACAAATAATGATAGTAATCTTATATAGGCCCTTGCATGTTCTAGCACTTCCTGTTGGGAATCAATCGATAAGTTAATAGTTTTCAAAACTTAACATTCTGGATTACTTGAAAGTCAGGTTTAGATTTATATCACAGATTTAAATTTTTGATAACAATGCGAAACCTAACACTCCAGTCTAAAGTTCTCGGTTCTTAACACAATTAAGCATTCTGTAGAACCTCTCGCGGATTTTCATGCGATAATTTCTTTTTGAAAACAAGAAAAAGAGTTACTCTATCCAATATTTTCAATGTTTTGCCAGGTAATGAGAATGGGTTTCTATTTTCTTGATTGAGTTTACCAAGTTAAAACCTACATGTTCTGTTTTAGACTGTGCGTTCTTGCAAAGAAAATGATAGGCAATTGTCATCATGAAGGCATGATATGCAACAGAATTAAATAACAAAAACAAAATTAGTAACACTCATAGTCTTCCAACATTTATTTTTTCAGATGTCCAATGTACAACTTTGATACAATTATAGACTACGAACTTTACACGGTGACCAACAGAACAAGTAAATGCCCACCTAAAGGGGCTCGACTAATCCAAAATAATGTCACCTGTGGTATAACTGCACCTCCAGACCTTAAGGTAAGTTTACTAGAATGTACTTTTTCGGTAAGGGCTCCAAACTAAATTTTTGGGGGAATATTTTTATAAAGTAACCCAAAATTTTTGTTTTTTGTTATTAACCTACTGCGTAAAGTTTTATAACGTAAGAGATTGAAGAAGATGATTGCCCCCTTTTCAGCCCTTTTTTTAAAGAATGACATGTGTGCTTGATTAAATAGTTTGTCATCAAAAGTGTCTGATTTACTCCTTAATTTTTTGTATATTGTACGTCACAAATTTTAATTTATTTGATTGTTTTATGTCTCAGGTTGATAAAGCCGCTACCGGGATAGAATGCAATGGAATTGTGGAATGCGAAACGACTGGTCTAGACGAAAAAAAATGTTCTTCCTTCTATCGTTGCAAGGGTTTTGTTACTGAGGTGAGTGCAACTCTGACTGATATCGAAAGACAATCTGGTCAAGGCCTACAAAAAAATGTACTGTACTCAAAATAAGAAAAATTCTTGTTTCCAAATGCATGCAGCCTATATAGGCGTTGGGCAGGTTTCGAAACAGCTGAAAATATTTTTGAAGAGCTTCATTTTACCTCTCCATTAAAAAATTAGGCGTAAGAGGAAAGAAAAAATCTTGCTGAGAAAAGGGTAGATTTTGTGAGTTTGAAAAGATGTGTTTCCTCCCCACACTGCCCCCTCTAACAACTTTACTCAAAAATGCCCTCAGCATCGTAACGTGATGTTTGCATTTGTTTAGTGGCTGAGCATACCGATACAAAAAGTTTGTGATTTTCAAAAGGATTGCGCAGACGCCAGTGATGAAATGAATTGTGAACGTCGTTTCTATTGTGAAGCCGATAATACGTCATTCATTCGATTGCATCAGGTAGGCACTGTCCTTAACTTATCGGTTTTTCGCCTGATCTACTCAAAAGCTTGAATGTGGCTCAACGTCAGAACAGACGAGGCATAATTCTCGACGAGGTAGGCTTGCAGATTGGAACACCGTTTTGTGGGGCGGCTTGCATCGCACGATTGCGCGTTCAAATCTCACAGCGGCTGCAATATTGCGTCAGAAAAGGCTTTTCTCATCTATGTATCTTGTACTTGGTTTCACTACTTGAGATGAAAACGCACTGTGCCTGTTCCTGTGCCTGCGGGTGCTAGTAACTCCGACGCCGGTCTGAACTCGTAGTTGTGAAATAAACCCAGCAGAAGAAAGTTTGGTACTTACGTATTAACGGGAGGACCTTTAAAAACACGACTCAAAAATTGAAGTAAATTATTTATTGAAACGGTTAAAACAATAAAATACACCCTTCCAGTGTACACTGCCCCGTACATTTACATACCGGGCCTGCCCCTTCAGTGTACACTGCCTTTCTTTTAAATAAAATAACATTAAAAATCAAAGGTCCTCCCGATAATACGTAAGGACCGAAAGTTTCCTAGATGAGGAAATAAAAATGTATGATTCAACCCTCGCTTTCAACTCAATTGCAATGCTGAACATTGCATTTTAAACATGTAGTTAATATAGTATAGTTTGCATGAAACAATTTTATATAGCAGTTATCCATCTTCAATAAAACTAAGTAGACTACTTTTCAAAGTTTGAAAAACTCTAAGTTTTGCTGGCAGCAGAATGATCTACTTTGCTATAAAATCTTCGGACAACCAATAAATGAGTTTCGGCAGGCTTTTTTGATTTTTGATAAACCTTTAGATTTCTTTTATCGAGGCAAAATTTTTTCTCACATAATCGCACACTTACTTCATATTGCAAAAGATGGAGTAGGCCTATAGATATAACAAAGAACTGAAATCTGCAATTTTAATCATACCACGTTACATGCTATTTACTCTGTCACAGCGCTGTTGTGCTGCATGGTACTCGGCTTGGAAATGCACGTGCCTTCATGTTCTTGAAGTCTGGCAAACTTTCGTTGCTTCCAAGAGGGATATCTGGCTTCCAAGACTGTGCTGCTCCGAGTTGAAACAATAGGATTCCTTTTACTCTACTTTTATTCACAACAAAGCTAATCCTACTTTTTATTGATTATCTTTTGTAGATACCGCAAGGATGAGGAAACGGGTTTAATGCCCATTAGGTTTTTGCGTTTTCTGCTTGATTGCAGGCTTAGGTGGAAATGCACTGTGCCACATGTAGCGGTAACTTCAAAGCTGGTTTAAACTCAAGTTTCTTGACTTAACAGTAAACAGCCTTTCAATAACTGTAGTATTAAGGAGTTGGTTAACTGTCCAACTGTTCATATTTAGGTCAGAAACGGACGTAGTGACTGTGATGATGGCAGTGATGAATGCCAGGATGATGGAAACACAACCAATTCGTATTTCTTTCACTCACAACGACAACTTATCAGAAATCAAGTCCTATATTTCCTAGTCTGGGTCATGGGCCTACTTGCATTAATTGGAAATATGGTAAGATATTAAACAATTTTTGTACCACTAATTTAGATTTGAATTTTTACAAAATTCTAACCTTAGGCGTAGCACCTTGTTTTGTATTGGTGGGGGGCTGAAGAAAGCAGAGCCTTTTTTAAAGGAATCAACTTTTTGAAAGCGACGACTTTATCATTTTTGTCACAAAATAAACTTGAAGGCTTGATTTTCGGAGGTTAACTTTTAAAAAAAGATAATGTTCTAATTTTCTCATAAAGCAACATTTTTTTGTCAACTATTTTAAATTTATAAAGGAGCTGACAACAGTAATGAAGGAGGGGTCGTAGCCCCAAGTTCCCGACCCCTTCTTTTACACTTACAACCTTAAACAATGTTTAGAAGAAATAGTCGTAAAGTGAGATATTAACATTTTTTGTTTTGATCATTTTCTTCGGATTAGTTTGCTTATCATGAAAGCAGTTGCCTCTGGTAGCATCTGCTGTTGTGCAAAAAGTTCGACAATAATAGTGACACTCATTGACAGCTGAACATTGCATCTCGCTTTATTGAGCTTGACATTCTTACCGTTTAAATGGGTAGTCCAACCGGCTACTAATCCTATCATGGGATTTGGGTTTGAAAAATTGAAGCTGTCCGAAAATCGTGACTTTCGCTTAAGACGTTTGGAAAAATAAGTCAGCCTTGATACGTGATAATTGTAAATGTCGTTATTTTTTCAGATGGTAATAGTGTGGCAAATTAAAATCTTGTTGAAATTGAGGCGACGCACCAACGATCTGTCATCTCTTCGGGCCAATCATATTCTTGTTTTGAATCTAGCTCTTTCCGACTTTTTGATGGGAGTTTATCTCCTTGCTGTTGGGATTGCATATGAGTCATTGAAGGATTCCTACTGTCAGGCGGAGTTGCTATGGAGAGGAAGCAGTATTTGCACGTGGATGGGAGTGACTGCATTCATATCAAGTCAGACATCAGTGCTCACTATGATCATGCTCACGACATGTCGACTGTACGCCTTACTTCAAGTAAAACCTTTTAAATATTAGACCATGTGTTGTATTTTAGCTCAATATTACTCGTTGACAAAAAACAAGAAAGCTGCTTCGAAGTTCGCTTGAGTAATGAGTTCGTGGAAACCTGGATTGAATAACATAATTTTTTTGGAACAAGCTAAACACTCAGGAGTTGTGAAACTCTTAATTGAATTTTTACGAAATTGAAAATTTTTCCATCACCAAAAGTAGTTCCAGTTCTCTTATAAAGTTAATTGTATTGCAATACTGTAGTAATAAACTTATCATCTCTTAACCAAACAATTAAATAGTTTGCTCTAAATTTACTTTTTTGTGTTTTTTAGCCCTTCAAGACTTCTATAAAACCCAAATCCTGGTTGGTGATCCTGCTAGCTATGGGAGCGTGGATTGTTTCCGCTATTGCTGCAACAATTCCACTTACTGACGTGTTCCGTGCCTCATCTCCAGATAAGGTTTTGCTAGAAGATAATCCGTTTCTTAATTCTGTCGAAGACCTAAACGCCGGAAAAAAGTTTTTGCTTCAGGAGCTTCTGTACTATCCGCCTCAGGATTCTACCAATTTGACCATTCTTGCCAATCAAATAAGAAATGCGCCGACATGGAATGCACTTTTGTCGTTTTATGACCAGCAACCACTGCAAATTGCCGCTCGTTATGGGTCAGTAGGCTATTTTACTGCTTAAAACTTATTACAATTTAAAATCAAGCAATATGCCCGCATATGAAGAATATATGAGGAATTGAGGATAAATCAGTTTACTTTACTCCCATTCGGCATGCAGTGTTGCACTGCTGGTGATAGAAATATATGTGCCAGCAGTACTGGGCACTCCAAAAAACTCGAAACTCAAGTTGTTCAATTCACATACGCCTTTAAAGATTCCTATCACATTGTCTGACAATAAAGACATGCAACTCAGCAATGATTATCTTTTGCAGCTACTACAACGTGCACAGCATTTGCATCGCTGATTTTTTTCCTCGTTCGACTGATACTTACGTCGCATTATCACTGAGCGTCATCATCTTCAACTTTGTTGCTTTCTTGTACATAGCAACTGTCTATTTTGCGATCTATTATATCTCGTTCAAGAAGAAACAGGCAGCTGGGGACAGATCTGATGCAGGTTAGATTGTTAGTGTGTTTGCCAGTCGATTGCTTGACTGATGTACAGAAAAGTTTTATTTGCTAATTCTTCTAGAACCAAAAAGAACAAATACAGTAAAATTTTGAGTAAAAAGAATAAAGGAAACACTTTACTTTTCCCTTAGAAATGTCTTCAATTAAACACAATAAGGAGAGGTGGAGCAGCAAAATCTTTGAATGAAATTGTTCATTAATCAATGTACTTTTTTTTACTATGAATTTCGAGTCAATCCCATCTTAAAAATCAAAGTGAAATGACGCTCTCGCTTTACGTTTCCTGGACAACGGACAACCTTTTCTTTCTTTCCCTATGTTGATCACCGTAGCAGAAAAACTATATCAAATTACTAGGCAATTTTTTTTTCTATTTTTTATTATTTTCGCTATTTAGTATTCATTGATGCAAATCTGGAACAATTTTCAAAAAACTAGGTCAATTGGCCCCCCGCAAAAAAACATTGAAGGCAATTTTTTTTGAAACCACGCAAAAACTTTTTTATAAAAAACAACTTTTTCTCAAATTTTGATTTGTTTGGTCAGCCTGATGAAGGGTTAAAATTTTTCGGCAGCGCCATAAAATTGTAAAAAACTTGCATTTCAGATACTCCCACGTAGGCCTATACTTCGCGACGATATATCCAGAAACATGTTATTAAATATTGTATATGCAATTTCAGTGACTGTACAGCGGAAGATTTTTCGGATTATTTTCACCAACTTTTTGACATGGATTCCAGTTTGCATTCTCAGTTTTTTGAGGTTGTCTGATACTGAAGCAACAATGATCGATGGAGAGGTTTATCAAGTTGCTGCCATTGTATTGCTGCCAATCAACAGCGCCATCAATCCTGTACTCTATTCAAACGCTTTTTCTTTCCTCTTCAGAAAAGTTTGTGGTTATGCAGATGACTTTAAACGAAGGACAATTAGACTGGCAAGTGTCGACACTACGTTATCAAATGGAAAATCAACTATGGATCGACAAAGATAAACTATCATATTAATAAACTGTTTAAACTTTTTTGATATTTTAATCTTTTTACAGTTAAATTGCAATTCTTTCTTTCAAAGTAGCAAACAGGGTAGCCTGTTTTTGGTTGCAAAAAGAAAAAAATTTGAAGCAGTCTGCAAGGCTTCACTTCGCTAAGAGCTACTTCTTTTTTGACATGCAGCTGTGAGCTGACGTTGAACTAACTGCACTTTACCAATGAATGATGATTGCGTAATACAAATGCACTGAACTAACCAGGTTGTATTTTAATTTGTACATCACTTTAATCGAAAAAGCAGTGGATTGAAAAAGTAAGATTGCGAGATCAATCCCTTTGTGGTATGTCGGCGTTTCTGTGGCCGTGGTAAGAGCAATAAAAGTTTGAGCAATTTTTGTTTTTTTGCAGCGCCATTTAGATAGCCACGATGAGTTTTGACATATAGTGAATGTATTAACACAAGTCGTTCCAATTTTTTGATCAGAAAAGTTGTCCTCGGTTGGACGATCACGTATATACTGCAATAATAACGGCAAATTATTTTCCGAGCGGTTTTTGAACTAACGAAAGAAGATGTTCTGCACTAAAAGATTTTATATTTCCTGCGAGAGACAATTTTTTGAAAAAGAGGAACAACTCCCAACTTCTTTTTCCCTTTTTAATAACCGTCAAGTGTATCAGCAACGTGCTTATTTTATTGTAGATACTTGTTATTGATGGTGTAGCTTTTTAAAAATAAGTAGATTTTTATTGTTTCGTGCTGGGTTTGATATCTTGAACTTTTCAAAAGTCAAGCTACTTGATGGTTGAACTGATATAAATTACTGTGTCTATATTTAAAAACATGTTATCATATTTGTATGCGAGTCATCGTGACCTATTTTACAATTATTTTATTGTTTTGCACATCTAAGTCTATTACTAAATACAATTTAAATGGTTCACATTTTTTTTTCTCGGTAAATTGTAAAATAGTCTTGTAACTTTGCTGAAGGCTAGCAGAATGGTCAATAGCATCATGATCAGGTGTGCTTTGCTAGTGTTCCATTTGAAAGTTATTCCGTGACAGAAGAACGAGGTTATGGGTCAAGAGAATATAAATATGTGATAGTTGCGTTAACGTATAGGGGGGCATGCCAAAATATTCGTTGCCTGCTATCTTATTTAGCCCAGTCGATCTATTGATTCAGCTGATAGATTTACGTTGTTAAGGATGTATAGTCCAGCTTTACTTGTGTATACCTGCACTTGTTCAACTGCAATTGAAGAATAGCCCACGTGCATTTTGCAACGACAGCCTACGCACAATAGGTCTAGTGTAGTCAAAAGAAAGTTAAATTGAGTCACCTAACGAAATAATAATATCAAAATGAAACTGAGCTCTAAAAATTAGTAGTAGTAACGTAAAAAACAATTTTTGAAATATAGCTATTGTTTGGGCAAAATGATGAGAAATTACGTGATCAACTCACCAAACACAAAAAGAATGGAGAGTTTGCAAGACTCGAAAGTAACCTTACAATTTGTTGTTATGTTTATCTCTCTGCTTCTGGGACAGAGGCGCAGCATGAAACTATTAATCATGTTCACCCTCCAAACTAGTAAATTTCTGATTAGAAAAATGCATCAGTTTATTTTGAGCTAGTTATGAATACAAATAGCAAACCGGCAACCTCGCCATACTAACAAAGCAAACTGCTGTTGGTGGGAACCCAAAGTTGTCTCTCACCATTTGCTGGGTGAGGAGCTTCACTATTCTATCTTGATAAAGCACAAGCATCTTGCGGTTTTCTAGTCAGCAGCCCCTCATACCAGGGCTGCGAACTCAAACTTAAACCAAACTCTAAAGTATTCGATCTTTTTGCCGTACTCGAACTCGAACTTGAACTCGAAACTCAAAATTTTGTGGAACTCGAACTCAAAAATATTTAAAGCAAGTTCGAGTTAATTTTCATTCGTACAATATCATTACAACTGAATTTAAAAAGAATGAAATCTTTATATTGAAAATTAAGGATCCTAGGTAGAAAGTAGGTTTTAGCCAGGCTTTTTTTTAAATTGTGTAAGCCCAACGTAAGTCATCGATTTCGTATGCAGAAAGAAGTTTTAGCGTTAAGCCTGGGTTAACTACTTGTTTAAGTCAGCCTTTTTATAAGTTATGATTGTCACAGATGGCTTAAATCTCGACTTATGTACGCAGTTAGCCAAAACCCTAGTGATTGCATTGCTGTTGCTAAATTTGGACAATGGGTCCCAGGTAGCTTAAATCAGTAACACGGCTATGTAGCACGCTGCACCACTTACTGCAACCGCTTCAACCAAATCTTTTTGCAAACAACAACTCCATTAGTATCTCACTACAATGGCGTATAGCGTGTCACCTGCTAATATGACACCACAAGATACATCATTTTTAACGACAACCTCATAATCCCTTGATAAGCTGGATTTTCAATAACGATAACGTCATAATGCCAGGCTTTCAAAAGTCTCGTTTGAATTTAGTTTCTGCATACCACCTAGCCTCCCTTTGTAAGCCAGACTTGCGCAAGTTTGGCTTAGGCTTAAGCTCGACCTACACTAAGTCTGCTTTCTGCATAAAACCCTAAATATTTAATGAAAACATTAAGAACGGTGAGAAGATCAATTTAAAATTTGGAACGAACACATGGAAAAGATCATGAATGAAGAGAACGAATCGGACCACATGGTGGAAACTGATGTAGAAGAAAGACCAGTGGAAAAAGTGGCTCGCAATGAAACTGTGGAAGTAATGCAAAAAATGAAATCAGGAAAGGCAACTGGACCATCTGAAGTAAGTGTGGGAGATGATAGTAGCAAGTGGCGACATTGGTGTTGAAGTGGTGATGAAGCTGTGTCAGCGTGAATTGGATGGTAGAGGTATGCCTGATGAGTGGAGAACTAGTGAAATTGTGCCTATCTTTTAAGCAAATGGTGATGTGAGAAGCTGTGGACCGTACAAAGAAGTCAAACTGCTAGAACATGCTTGAAAATAGTTGAAAGGGTACTAGAGAGGCGAGTGCATACCATAATCAATTTGAACAAAATGAAGTTTGAATTTGTGCCAGGAAAAGCAACAGTGGATGCGATATTTACTGTGAGGAGAATGCAGGAGGAATATCAAAAGAAGGGCAAGAAGTTGTATATGTGTTTTGTTGACATGAAAAATGCTTTTGATAGAGTGTCCAAAAAAGTGATGTAGGGGGCCATGAGAAAGAAGGGTCTATCAGAAGTAATGGTTCGGGAAGTTATAAGTTTGTATGATGGTACAAAGACAAGAGCGAGGGTGGTATCTGCATATTCAGAGGAATTCGAAGTAAAAGCTGGAGTACAACAAGGATCTGTGCTGTCGCTACTATTGTTTTTAATCGTTGCTGACGTTGTTACAAAAAATGCAAGAAGGGGTGTGGTTAATAAATTACTGTATGCAGATGACCTTGCTCTCATGAGCGAAGACATCGAAGATTTAAAGGAAAGATTTTGGAATCGGAAGAATGCACTGGAAAGTAAGGGCTTAAAGATCAACATTTGAAAAACAAAAGTAATTGTAAGCGGGTCGGAAGGCGAACTATTCAAAAGCAAGATAGATCCATGTGGAGTTTGTGGGCAGATGTGCAAAAATAAAGAGAGCTACCGCTAGGTTGGCAATGCATTTTGTTTGCTCGAAAGGTAAAGGAATAATGGAAGGAACGGTGGATTCGCTTGAGAAGTTGTGCGATGAAGTGGAGACAGTGACTGGATTTTGTTGTTTGGAAAACAGACTAAATTCTAGCGGTGGTTGTGAAGCGACAGTTACAGCATAAGACTGAGGGAATGTGGAGAATTGTTGCTTGGAAATAGGTTTCCTCTGAAGATGAAAGGTAAAGTCTATTGTTCTTGCGTAAGATCAGCAATACTGTATGGAAGTGAAACATGGTGTTTGAAAGAGAATGAAAAAGCAATTTTAAGGAGAACGGAGAGAGCTATGGTGAGATCCATGTGTGGTCAGAAAGTTGTTGACAGAAAGACGGCTGAAGAACAGATGGATATGTAAGGGTTGAAGGAAAATTATAGGCCAGTTAGCAACAGCGAATGAAGTTAGGTGGTATGGACATGTGCTGAGGAGGGATGACGATAGTGTTTTGAGGGTTGCTCTGGATCTTGAAGTGAGTGGCAAGAAAAAGCGAGGACGGCCGAAGAAAACCTGAAAGAAGCAAGTGGAGGAAGAGACAGGGAAGATTGGTTTGAAAAAGGAGGATGCCCTGAATCGAGCAAAGTAGAAAGACGGAGTGCGAGTAATTGCAGAAAGAAATGGGGTGAATCCGGCTATCTCTGATAAGGGTACGACACCGGATAAAAACTAAGTAACTACTCGCTTTTAGAAGAACGCTCTAATTAGATTTTACAGTTTTGCAATGTAAAACGTCACATTAGAGAATGGGTGATCTAATTGATAGCTAACTTTTTCTTGGTAAACAATGAATCGCAGATATAGCCCTTGTTTTGATTGAAAGCGAATAATCACCAAACTTGCAATCATTCAATTGTAAGTTATTTTTCAATTTTTGCTTTCAATGCAAATTCACACTACATGCATTGCCTGGCTTATGGCAACGACATTTGCTGATTATAGCTGATGTTTGAACATCAGTTTGAACGTGCAATTTCACTGCAAACGTGCATAGGCTAAGTCAATCACTTTATTTTCTGAACTCGAAAAAACTTATAAATTTTCATAGGACTCGAACTTGAACTCGCAAAAATGAAAATGCTGAACTCAAACTTGAACTTGAACTTGTAAAACAAGCTGAACTCGAACTCGAACTTAAACTCAATATAAAAATCAACCGAGTTCGCTGCCCTGCCTCATACCCATCGTTGCAAGTGGCGCAAATCGTAGATTAAATTCATATCGTAAGCGTTTTATGATGCAAACGACCGTTTCGCTCGGCAATGCTGCATGCAACGTGATGGCAGGATGCCGCTAATTGGAAAGATTTCGATGACAAGTTTGATGCTATGTCAATGGAAAACCACTCTTCCGATTTGGGTTTGGTAGCTTTACAAGCCGATATTCAATGGTGAGGGGCTCGGCCAGGAGGCACGGCTCCATGGCTATCTGTTTGATCCCAGTTTGCTTTAGGCACAAAACGTATAACTGCACAAAAATATACAGGAATTTGTTTAGTTGGAATTCATGCTACGCTCGACGCAAAAGCTTCATGCACTATGTCAAGCTGTGATTTGTTAAAAAAGCCTTTGGGTTAGTCAATAGAAACCTATTGTGGAAAGTGTTGGAACCATGAAATACTTCTGAAATCAACTTCTGAGGCTACAAGTCATATTTTCAAACAATGTAAGTGCAGTCCAAACGTCAAAGGGGCATAAATACTGATTTGAGATAACATCAGTAGTGAAGCAGTGCTGAGCCTTGTCCCAGCTATTGTTTGTAATTAGTATGGACAACAACAACGAAGAGGCCAATCCAGAACTTGTGGCTCTTGTACAATTTAACTTAATTCTTTGTAATGTTTTTAAATTGCAGAAGCTAATCACACTACTGTGAATAATTGCTGCAGAGTTACTGAACTTCTGACGATAATTTTCCATCAAATGCATTTTACCTGCAATCTGCAAGGATGTCGGGCCTTGCCTACAACTAATGGATGTCGTACATGAATACATGTGCCGCTGGGGCTGCCGGTACGTAATTGGCAGCACTTCCCAGAGACTGCAGCACAGAATCAACCAACATGTACTCAAATCAACTGAGCTTGACATGAAAAATAGATAAATATCAATACGAAAATGCAAGACATTTCCTTTTTTCCCGACTGTGATTCGGCAATTGGACAACACTTATCTCAAAATCAGGACTGTGATGCCGCCTACTATCATAGCTAATTATTGGTGCTGGCAACAGCTAGATCGTATTTCCATCAAGCCACTCTCGAAGCAACACTTGTCTGAAGCAAACAACCCGTATTGTGTCATATTTTATCTCCGCACTGCTACTAATTCTCTATCAGCTTCTATTTTTTACGCTGACGAAACGCACATTTTCAACAGTTCGCTTACTATATGAGGACATTTTCTATTGTTGCTTTATTCTGGATTCCGACCTCTGAAAAAAGCCAAACAAAAACGTACAAGTTTTTAATCATTGCACTAAAAGAGTGCAATGAATCCGTTCTTTAAATATTTATTTAAAGTTTTCTTGAAATTTCGTACCACTAAACAATTGTTCAAAAATTAAACAATGGAGAATATTTGAATATACTTTTGGACCCAAAAACTTTTTAATATCAAAAAATATGAAATAGCGAGGCACTGGTATTGATTCAGCGCACGTTACGTGCTTAGCATTAAATAGTAGTTGGTTTTTGCAGTTCGAACCAAGAATGTCCTACTTCAAGAGAGGGATTGCACAAATGCGCACAATAAAATTTTGAATTCAAAGCTGTTTTTTTACGCAAGGTTGCAGCATTTTAATTCAACAAACGTTATATTTTTTACATCCACAAAAGTAAGAGTTATAACCACTAAATTAGGTTTTCTTCCCACTACATCCACTTTAGCAAAAGTAGCAGTAGTAAAAACCGAAATTAGTCAAGTGAGTAGTTTGTTGCCGAAAAACTTACTTTAGTAGTTTACTTTAGTAAAACCTAGGGTTACCATACGTCCCGATTTAGGCGGGACAGTCCCGCTTTTTCAGGCCTTGTCCCGCTTTAACCATGGAAAGTCCCGCTTTTTCCTTTTCTCAACCAGAATTGAACTAGGGTATGCAGCCGTCAGCCCCGATAAGCTGAGGAATTAGGACATGGGGGTTGATCTCCAAAAAAAAATAAGGTCAACATCTGCTTGGTGGCACCTGTTATGTCACTTTCGGCCCAAAAATGACTGCAAAGGTACAGGTAAACAGGTGGTGACCTTTTTTTTTCTTTTTCTTTAATTTCGAAGCTGCTCCTCTCCCTCAAAGATCAGGTCTATAGCTGAATTTGAACGTCCCGATTTTGTTAAAAAAATTGATGAAAAGCCCATATATTTGGTCTCGTGCAAAGTGGCCATCCATCGTCCCGATTTTTGCTTTTCCAGATATGGTAACCCTAGTAAAACCACTTTGCTACTAATAACCTCTGATTGCAACACAAACTCAAGACTTGTCAAGATTTGGTACAGAATAATTAAGAGAATTGTATTGGTTTGATAAATAGCTTTTAAAGTGCTTTTGCGGTTATGGTAACTTTCCTTCTTTATTGATACGGAAATGCAAATCAAAAGTTGGGCGACATGGCATCACATAGAGTTTGCTGCTATAGTGGTTTATTGAAGGGATAAAGTAATATTGTTTTGCTATTACTGGGGTTGGGATGACAAATATTTTTAATTGTTTCAAAACGGTTGTTGAATTGAATATTTGCAGCAAATAAATTACTCTTGCATCTGTGCATAAACTTCCCTAGTCCCAAAGCATACATACCCAAAATTTTCACCATTTGCAATGAATGATAAAGCAAACTGGTTAGTTACACGGTCTTTCCAATCAATGAGAACTTATTAGTTGCTGGATTTAATGCACTCTGCTAGTTTTTTTGATCCATATATCACACTCATTACTACGATTTGCTTACCTTATACAGTGGATAATCAAGTGTATTTTTTAGGACAACTTACCTTAGTAGGTCCGTTTGTTCAATGATAGAGGCCTATTGTTTTGTGTGTTTTTGTGTCATCCAAGCGTTTTACTGTTCTTGCGCTATGTACTTGTATGTACATTTCTTTTGTTCAATAGAGACCAACGTTAATTGATATGAAATAAGCGTATGTATACCATCATAATTTTCCAATTTTCATTTTTGAACTAGTAAGGGCACCAGCAAAAATTTGTGATTTTCTTTCACTGCCTCAATTACCACCAAAACTTCCTCGCCTATTTAACGTCTTGGCGTTTTTAGGGTGTCGCCTGCAATAAAGAAAGACTAAACTGCTGTATATTGAAGCCTTGAGCAGAATGTGCCAAACCCAAAGTGGTCCAAAGAATATTGAGTTCTGGAACATCTGAGATTCCCTGCGGCTGTGTGTTCAAAAGCTTCTCAAACAGAAAATACAAATGAGAACAAATACAGTAGATTCCGCTTGATTGGGCCGCCGCTTAATCGGGTCAGCCGTTTAATTGGGCCAAATTGTGAAGAACGAAATCCAATCAAAGATAATGCACTACGTCAAAGCCGCATAATCGGGCCACTATTCCACTTAATCGGGCCACTATTCCACTTAATCGGGCCACAACTGTAGCCAGACATACACCGGTGTAATTACAAAACCGCCTTTGTAATGTAATAGAACTCAATATCACAAAGCCAACTTTATTATGTAACAATTGAACAATACAAGAGCAACTTATTTTGTCATTTCATGCCCTTGGACATCGTGATTGTTGTGTTTTGTTGCAAATTTTGTAAAGTCCCAAGTAGAAATGCCACGAAAAGATTTTACAATTGCTGAAAAGATTGTTGTCCTAAGAAAAATTAGAGGGCAACCTCCAAACATTAGTCATCGCCAGCTAGCTGAGATAACCGGTGTACCAAGGACAACCCTGGCACAGATACTGCACGACTTCGGATAATCGGGTCAGCCGTTTAATTGGGCCAAATGGTGCTTATCCCGATGTGACCCGATTAAGCGGAATCTACTGTACTTTGTTCAAACATTGGTGTTCGCATTCGGTTGATCCTAATCGGAATGGAAAGCGAACGTAATCGAAGCCACAGGAACAAAAACACGAACGTTTGCATAAAGAACATGAAATGACCACCGTGTTTACAAAGAACGCCCAAGAAAAGCGTCAGCAAATGAAGGCGTCTAGGAAATTTTGAAAAGCTACAACATCCAGCGTCCGCAGGCTTTCCAGCTTGCAACAGATTTGCAACTTTTTCTCTCCGCAACACCCCTCGGTGCGTGCGGAAGCTAAAAGTAGAAGTTAAGCCGTGGCTTGCTAAAAGGAATTGGACCTTTTGAGTCTGTGTTCAGCACGAAAACACAGTGATGAGCTTACGTATAAAAGCTGTAACTGGAGGCTGTTGCTATAGCCACTCAGAATTCAGAAATGAATGACAAAGATTAGGCTACTACACGATGAAGGAGATAACAATGCAGTAGCCCAGACGCATGCAGCGTTTTCGCCCGCAGGCCAGTTTCACAGTGGCAGAAAATTGCCCGAGGCAGTCAGAGCTTTTAAAGTGAACATTGGCGTAAGCCTGTGTATTGTATGAGGGGCGGATAGTTAGAACACCATCTATTTTTTTGTGAGATCATTGTTTCTACGGTGATTTTTTGCTAAATGGTTGCATAAAAAATGCACAGGAACAAAAAATACCGTAAAATATAAACTGCAATGAGCAGAAAATTTTGGATGCAAAAGTAGGCAACTGGTTGCCGAGAAGAATTTTGAAAAGAAGGAAAAACTGGATAAAAAGTGGAGACGAGTTTAATGTTGATAGAGGGCTCTGCTACTTGAAGGATGTAGCCTACTGCGCACCGAAAGAAAAGGTGTGATTCAGGTAGAATTTACAATAAGAGCTGGTTGAAATAAATTTCAGGAAATGTCTGTGTATGACAAAAATCTACAAAATATAAAAAGTGTTTGAGAATAGCAGTGTACCCCGGGTACTACAAAGCGCTAAGTCAATTATACAAATTAGTTCAGAACAACTGAAATGAGAATTCTCTGAACGACTTATGGAAAAACTCTCTAGGATAAAACCAGGAATGAGTGTATCCGAGAGATTACTAGAGTTGAAAGTATCAGGGAAGTTACGAGAAGCTAAAAATTGAGATGTACCAGCCATGTGGAAAAAATGAGTCAAGGCAAGAGCACCAGCTATAGCAAAATGATTAGTCTACCCAACAAGAGATAAATAGAACTGATAACAGATGACAAAAATTGGTTGTTAATCCACAAAACAGAGACGCATCCCAAAAGCCGCAAAAACCGTTGTAATTTTGCAAGCAACTTCAAACACTCAGCTTTTGATTTGAAATAATATGGATAATGATTGTTTTTGCTAATTTCTGTCACGAAACAAACTCGAAAGCCTTTGTTGTTTGGGAGATCAACTACAGGTTCATCCGCGAAAACGTTAAATTTTGAAGGTGTCAACCTAAAATTCAATCAGTGGATACGCGCCACAAGTCGCATTCATCGTTCTCCGGCCGATCGCATAAATTTACCTCTCGCACCGCAGTAGCCTCTAGATAGCTCAACCTAGTATAAACTCATTGCAGGATCAGCCGGCCCGCGGACCAGCGGGCCCGTAGTTGGGCCACGCATTTAAGCTGAATTGACAAGACAACGAGCGATTTTTTTTACCCTTTCACCCCAAATTTGAAAAATGCGAGTTTTCACCTTCGTTCAGTCTGACTTGGGCTTCCGAGTTCTTATTGTGCTCAGCTGAGCGCTGACCTCTGGAACGGCCATTCTGGGAACTAATTTTTCAACGTACTCTAATTTTGTAAAAAATTGTCCGTTTTGGGGCTCTTTTGCTACCTCGTAACTTGTGAAAAAAATGTCTGTGAGGTGGCAGAGCGAAAAATTGTCGTAATTTGTCAATTAAGGCAAATTTTTATTGACCAATAAAACTGAAAAAATTGCTTTTTCAAATCATAGAAATTGACTTTATAGACCCATAGACCACATATTTACAGACAATGAATACTTCTTGTTATAGAACACGATCATATATTGCGGTATATTTCCGCTTTGCAATTTCTATCTTTGGACAAATGCTTCTCCAGCAAAGAGAAGCTTCTCTCAACAGAGGCAGCGGTAGGTTGGCAGTTTTGCAGTTGCGCGTATCGCGCCATGGAAATACCTTCAATTAAGCCAGACATTGAAAGAAATTGTCATCACTTCAAAGCGGTAATCGGAAGTTCGATAAAAAGACGGGCAATAAATTTTCCTGAACACGTGATCGCTACAAGTTGAACTAAATAGAAAAATTGACTTTTATTGACCTTATAACTTTTCCCACATGGCCCCTAAAACAAAAATTTTTTCATTTCTGCTCGTTTTGGGGCATTTTGAGGCTGTAATACTGATTGACTTTATTGAAAAAAACTTGCCCTGGTCATAATCAATCTTGATTAATCATCATAAAATAGCCAAGTTTGTTTGTAAATCATTACTCATCTGTACACTTCTACATCGATTGTTATATATGGTTGAAATCTCTATTTCTTAAGGAGTTAAATATAATAAAAGAAAAATTTTGCTTTGAATATGCATATTTTACAAAAATTTTATGCATATTTTAATAGAAGATCGCTTTGAAAATTGCTAATTAGCAACTAGCAACTTCTATATTTTGTAAAATGATAAAGTCTTAACAACGATCCAACACCCCTATGAGGGCTTACTGTTTTGACTTGTTGTCCATGTCTTGTGCGTGTGTCCTTAAATGAGACCCCATGATATCGGTATTGCTGTATGCCTACCACATTGTTTTGTATCGCATTTTTTGCATCCAATGGCAAATTTGTTCTTTTTCAGCATGTTTATTATTGAGTTTTTTTTACATCCGCCTGGTGAGACCCAAGAAGGTCGAAACCGGTAGCCGGTTATTGACATGATGTAATAGATTGCTGTATGGTACCGTATGACGTTGGTGATCATTTTTGAGCAAAATTTTCTATTTTACCTTAGCGTGATGCTGGAGGCAGATCCATCTAGGTCCTAGGAAATCGGCTCGAAAATTGCTAATTAGCAACTAGCAACTTCTATATTTTGCAAATTTTATGCTGATTACCCCCTTTGTAGGTGTTGCATTGTCTTCGAAATTATAGTACCCTTACGTCAAAAATCACTACAGATTTTGTTTTTCTGCCAAATTTTTTAAAAGCGGTCGCTAGATAATGTTAAGAAAATATGCTTTCAAAGTATATTGGTCAAAACTTTTCCAATATCCTAGTTTTTTGACAATTTACAACTTTCTGAAGCCCATAAACTTTTGTTGACCGGAGATAAACTTTGTTGGTAGATTTAGACCTAAAATTTGATCAATATGACTAAATCAAACTATGTTAAAACTCAAATGCATTTTGCCAACCAAGCATCTTTAGTGCTTATTCAAATTCAAATTCTATTTGAATTCTATTTTATTCTATTCTATTATTCAAATATAATTCTATATGAATGAGCACTGAAGATACTAATTTTGCGAAAAGCATTTATTTTAGTGTATTTTAAAGCTTTAATAAAGTTTGGGTTGATTTAGTTTTATAAATCATAGCCTACTTTATTGAGTTCTTAGAACAACAACGGAATCGCTCATATATGTCGAAATTGAATAGGTTGAATAATTCTTATCAAAATCAACGAACTATAAAATATGATCAGTCATCAACTGCTAGAGGTGAGCCTAAACCAGGAAACATTACAGGTTTTTGAAAAAGAAATTTTTTCAAGATTCCAAAGATATCAAATTTAAATAGAACATTCGGTCACTAAAAATGAAACAAAAGCTTTTTTTACGCCCCTCCCATTTGTTGGGAAACAAGGGGGATATGGCAAATGTTAATTTACAGAAGCCAAGCTTCTGCTAGTTTTCGAACTTGTATTTTAACTTCTATCACCTTGAAAACTTGATACAAAACAACGACTTTAGTGGTAAAACGTTTGCAAATTATTTTATCTTTTTAAACGGTGTAGTGTTTGAATAATGTAATAGCAAAGTATAGTAAATTTAGTATTGCTAGAAAGCAAATTTCCCAAGCATTCTAATGAAACCAGTGTTTAGCAACATATCATATATATTTTTTGCAAACAAAATCTTTTTACTGACCATACAAAATTTTTGGGGATGTTTTGAGACCCCCAAGTAATTAAAAAAACTTTAATAAGTAAATTTTTTAATATTGCTTGAAATTTTGTCAGGAGATACTAAAAAAGAGTAGTTTTTAGACTGTGTTAACGGTAAAGACCCAACTGTTTTCAGGGATGTGCTGAAACCTAGTATTGCTACTGTAATACTTACAACAAGGACATGGGTAGGGTTGATTTTTTTGATCAGAATACTTACATCGTTCCATCCCCTCACAAAGTCTAGAAATGGAATCATGTCATCTTTTATTTCATAAAGGATGCCACCATCATCAATAGCTACCTTGTCTACTGGGCTGCTGTAGGAGATCAGGCCATGGATTCATCTGAATTCAAGGAGAAACTTGTGTTATTTGTCCCAAAGAGAAAAACTAGGAAACGCGGCAGACGTTTGTTTTAACGAGAGAATGAACTCCCTGTAAGACTTATTGAACTCTACTTTCCCACTAATTATAAGGATGACAAGTATAGGCCAGACTATATCGTTTGTCATCGTTCTAGGTACCATCCAAGAAGAAAACAGACCAAGTTTGCATGCATGCAATATAAGGACAATCAAGATGTCATGCTGCTTGTGCTCTTGCCGGACTGTTTCACTCGCTGCCATACAGTTCAACAGCTCAGACATCAGCGAGGAAGGAGTTGATCCAGTGGAAGAATAGTCAAAACAGTGTTGGTGAGTGAAAATATGACTTTATTCATGATTATTTTGATAAATAACAACCATATAAAATGTTTTTAGCATGATATTACAACTAACGTTGTTTAACAGTTCAATCTATTGTTTTATGCAAATAAATTAAGCGTTGAGCCAAAACTGAAAATCGAGTATTGTATCAGTGAAAGGGTTCAGCAGTTTAATCATTTTATAGCACGCATTTTCTTCTTTTTTTTAATGCTTCACACCGTCTCCAAGATGCCATTACGTATCAGGAACAATTAAACTAAAAGCAGGTGAAAAAAGCAGCTACACTTAAAGTTGCTATCCACAGTTATTTCAAAAGCAAACAAGTGACATGCACCCTACGAGAGCAGTTGAATACACTACAGTCAGTCCCGTAGCACTCCAACTTCGGGCCCCCCCCAAAGTAAGCGCAAGAGCCCCTGCGCACAGGTCATATCACTTTAGAGGTGTAAAATTGAAAAGCTGCATTAAGAAAATACACCACAATTTGTACATAAGTAAACAGGCTAATGTCAGAATAAAGCATGCCGATACCGAAGGTGCAAGTCATAAAAAATTCGGCACCGATGCCAGAGTTCAGTAGGACATTTATGCAGACACTGCGAAACGAAAGCAATGACACTGAAAAACATGAAAAAGTTATAAAAACACAGTATCATTTAAATAGTCTGGAGCGAACCTTTTTGTTCGCAAATGCTGTTATGACATTGTCATAATCAAGAGATCGGGCGCAGTCATTTTCGATTGACAACATGGCTAATGAAGATAGTCTACTGTCTGTCATAGACGTTCTATTAAAAGTTTTGATCAGTTTCAATTTGCTGAAGCTTCTTTCAGCGCTGGCAACAGTCACGGGGCAAGTTAGTAAGATTCGAAGTGCGATGTACACATTCGGATACAATTCAAATAAATGAGTCTTTAGAAGATAGTTGAGAAAGTCTTGAGCCGTATTGAGATTGCGTTTTTTTTGTAAAATTAAAACAAACCGCTGTAGCTCAGCGCTCATTTCATCAGAATCAATGTCACCGAACTTTTTTTGGAACTCTTTACAGCAAGTAAGAAGAGCATTTTCTTGTTGCACAAGCAAAAGTTTGTCTCGTGTGTACAAAAACGAAAAGGCGGAAGAAACCTCACGTAACAAATTAAAGCGCTCCTTTATTGACATAATAGCCTGTTCTACTAATGGATAGAAAAAGTTGCTTTTAAATTTCAGTTCAGGAGTAGCTCGTTGTTCCTCTTCACCTTGGTAATCAAACAATCTTCTTTTCTTTCCACTTCTTGACGGAGGAAAAGAAGGATCAATATCCAATTCCTGTGCTATTTCAACAGCAGATGTTGCGGCACTGTCATAACCCGTTGTGCGATAGTTTTGAAAAAACTTTTCAGTTTCCTGGATTTCCGTTTCCATTGTATGAAGGGAGACTCCATACGATTGAAGAATCTTGCTTGCTTTATTGACTTGGAATAGGATATCATACCAAATAAACACCGACAAAAGAAAACGCCATTTTGATAAATGAGCTATCAACGATTTTGTTTCTGAGGCAGCTCTTCCATCTTTTCTTTTTATGGAAATGGCTTCCAAGTCTTTCAGTGCCAGCAACACCTCTTTTAAATTGTATCGAAGAGGTTTGATGCATTTAATTCTGCTTTCCCAACGAGTATCAGATTGTGACTTTATGGACAGCTCCACATGTTTCTTCAAAATTTCCCAACGCTGAGCAGAGGAAGAAAACAGCACATACAACCTTGTAAGTACTCCAAAAAATGTCAATGCTTCCGTCGATGAATTAGCACTGTCAACAACAACTAAGTTAAGGGTATGGTTTGCACAGGGCACGTAAACAGCTTTGGGATTGATGTCTAGCATTCTTGCTTGGACACCAGAATGTTTTCCTTTCATGTTAGCACCATTATCATATGACTGACCTCGACAATCAGACAATTCGAGTTGCAGTTCGGTCGCTTTTTCTAAGAAAGCGTCCAACAAGCCTTTCCCAGTACTGTCACTTATTCTCAAGTAGCCAAAAAATGTTTCTTTAACAACAGCAGCTTCTTCATTACATAGTACATAACGGAGAATGACAGACATTTGTTCATGATGTGACATATCTGGAGTGCAGTCCAAAATTATAGAAAAATATTTTGCCAATTTCAATTGCTGTAAATTTTCTTTTTCAACTTCTGTCGCTAGCAATTCAATTAGTTCATTTTGTATGGTAGGACTCAAATAGTGATCTTTAGTGTTTTTATTCTTGATTCTGTCTTGAAGCTCTTTTAGGATCGGATCTCTTCTTGCCAAAAGCTCAAATATAGCCAGAAAATTTCCATTGTGAGGAGATCCTAAGACTTCTTCAGATCCTCTAAAAGCAAGATTCCTTTCCGATAGAAACAAGGCAATGTCGATAAGTCTCTCTAAAACATTTCTCCAAAAACGTCTTTCATTGAAAAAAATATTCATCTCGCGTTTGTCAATAGTGGATGAGTTTCTTATCCCTTCAGCTAGCAACATCCATTGACTGCAGCATTCTTGGTGGGAAATGCCGTTTTCATGGTCTTTCAGTTTTTTCGAAAAACCCTCCCATGTATTTATACCACTACAAAAGGGGCTTAGTGTTTTTCCAAGTAGATTACAACAAAAGCAAAAAACTTGATCTGATTCCCCAGAATAAACTAGCCACGACCGTGAAACACTTTCACCATTAGGTAACACACGTTTATAATGGTTGGAGGAAAAACGTCGCCTTGGAGTTGTGTTATTATATGGAAAATTCATTATTAGTTCATGTGGTCCACGCTTTACTATATCACATCGTTGAGCATCAGAAATACTTTCAGGCCATTTACATGGGTCATCAGGGATAGGGGTAAATTGAGATTCAGTTATTTTTGATATTGAAGGTTGCGTATTGGCAGGTAAATCACAACTTAGATTTTCTGGAAATTCACAATCACTTTGATGCTGATCGTCATAGTCTTCTTTTTCTTGTACACTATAGTTTTCTTCATCCCTCTCGGTACTAGTGCCAGGTCTACTCTGCTCAGTAATCTTGAAAAAATCTGTCATCTTGGGCAATTTCGCTACAGCATCTCGAGCAGTGGCTGCTTCTTTTCTCTTTTGAGCACCACTTTTTGAACGTTTCATTCTATACAATGTCAATAAAATACTTTATCTGAACTCTGCAGTGTATATATATTGTCCCGGTATTTACAGCCAAACAGAATTTCAGACCATTCTATGATTGTTGCGTCAATCGAATATTTAAGATTCTACCAGAAAATCAATCGAAATATTCTAGATTCTGCGAGATAAAATGACGTCGCATTCACTTATGATGTCACAAGCCAATTTCTTCCTACAGTTTAAATCGGTTGTAAACAAGTCTGCTGAACTGAAAATAATCACGTAGCCAAAAAGCAATTTCAGACTAACTTGGGCCCCCAAAGTTGGCCTGGGCCCCCCCCAATTGGGGGTTTGGGGGGCGGCTGCTACGTCTCTGACTACAGTATGAACATAGCAGAAGTCATATAAATTATCCGCATCTTTACCATAATAATCTGGTCCATGAATTATGCTCTTAAATCATAACCTAACATATTGTTCCAGACGCAAACCTGTCTGACTCGATATCCCGTGGTTTGGTATCCGCTTTCAGACTTCGAGACATTCGTAAGCTATGCGTCATGATATAACTTTTTCTATTATATACACGTAGCGTTTGACACATGTTTCTTTTGATCATTTTTCGAAAACAAGTTGTGTACTGGAAGGCCGAGCTTTGTTAGTTGCTAAATTTGGAAACCGCGGTGATTTAGAGTACTTTCTTGCGTAAATCACTTAGAAGTAAGCGCTTGAGCTTCAATTGTTAAATAAAATCGCCAAGCTACTCTTCCTGATTGCGTGAAGTGAGATCATCGTTTCATGGTGATACTCAGAACAGACAGTGCTCGCCAGACATCACGAGCAAAGAAATTAAGAAAACCCGGTTCCGAAACCCCTGCGTTCGAACCACATATATTGATAACTTAACTAAAAGTGCTTGACTTTGAGTTAGTTTGCACTTCCCCTAGCTGTAATTATGCCAGGACTAAGCAATAAAAGCGGTGCAGCAAGACCAGGTTTCAACTCTCTGATTCCCGTGGCAAGCGTACCGTCGTTGGTTAGCACTGAACCAGTCGGGTTGTTTTGTAGGGCTGGTAATATTAGCCCTAAGGATCCTTTCTGCTTCGCCAAACAAAAACAGGAAACGGTTCAAGATTTCTTGCCATTTTTATTTACAAATAGACTGCACTCTCGAATGTGCGAAACTCTCGAAAGCAACGAGTACGGCCCAGATTGGATCCGGGTACATCAAACACAACACTCATGCAATTGCCTTATTGACTTGATGCGCCTTGAGAAATAACTAAACTTCGACAGCAACATCGTGCGGCCAACCGCTGGGTCCTGAGTATGCGTCGGTCGTGTTACCACTTTTGGAATTGTCCCATACTGTGTGCTTTTTTGTTTTTAGTTTGTTCAAAGCTCAGAAACAACATGCCTTGTTCTTTTGTTTATCCCTCGTTTTCACCCAATGTATCGTGTCATGGTCTGATCAGCCAAGATACGTGCTGCCCGTTTGTAAAAATTGTATGTAAGCTGCTTTGCATACCATACCAGTAATCAATTCAGCGCTATTTTAATGTTTTTTTTCCTTTTTTGCATTTTTACCCCTTAATTACACCATTTTCTGCTTTACAATGTGCCCACAATTTTTCAAATTCTGACCACATTGACCGGGGGTAATGGTAGCGATCGTGTAACCTTTGCCTTTATGCCTACCCCGCGCGTGTTTGTTTTCGTATATTGCTACTTCGTGTTTTCTTTTCATTTTCGTAGAAACGAGAGTCATGCATTCCTTCTGTTTCTGTAGTGGTTATGTAACCTTTGCCCTCACCTCACCTATCTCGCCTCACCTTTGCCCTCATCTGTTTCAAATATTGTCTCTCATTTCGATATGTTTTCGTAGAAATGTGAGTCATGCGTTCCTTTGTGTTTTCGTTTTATTTTTTGTAGAAACAAGACTCATGCATTGCCTTGTCTTCACCCCACGAAAAATTATTCCTCGTGCCTTTTTTTCATTTTTTTTTGAGATATAAATATGTCTTGGTATTTGGATAAAACATCATAAATCAGAAAACAGAAAAACAGAATTAACTTTTTGACTGAAGATGCCGTTAGATTTTGAAATTGTACGATAATTGTTGGTAAAGGGTTTAATAAACAAAACAGAGAAAATTCGTGTCAACTGAAAACTTAAGGATATAATTCGATGTCAAAGAACTCCCGTAAACTTAAGTAATTAAGTTTAGGTCAGTAGGCTCACGGTGCAGCGCGCCACGCCTCTGGCGCTACAAACTAAGCTGTATCCTTTTTTTGCCTTACAAGCACAATTAAAATCAACGTTAAAATATTATGAAAAAATATTGATTTAATCAATTCCAGTTTTGAAATTATCGATAAATGATGTTTTGTGTTAACTAAAATTTTATAGCTGCTTGCTATTATTGCTTTTTAGCTACGATTGAAATTGGCTGGTAAAAAGGAAGAAAAAAAACTTTTGGTCTCACTTTATGTGAATTGCTTGAGAGATAATTTGTAATACAAATGATGAGTGGTGATGGCGTGCGCTGCACTTAAATCGCCATCACTCGCTGTTGCGTCACAGCCTCACGACGTTTACGTGAACGATGCAATGCCCTTAAAACACATCGGCCTAAACTTGGATTCTTTTTCACTGCCTCCCACGCATTAAACAATTGGTTGAAGAGTTTGCAAGCACAATTGCAAAAATTGTAACAAACTGAAAGAAGTATTGTTAACTAAAAACTGCCCAACATTTTTTACGCACTGTTGAATTTTAACTGCGAATCCGCCGGACATTTTTTTGCAATGCTGGATTTTGACAACAAATCCGCCAGTCATGTTTTCGCAAATTTTTTACCCACAGCAGAGACACGGTTAAGATATGAGTTAGACTAGGGGTGGGCAAACTACAGGCCCTCGAGAGCATTCTGTGGGGCCCGCGAACACTTTTTGAAACTTTGCCGTTTTGAAATAAATACGACAAGGGGATTGACGAGGCGCAAAAGCGAGGTGTCCTTAAAAAAAAAGGTAATCGCCTCTCCCTTAGACGGAAAATGCGTCAGAGCCTACAATTGCCCCCAATCACGCATTTACCGTCTACGAAAAGGTGATGACCTTTTTTTTTTTTTTTCTTTAGAGACACCACCGTTTTTGCGCGCTGAGATACCACATTGCCAGAACATTTCGCAAAATTGTGAGCTAATGCAATTTCTTCTATAGCATGCAGCTGTGTGAGGCAACAAGCCCTGGCCTTCGACCACCCTCGAAATGGTCAATGCGGCCCTCCGGCTAAAAAGTTTGCCCACCCTTAAGTTAGATGTTAGAGTTAAACGTGGGGTTAAAGTTAGGGTTAGTTGATATTGCAAGACACAGTGGTGTATATTGCAGGCATGTAGGCCTACTATTTAGCTGAATAAACTCATAGACACTTGAATAAATCAATTTTTTTCAGTTACAGCTCGTTTTTTTTTCTAGTTCGAAAAAATTGCTGAGCTTTTTTTAGGTGGTGTTTGCATGTTTGGTTAATGCTAGGCGTTTTGATGTGCTACCACCCCACGTTTGATATTTATACTAGATGACTGCTAATTTGTAAACCATTGGAAATTGAAATGTCAACAGTACCAGTACCTAACAAACACATGAAACAAGCAAAGCGAATTGATTTATCATTGTCAGACAAGATACTTGTTATTGAAATGTTACAAAAGAAAATATCTCAGAGTGCAGTTGCAAAAAGCTTTGGCATTTCACAGTCACAAGTTTCCCGTATCTGGAAAGGAAAAGAAAAGCTTCTGTGTGCACATCAAAAAAACGCTAACCCATCTCGCAAAAGAGCCAGGGAAAGTGCACATGTAGATGTAGAAAAGGCATTGTTACAATGGTTTGAGCAGGCCAAAAGCCTAGGCATTCAAGTCAGTGGCCCTATGTTGCAAGAAAAAGCGAAAGAGTTTGGAAAAACGATGAATATCATTTTTGATCCATCTCTTAGCTGGGTTCACCGTTGGAAGAAGCGGAACGGAGCTGTTTTGAAAAGACAACATGGTAGAGCACAATATCGTCCCTCTGAAACTACTAAGTATGAAACTAAATCAAGGTCCTCCAGACAAACGTGCTACTCCTTTAATTTTAGTAGTGCTACATTGCCTAATGTTTCTTCAGAAACAGCTCGATATTGTTTTTTACGCAGTCTAGGACTAACTCCAACTGTTCCTTCAAAGTCTTTTCCTAACTGTGCTTCTGAAGAACTTCTACCAATTTTTACTGAGCAAGCACATGAACAATGTGTTAATAAAAATCATAGACTGATCATAAACAGTATTCAAACTGATAAAGAACAAGGCCTATGTGAAAAATTTGAGCATAGCCAACAAAGTGAGGCAAAAAACAGCAATGCTCTTCTTTCTTCACCTAATAATACAGAAGTATTAAAAGCCCTTGTTACAATTCGACAGAAATTATATTTTCATGATTTAGCCATGGACAATTTTATTTGTTTGGAAAAACAATTATTGGACTGCATGTCTGAAACAAATGATATCTGATTTGAAAATAGAAAAGAGCATGGGTTCTCTATCAGGTGCGCCTTGGCTTACTATGATGCAAATTACTAATTTCTGAGAAGAAATTTGTTTAAGGGAGGTATTAAAAAAAATAATGGTTCTAATTTTTTGTTTTATGATTTATGTATAGACTCCAAAGTTTCAGTAAACCATTACTAATTTATTGAGATACTTATAGGACCTCAAAAACAATAGTTCTGTTTGTAGTCATATTTGTGTAATTTACAGTTGGGAGGAAATGGCTGTGTCTGAAGTTTGCAAGGGAGGAACTTAGAAAAGGCATTAAGAACCAGTGCTGTAGCTTGTCTTTTTTTCCTTTTCGTTCAGTGTTTTAATACACCAGCTATTTTGCTTTTGTTTAGAGTTCTCCACTTTGAGGCAAAATAGGTCCAGTGCATATCCAATTTGTCAAATGTTTTTTGCAATTTTTTATATACTTGTTTAAGCATACATCAGTTAATTGTGAAAATGTGTTACAGCAAAACATATGATTGTGATATGTTAAATTTAGCCACAGCAATTTTATATAATTCAAGTAATTATGCAATAATTAAATACCGGTAGTTTAGCAACAAAATATGCAATCCAGCAAACTAAGGTAGCAGGTGTGACAAACAATTTTATGTGATAAACCAATTTATTCTATTAAGCAAAGTGCAATTAACCAATGTTTTTGCTTAATGCTACATGACATTTGATTCGAATTTTAGCTTTGTTTGCAGTAGGATTATGATAAGTACAATTAGACTGCATGCAATTAATCAATTTCATCTGTAATAATAACAACTTGAACAAATTCACTTGAAAGTAAAAGTCAATATAATTGGATATTTTTTGAAAATACTAATGCTTTGTACTAGAGATAGAATTTATCGAAATATGTCTCACTGCTACCACTTCTTTTAACATCTGTAAAAATTGTTGTTGCTAGCACAGGCTCATTACCAGGAGAGGGGGCTGGAGGGATAATATCCTCCAAATTTTTTCCTAAGTGTTTTCACCTGATTTTCTAGTGCTTTTTTATAATGAGAAAAGGCTGAAAAAAAATAATCAGAACTTGATCGATATGTATTGCACATTTTCATTTCAGGCCTAAAATGAATTGTGTATAAATGATTTTCTAAGATTGAATGAAACTATTTTTGAAAAAGATTAACTTAAGTGTTGCTTTGAATTGCAATGTGATGCAATAAAAATGCGATTGTAATGAATTCCCTTGTGATGCATTTGTTTTCATCAACCTGTGGGTATAATTTTGCTAGTAATGTGATATTGGAAAGCTCAGAAGACTGTGGGTTGTAAGTGACTCATGTACTAACTTATCACTACAATGCATCCTATATCGTGACTGCTAAAAATGGTGTCTTCATTAAGTACTTGCAAGAGGATTTGCAGAACAATTTTCATACTTACATGTTGTTCAAATTACCAGCTTCATCTGGTAGTTGTTTACACTATCATTAATTGAACAAGATAACATTGGAAAACCCTGAAACGCTTGTAAAGAGCCTTGCAACTTTGAATTGTATTCAATTTTGTAACAGTTATACACCAAGGGGACAAGTTAAAGCATTGGTGGAACAGTATTGGAGCAGCCGCAAGCACTCGATTAATATGATGAAATCATGTGGTGGTGTGGTGTATGATACAGTGACTAGTGTTGAAGCTTCTGGTTGATAAAAAATTGTTTGGCAAAAGAAGATTTTGTTTATTATACATAGCTCACCATGCAGCATATACTGCTGCTATTGCAACATGTAGTTCAGCTATTGCTTGGATGTGAAACAAAGAGTGTTGTAACTAAAATATGATTGGTGACAAAAATTGCACAAGTTTTGCTACAAACGTGGCAGGATGGTGAAATGACATCCAATGAAGCTTGACTTAAAGCCTAATTTAGCTGTAAGAGACTAAGAGAGCATTCTATTGCTCTGATTCTATTCGTTTACAAAATTGCGCTGAAGGCTAATGTAGAACTGATCATGATATGCTGACCTATGATGAGCAGTTAGAAAGCAAGTTACTGTAAGCCTGTTATGTTTGACATACTTAACGAGTATTGCTTGGAAGATGTGCAGACTTGATTTAATTGGAAGAACATGGCGTATGTTCATAGGTGTAGCTGGGGGAGGAATGCATTAGCCAAACTTTCTTAAACCCGATCAATGGATTAAATGTTCTGGTAAGATGACTTTTTAAAAGACTGGAAAAAGCAAAGATATGAGCAGCATGTGGAGTTAAATCGATTGAGATGGGCATTGGTCAGGAACTTGTGGATTTGAACTTGTTTGGAAGAGGCTTTGGACAGGGTGATTGGAGTGCAGTGGTGTGGGCATGTTTTGGGAAGTAATGGTGATTATGTGTTGGAAAGAGCATTGGATTTCGAGTGGTTGGCAGAGGAGGGTATGGTGACAGGAGATGATGTGGAGGAGGTGGGTGGTTGAACAGGTGGAAGAGGTTGGATGAGAAAGGGAAGATGCCATTGATTGACTGAAGTGATGGAATTAGCTTTTGCAGATCATGAGGTGAATCTGAACTTCTCTGTCAACAGAGGTCAAACTGGGTTTAAGACATTAGATCTCTTTTTCTAATGGCTACAGAATGTTGACCTCAAACAAAGGTCATCAAATTGACAAAATTGGAGATAAGAAAATCGATTTTTGAGAAGCCAATGGTCATTTATCTACTTTAGGAATAAATTGATCTAATTTTGGGTTAGAAAATCAAAAAAGTTATCCAACGACTAACAAGGAACACAACTGAAAAAATGTTTTTGGCCCTTCACAATATTTGCTTCAGGCTATGCAAATAAGTGTGTGATGTTGAGCTGGTGGTTGTCTAATGACAATTTTTTTGAGTTTGCAAGCATCGTGTCTTCAAGTTAGCTTATGCTGCTTGCTCCCAATGACACAAAAGCAATACAAAGTGCATTTTTGGTCTTACAAGTATTTGTGCTGCAGCACATCAATGCATTAGTGGCATTTTTATCGTTATGTCTCTATGAAGAGTTGCATTGTGCTCTGGTGGTAGGTGCAGTCAAATTCGGTGCTAGCATAATAGCCTTGTTTCTCTTAGACACTTGTATATTGTTGGTAAATCCATACTTGATAATGATTTTTCTATTTCTATGACTACATTGTATATAAAACACAAATTTTTGCAAAATGATTTCAGAGAGTTGGATACTACTGAGATGCAGAAATTCAACCGAATTGAACATCTGTGTTAGGGTTAGCTTTTTGTGATGTAGTACCAGTAGTATCTGTTTAATTGTGTCTTTCAGAGAAAAAACTTTTGTTCTCAGCACTATTGATAAAATTTTGAACATTTTATTACTTACCTTGGTGCATAGGTTTCTTGTTTGGGGTTTTGCAAGGCATGTGCAAACTTTATGATTCCATTTTTTCCAGTGGTCCAGACATTTGTTACCACTTTGCTTTTGTACAGTAACTTCTTTACCTCAATAATCTGCAGAGAACTGCGCAAGCTCCTGCAGTGAAGATTACAGCGCACAAGTGTTCATTTTCTGCAAAAAGTTTGCTACGTTTTTAAAACTGTAATGCAATAATAAAATTTTCGTAACATAGTGATTGTAATGTAATGGGAGCAAATGAATAAATAGATACTAATCAAATTGAGTGTTGTAACCAGTGGCATATTTAGGGGGGATAATGTGTGATGGCTCCCCCCAAGTGGCATGACCATAGTGATAATTATTAAAAGAAAAAGGTGTTTGAATTTGATTGGAGCTAATTTGGTGAAAATCTGGATTGTTCTAAGTGGATCTCAAAAAAATGCTCTGATCGGTCAAAATATTATTTTTAAATTTGCCAAGTTTACATCAGGATTCACTTGCTGCTATACATTGAAGATGACGTGACATTTAAATTTTATTTGAAATTCAAAGCGTTTTATTTTGGAATAAATTATTTTTTATTGCATTTGCTTGATTGAAAAGCATCACAGTGATTATTTTTGTTGTTATTTATAGCTTGCTATGCTTGCGTACTTGAGTGTAGTCTCAGTGAATGGGCATGCCTGCATAATCATGTTTGGCGCTCCTATTCTGTACATTAACGCTAGCTGAAAATGGCAGATTGTTTGCAGGTACAACTTTCAACTGTAAAAGCACAAACTAATTGTCGTACTGATAAAGCTTTAAGAAATGTTAAATAGAATCAGGAAACAAATAAGAGATACTGGAAAACCTAAAGAAGTGAGTACAGGCCTGGTTGTCTTTGAAGTAATATGAAGAAATAGAATTAATACAGTAATTCAAAGAAGCTTAAATATAAAGGCAAATATCAACCATCTCTCATTTGAAATATACAAACTTTTGTTTTGGGCAATGATTAGGATCATATTTAAGACAAAATGACTCTTTTACTAATTATGAAAAGCGGTTTTGTTGAGGTAAATTAAGAATTTTTTAATTCTACACTACACCCTAAATTTGTATTAAAAATTGTATTGGGCGAAGTCTGGTGTTATGTTAATTGCCCTCATTTTCCTTGGAGTTGAAGACACTGTATGAAGGAGGTCACTACATTGTGTTGGCGTAGTGGTAGGAGCGTCCGTTTTGTAGCAGGCCTGGTTTTAATTTCTGTATTAAGTCTTACTCAAGATTTATAAAATGGTACTAGCGGACATCCTGGTTGACACTCAACAATAGTGGTAGTGTGGAGGATGAAATATATTATGATAGCACTCAGTTTGCTCAGTGCTATGGACCCATTAATCTGAACATGAGGACATTATATAGCGATCGCACCATTTTGTTTGTCAGTTTCTAGCAGTTTTGGCTGGAGATACAAACTTACGTTTTCGTTTTGTCAATGATTTGTTTTCTTGTAGACAACAAATGCTGCTCCTCAGCTGCCACAGAATACAAGTCCAAATAATGAGCAGTCGGTAAGTAAAAGCTGTTTGAAAACTTCAAGCTTCAAAACCCCCTGCCTTATTATGTGACCTTAAATTTTCAGCTTCGCCAGTTATGCTTGTGCTTTTGCTGTCTGTGGTTTAAGCCCTGTTTAAGTGGTAAGATTATTAACAAACGAGTTGTCTTTTCATCTCTTTTGCAAATTTTCCTGAAGTTTGATGTGATTACTGCCTGTCAAACTTAAGCTTAAATAGTTAAATTGATCAGTTTATAAAAATTTAATAATTGGTTGGACTTAGTATGTTGTCACTACAATCCGATTTTTTACCGTACATATTAACAATATAGCTTTTAATGATAGTTTACTTTTTCTTTTTGCTGCCTGTAGTCACCAGAGGTATTCTCAGGGACATGTATGAATTTGCAATTTTTGCAAATTACTCGAAACAGGTTCGCATGTGTTCTCAAATCTTAGTGATTTGCATTTTTTAGGGTTTCATTTGCCCAATATGTATGACAAATTTGAAATCGCCTCAAGACCTTCAAATTCATTTTGAACATGCTCATTCTTCTCCTGATCCTCCGAATGTATCGCCCCATCCAGCATCATCACAAGGTTAGTTTTCCACACTATATCACATTCTAGATATGCCATGCATTTATGTATTTAGTGACATTGGAATAAGAGCTCAAGGTACAGTTAAAAGCATTGTCTAGCGTAAAGCAAAAAACAACTGCAGTAAACAGTAATTGCTCACAATCTTAATCACGTAGCTTGTTCCTGATATTTTTCACTGAGTTTGTGGGAATGTTATGTTGAAAAAATTTGTTTTAATCATTAAATTTTTGTGAAGAAAGTTAATGTGCAATTTTGGGAATATAAAATGTAATAAATGTGCTCTATGGTTATACCACAAAAGAGCTAGTCACAAAAAAAGCCAGTGCAAAAATACCCAAAAATAGCTAGTCGCCGAAAAATTTAGTTCCACAAAAGAGGTAGTGCTACAGAATAGCTATACATACCCTAACTCTGTGGCCCCAAATCTTCTGAAACCAACTCTTTTGTGACTAGCTTTTATGAAGTGTCACGGTTTTTTATAATTATGACACAGAGTGCGCTTGATACATCTCTTGATTTATTTCTATTCTAGAAAACTTTAGTATTAAAGGTCAACAAACAAGCCAAACTATTTCTGAAGTTGATGACAATCATCAGAATCAAGCTAATGGAACGGCCGATGTAGAAAAGAAAGCAGGAAGAATTGAAAATGATGTAGCTGTGACCACGAATTCCACGTCATCTGCACCAAGGTTTATATTGTACATTTTGGTTTGGCTTTTGACTGAAGCTATAATACTTTGGAGCATTTGTGGTGCAAGATGCATATTGTGTGCCAGTGAGGTTTTGTCTGCGCTCTTGTAATGAATGCTGTTAGACCGCTCTCCACAACGAAATCAGTCTTGTTTCATGTTGTTTTTGTATTATTCATTAATGATGAGATGTATATGCTTGCTGTTAACCATTTGCTATTTATTTGCTAGCAAGCTTATTAATTTGCGATGCTTTTCTTATATACATATTATTTCTTAGGATGGCTGGAAAGTAACTATGTATTAAAAATATGTAATAAATTCACAATTCTCACTTAGGTTCGCTGATAGTAAATGATGCATGTTCAATAGTATATGGGAAGTTTAATTGCACAGAAAAAAGACTCAAATTGGTAAATGAAATCAAATAGTCATATTTTAATGTAAGCACCCTGGCTTCAACCTGCTTTCTCAAACAACCAGTGATAAAATAAACAACTTTTTGAAGGATGTGATAAGGAATATAATTAAAAACTTCTTGTACCTGTATTTGTATCTCCCATGTCTTCCAGTGAGTGAAGTTTTGTTTTAGCTTTTAAACTCCTATTTTGTGTGACCTCGCTGGTAGAAATCACACAGAATAAGGTCTGGGCTTCTTGGAGACCATTCGTGAAGCCTGCGTCGCCCCATCTATCACCTTGGAAAGTGTTGGGCTGATCACGCACGCACATTTAGAGCAAGTGGAGTGGTGCGCCACCTTGCGTGAATATTTAGTCATCAACGTTATCCCAGCCAGACACGGCAGGCCGCACATAACTATCAAGCATCTGAAGGTATCCGTATTCATGGTGATACGCAAAAGATATGGGTCAATGTGTCTTGTTGCAGTCAATCGGCACCACACTGTCCATTTTGGTCTAGCTTGTTTTCTCTTCACCGTCATTTTAGGATCGGTTTCATCCAATACCTAACAATGGCAGTGTGGCGATTAATGAAGCCAGTGGCATGGAATACACCCTCGTCACTTTAAAGGATGTTTTCAAACACTTGCCCAACTTTAATTCTCCATATTCCATTCTACGATCACAGTCTTTGTGTTTTAGCTCCTGCACATGATTGGGTTTCTATTGACGATAATTTAATTCCTTGTGCAACATGGAGATCATTGCATGACTTGTTAATCTACTTTCACGAGCAACTTGACGTGTTGAGTTCTGCGCTTGCACGTGAACATTTCCAGCACTCTTTCCACCTTCTCCGCTGATCAACTTGTGGATAGATGCCCGCTTCTTCTTTTACCATTTACTGACCCAGTGGTCATGGGCCTTGCATGCCAACCTCTAAATGTTTCCGGACGTAATGTTGCATGCCTACCTTTACATGCACGCCACCATCTTTCCTCACTTGGCAACGTGCTACTCTTTTGGCTCGCGCCTGAATGGTCAAACGACTGGTCACGTGAAAGTACTATTACATATCATAATAGCATAAACACAACTAACAAAATTTGAAAATAAGTAATCCTCATTACTGTTGTCTCCCCTAAAATGGCTTTCGTGTGGACTTCAGCGATAATAATGATATCACAAGCAAGTTTTAATGCCTAGATACTTTTTCACCCACCCTGTATGTATAGTTAATGCTTCTGGGTAGGTATGAACCTCGAGCTATTTGCTTTCAATCATTGCCCCAGTGCCGCGGTTGCAAAATGCAGACTTGTATTTTCTGTTTTAAAATAGCATATCGTGTTTTTTCGCATCTGTGTTTCGTGGGATATTTTCAATGGGTAGACATGACCGTTTTGTTGCGCAAATTAATCCCCCAAATTAAAACAAATTCATCTTTCAAATTTAAGTTTAGTGTTTTGTCAGGGCATAATCACGTTGCTTGATGAGGAGGCAGCTGGAAGGTCATCGGTTTCCTTCCCCTTATACAAGATTATAATTAAATATACCCACATACACAGTTGCTTGCACAAGCTCAAATACTATTAACAAAGAGTAATAAATTTATGAGAAAAAGTAAAAAAAATAAACAATTCAAGTTTGTTTTTATGCAGTGCTGATGACTCTGCTTCAATGCTGGAAGAAATCAACGACTTAAAAGCGTCTTTAAATGAGGAAAAATGGTATTCTTCTGAATTAAAAAAAGAATTGGAGAATGTAAAAAGAGAAAGAGATAAATTAACTGAAGGTAAAGCAATGCTTACTTAAATTTTCGCGTATAATCCACTGTTAGTATGTTGTTGATGTGGCCCAAATTTATATTTACCATGAACTACTTACTTTTGTATCAGACTTAGTTTAGCAATCTAGTTTTTAAGTTTCACGTGATGTTTGGTGAACAGCGATCACAAGCACAAAAAGTTTTAAATCAAGATTTACAAGATTAGAAAATGCCCTTGTGATGCGGTAATCCCTATACCACAATCAATATCCAATAATTTTGAGTTTTGTTTACATTGGTAACTTAATTCGTTACAATCTTCCAGAAAGCTCTGTTTTGCAAAAACAAATCAGCATTGCTGCAGCAAGTGGTGATGTGCTAGCGAAGCAAAAAGAAAGTTTGGAGAAGAAGGCAGCACGCATGGCGCAATCAATGGCAGGTAGAGGCTCGATAATCCCTCCTTTTTTTGTTTTTTAAACCACACTTTTGTTTACCAATATCCCTAGACCTTCACGCTTTTTCATTTTATTTTATTGCTGTGTTTAATAGTGAAGCAGCAGCGAAAAACTCAACAGGCAAGGTGCAAGATAGCTGTTACAAACAGTTTACTTAGGCTCCTTGGGTATTGCAAGCTTTTTTGATTTTTTAAACATGGTAAGGGCCGGAAGCAATATTTCAATTCTTGTATATAGATGCTTCCTTGTTTGTACCAGCTACCAAACAAATGAACTACTAGTATAACAAAACTAATGTTAAGTAAGTACGTTACGCCTACAAACCAAAATGTACGACTTATGTCATTTGTAATTTGATACTGTCTGTAGGTGAAGTATAAATCTTTTATTTTTTTTGCTGTACCAGGTTATTTTTGTGATAGCCATGTTAAGTTTTTTTTATATATTTAGAATTAAAAGCATTGAACGATGATTACTTAAGCCAAAAAGCATCGGTGGAAGAACAGTGTAAAAATCAAGTTGTTGAATTAGAGAAGGCTGCTACGTGGGTTCGAGACTTGGAATCACAGTTGGTGAATATTGCTTTATGATTCTAGCTGCAGAGCAGTGTGGTATCAGAAATAAATTTTATTTTTTCTATGCATGTAGAAAAGTATTTCGAACCAGTTTACCGCTAGTATTGGTCTATTCTGGCGAAGGATCGACCTTTTTGCTGGAAAAACGTTCTGCGTTACTTAAAATGTTGGAGTTAAAGTTTTTCGTAAACGTCATTTTTATTTTTGAGGGAAGATCTGTATGCTAATCAAAGTGTGACACAGATACAGGTGATTAGCGGTGTATCTATATATATATATATATACAGTATATACACATAGATACATACATATTATCAGCTCCAGGTCCATCTATTTTTCTGCAATGTGCAGAAAAAGAAGTAAAGTTAAAAGCTTACTTCAAATTTGGAAAACCTAAGTTTTGGAACAAGTTTTTCACGTTGATAAATTTTTTTTAGCCTTCTGGTGTCAGCGTCGAGCAGTTTGTTAAAGAAAAGGTATCAGGTTTTTGTTAGTTGTGGCTCATTTGCTTGATTTAATTTCATTAACTAATTAATAGTATTTTAGGTAATGTATGAGGTACGTGGTTTATGTAAGCCAGCAAGCTGCAATCAATAGGTCACTGTGAACATCACCAAATTTTATCAGTAGATTAATTATTCAATCGACAAATAAAAATTGAATTATGATTTCCTAATTTAGAGTTGATATTATGGTCTGCGCAAGACGAAGATAGGGAGATAAAATTATACTGGTTGTTAAGCTGAAGTAAGACTGTATGTTTTTGCTGTTAAGAAGTTCGTTGTTGTTGCTGTTGGTTTACCCTCCTCTTCCTTGGGATGGAGGTATGGCGCGAACAGCAATCCAGGTTCGCGCCATCAACCTAATTGAATTAGGCCAGGGGAAAAGTGGCAGCCCATTTCGAACCAGTCGTAAATGCAAATTGCCGACTGGTAGCCCCACCACCAACAAGGCGGACTGCCATTGGTGGGTACCCAAAAGTCGCCTCTTACGACATGCTGGGTGAGCAGCTTCACCATTCTAACCCGGTGAAGCACGGGTATAAGAAGTTCGTTGTCTTGAACATTTGATTTTTTTGCTACATGTAGAATGTTCACTTAGAGGTAAATGTATACGGTGTTCGCTTTTTGTCCGGTTTTGTGCGGTTTTTGCTCTCAAACATTTTTCTAAGAAAAAAGTACGTTTTATCCGCTTTGATATTTATATGATGTTACATAGTATACCCTGCTATGTGAACATCCTGTTTGTTCAGCAAAAATGTTTTTGATCGTTTTTGTTCGTAAAATCGTGTGCGCTTTTGGTTCGTACTTTGCGGAAAAAACCGGATATTCAAACAATAATCTAATGCAGCGCAATTTTGTCTGTCTGTCTGTTTTAACTCATCTGATACTGCCAGAGGTACAAGCGTCAAACTTGGCACAATTGGTCACCACACCGTGTTGAGTGTCATAAGAGGGTGCGTGACGTCACGATGACGTCATCGACAAAGATAATTTTTTTAAATCGCATTTTCGGACCGATAAACGCGGTTTTCAGCTTAAACGAAAGCTAGTACCCGACTTACCAACTTCAACCAATTTTATTTTTACGATATCACATGACGTTATAATTAACAAATAATTTAAAATTTGTTTTCTTAGTTTACTCAAAAAATACTGATCGCAGAAACGCGATTAAAAGCTTTTGAGGGAGATCTTAGCAAGGTGCCTTTGATAAAACCAACCATACAACAATTGATAGTGAATTGGCAATGCAACAATAGATTCTTTATTTAACCATGTTAAGCTTTCTGAGCATGCTTTTCTATTTTCCGCACGCGCTGATCTTGCTGTATGATGTCGTAATGCAGCCTGGCACGATTAACAAAATCAGTTTAGTTTAGAAACTGATTTGTGACCTTATTTCTCAACCGATTTTCAAACTTTTTTGAAAATTAAATTGTATTTCAAGGCGATTCCGATAATATATGACATGTACATTTATTATTAGTTTTTATACTAAAAAAGCTGAACTTTAAGATCTGTGGTGTAACTTTATTTTCCCAAATATGTGGTTAGCTGAGTTAATAGGGTTTAGTTTTATTTGTAAACCTTACGATAAGGTACTAACTCAATGTCGTTTGAAAGCTGAAGAAATTTGTTTTCCAGTAATATGTTATTCTAATTAGTTATGGCAAAGGATTGGTTCATAATGGCTGATCGAAATTGGTTGCCATACATCATGTTTCATTGTTAGTTCAACAACTTTCCTACTAGACCTTACAAACCTGCAATTGTTAGAAAAATTGAAACATTTTGACTACTTTTCCTCACAAGCATGGTTCTTTGGCATTTTATGTAGACATTTTCATAATGATTCATCAAAAAATGAAGATTTGAAAAATTTTCTGGTATAGCCTACCGGTTGAAAGCGCTCAAAATTTTGGTGCCTGCACTTCACGAAATTGCAACTTCTAGAAAAAGTTAGTTGTGTGGTACATTTTCAATATCGTTTCTCAAAAGCGTGCTTCTTTGGCATTAGCTATCTACATTTTTTGATTTATCTGAAAATGAAGTCTTGAAACATTTTAAAATGTATCCGCCTACTCCAAACAAACAAACTGGTGATCCCCTACACAAACACGGAAGTAAAGATGGTCCTGTTCAGATTTCGCAACAAAATATTAGTTTCAAACTACTCGTCATCTAAATGTTAAAGCCATTTTTTTTGCGATTGGGTGAGGCCAACGCAGCCGTCAGATTTGATAATATTAACCTCATCATAATGGCTACTATTGTCACAACTTAACTGTGGTGCTTCATTTCGTGTTACTTTGTTCTTTACAGCTGCTTATATGTCGAGACCAAGCAACATGCGCGCAATCAGAGGCTTTAGATCGCAGAAATAGGCATTCAGCTACGAAAAAGTCGTTAAAACTGGTCCTAGTATTTAATGGGGTATTCCTGAAAATGCGTAGGTCAAATTAGTTTGGCGCCTCTCCTACTCATAATTTTGAAATTTTGCTTCGATGCATTTCATAAAATTGAACAAATAAAACTTATTCGAATCGCTGGTTGTTTCAATTGCGAGCAAGTTTACTTCCTACGTAGAACACAAGCCAAGTAAGATGTAGCCAGGAACTCGAGAAACTTTTGGAAAACAATGGCGGCTATGCGCAACTCCCGTAATGGTTGTTTAAGGCTTAATCAATTTCCGTTAAAAAACGGCACTTTTGATTTTGGAACGACAATTGGCTGCGTCAACCAACAGCATATTAACTTTTTTTGCAGTTCTTACAAATAGCAATTTGGTGAAGGAGGTTGAACCGATATTCTTATACTCGACAATACTGATGAGGGCGCTGCTATTTTTTCAACTTAACCGCGATTGTTTGATTTCGAGTTAGTTTGCTTTTGCCTGGCTGCGTTTATGCGAGAACTACGCAACATGCGCCAGCCAGAGGCGTTAGCTCCTACAAATACCAAACAGCTATGATGGAAGTTATAAGTAGTGAGGCTAATATTTAATAGCTTAATCCCGTAAAATGCATATCAATTACTCTAGCATCCTTTCACTATTTTGATATACTTTCAATTGAAGCACTAGCTCATTTTAAGGAATAGAAGTTTGTTAGGTTTAAGGACGCTTATGATGAAAATAGTGCAAGTAAGACGTTACCAAGGGTTCCACAAACTTGGAGACATGTAGTGACTCTGTCCAAACCACCCAAATGTTCTTTTATCAATTGCGATTCAAAAACAATAGTTTTATTTCGAAACGAGATTTGGCTATGTGAAAAACAAACTTTTTGTTGGTGTTGTCACAAATATCCATTGGCTTTAGCCGGCTGAACCGATATCGTTAACCTCGACATTACTGATGAGGGCTTTACCGGGCGACGCCGGCAGAGCCGGCTATTATATTATAAAGGATTGTATAGGTAAGTATTCATGCGGATGACGATTTTGTACAAAAATGCTTGAGAGCAAAACAAGAGCTATACCTGACGAAAGCGCATGCTGTGCACTGCCACCTTTACTCATTGCAGTCATGCATTGCTGTAACGTTAGAGAGAGATTTTAGCACCTACGTTAATTCTGATACAGCATTGCTGTGCTTTTGAGAGAGCTACTTGGTGTGTTTGTGGCAGAAATTTATCGCACCGTCAGTGCTTACAGGTCTAACGTTGGTCTGAACATGATTTTAAGGCTCAGCTTTTTGTAATCTGTGAATAAACTTGCAAGCTACTGAAAATTTTTATAATATTGCACTCATACGAGTTCACACACTTCAATACAAGCCTGGTTGTAATAAGTTTTGTATGTATTGGCTGTATAAGTCAATTATTAATTTGAGCGATCGATTTTGAAATGTCTAAACAAACTTATTATGTGTTCGTTGTCATGCTATCACCGCTGACAAATGTAATATACTCTAGATTTATATTTAGATTCTTTTCTCTATTTTAAAACTACCTAAGTTTTAAAACGTTTACAAATTTAATCTGCTCTTCTAAAAAGTTATAGGTATACTTTATAAAGTATACCACAGCTCTGTCTTCAAGGAATGCAAAAACAGCTGCTCTGTTGTTATGAATTGCTTACGAAACGATGAATTGCTTACGAAAACGGTTGTGTTGGTTGAGGTTTTCGTGGTGCGCTTAAGGTTAAGGGCGGTACTATGATGTTCAATGACGAACGAGATGATTAATTCCGTCAGTTTGACTGATGCCACCACTAATTAATCAGTCTGTAACAAAACGCTTTTGATAATCAAGTTTTTTTTTAATAAATTAATATTTGACTACCTTAGAGTGCACAGATTAATTTTTAGTGATGTTCGTGATGTGATTTTACTTTAATTTTGGGTTTATTTTCTAATTGCTCAATTTTTTTGCTAATTTCAACACACGGTTACTACTATTGACTTTTGCTTGAACCATGCGTGTTTGAGGATCCAATTTTTAGAGTGACGAGCAGGAAAATCCGCAACTTTACCTTGGAAAAGCATTTAGTTAAATCATCTGACCTACATTGCATTTGTTTCAAATTATCTTGACGTTTTTAGGCACCTGGATCATTTTTAAGCCATGCTGAGGCCTGTGACCCAGTTTCAGGGGCCTTCTTCAAAAAAATCCCAGAGTGTAATTGATATTCAATCTCAATAGTGTGCATGAAAACAGTTTTTAAGCTGTGTTTTTATATTTTCGCATTTGTGCAGATGTTTGAGCAAGAAGGTTAAAATAATCCGTTGGTAAAAATTATAGTAACAAGTTGTGGATCATCAGATAGATGTACGTGGTTACTACCAGTTGTTGAGTAACACTGAGGTTGCTCTGAGTGTTGTGCAAAGCATTTGTACAGAGTACGGGTTATCGGCCGTGCTAGCTAAAAACCCTAGCTTGTCACGTTTTTGCAGCCTACAGCGCTAGTAGAAATCTTTCTATCGTTCCTATTGTTTTTGTCATATTTACGTTCTTGTTGTACATATTGTTTAATCTTTTGTTTTTCGTATAAACGAAGTTAACCAGATGCATCTCGTTTATATGCAATGAAGTGCTCATTTTTCATTCTCTTTTCCCGATTCTCCCTCTATTGTTTAGCCAGTCTTCTTTATTTTTGCTTCAACCTGCTTTTGTATATGGTTATTTTCTGCGCTTTCTCCATTTACATCATTAGCCAATTCCTTTTTTTAGCACATTTATGCCATCTCGCCTCGAAATTATTCCTTAATCTCATGATATTGAATATTTAACAAGCTAAAACGTGGGCAGTTTTCAGTTGTTATTTTTTCGCATCTTACGTTTCATTGGTTGTTTGTATTTGCTGTAAGAAATACGGAAGAACATTTGGAATTCGAACGCGACTTTATTTGCTTTGCAGCTGCAACGTCCTGGAGCTGATGACGTGATGGTTTTAAAGAAGGAACTGGTGTCCGTGCAAACACTCATGGATCAAATGACTACTGAAAGTGAGGAGAAAGGAAGGGAGGTGGAGAGGGAGCGGGAGGAGCTGCAGAGGCTTCTGGAAGAGGCAAAGTCTCAAGCGAAGCTAGTGCAAGAAGAATTTGATGCGTTTAAAGTACGACCTTTATGCTGCCTGAAGGGTTAGAAAATGTAATAGTGATCACAAGTTGGTGACCGGTTGCTGCTGGTTTGCCAGGTACACTTCAAGTTTAGATTTGTTCTTACATCCGTACTTCGTTTGGGCAAGATCTTTCTTTTTGAAGAAACTTCTCAGATTATGAGCTTTTCATGACCCCTTTTTGCTCTCCTTCAGTTAGACTGAACCACCACCACGGATAGACTATTAGACTGGGCCATTACAGCGGCTAGTCTTTAGTTAGACTGAACCACCACCACCACGGATAGACTATTAAACTGGGCCATTACAGCGGCTAGTCTTCAGTTGGACTGGGCAACCACGACGGATAGACTGCTTGGGCCCGCCACTTGTCTGCCACATAAAGATGAAGGCGTCCCGTTAAGTGCTTTTCGCCAGGACACAACAAGCAAGCTTGCCGGCTTGTTCTCCGCACTGTCCCATTTGTGTTGAACGCCAAGCAGGTAAGCTGTGAATACCATTTTTTGAAGTCTTTTGGTACAACTGACTACGTAAATAACCCCTGGTATACTGACTGTGAAGCGGACCCTGCAACCACTACGCCTTCTACCCTGTATTACTTAATTACGTAATGTTAGTTTGCTTACTGTATTTACTATGTTGATAGCAAGCTCACTAATGTTTGCGTTTACGAGCCAAATAGAAATGCAGAGAGTAGAGTATTCATTCTCGAAGCTTTTCGTCTGACACTTTTCAAGAGAATCCGTCAGAAATAGTGTGAAAAGGTGAAGTGAGTCACTTATATAGAGACACAGTTGACGAAAAAGAGAAAAATGCTCTATCATGATTGGCAAAAGAAGCAACCAATAGAAGGAGCGGAAACTTCTTCTTTCGGCTTTTCCCTATTCGGGGTCGCCACAGCGCGAAAGTATTTTCCACTTCTCCCGGTCGACTTTGTCTCCTTCCTTGGGCTCCAACCCTTTCTATGTCTTCTCTTGCCAAATCCATCCACCTTCTCCTTGGCCTTCCTTTTTTCCTTCTACCTGGCACCGCCATCTCCATCATCGTTTTTCCCACGTAGCCTTCTTCTCTCCTTTTCACGTGTCCATATCAGCGTAGCCTTGCATTCCGAAGTTTGTCTCCTAGCTTTGCGATTTTCGCAGTCCCTCTCACGTATTCGTTTCTTATTCTTTCTTGTCACTCCCAGTGCCCATCTCACCATTTTCAACTTTGCAACTTCCATTTTTCCCACCTGTCTTTCCGTCACTGCCACCGTTTCCATTCCATAAAGCATGGCTGGTCTGACAACACTCTTGTACATATTACCATTAACCCTTGCTGATAGCTTCCTGTCGCACAGAATTCCAGACACCTTCTTCCAACTCATCCAGCCTGCTTGGGTCCTTCTCCTCACTTCTTCCTCACATCTTCCATCGCTACTAACTGTCGAACCCAGATATTTAAAATTTTTTGCTCTCTTTAGCTTTTCTCCTTGCAGCTTCAACTCTTCTCCATCATCCACATCCCCAGCCTTCAAATACTCGGTCTTGCTCCGGCTCACTTTCAGGCCTCTTCTCTCCAGTGCATTTCTCCACATCTCCAGATCATTCTCTAGCTTCCTGCAATTTTGCCTAGACAGCACTATGCCATCTGCAAACAGCATATCCCATGGTGCGTCCTTCCTGATGTCTTCCGTCAGCTTGTCCATGATGATGGCAAAAAGGAATGGGCTGAGTGCTGAGCCTTGGTGAAGTCCAACACCTACTTTGAATTCCTCAGTCAACCCTGCTGCACTTCTCACAGTTGTTGTCGCCTCGTCATACATGTCCTTAATAATCGTTACATAGCACTCTGATGTTTCAGCTAACCGCAAGCATTCCCACAGTTCCTCTCTAGGTACCCTGTCGTATGCCTTCTCTAAGTCAATAAAGGCACAGTGCACCGCCTTCTGCCCTTCAGTCCACTTTTCCAACAGCATCCTCAAACAGAAAATTGCGTCGGTGGTACTCCTTCCTGGCATGAACCCAAATTGTTGCTCACCAATCGTCACCTCCTTCCTTATCTTTGCTTCTATTACCCTCTCCCACAGTTTCATAGAGTGACTCATCAACTTGATTCCTCGATAATTTCCACATTCTTTGATGTCTCCTTTGCTAATGTGTGATTTTTTTTTTCTTTCCGCTCCTTCTATTGGTCGCTTCTTTTACCAATCATGATAGAGCTTTTTTCCCTTTTTTTCATTTTCGTCAACTGTGTCTCTATATAAGTGACTCACTTCACCTTTTCACTCTATTTCCGACGGATTCTCTTGAAAAGTGTCAGACGAAAAGCTTCGAGAATGAATACTCTACTTTCTGCAATTTTCAAATTCTGTACCACAAATCAACTCTTCAAATAGAAATGCAAAAATCCACTGCTGAAATAAGATAAAATTATCTTTGGCTCGTTTTGCCTGTTGAACGTTTGATCTTTTCATAGAGTATTTATTTCCTCCCTCCTACAACGGCTAGATAACGTCATACCACCAAGGTATTTTATTTTAGCTAGAAAACGCTCGTTTGAAGTTGGAGAATGAAGAAACGGCCGCCTCAAAGTTTGAAAATATAAAGCAATTTGAAGAAGAGAAAGAGAAATTGAATAAGCTTTACAGTGAAAAAGAAAATGCTAGAAAGGTGTGGAAAACATGATTTAGCGTTTTGTTACAAAAGTCCGTTTGTCGAGAAATGCTCTCTAGCTTTCACAGTTTCATTGCGAACCCGCTATGAAGATAGCGTGCCTCTTTGAGGTTTAAAACTCTCTGTAAAATGCCAGCAGTCGCCAGCAAAGACGTGTGAAATTTAGAAACTCTTGTAAAATTGAGTTTAACGCACCACTTTTGCATTAACGAATTCTCTTTCGTGATGAAAAAATTTCACGCAACCAAATCTTTTTTATTCAGTGTTTTATAGTTTGTTGCTTATAAATACAAGTATCTTTTGTGTGCATGTCTCATTTAAAAACAAATACATTATTGATTTAAGAGCAGATGGTACAAGAAAAAAATTCATTGTTTCGTATTTATGCTGTTGCTCATTGATAGGAGGAATTATTAAATCTTGAGTCGTTATTAGCGAAAGAACAATCGTATTCAAAATCACTTGAAGTCGAAGTGAACAAGCTGCAGGAGGATAAATTGGCGATTGAAAAAGATTTAAATAAGTACGTAATGTCTGATCGATAACTAATTTTTTTCTAAGTCCCTTTGGTGCATTGGACGTATTCTTGCTTTTAGAACAAATTTGTTAAGAGCTATGGCTTCCCGACACAAAAACCTCCGCAGAATCGCTCACTAATTAAAGTTTAACAGATTTTGAATATGAGACTGAGCAATGATAACTTATAGCTGTCCATCAGTATCCCTCTGCTTTGCATCAGATTTGATTAGCACGCAGGTTATTTCTCACATCAGATTTTGAAAGCTCAGTAGTTTTTGTGACGAAGTGTTTTACAATGGCGAAAGTAGTTGGTTGGTCATGCATGGTGACCTCACAAGGATCGAGATATGCGGGGAAGGCACTTCACTATGAATCCTCTACTTGGCGGATTCTAACAAGCCTCAAGTTTATTGAAAGTAATATCAAGCAATTTAAGCGGAATGATTACCTTGGTAAACTTTACTTCAGTTTGCACGATTGTTTGTGCGTACAAGGCTTTGCTGAGTACCACCTTCTGTGGACCTTGAAGTTAGGATGGATATTAACTAGTATTTATGGCTGTACGAATAATATAAATATTTGATTTCTTTTTTTAGATTGTCAAATGAATTCGATAATAGAATTAAATTGTCTGATGAAGAGAAAGAAAGAAATAAAGAACTTGCTCACAAGCTGCGTGATGCCACCTTAGCAAAAGAAGAGACTGAAATAAATTCTGCTCGTTTAAAAGAAGAACTACGAAAGTGAGTTTTTCTAGGTTACTGCAAGTTTCTTTTTTCGTCAGCAAACTGTTGCCTCTCCACTACGTTTTAGTAAATTGTACGAAATCAGTGTTTTTAAACTTTCAAGCTGGTTCCTTTAAAAAGTACTGTATGTATAAATCATGAACCCTTGTACTTACTAAACATACAACTGCAAACGAATAAAATTGTGTCTATATTTCTTATTATTCGTTTTAGTCAATGGCTTTCACAGACTTTACTCAAAGTCTAGCATTCATCATGTTGCTGGCTCTCAAGGAGACCTTAAAGACCATTTACAAACTTCATGGAGTGTTTAAAATCCAGTTTGAGAACCCCTCGTATCAATTCTTGCCTGTAAGACGTTTCCTTTTTTTAAATCCTTGGTTATTGGTAATTTTCTTTTATCTTTACTCTATAGTTACGAGAAAATTGATTGAATCTTGTGGATTAGTTGGAGACCCTGCGACATTTAGGTGAGGACATTAGTACAAATCATTTGAATCCTGGAAACGTTAGCTTATCACCACCTAATCAAACTTCTTTTTGTCAGGCTGGTCATACAGGTCGGTTAAGTATGTAGAACCTCCACAAAATGGAGTATGATCCCAAAAAAGTGAGGTTACATTAGCACATAAAAATATTTTGCTTTTCTTTTGCAATACATGCAACTTTATGCATATTCACAAAATCTAGCAAAAATTGTGGTGGTTGGTGCAGTCGGACTCCCTTTTCGTATGAACCTCCCAAAAAATGGGATCGTTTGTACATAAATAAACCTTTTTTATTGCTATTCGACACGGACTGCTTATTACAATTTTTGATGAAAATAGCGAGTGGATTAAGTGGGTAGACACCCTCAAAGATCCAGTATGACCCTTAAAAAGTGGACTCATTTGTACATGAATGAAATTTTGTTTTTGTTGTTACACTCCCAACTACATATTGCTGATTGACAACATCTAACAAAATTTATGGTGGAATCCGAGAGTAAAATGGCCTTGATCGTTTATGATTCCCCAAAATAGAACCATTTAATGCTTCAATAAATGTAAGATATTTCCTCTACACACAAAGAGCTTATTGATAACTGGTAAAAGCAAACGAAAGATTTTGGTTAATTGAGAGGTAATGATCTGTTTTGCTTTTGCGTCCCTCTAAAATAGAGTCATTAATACATGCATGTATTATCACTATACACAAATCGCTGATTGTTAATTTACCAAATCAACCATAACTTCTGATCTGTTGGAGGGTAGTGGTCCTTTATCGCGTATAGCGCCGCTAAAAAATAGTGTCGGGCTGTTAGAGCATAAATAAAAGTATGATATTTCTGTTATTCTCAGGTTGTTTATTGCTAATTTACCAATTCAAACAAAAAATTGTGGTTTGTTGAGTGGCATAAACGTACTTTCGTTTATGACTCGGCTAAAATGAGGCTACCGGTGACCATGATAAAAAATTCGGCGTTTCTGCTATATTCAGATTGTTGCTTGCTAATTTACAAAATCTAGCAAAAATGATGGTAACGCGATCAATCTAACAATGGTACGGTAGCTAGAAGCCTTCGCACTTGCGATTCTAGTGACCTGAAATCATTGTGAAGAAAACGTGGCTATTTTTGACATTACTGCCCATTGACAAGCTTTCTCGGATTGACGGTTGCAAAAAAATTTACTCGCTAGCGCTCGCATGAAGAATTTTTTCCGTATGTTATGTTTTCTTTTTCAGATTAACTTATTTCCTTTCACAATAGTTGTCGTGAAAAACCACAAAGCGTTTTGCCGAAGCAAACGAGAGTCTGTTTTCGTAACGTGTGACTTAGCAATTGCAAACTTTTTTTTCCGAATTCATAGCAAAAAAGCCCATAGGTTTGACAAAATTTTTGTGGCTTTCGACGTTTCCACATTGAACTTCGCGAGGACTTCAAATTTTAAATGAAATTAATATTTGGATTAAATTCCTTTTTGAAAGGTTTACATTACATAAAATGCAAACGCTTACACGAGGTTTTTTGATTGACAATAAAAATTTTGCGTTTCTAATGATTTAAAAGAATTGTTGACAAAGAAAAAGTGAAGGTACATCGTAGCAACCTGGCTAAATTGTGTGTGGAATCGCAGGTTTTGCAGGAGGCTTTTTCGTCGAAATCTCAGGAAAATTTTTGAAGTGTGATACTCTCACTCATTAGGGGTAACTAGACAGTAAGACGTAGGTAAAACGCTGTGGTGTAATTCAAATACATTGATCTCGTCCATTCGAAACATTGCTTAACATGCAGCTTGCACGTGAAAGTTTTTGGTTGTTTCCTGCATTCCTAAGCCTTCAGATCTATCTTATGCTATGAATCATCTTAGCAGTTTAGGTTGTTTATGAGCGGAATCTTTTTTATCTGTCAAATGTCGATGCTATTTTTTGAGATAGCAGTAGATTTAACCTCGAAGCAAATTATTAACGCAGATGCCGCAAACTTTGAGAAAGGAGTTAAATCAGTAACGAATTCCATGTCTTCCGCATCAATAGACCGAATCTCATTACCTGATTGCAGATCTTTTCTCGTGTACACTAGATCAATTGGGAATAAACGGGTTCTCAAATCAGGGTTAAAGCACCACAGTCTGTATGCGTAAATAGGACAATTTTATTTAAGCAGGCAAAAAAATCACCTCAATTTAAGCGAAAAGGGGTCATCACCACTCCAGTGAACTACAATTTTCGTTTGATTGATTTTGTGAATTTATAGGAAGCACCCTTGGTAGAGTTGAAATATTACACGTTTATTCATGCTCTAACAGCCCAACACTATTTTTTAGCGGCGCTATACGCGATAAAGGACCACTACCCTCCAACAGATCAGAAGTTATGGTTGATTTGGTAAATTAACAATCAGCGATTTGTGTATAGTGATAATACATGCATGTATTAATGACTCTATTTTAGAGGGACGCAAAAGCAAAACAGATCATTACCTCTCAATTAACCAAAATCTTTCGTTTGCTTTTACCAGTTATCAATAAGCTCTTTGTGTGTAGAGGAAATATCTTACATTTATTGAAGCATTAAATGGTTCTATTTTGGGGAATCATAAACGATCAAGGCCATTTTACTCTCGGATTCCACCATAAATTTTGTTAGATGTTGTCAATCAGCAATATGTAGTTGGGAGTGTAACAACAAAAACAAAATTTCATTCATGTACAAATGAGTCCACTTTTTAAGGGTCATACTGGATCTTTGAGGGTGTCTACCCACTTAATCCACTCGCTATTTTCATCAAAAATTGTAATAAGCAGTCCGTGTCGAATAGCAATAAAAAAGGTTTATTTATGTACAAACGATCCCATTTTTTGGGAGGTTCATACGAAAAGGGAGTCCGACTGCACCAACCACCACAATTTTTGCTAGATTTTGTGAATATGTATAAAGTTGCATGTATTGCAAAAGAAAAGCAAAATATTTTTATGTGCTAATGTAACCTCACTTTTTTGGGATCATACTCCATTTTGTGGAGGTTCTACATACTTAACCGACCTGTATGACCAGCCTGACAAAAAGAAGTTTGATTAGGTGGTGATAAGCTAACGTTTCCAGGATTCAAATGATTTGTACTAATGTCCTCACCTAAATGTCGCAGGGTCTCCTACTCGATACTTGATTTTACGTTGTTTCAAAATTGTATTAAAAAGAATGTAAGCAAGCCAGCAAACGAAATAAAGCTGATTGAGTTTTCGGTGTGGATCCGAACCATCGCTTCATGCCATGCCTTCATCCAAGGAAATAGAGAGTAAACTCACACAACAACAAATAAAACTGAAGTATGATTAAAGTTCGTGTTTATTCCATACAGAGTGCAGAGCGAGAATATTGCTGCTCTAAACGATCATCAAGCACTTCATAACAGTGTCTGTGATGAACGCGATCGGATGAAAGCTCGATTAGACGAAACCGATAACCTCGTCAAAGAAACACAAGTGAAAAATGAAGAATTACAAGATGAAGTCCACCAGTTGAGGTGTGCTGCCTGTTATACTTGCAGCCGTATAATTCGGTGAAGATAGGTGGCATCGATTTCTGCATGTTATACCTCTGAAGAAATGTGCTTTGCGATCTTTCCTGTTTTGGTTGCAGTGCTTGCGGTTGAGATTCCTCTCCCAGCAGTATTAGTAATTTCATAGCGACCTAAATTCCGGTTCTGGGTACGATGACTTTACTGGTATTTGACTGCGTATTAAACTTTTTGTCTCTAACAGAGTTGTAGTTTGATTAGATCGCTATTACTTACCAATTACTATTTCTGTGGCTAAATTTGTTGTCCAATGCCATAGTAATGTCTTTTGAGTAGATTTCTCACGCTTCGATGGTTGATGAGTTTAAAAGGAGTACTTGTAAACTTTGGAAGACCTTTGTTATGCTATGATGCAAGTGCTCTATCCGTGACGTAGCTGAGATGGCACTAGCTTATATCGAAACCAAGTTTCGTGGATCTGGCTTTTTGTGTGGAGCAGCAGGACTTTTAAGCCAATTGTTTAAGCATCTTCCACCTTTGTGCCTCGCGCCTGAGCAGTTGCCGTGTTGCTCATGCAGTGTTAAGCACAATTTCGATTCACTTAGGTTATCAATGAAAGAAAGTGAATCAGAAAGCAGTTCGTTACGACATCAGCTGGAAATTGAGGTGGCACAGTTGCGGATCAAATTGGAAAAAATGGACGAGGACAATCAAATGGTATGATCTCAATTTAAATGCAATACGCAGTGCATTAGTCGGTACTCATAAAAGGCATGTTCATATTTTGCACTTTCAAGCAAAAGCTTTTAACAAACTGTAATATCGTTGAGTAACGGTGTTGGTTGATCTACACAGAAAATTATGAATACGACGCGGTATTTTTTGAGGAAAGATGGCTTAAGCTTATTTTCAAAATAAAACTTGCGTCTGCTTTTGCGAGCTGCTTTTTGTCCATTTTTTAGCCGAAGAGCGTGTCAAAAAAATTATTATTTGGTGCTTACAGTTGTGGTATTACATTTCTATAGCTCACGTCTGGTTACACAGCTGATATGAAGCACGTCTGTCACTAATCTGCTTTTTGATCGAGTGTTGATCAACAAGTGAATCGTGGATGCCTTTTTGACGAATGCTAACCCTAAGCTTTTTCATAACCGATTTCAAATTTTTTCGCTGACACTTTTGATGAATTTCATGCTCTACGAGCTAACCAATGACTTGTTTTTTCAGCTGCTCAATCAAAAGAGCTCCACGGAAGAAAGCTTGGAGGCTCTGAGGAAGAGTCATGAGGAGGAGAGAACATCTCTGCAGACGCAACTAATTGAGTTCGATAAACAATTAATTAGTTTGAAATTGAAAGTAAGTTTACCAATGAGCTTTAACCTAGTGAACCTTAACAAACCTTCTAGTGACACATGCATAGTAGAGTAACAATCATTGTCTACAAACCGAACCAAACGGAAGAAACATGTTGATTTACTTCAAGCTCTTATTTTCTTATATCTCACAACTTTGCAAAGTGTGATACCATGTCCTAACTGCAGCGGCAACTGAAAATACATTAAGTCCTTACTATCTCATCCAAATGAATGTTGCTTGTTTTGCTAATGTAATCTTGCCTTTGGCTTCCTGTCAACAAAGTTACTCGATGATCACGTGAGACAAACGAGTCGTTCGTTCGTTCGTTCGTTCGTATGACAATCTCATCAGAAGTTGCAGTTCATCAGATATCGTTTGAGCATAGGGTTGTCAACATCGGTTAGGTTGCAGGGAGTCAATAATAGGCGATAGGAACTAGAAATTTATGTGATGCAAGGTAGGTATACCGGACTGAAGAGCAAAACCCACTTCGAAACAGTCATAATCAGGCGGTAGGATCACCACCAACCCAGCAACGGTTGGCCAGCAATTGCTCAACAAGACATGTTGGATGTGCACTGTGCGACTAGAATACGAAATTATTGTTTGTTTTCTGTGTTAACTTTGTTCTTGCTTTGCCCGCAGCAATGCAATAGCGCTGATATCGCAATCGACGGGTTGCTCACCCGTGCTTCACCGGGTTAGAATAGTGAAGCTGCTCACCCAGCATGTCGTAAGAGGCGATTTTTGGGTACCCACCAATGGCAGTCCGCCTTATTGGTGGTGGGGCTACCAGTCGGCAATTTGCATTTACGACTGGTTCGAAATGGGCTGCCACTTTTTCCCTGGCCTAACTTAATTAGGTTGATGGCGTGAACCTGGATTGCTGTTCGCGCCATACCTCCATCCCAAGGAAGAGGAGGGGTAAACCAATAACAACGGGTTGCTTGTTCAATGCTTAGCGTTGTTTTGCTTGAGAAAAACAATAGCAACTTGTCTTGCTGATGGTAATATTTTTGGTAGAAATGGCTCTCCTAAGCAAAGCTGAACACAAATATTTTGTCAGTTGGTGTAAAGGCTTTTTCGTTTTCTTACCATAATGATACGTTAGATAATTTATTTACAGGCAAGTCAGTTTGAAGAGGAAAAAACGCAAAAAGCGTTCGAGTTGGAGGAGAGTCAGGGTAAACTTACATCGCTTCAATCTTCGTATGAAGAAGCGCAGGCAAAGTCTCACTCACTCAGCACTGAACTTGCATTGAAAGTACAAGAAATTGTATCCTTAAAGGTATGAAGGAGGACAACTTCGTGCAAAATTCTTCATAATGCATAGACCTGGATTCGACGTTTCTGCAGCAAAGTTATCGTCGGTATTCGCCGGAAAAGACGTACTAAATTAGTAGCTCGGTTAGTCATGAAAAGCTGATGTGAAATCACCACGTTGGTGGTAATTCGTATCTCTTTGGCTGGATGTGCTCTTATTGTAATGTTGGTGCTAGTTGAAGCGATACTGCTAAATATTTACTCATTTTATTGTTTTGAAGGAAAAAGTTCAGAATTTCTCCAAAAATTTGGATGAGGAAGTAAAACGAAGGGAGAAAGCGAGTGAAGAAGCGACTAAGTGCGTTTTATTTCTTAAAGACAAACAAGCCATCTGCATTTGTCATGATTTGAATTGGTTGTTGCTGGTGTGAAAAAACGTGTCAAACGAATTGGCAAAAACTTTCGCTACCAGCTTTCTTTAAACGCATATTTCAGCAAAACAAATCAAACTTCGATGCATTGTATGCCACCACAACCATACCGTGCTGCCTCTGATTTAACAACGTAACAAACTCAATAAAAACACTTCTTTAAGTCTTATGCAGTGTCTTATCATGGCGTCATTATAACTTGTTATGTGCGACTTGATCCTTTGAAACCGACTGATATAAAAATATTTCTGGCGGTGATATTTCTAGCAGTGTCATCACCAACTTGCTAACGGGGTGATCAATCCTACCAGATTTTGTTTTTATGCACGAAGTAGTTTGCATACGGGGGAGTGGCCGGAATAACTGGGACGCTCGGGAAGGCCAACAGCTATTTCGACTCAACCTAAACGGGGTTGGAGACCGCACCGCCACGTTGAGGCGGCTGTTGATTGGTGCAGGTCCCAATCTGGTCTAGGCCATGGGGAGTTGCCCGGCTTCTGGGGCTCCATGGTCTTCGGCCATGCCCCCATCCCTCAGAAGGGGTCGGGTAGCAACAACAAGTAGTTTATGGGCGCAGCATTACTAGTTTATTGCCTCGCAAGCGTAAGATCCTAGTTCAAATCCCGACAGTGTCTGAATTTCGAAAAGCATTATGCCACGGTGTGATAAAACGGGTAGACATTTGTGTCGAGAGAAAGGAGCTGGCCCCCTACTCATCAAGGCGGTGAACCTGGACAATGGGAGACTAGCTCTTCCCGCCCCCAAAGCTCGAAGTCGAGGATGTGAGAAGGAATTGAGCGACACACATTAGTGTTGTTTATGTAATAGTTATGCAATTATTCAGGTTGCGAGAGGAACGCAGTCACTTGATGGCTCAGATGGAGGCCGGGGAGGGAGAAGCGGTTGCTCGTGCGCAGATTGCTCATGAAAATGAGGTGCTACGAAAGCAGAAGGAGGAGGCAGAGGAGAAATGGAGGAATGAAGCAAGGTAGGATTCTTCACATAATGCAGGAGTAAAGAATGCCACTTGAAATATCCCACGTGCCACTTGATAGCATTGCGTTGTTTGCGATTAACTTACTTCTGATTTGTTTCATCACGAAGTATGTGTTTTAAAAACGCGTTACAAAGCGACTCCCAGCGCCACATGCACGGCCATTTCTACGGTGAAGCAGCTTTGTCAACCTCGTAAGTGACTAAAAGCCAGTAGCTATTTGCAAGCCCAGCTGTTTGAAGCTGCTGATATAGTTTACCTTGAGCCTCAAGTAGCTGAAAGTAATCGGTGAAAAAGCTCTATCGAAGCTGTATATTGAGTTATTGGTGGATTCGAATCATTTCTTGATCTCTCTGTGGCTGGTCTGTACACTTTTACCAATTTCTTGTCTTCAGGCTGCGTGAAAATTCTACGAGTGAATTGAGTTTGAAGTTAAACGAAGTGAATTTACTTCTGACTTCCACACAAGAACAGCTTCGAACTTCAGAGCAAACTGTCATCAGGTTGAGAGATGAAGTGGGTAGTGAACGAGAAAAACTGGTTCAAGCTGAATCGGAAGTTAAAGTAAGAAATCAGACTTTAGCAAATTGTTTTTCTTTATTTTACGTGACGTTTACATGTCTGTTATCCAGTCCACCGCTGGCTTCTTGCTTCTGCTTCAAACTTTCATTGAGAGTAAAAAGTAGTTAACATTTCAGATGCCTTTCCTGATAAATGGCTTCTTACATTACGTTGTGACCGTCATGGAATGGAGTTCACTGAGTGAAGAGCTTAAACGATAAGTGCCACACCTTTTTTCACAAAAGACTCGCACCTACACCTACGCACACTAAACTTTTTTAGATATATATTTTTCAATTCTTTCCTAGAGGTATCTTTGTATCTCGTGTTAAAGCTTCATTATTGGCAAAATTTTTGAAGTTTGCCAAAGAAAGATAATTTTTAAAAAGTGTCTCATTTCAATGCCCGCATGAGAAGCGCGTTATTGTGCATCTATGTAAGGCCTTTTACGGCAATCCTCTGCTTGGTTGCGTTGCTTGTTCCCACAGTGATAGAAACAGAGAGTTGAACCTACGGGCTTTTGCTGCGCATACTTGATCTCGCTTTTATATATCAAGCACAAGTGTAGCTTCCTGTTTCAGGTGAAGAGTGAGCTACTTGCCAGCAGCGAGGCTGCAGCTGTGACCCAGCGAGCAGACATTGAGAACCACCTCGCTACTGTCAAGCGATCGCTGGAAGAGAAAACAAAAGAAGGAGAGAAGCTGTCACAAGAACTGGCCACGTCTCGTACAACGGCGGAAAATCTAAAGGTAGGGCGAGTTCAGAATTGCTTTTATAGATTTTTAAACCGAATGACAGAAGATGCTTGCAGTCGACTTGAGTAGTCTGAACGTGATGAAGAAATGGGTTCATTGACACTATTTTAGAGCGTGGTGTTATCCCGTCCTCCAGATTCTCCTTGCCACTGCCTGACCCTTTCTTTAGAAAATTTAATTCTTGAATAAGCGCGTGTTTTCTTTCATCTTTGTTGTCTTGTTTTGCATTTACTAATTCGCAGTTGTATGTTCTGTGCTGTCTCCTACAAGGGTCTATACTTACCATGACCGCGTTCATTAATCGACAAGAAATGCATCCGGGATTTAAGATCCTCTTTTACTGATCGAAGTTAGAGACAAAAACCAGGTGGTTGATTGTACAGAAGTCGACATTGCACCAGCGTTGTATATCCTCGCGCTATGTTCATCACTTATCACCTGCCTTTACATTGTCCTTCAGTAAATAAGTATCTCTTTAAACTTTCGACGCCTTTGGTGACGAATGCAGATGACTATTATGTTGTGCTAGCGTCCCGAGCAATGTGGTCTAAAGGTTAGAGCAATTTTACTTAAAGCTGGCAAAGGTAACTCTTTACACTCAATTTGTTTTAGGATCAAATCAACAATCTCCGTCAGGAGCATCACGTCACAGTTGCTGGGCTTCGTAATGATTTGGAGAAGAGTGACAAAGAGAAAGAGGATATATCGCAGGAATTTGAAAAAAGGAAAAAAGAAATGGAGAGATTGAAAGAAGCTCGTTTGAAAGAAATCGAAAAAAGGAAAGAAGATGCGAGAGAAATGGAAGCTAGACATGCAGAGAGGTAAAAAAAATAGTTGAAGACATTACTTAATGTTTAGCTTGCAAATTGTTAGCTTAGTTTGCATTACGTAGCTCTGCAACTAAATCGAAGCATATTTCTTTTTTGCACTTTTAGAAATAGTTCCGAGTTATTTTCAGCTATGACATGAAACAAAAAGCTCTGCATTGCATGCTTGTAGAACGCACAAATAGAAACCGACTTTATTTTGTGTGTATCTTAAACTACGGTGCAACCGTAGAAGCAAACTGATTGATATTGCTCAGGCTAAACTGGAGCCGTTGTGAACGAAAAACCTTATTTTTTTTGCAGAGTTACAACTTTGACTGATGAAATATCAAATGTCAAGAAGGAGTTGTTGCAGAAAGCTGAAGATCACATGAAAGAAGAATCGCTTCGTGCAAGGCTGGAAGTGGAATTGAAAGATGTGCGTAATGCTTTATTGACTACAAGGGCTTACTATTTTAGTTGTGATAATCTCTTATTGAGCTACCTGTCTACTTCCAATCCTCATATTAAGCGCATTTGTACACTTATAGCAGCAACACCGCTAAAATGATGAACTCTTGGTAGCATCATGCCATTCATTTTCTAATTTGCTTGGTGCAGCTGGAAAGTTTACTATCACATAGCTAAGAATCGAACCCAGACATCTGAAGCAACCTATTTCTATGCATTAAACTAAGATCTAATTTTTCACCTAGATATTATCTGTGGTGTAGATAATTCTAGTTAAACTGCAGTTTGAATTTTTTTTTTGCTTCAAAATCAAATGAAATGCTAGAAGTTTATGAAGGTATTTTTTAGTTGAAGCGACAACTCGAAGATAACGAGGACGAAAGAAATAAAACTGAAACTGAACTAAAAGAAATAATGGAATTGCTTGAGAATTCGAAAACAGAGTTGGAAAATGTACTAACTGAGAAAACGGAGCTAAGCCAAAAGAAAGAAGAAGAAATAAAAGAGTTGAATGAAAAGAAAGAAAAAATTGAAAAAGAAAAAGAAATTTTACATGATGAAATAACTTCTTTAAAAGATGAAGTAAAGGTACTTGTTTTGTAGCGCGTCAAGTTTATTACGTGGAAGGTTGGTTGGTTGGTTGGTTGGTTTACCCCTCCTCTTTCTTGGGATGGAGGTATGGTGCAAACAGCTAGCCAGGTTCACGTTATCAACCTAATTAAGTTAGGCTGGGGGAAAAGTGACAGCCCATTTCGAACCAGTCGCGAATGCAAATTGCCGACTGGTAGCCCCACCACCAACAAGGCGGACTGCCATTGATGGGTACCCAAAAGTCGCCTCTTACGACATGCTGGGTGAGCAGCTTCACTATTCTAACCCGGTGAAGCACTTTCGACAGACCACTTGCTTTTTTGCCACACTTTGGTTAGCATTTCACATGTTTTTCCTGACAACTGTCTTGTCAATTTCTATCTATTTTCACTTAAACTCAACACGTGTTTTTTATTTTTTATTCTGATCTATTTGGTGTTTATGTCTTTCCACCAACCACCTACTTTTGCATCAGACTTTGGTTAGCATTTCACATGTTTTTTCTAATAACTGCCTTGTCAATTGCTACATGTGTTCACTTGAACTCAACACGCGTTTTTTGTATTTGTTTATTCTGGTCCATTTTGTGTTGTGCAGAGCAAACTCTTGATACTTGACGAGGAAAGAGAACATGGTGCGGAGCTGGAAAAATCCCTTGCGGATGTTAAATCAAGATCGGAAGAGAGTGAAAATAATTTGAAAGAGTTGGAAAGCACCTTGGAAAGTGTGCGGTTAGAGAAAGAAGAAACTGAAAAAAGGTTAAGGAAATTTTCCGGTGAAAGTTTGGTTTCCCTTTTTATCCATAAGCGTTTCGAGCTATTTTCTTTCTTGCTTTTGATCAAATGAGCCTATATGTTTGTCATCACGGCCCGTATGTCGTCATGTATGGTATCCTATCCCACAGTTTATGGTTCGAAACCAACCTTAAACACCAACTGTATTTGCCAGGAAAAGCATTGGTGCCGAAAAACTTGCTTGCTAGTTAGTTTGTGATGTAAGAACTGGTGGCTATTTGATCAGCATGCATTGTATAGTCAATGTCTGTTGGTAAATCAGCATTATTTTGTCATATTTATTGCATTTAGATTATCATCCGATGTATCCACTCACGTGCAGTCAATCAGGAAGCTACAAGACGAAATTAAAGCTGTAAATAATGAATTAATTGACAAAAACAATCAACTGCAATCAAGTGATTTAAAATTACAAGAATTGGAAGCCTCTCTTAGTGTAAGTGCATTGCTTTTTTCAAAATTTCATTGCCGAATGTGATAGTTCACACCATGAAGTACAGACCATGCAATTGAAAAGAAGAGATCAACGCTTATAACCTGCACATTGCCATTTCACACTCCCGTTGATAGTTTATAGCGTGTTGGTTAAAGTAAAGTTATTTCTATAATCTTCCGTCGGTCAGATGTGTCTATAAAATTAAACATGTGGAATTTTTATGTGGGATATTATTGTTTTCTCACGTACCAGAAGATGAATAAAGTAAATTATTTAACATGTTGTTACGTTGTTCTTGTGATTTTATCTTTTTTAGGCTGCTTAATTAAACAGTGAACAAACTTGCTTGTTAATTTGGATCTGATGCGAGAGCAGAAATGATTGATACAAGACATACACCACATCTCTTGCACCGTATATCGCAGAAAAATCGCTGAACATCGGATTATTTGAGTTTATATACATTTGGTTTTGAAAATTTTTTTTGTGTCGCAGAAAAAACAGTCTCAGTTTGATGAGCATATTACTGTGTTGACTGACACTGAGGTGGAGTTAGAGAATTTAAAAACTGAACTCCTGGACACAAAAAAAGAGCTGCAGAAATCGAAGGAGGAAGGATCTGGTCTTGAGAGTGAAAAGAGGAAGTTGCACGATGAAATTGCAAGCCATGTTGCCGCAACCAACGAATTAAACGTGAGTTGCTGAGTGTTACAGCTTAAAACCATATATTATTTGAATGTATTGATATACCAACTTTCGAGCACACAGTGCAAAAATAAAAATCATTTGTATTTGTAAACCAAGAGCCCGGATTGATGCTCGCCTACTAATTTATGTCAGATATAAGAGCAAGTGATAAATGTCACGCATTCGACACAGAAATAGCAAGCTTGTGCCAGCACTTCACTGAAAGATCAACTCCTTATTGCCTATAGCAGGAAACTTTGCAATACTGTTGAGCATGGAAACTACATTCAGCGCTGACTGTAAATGTACAAGGCTTATGTTAACAGTTTCCTTTATAAAACCTTTAAATTTTTGGAAAATTTCTAATGTCAATCATTTGTTAGGAAAAGTTGGGTTCGTTTGAAACAAGTAACAAAGAACTTGAAGAGAAGTTGAATCATATCTACAACCAACTTGAAGATAGCAAGCAACAGCTCGACATCAAGACAAGGGAATGGGAAACTGATGCCAGTAATATGAACAGTGAGGTAAGTGTTGGATGAGATTTTGCTTGATATTTACTTCTTCCTCGTTTGATATCTGCTGATGCGTGCTGGATATTGTAACCTGACATATTTGTGATGTTATCCTGAGAGAAGGCATGTATGTGAACTGTTGTGTACCCTTTTCATTAGTTTTAGTTGATACCTCATTACCATAGATGTTGTGAATGTTGTGCTTTTTATTTTTGTGCCGTTTTTAGATAGAAGAACAGAAAAATGAGTTGGAAACATTAAAAAATGAGCTGCAACAAGAAATTGAAAGCAAAGAAAACATGAAAGAGAAAAATGAAGAAGAAATTAAGAAGTTGATACTAGAAAAACAAGAAAAGGAAAAAGAATGGAACAGGGAAAAGTAATCTTTATGTTTTGTTATTGAATATTTTTCGGTTATGATTTTGAAAATATTTTGGTGTTAGTTGCTGTCGGCAGAACAGAGTGGCAGAAAGCTTTTGAAGTACATGAGGTGAATCTGGCCACCTCCAACATAAAACGGGATTGTGAAAACTGAGTCTCATTCAGTCATTAGCACGCGCATTGTGGGGGTTTCCAAAGCTTTGTCGTACTCTTTTTAAGCAATATCGTGTAAGCCAGGTGTTGTTCATATCATTTACGTCTTTCCAGTCCTTTGATCGCTGTATAACCTGACCATGAGATATTCACGATTAGCAACGGCTCGCTTGACAGTATAGCTTCCAATCTGCATTAAGATTGTTTGAATGCCGACTGATAGTTTGCTACTTAAAAATTTGCAAACCACCAATCTATTGGGTGAGATCGACGATGTTGTGCGGAAGTGAGACACGGTGTCTGAGGGAAATAAAATGGCGGTTTTGAGAAGGATTAAGAGAGCGATGTGCTGTGTTAAATTAATTGGAAAAAAGAGTTGCCGATTGCTTATGGATACGTAGGGTTTAGAAGAAACTCTAGATAGACTAACCAAAGCAAATAGAGTGCGTTAGTATGGGCAGGTTGTGAGGAGGAATTGCGATAATGCGCTGGGAAGAGCGTTTGATATTGCAATGGTTGGTTATTTGGTTAAGAGAAGGAAGATGCTGTGGTTGCCAATCGTAAAGTACACAAAATTTTGCAGCGGTTAGAACATAACATACTGCAACGAAAACATCTTTTTCTTCGACACATTAGACTACAACGAAACCATTGTTCCTTTCCAAATACAAGTCATACTACAGGGTAACATGGTAAAGTCCCGTTAGCAAAATAGTACCTCATGTAATATATTCAGAAGCGCTCGTGGCTTTTCGGAAGCGGCGGGGTTTGGTTTGTTGTGTAATGTGCTGATTGCTTGTAGGCTTTGGCTTTGGTTAGCTGTTGAGCGACTCTCGCCGCTACCAAATAGCCACGAACGTTTACGATTTGTGTTTGAAAAGGAAAAAAATTGTTCGCAGTATGGTATATCCTAATCACTGCAAAATTTATTTAACCACTTACTTTACCATTGGAACCCCATGAGATGTGATCAACAGAGAGAAGTGGGGAAATGCTGCTCACAGAATTGTAAGGAACATGATGTGAGCTTGGCCGCCTTTGTTAGCGGACACAAAACCGAATTGTTAAAACTTGAATCTTTCTCCCTCGAAATATTGTGTATTATTTTAACTCACTATCGCATTTCTACCTCTGGTTTTGAGATGTTTCATTTTACACCTTGCTGCTTTCCTGAGTAAGGCCAAAGAATTTTGAATTTTTTAAACAGTGAATAATTATGATTTAGGGGAGATCTTGATGGGAAGATTGATTCGCTAGAGGCAGCGCAGAGCTTGTTACTGAATCACAAGGTAGAGCTGCAGAACACCATCGAAACTTTACAAATTTCTGTCGAAAAAGAGAAAAAGGCGGTGATGGACGCAGAAGAAGAAACGAAGAAAGTAACGGCCGCAAAAGACAAGCTGATTGATGCAGCGAAAGCTCAATTGGTGAGTGGGGATGCTGCTAGTTGAAATAATACAGAATGATATTCGCAGATCTCGAATGCTCTGCAATAAGCCGATTTCCACCCGCAAAAGACGCGATAAAAGTTGGGAAATTCCCAAGCTCTAAGATCTTGTTAAGATGTTCACATGTGATTCGAGGTGACTTGAAGATTGCAGCATGTGTGCTGCTACCACCTGATTTCGTGATAAGGCGTTGTCAAGAACAATAGTAACGCTGGTCGCGTGCGAGGGTCTTTACAACATCTTTTGAACTTTCGATAACGATCTTTATCGCGTCTTGAGCCGGTGGGAGTCGGGCTGTAGAGGTTTTGTGATGAAAAAAATCTATTTTACTCATTTTGATTAAAATATGCCCTAGCGCTATTAAGTTGATGCAGTTAAAGCGCAAAAAATGCTCATTTATTATTCTCATGTTCGGAAACGATAATGCAAGTTAATGGGATGATTGCATGCGTGAAATGTGCTTCGCGATGCTTTTATTCATAAGTATTTTTGAAATTATTGAGCAAGAAAGGTTCTCGACTTCAGAGTACTTGATACCTGAGTTCAAATTTTACGTACAAACGGCTTTCGCTTCGTGCTGCAAGACTAACAATGTTAATGATATTTTTTGTATAGGAAGCCAAAAACCGGGAATTGGAATCTGCTGAAGCGGAACGAGTGGTGGGTGAATCCCGCCTCCAACTGGAGATTGGGACTCTCTCTGAGAACCTGAACAGCACCAGGGCCGAGTGGATGGCCACCACTCAGAAAGTGGAGAGCATGGCCAGAGAGAATGATGATTTGAGGGGCCAGCTTGTTGTGCTTAATGTATGTTCAGCATTCTTGACATGTTACAATCGTTGTTGAGTTTATCTTACAAGGAGGCGGCACTGACAGCGTACCGCGGATTGAAATCCTCGTAAGCCGCAGCGACATTTGTGCGGAAAATCGTTCACATTTATTGGCTTGTTTGCCACTCACTTCGTGATGGGAATGAAGCAGATGCAGTGCGTTATTCACAGTAGTATCATCGATATTTTCTAGAGTTGAGAGACAATGATTTTACGACAATGGGGTCTTAACACGTCGCATATGTTTTTGCTGATACATACAACAAGAATAATCGCTAATACACCTGAAATGTGCGGTGAAACTTAATTTTTGATTCCTTTTTCTGATACGTAAACTAGCAATTTAAACTTTTGATGAGTTGAGTTCAAGAATATTTCTTGCATGTCCTCAAGTTACATTATTTCTGCTGTTATTACTGTTGTGAATATGATAACTTTTTACAGTGTCATTTAACATTGGCGCTAATCGTACAAGCTCGTAACTGACGTGGGTACTGTTTATTTACTTCTTTATAGCAGCATCAACGACCATTTTTCCATCTTGATTGTGCTGCGCTGTCAGCCTTGAAGCGAATCCATGCGCCGGCGCTACAGAGCTGCAAAGATTTTTCATTGCTGAAACTATCATGACGCGAGCGCAGTGAAATCTCTGTTGATGACCACTTGTGCAGCACAAGTAAACCGCCACCGCTATCACGTTTTCTTGGTTACTTTTCTCTTGAAATGCGTTGCATTTTGGTTCAATGGCTCGACTGTGTTCTGGTGGCTTGCGTGTTTTGCGGTGCTGCTCCTGAACCTCTGAAGGCTCAGCTGCGGAGCGGAACCACCAATATCAAGCTCGCTGTCACTTGTGTAAGGATTCTTCGATTCATGCAGCTTTGTTCTCATTCAGGCGACCATCCAGAGCAACAACGATGAGCGGCGAGCCTTGCTAGAGCGATGCCTCAATGCCGAACAACAAGCAGAGAAGCTGAATGAAAAAATCGTGGAAATGCGCAAGAAATTAGATGATGCAAGTGCAGTCATGCATGAACTGGGGAGGGAAAACCAAGCATTACAGGTAAAGAAACTACTTTTTAGGTTCAAGCTTCTTTTCCAAAAATGTGATGGAAAATCAAAAGCCTTTAAAAAGAAATACAGTAGGCGCCGCTTATTATGACCACGGATAATATGACCAGCCGCTTATTATGATCAATTTGGTACGGTCCGGAATTTCTCCATTTAAAATCCTCCGTTTAATATGACCAAATTTCGGATAACGTGACCAACATTTTCTCCATCTTGTTACAGCACAGTATTTTTTCCCGCCACGCACTTATAACTTCGCCTTTTCAACATATTGTTACACACTGTACTAAATTTCACCGTCACTTGTAGTGTTAAAGTACTGTACTTTGTTTTCCTGCCAACGTCACACTGTTACTTTGGGTAAACGATGAATTTGACGGTATTTGGATTTCTTGTGGCTTACGGCGTCGATTCAGGAGCTGTTATGGCGGCTTCGGTTTTTATAACCATTCGGATATTATGACCAAAATGGTCTGGTCCCAAGGTGGTCATATTAAGCGGCGTCTACTGTATTAGATAAATCTATTTGCTATTTATTAGTACTTCACTTTTTGTATTTACGTTGATACTGCTTTGCGGTCTTAAGTCACTCTATTCTAAAGTCATCTAACAGCTGAAGAGGTTTTCAGTTTAATGTAGATTTTGAAGTGACCAACTGCAGCTGGAAATCACCAAGTGTAGAAGATGCTGCCTTTGCAGTCTTCCAAAGAGAATCACGCGAGGTTTGTTGCTAAAATAAGATGTCTTTTAGGTTAAGCACAAGACTGCCATGTCGCGGCAGTGGGCCGATGATCGAGCCGCCACACAATGTCGCGCTTGCAATCGTGGATTTTCGTTGACAGTGCGGCGGCATCATTGTCGACAGTGCGGTGAGATATTTTGCAATGAATGTTCGTCGCGTTCTGCGACTGTCGCGTCGTCGAAAAGCCCGGTGCGGGTCTGTGAAAAGTGTTACGATGAACTGCTTACCGCCGGGTGAAGAAGCGCCGCCGAGCCAGTTAGAAACAATTGCGTGCATCAAGGCACCGCAGTCATTCTTGACAAAGGAATTTGAAATAATATAGTAGAATGTGCTGAAAATGCAAAAGTAAGGAAGTTCTGTTTCTAGATTACGCTATTTCATATTTTATTTCACGATCACTGTTAATCTTATGAAGGTGTCATACACGTCAACGTTAACCCCATGCATGGCATCAGCGCAAAGAAAATAGTATTCCTCCTGAATTTTTCCTCATCCTAATTGCCTGTTTGCTAAAATATATTAATGGAGTTTTTGAATTCATAATGCACAAAATGTTGAAACGTATTTCACTACAAGAACATATTTCTTTAAAACTATGAATTTTCCTCACCAAACATTAAAATACATTACTTCTACATGTAATTCACTGATCAGGCAGACAACACGAAAGCAACTTAGATGGTTATTGCTTTACAGACCCAACGATTAAAACAAGGCTTTATGCTGTAGCATGTTTCATTGTTCTTGGGTCTTTGTGTAGATTTTACCCATTCAAAATTTCTTTAGTGCTTACCTTTGATTTAAGACTCACCTTCCATACAAATGCTCTGTCGACATTTTCTTCTAGTAGCTCGTCTACCTTCTCTATCGTTTTGCTTCTATGTTCCAGAAAAACCTCCTTTTTTTTCATCACAACTGGGTGCGTTAGAGAATTTTTATGAGGGATGCAAATGAAGGGTAGTAGCAATTCTCTTACAGTATAGCAATAGTTTAGAATTGCAGAGCTTTTAGAAGAATGTATTTGGAGACCGGATAAGGAAGAAGCTCACCTCCTCCCCGCTGACATGTGTATGGAACAATGGTGATAAATTTACTGCATACACAAAATGCATTTAATCTCGACTTGTTGTCTTGGAAAACTTTTTTTTGTTGCGAAGTAATGTGGAAGTTGCTGTTTGTAGCTGTTTAGCTAGCCTGGTGATTTCTAACCATTTTAACAATGCTTCTTGATTGCTTGGCAATTGAGAAAATATGTTGCTGGTGACCTTCAATATCTTTTTCTGCTTCACAATCTAGTGCTTATCATCGATATGTATTTTGCGAAGATAGGTAGTTTGTTAGGGGATGCATAACAAGCATTGAGTAGGGTGGAAAAAGGGAATTCCTGGTTAATTTGAACTAACTAAAAAAGCTCAACTATTTATTTTTTCCTACCATCAAATATGGCAATTTTTATTTTTAAAATGTTTAAATGCTGTGTTGTTACCGTATGTGTTATGTCAAATTTTACTTTTATTGTCGTGGGGTTGGCTTAAGAACTACAATAAGTAAATGTTGATAATTAAGAGTAGGTTTTTATCGATTGCAATGCAGTCAGAAAGTAGCTAGAAGGCAAACAGTCATTCTTAGGAGCTTGCCTTTTCATAAATGCCTCATTTTTAACGTCATCGCTTTATTTTTGCTAAGGCGAAAGCCAAAGCTATATTTGTCTGTTTTCATGGATGCATAAGTATTTTTATATATTGGTGGTTGTGTTTTGTGTATGGCTTGCCTGGTCTGAAAAATGAAAAGGAGGTTGGTAGTAAACGGAAAGTAGAAACATGTGAAGGAAAGATGAAGGAATGTAGCTTGACTCGAGAAAATGAAGTAGAGCAAAGAATGACGTGGGGGTTGCTAGCTTACCTTTGCGCCAGAAAAGAAAGTGGCTTTTGCATATTTTGTGTGATGTTTGCTTCCGCTACTGCATGGTGAAAAATTTATGTCTAACTGTCATTGTTCAAGAAATGTTTAATTCAGTTTTTGTCACCTGCATTTTAATTAGCTGCTATTGCGACATGTTGCGCTGGAGGATGGTACTTGGTAGATGCGCTCTCCTCGAATCCTTGCCTTTTTGATCTAAAATTGCCATCTTTTTGGCAGTTGTGAGCTATAGCGCCATTCACCAAACCGAATTGATTAATGACAAGATCACAAAACATCGTCACTTTTGGTTGTTTTATTTCTAATGTGCAGTTACTAGATGACGTTGAAGCAATACCACCATACCCTTTCATCGTTGTCTTGTATGATGTATTAGAGATTGTAACGTAATTCATATTTATTTTTATATTGTCAGCAGTTGTATTGCTTGTCATTAAATAATCACGGTTGGCATCAAGCATTTTTCTTTTTACTTTTTGTGGTAGAGGTAGCACAAGAAGACATTTTGAAGTTTTTCTTCGTCCAAAAACATATTTTGGGTTTGTTAAGAGACTAATATATGACTGTTTGTTTATCCACAGTAATTTTACTTAAATTAAGTCATTATTATTCTTGAGATGCCCTTTTGTGGGAGAGCAGTTGAATAATCTTAAAATTAATCACTAAAAAGAAATATCCAACCAATTGTTCAGTAGTAGCTGATGTGCAATCCTTTTACTGTTTATTATGTAATTCACATTAAACCAGTCGCAAAGAATCTGAAGCTTATATGGTTGTTGTGTAATTTAGGTTTGAAATAAGGAGCAGTAGATGCTGATCAGTTTATTGCTTGATCGAAAAAAACTTTTGGTTTCGACATACTTTCAAGTGATATTTAGTAACAAGTTGTAGAACGTTCAATGCCAAGTTCTTATTATTGCATCGTAGTTGCGAGACAGATTCGCTCAGTTATAAGAGTTTCCAATGTCACGAAAACAGCAGTACCGGTAATCTGGGATCAAAAATTGTGTTGGTGCTCTAGTATTTGAAGCGTTACTTTTGATCGTAATCCTATGAACAGCATGCTAGGTCTAATGTATCCATGTGCAGCCTGTTTAACTGGCGGGCCAGATTCATAATTTTAAGGGTCAACAACACTAATTTCTTGAGAAGAAAATTTAAGTATCGGCATCTATTTCCTAACGTAGATTATTTGGTAAACAAACGAGAATGGACCAAAGGAGGTTTCCAGAAGTTGATTCTCTAAAACAGGGTTTTCACTTTCAAAAGCAAAACCTGCATTTGGAGGAATAGCTCTCGTATCGCGCACAACGACAGTGGGCCACATGTTGCTCATTCCTGGGCACATGATTGAATGGCAACAGCGGTGTAGTTGTGTGCTCAGGCTATTGAGGCCTTTTCACTATCTAATTCCACATTACTTGTATTGCTGAACGTCAAGCAGATGATATGTAAATAACATTGTAAATGTTTTCTACATGGCTCGACATCGGTAGTTTACTTCAGTTTACCGACTACAAAGTGGATGATATACGCCATGGCACCGCTTTTAATTGTGAGTTAAGGAACAGTTAGCTTACCGCAAAATATACTTTTGGAGGCCTTGCATGATCCTTTATCGCTATGATTTACGCTTACACAATATGAATTAGGATGCATTAGAAACGCAAACTGCCTGGACTCGTGAAACGCCCAAAATTTGTCGGAAGGCTATCTAGTTCCAAATTTTTCGTTATATAATAATTAATGCAAGCTTGCTGAAAAAGGTTCCAAGCAAACGTCATTGCTTTAGTTTTTAGCAAACAAAACTTTTGTTCCGACTTGTCAGAACCACAAAATAAATTTGTTTCGTAACTATCGCTAAAATTTCACAGCTAGACCTTAATTGTGTAGGCGTAAATCTAGAAGGTCTCCAATCTTTTTTCCAGCTCATCCCCTTCCCAGCAATTTTTATAATGAGCAGAATATACCGAAAAGTAGCAACGAAAGCAAAAAAAGCCCTTCTGTATAACTTGATCGTCAAGAAAAGGTCTTTATTTTGAAGATGAAAATAGTGACCAGGCACACTCAAAATATGGAATTCTAATAGAAGACTAACGGCACAATCCCCACACAGCTTCCACTCTAGCACAAGACCAGCAGTGCTTGCGACACCCCTACGCGCGGACTGGCAATTGGTAAGCTGACCAGACGTACAGTTTTGAACAGGACAGTCTTTTTTGGGGGGTTTTCAACCGTTCCGTCGCTTCAATAAATATCCTAGTATTGTCCTTTCAGCAAAAAGTTGTCATTGTAACAAAAAAATGGAATCATCGTTTTGTTGATATTGAGTTGCACTTTTTGGTTTTAATCAGTTGGATCTCTGTACATGGTATACGTTTTTGTTCAGTCCGGTTTGTTCCTCTACAAAAGGAGAAGGCCTTCATCAAGTTTCTGAGAGGAGAATAAGCAAATGCCTAAAAAAATTATGCAACAGCATTTGAATGAATGATAACCACCACCATTCCGCCAGAGTTGCGAGAAATTGAAAATGAAAAACTGGCCCATACAAATATTTTGTGAACCCGAATAAAAATGTTTGCATGTACCAGTTCTTCATTTTCAATCATTCGAGTTCCGCAAAAAGTCTGATTTCTTAAAGTTTGAATTCATAGCCCTGGTTAAGACCAAGATGATTAAACGCAAGGCCAATACATCGAAAAAACGATCTTAAAACCAAGGACCGGTGTTAAGACCTAGACCAGAGCAAAAATTGACAGCATTACTCAGTTAATGAACTCAAGCTCAATCGATGTTATTTCGAGTTCTAGATTTTTATTTTTCGAGTTTGGCCAAAAAGACCGAGTTCTTCGAATTTGAGCTTGCAACTCTGACCGCCGCTAATCACAATCGACTCAATTAAAAATCAATCAGTTTGTGTTGGTAAAATTTTTTCACCTAGCGAGTAAAACTTTTACAATATTTTCCCGGGCAAGTGCGCTATGCTTCATGACGTTGTTAGCTGCAACGTGAAATATGAGTGGAACGTATGACGTCACAACAACTGATTACCACTTACATCAAAAATACACACAGCGTACAGTTTTCATATTTTGCTTGTGAAAAAAACTTGAGCAATAGCAAACAGTTTTATGCTAGATTATATTTAGGGCAGAAGAAGAGGCTTAACAGTTTAGTCAACTCTGTAGGATCTGGGCTACGACACCGGTAGGCTACCCAGGGACGAATTTAAGGTGCACTTGCCTCAGACCCCTTTTTCTAAGGGCCCTCTGTTTTTGGAGAATATTGCTCAAGTCGATACATTGACCCTTACATTTTAAACCTCACTTGTTTAAAAATTTAAATGTATAAAAATGCAAGACGGTTTGACAGTGTCAAGGTGTTTTAGATTTGCTGCTCCACAGACTTATCCCTTCATTTGAGCTTTGTGAGACCAAATTGTCTTTTTTGTATTATTTAGCGTGCACGTCAAGAGTAAAGAACCCACATTTTGCATCAAATGCAACCCCGTGGAGGTTTTTGCCGAACGTACAACAGTCCAACAGAAGTAGCTGGCTGGTAAATCTTGGTCACTTTGGGGCAGTGATAGATTACAGCAAGGAAATTAGGGGCCTGAGGCAAGAATTTATAAGGGTCCCCTCATTGGTCAGGGAGCCTACCACTTGGAGACCTTGCTTATTCTTTTAAAGAATGCTTTCATTTAAAAGGTCTGGAATATGGATTAGTGTTCTGTAAACTAGAGCTTCCGCCCTACGTTTGTAAATAAAGATCGTTTTTGTCAGGGAGTAGTAGCAATTATATACCTAGGTACCTGAGCTCTGCTGGGCATAAAAAAATCCCTTTCCTGCTCTGTATCTCCTGCATCTATCCATGTCGCACAATTAGCACTTTCCTGTTTACACTCATTCACTAGTACAGGTAGCGAGATCTCCGATAGCACTACACCACTGGCTAACGTGTCCATCACATGCAATTTCCTGTCTGCTTGCGAGTTGTATGTTAACAAGAAAAGTGCTGTAGTCTATTTGATTCAAAGCAACGTACGCAATTGCCCGGCCTTCAAAGTAAAAAGTATGGCAACTAAGTGGGATTCGAACTCATGGTTTTGCATCAAAAGTAAAACAACGTAAAAAAAATTTTTCCGTCCGAATCAAAAAGAGATGTCAGAAGTGGGATTCGAACCCACGCCTTCATACGAAGACCAGAACACCCAACCACCGCATCGCGGCGAAGAACGATTGTTCTTGAGTCTGGCGCCTTAGACCACTCGGCCATCCTGACTTGTTTAAATCATGTGCAAATTCTTGTTTTTAAACATGCGTACATTACCAATTCAACAACATTTTAAATTTTTGAGACAAATTTGTTTTGAAAATGTTGGTATTGGTGAAATAGTTGCATTTACTGTTCAATTTTACAATAATTATGAAATACGGTTAAAGTACTTTGATTGTGGGCTCAGCTATTTAACAAATTAGGTACGAAGAAGTGATTGGTTAAGCGTGACGAGCTGTGACGTGAAGTCGACGTGTAGCATTTGTCACGTGTTCAAAAATTACTCAAGCGATTCATTTAAAATGAAGTCATTTTGGGAGCAAGTTACTGAGCGAAAGTCACTAGTGTCTTGCATTACTATTAGCCGGTTGTGTTTAATTGATTTATATCGCATTTTAAGTGGTTAGAATTTGGCCGAAATTTCAGAGAATTTACTTTTGTTACAGTGATAAGGAGATTAGTTGTGGTGTGATCAAAAGTCAAAGTTTGAATTGTTAAAATTTCAATTGTTGAAGCTGTTCACTACAAGAAAAACTAAGCCTGTTTATTGTGAACATCAAAAAATTTCCGAAAACCAGGTTGCATATACACCATCAAAATGGGAGGTATGCTTTATGCTTGCTAGATTATTTATGTCATTAATTTATATGCTAGGGTAACTTGTGTGGCATCCAGTACTAATGCCATTCTTTTTTTTCAGTCAAATTTCTTGAACTTATTAAGCCATTTTGCGCGTTTTTACCGGAAATAGAGAAGCCTCAAAGAAAGGTGAGAGACTGGATGTGGTCTACGTGAGTGTGCATTAAATTAAGGAAGTGACTATTGTGCTGTTGATGGCATTTTACCCTTGTAGGCTATTTTGCTGTCGCCCTTCATGGGTCTTGAAATGGGCATATGTGCTACAGTTCTGGTGGTAAATTCGTCATGTAGACAGTGCAGCTGCCTTCAAATATGATAGTTATAAGTTTGAATCTTTGCTGGCAGGGTGCTTAGACAAAGGCAATGCACACTTGGACACAGTATGTGAATGTAAGGGAAATGTACACTGGGGGTACAATTTTTTTTAATTTATCACAGAAATTGACCAATTAGAAATACCATAAGTCACGTTTTTATACATCATTAACATTAACCACTCATATGTTTAATGGCAAAATAGCCACTACCTTAAATTAAGCCACAAACTGTTAAACTTTCAAAGTTTAATGTCACTGCTTTGGATTCAGTGAGATAATGATCTGTGATATTGATAGTATGGTACTACACAGCTGTGGTGGGCACCTGTTTAACAGCGCTATTGCTTGTCAACAAAATTTTTTATCAGTACTACTATTATCTGCTAAACACTTTCAACGTAAGTGCAACAAATTATTGCCAGCCTTTTCCAAACACTAGCAACCACTATTTCACTATAAGCAGTGGTTGCAAGCTAGCATTTCAATCAAAATGCTGCTTTGTAAAGTGAAAACAGTAATTTTTTCTTAAATTACATGAGAAAATACTAGCATATCAGTACATAACACCAATAGAAGCCAAAGCAAGGCCAAGACAGCAGGAAAAAACTAATATTTATTACATTAAAGCTGTTAAAAAAAGCAAGCATCTCAACATGTTCATCACTGAGCCCAGATCATTTTGGCTTCAGTACATACTTTCCAAGTAAAATGAAGCGTTTCACTGCTGCACTGGAAAGCATGGCAGTATTATCTTTTTAACCAACTTCATTAATGACATATTAAAGAGCAGCACAGCAATTGCTTTGGACTTGTATCCCTCTTGAAAAAGTCATCTGAGAGCTTCTCACTGCTGCTCTCTTTTGTGACTTCTCTGCTCTTTCCAAGAATTTTTCATGAAAAGATGTGTTAATAGCTTGTAATTTTTGGATCATTCTGCACTTACAAAACAGCAATATTTTTATTTCCAAGAGGTAGACTTGGCACTTGTGTAAACTACCTTTTGAAAAAACTAGTGCTATTGTACAGGGTGTCCGAAAAGTTACTGTGCAGTAGAAAATATTTTTACAATGCCCTGTTTTGTGACTCAATATTTATGCACTAATATGAAAACAAGTTGCTCATTATAACAATTATTTGTAAGCCAGTTAAATGAGACTGAGCTGAAACAAAGATGGTTCCAACCAGACGGAGCAACTGCACATACTGCTCATACATCACTAAACTTTTTGGAAAGCTTCTTTGCTAACCGCATGATTTCACATGACATTTGGCCTGCTAGATCTCTGGATTTGACTCCTTTGGGTTATTTTGTCTGGGGTGCACTGAAAAGTCAAGTGTATGAGAATAATCCCACAATCTGGGAGAGTTAAACACAACAATTATCTAATGCATCCAACAGATAGCACTTGACATCTTGCAAGATTTATTCAATAATATGCAGCGTCGAGTGCAAAATGTCTTAATTTTAATGGAGGACAATTCCAGCATTTCCTTTAAACAAACTAGTACTGCAAACAAATGTAGCCTTTAATAAATAAAAATTGTATTGTCTATATGTTTTCTAATAAACTTTACTGTAAATACATTAAATTTTTATTTACCCATACTGTGCGGTAACTTTCCAGACACCCTGTATCAATAAAGTAATGCTTGCTGCTGTTGTTGCTTGTTCATGATAACAATAGTGGTGCTAAAGCAAATGCTAATGCAACACTAGCAGTGCTCACAGCAGCCATTTCTTTAAGCATTGCTAGTGCTTACCACTGCTACATGGTATGACACCCCTACTGATATTTTGAAAAATTTGGCTTGTGTGTCTGAGCAAAACTTTAAAGCTCACACTTTATGTTTCAGTCATGTTTTTTACCTACCATTTTGTGCTAAGACCCAACCAGGAGAGGATAGTCTTCCCCATTTTTCTGCCTTTCTGGGATAAAATTGCAATTGCATAAAGACTTATATTTTAATTTAAAAGCAACGTACGTGAACTAACACTGAAAATTTTTGTGAATTTGAATTATATATAGACTTTTGACCTCCCTAACACATTTAAGTTTAAAAGTGTATGCCTCATTAGTAGTCAGTGTCAATTGGTTGAACATAACAATTTCCCTCACAATCTCTTACGATTTTCTGTTTAATAACTTCTGGCTGTCATTGCTAATAGTGTGTTGTTCTAACTTTATTTTTTATGTTTAGATTCAATTTCGTGAGAAAGTTTTATGGACAGCAATCACATTATTTATTTTTTTAGTATGCTGTCAAGTAAGTTAATAGAATACCTTAATGCTTTTTATCAATTCATTTAATAACGCGTGTTGATAGTTACGTGGGGCTACCATCAAGAAATTATTGCTGCATTATCCTTCTCGAAATTTATGCCATACTGTAATTATGATGGGTACCACAAACTGCAATCAGTTGTAACAATTCTTTCGTCTTTGTAATGCATATAATTATTGTTTTGTTTATATTTTATTAGATTCCTCTTTTTGGAATCATGTCAAGTGATTCTGCTGATCCATTTTACTGGATGCGTGTGATTATGGCTTCAAATAGAGGAACACTTATGGAACTTGGTATTTCACCGATTGTCACTTCTGGATTGATCATGCAGCTTTTAGCTGGTGCCAAATTAATTGAAGTTGGAGACACTCCTAAAGACAGGTTACATATTTTTTCATTTTATGCAAGTGAATAAACTATGAATTCTCAAGTCAACCATATAGACATCAGATCATATCTTTTAAAGCTCGTGGTATAGCTTCTCATTAGCTTTTGAATTTTTGGTATATAGACTTATAATCCAGCATTACAACTTTAATTTTGGCTTGGCTTGTTTACATGCAATTACACATCATTGCTTCAATCAACACTGCTATTTCCTCTTACACTTGTGATGAACAAGATCAAATTATCATTTCTCTCATTTGTTTAGCAAACTTGGAGTAATTTCTGTTTTGTTGATTTTAGAGCTCTTTTCAATGGAGCACAAAAATTGTTTGGTATGGCAATAGCAATTGGCCAAGCCATTGTGTATGTAATGACTGGTATGTACGGAGAACCAAGTAGCATGGGAGCTGGAATCTGTCTGCTTATCATCATTCAGGTATGATGGTTCAATAGAGTGGTTGTGCGCAGGTGAATACCTACTTGGGTTCAAATTCAGTTTGAATTGCAGTATGTGACGCTTCATTGCATTATGTAATCAATGAAAGCTTCAATAAAAATGTGCCTTCGTTGTTGGCATCATAGCTCTGCACGATAAGATACTTGTTTTAGTTTATGAGGTTGTGAGTTAAATGCTTGCACAGCTTCTGTGTGGCTGTGCTTTCACAAAGATACTAGTAAACTATTTTGTTCAAGGCTGTTTGGCCCAATGATGTGCTGGTTAGATCTTGGGCTTGACAGCCGATAGACCTGAGTCGAGTTGCATTAAAGACTTTGACTATGGTATTCATTGATCCCATTCTGGGCACTCAGCAAGAGGAGTAATGTAGAGGGTGAAATCTAAAACTGAGTTACTCAGACATGACTAAAAAGAGTACAGTGAGTCTAAATGACCTGAGCAGAAAGCCACTGTTAGCGGTACAAGTTCTGGGCTAGAAGTCCATTACGCCAGCAGTGAGGTCGCTCTGAAGTAAATGGAAACACTTATTTAATGTATTTCAACAATGTTTTTATCTTACTGAAAATTTAAGTTAAAAAAACAAGCCATTCAGGCGCAGATATATCTGTTTGAATTAGAGATGTACCGATACCGCATTTTAAGCCGATACCGATACTACTACCAATACCAGCATTTATAGCTGATATTGATACCAATACCACCGATACTTATTATCTATTGAGCACCAGCAATAAAAGCTTTTGTAAGCAGTACCAAAGAATGTACTTAGTAAATCGAGCTTTTTATTGCATTTTGAATTTTTTCTAGGCATTTATCTATCATTATTCATTACAATATTATTGCAAATATACAAAAGAAAGTCAAACAAATTAAGCAGTACTTTTTTACAGCAAAATGCTAAAACAATGGATTGAATACTATTATTCAAAGAAAATAGGCTTACCTTACAAACACAAAAGGTTAAAAAATTAAAACAAGATGAGAAAGTAACAATGTCGTAACCGAAAAAAATAATAAACCTGACAACAAAATGAAAACACCTCGGCAAGTGAAAATTTTCCATAGACGTATTAGTAAAAAAGTATTAGCCAGATGCAGCTATTATCAAACAAACAGCACTCACAAGTCAAAACTAAAAATATACACTACTAAACTGCAGCTTTTCTAGCAAAAAATACACATTGGTAAGTCAAAACTGAAAAATGTGTTTACCATATTTAAAAGAATCAAAACCATTCACAAACTGCACACTCTTTATCAAATAAACTGCCTTCGTATTAAAGTCAAAACTAAAAACTTTCTCATCACGCCCTCCTCTCAAAAATTCATTATCACATAAATTGTAGATAACTTTTTTGGCATCAGTAGCTTTAACATTAAGAAATTTCCATACAATGCTTTTTTAGAAGTGATTTTCATTAACCACTGCCTCTATAGTTAAAAGAGAAACTGAAATTTATAGAATACTTTTAATATGTTTATTTATATAAACACAATATTGAGTGTTACACGATGTTTGGGTCCTGTTTGGAAGACCGCCCTCTCCCTTGTCATTATTGATACACTACAAATCGTTAATTATGTTACAAATGCAATCCAGTTCCAGGGGAGAACAAAAATTTTTTATATTTATTCTATGAAAAAATATAACAAAAAATTTTAATACTTATTTTGTGCTTAATAAGTATCGGTAGGTATCGGCTAAATTTAACCGATACCGATACTACTAACCGATACCATAAAAATAGGCCGATACCACCGATACTAAAATATCGGTACGTCACTAGTTTGAATTGCATGCAGTTAGTGTTTCCCCGTTCAACTTCAAGTATTTACATTTCTGCATCGATCTGCATAAGCGCTGGTGCAGTTGACATACTGTTTCTTTGCACATTTCCATCACAAGCACTTCAACCTGGCTCAAGTTTCTTGTTGAGCTATTTTACTATGTGTTGTAACTTTTTTTTTCGTTGCAGTTGTTTGTTGCCAGTTTAATTGTTCTGCTTTTGGATGAACTGCTTCAGAAAGGTTATGGTTTAGGATCTGGTATTTCCCTTTTCATTGCCACCAACATTTGTGAGACTATTGTATGGAAGGCGTTTAGTCCTGCAACTGTTAATACTGGAAAAGGTAATAATATATTATGACCATCTTGCTATCATCTCGTCACATGAAAATATAATTTATCATTAGCATCAGCATATACTTCATATTTTGCAAAATAAAAGATCATTTTGCTTGTATTAATGGGTGCAGTAGGAATGTTTTGATTTGAAAGCACAAGGTTGGGAGTTCAAAATTGAAGCTAGCATTTGCCATAAACAGTATCCAAAATTTAAGAGCATGCTTATCAAAGTGTGATGCTAAAGCACGGCGTTAGTGGGGGACGGAACGAGTCAACTTGCACATATCAGTAGCTTATCGTCTTTTCATAATATACTGCAGAGAAAATGATTTAAGCTACGTTGGTTTTGCCAGTGGTTTTCTTGTAATATTGGCTCTTTTCAGAGAAAAACTTGAAATCGTTTGATCGCTCATGTGGCAACACCTTCATAAACAGCTTTTAACACCTTGTGTAATAAGTTGTGTTTATTTTTTCTTTGGAAAGCCTGCGTTGTAGTACAAGGTGGAACATGATAATGGGATACATTTTGAATGTAGTTTTCTCTGGTCATAAAAAGGACACATAGTACTAAATGTATGTATTACATAACTGATACACTGGAGTTTTGCATTTTATCTGAGATTTGAATATTGTATTAAGTTTTTATTACTTTCAGGTATTAACGTATTTCAAGTATTTTATATTAATTCTTGTGACCTCATAATGCCATGGAATTTGCAAGAAATTGCATATGTGGTCGAAGAATATTTCGCTAGCCAAATATCATCGTTATAACCCCAAGAAAATTCCGACAGCAGTCTGGAAAGCAAAAGGCATCATCCCGAAAGGTGATCCTTCGTGCTGTTACAAATTTCCGAAATACAGCCAATGCCAGGAGGAGAAAATCCCTAAGTCGACCTCGAACATCTTATCTTCTAGTACGTGCTAAGAGACATCGAACTCTGGAATGATTTCATCGAGATGGTGGCCATCTCCAGGACGTGATGTTGAAATCTTAGATAACATGTAAAACTCCAAAGTTATGTTTAGTAAAAGTGTATCAGTTATGTAATAAATATGTTTAGTATTATATATCGTTTTTATAGTTTGAGAAAATAGCATTTAAAATGTCTCCCATCATTATGGTCCGCCCTGTTTTTAGAGCAAGATGTGTTCAACCTACTTCTTGACTGGCAATACTGCTGACACGGCATATTTCCACCGCGATCACCTTTGCCAAGCGGGTTAAAAATCGGCAGTAGAACTATTTCCGCTGTAAACAAACCTTTGTTATTTCAATTTAGGAACCGAGTTTGAAGGGGCTGTGATTGCACTCTTCCATCTGCTCGCAACTCGCTCTGACAAGGTCCGTGCTCTCCATGAAGCCTTCTACAGACAGAATCTTCCCAATCTCTTGAACCTTCTTGCCACAGTGGTGGTGTTTGCTGTCGTCATTTACTTTCAGGTAATTTCACATTGCATCTAACTTCATCTTCATTATTGAACCGGGCTTATTATGCCTGGTTGCTAAACAGACTAGCTGAAAAACGTCATTAAACAAGCGACGTGTCAACATGCAACACTCATTCATACTAAAGATTACTTGAAAACTTATTCTAAATTGTTATCTTAGGAAAAACGTGTGCTACACGCAGTTGAAAGTTGTAAGGAGTCTGGCTGCCACTGGCCACCTGTTTTGCATGGTGCACGATTGATGACGTTAAAAGCTTCAAATGGTAAACTACTTGCTCTAAAGCCTTGAACATCCTCACTATTACGTAGCGTACGCAGGAAAGCATTAATTTATTGTTTAGGGATTCCGTGTTGACCTTCCCATTAAATCTGCTCGTTATCGTGGTCAGCAAAGCAGCTATCCGATCAAGCTCTTCTACACTTCCAACATCCCCATCATCCTCCAATCCGCTCTTGTTTCCAACCTTTATGTCATATCTCAGATGCTGGCAGTGAGATTCAGAGGAAATTTTATCATTAGCTTACTTGGTGTTTGGGGGGTGAGTTGATGGTGCTGATTGTTTGTAAAATTGTTTTGCTTAAAAAATAAATACATAAATCACGTAATACAATTATTTCATACATGTTTTTGATTGGGTTTCGATGTAGAAAAGCAGTAGCTGGTTGTGAATTTACCTCAGAATCATAGTCTTGAACACTTGCGCGACTTACAGCCAAGTTGATTTTATAACTCAACTTAATTTTTATATTGGGCAAATTTTCTGTCATGTTGGTGTACCTCTTGCCGTCATAACTACGTTGTTAACACTCGCAAGCTTGTTGAAATGCATTTTAACGTCGGTTTTTGATTTTCCTTACATTTTATCCAGGATGTAGAAGGCGGTGGTCCTGCCCGCTCTTACCCCATCGGGGGGCTGTGCTATTACCTCTCTCCTCCTGAATCGTTCATGGGAATGCTGATGGATCCTGTTCATGCGATCGTATACATTGCATTTATGCTCGGCTCATGCGCTTTTTTTTCAAAGGTTAGTGCTGGCTGCTAGAAAAGTCTCAATGTTACTGTTGCAGTGTTAGTGACGATATTTGATTAATAGCACGATGAAATTGTGGTGTCATGACTTGAATTGCTGAATCATCTACCTTCCTTGTTCCATCGCTGCAAATGAAAATTAGGCTTTCTATCATTTACAATAATTTCGAGGCGTGGAGATATGCAGATTGCAGAGCCATGAGCTGTGGAGCTGTAGCTGCAATGAATTTCTACTTTGGATTATTATATTATAGTCAATGCTGTTTGTCGTAATTCCAAGTGAAAATTGACAGTTACAGAGGATTCAAAAAACTAGATCTGCTATTCCTATTTCACTGCAAATGGGAACTGAAGTAGTGAAGTGTCAATCGAAGCATAGAAATCAATCTCATTCTTTCGCAGACGTGGATTGAAGTATCCGGCTCGGCGGCGAAGGACGTTGCAAAGCAATTGAAAGAACAGCAAATGGTGATGCGAGGACATCGAGAGAAATCTATGATTCATGAACTCAACCGGTTAGTTGGCGCACCTATGCCGCTAATTGTCAGCTTCACATTTCACTTTTTCTGTAATATTTATCTTTTAGATACATTCCAACTGCCGCTGCGTTCGGTGGTCTTTGCATCGGTGCTCTGTCCGTGATGGCAGATTTCATCGGAGCTATTGGATCCGGTACCGGGATTCTTCTTGCTGTTACTATTATTTACCAATACTTTGAGATCTTCGTTAAGGAACAAGCCGAAGTTGGTGGTATGAGCACCCTGTTATTCTAACGGCACAACTCTGAAAGACTGCTACCACTGCGTTCGGCGCGCCATCTTGCGTCCGTTATTCGATGTTTTAAGAAATTTATACTACATTTGGTTCAAATTTATTTGCAATCGGCTATGGCCAGCTTCTGCACAACTGATATTTTCATGTAGATTTATTGTAAGGTAGTATTATTGTGGTGGAATTCTAATGTCGGGTTCTTGCTCTTGCTGGCGGTGACGATGGTTCAATTCATGGATAAGGTTTTGACAGTTTAACAGTCTTATCGACGTTATGTGCTAGATATAAATGTTTATCTGTGCATCTTTTAGAGAATGATATAATTGCGATTCTAAAGTTTAATGACACCACCTAATCTTCAGTGGTATGCAAAATACATGCGTTATCATAGCAAGATTTGTCGCATCGTTTACTTATGAACTGGCCGAAATAAATTTGGTGTAATTTGCGAAGTTAACTGCATCGCAAGCTGATTTTAATCCAGAAAGAAATTACGTAGGAGAGAGAGAGAAAAGAGATTTACGGATAGCAATCTCCAAAACTTCAGGGACGGCGATTTTGTTCAATTCGCATATTGAATTAATCTTGAAGTTGTAGAAATAATCATAATATTTGTAGTTTTGAGAGCCTATTAGCACTTTGTAATTGGTAAAGCCCCGCTTACAGGGATAATTAACAAATCGCATTTTTTGTTTTCGTTGTCACGATTCGTTAAATCGTACAAGTGCGCTTATATTTCCTGTTATACCAGAAAGCAATTAAACTATTTGATACAAGTAGTCAATTTCACGCAACGGCGCGTTTAAATTTGTAAGGGAGCTTAACAAATCGCAGCGACGAAAAGATGATAAAACAAACGATACGATTTATTAATTATCGCTTCATACGGGGCTTAAATCAAAGCCAAGTTTGGTAGCACTCTACTAAACATGCAGCTGTATTAATGAAAACTTAGGTCGGTTAATTTTGATGGGATAAAATGACTTCTATTGAATTTCAATCGGGATTTTCCGTATATTACTGTATTAGCTAGTTTTCACGTAGCTGTCGTTTTTGATGAGCATCCGTGAAAAAGGCAAACCTAACACCACATGCAGTTGCGTTAATATTACCAACATGCTTCAATGAGCATATGGTGGCCCGAAGTAATCTACAGTATATTACTATGACACTACTGTTAAAGATAGAAGTACGTCTTCGTTTGCGTTCAGTTTCGTCCACGTTCTTTACGCGTGCGTTTTTCTTATGAAAATTCTCGTCTGCACAGCATGTATGGACACGGTATACGCATGATCTCGTTTTCTAAAAACTGAGGAAAACGTAAACGCATTTTTCTTTCGCAAGTAAGTGGAACAGTGTTCTACCAAAAAAAAAACTTATTAAAGTCGCCACACAGCAAACGTTTTCCGGTTTTGCACGTTTTTTCGCTCTCAAACATCTTTCTAGATTATTTCCTTCCGCTCAGACATTTAAGTGGTGCTTTAAAGCATATGGTGTTGTTGGAATATCCAATTTTGTCGGCAAAGTACGTACCAAAAAAGTAGGCTTTACTTCCTTTTTTGCGAAGACATAAAAAGATTTTTGCGGACAAAAATGCTTGAGAGGAAAAAACATGCAGACGACTCAGATAATAACCTTTACATCTGCCAATGTTTTCCATTTTATATTTCTAATTTACTCGTTCTCCTTTCGTCCACAAACTGTGCAAACTTGCCAGGCTAAGCTGATCTTGAGTTGACTATAATTTTTCTTAAGGCTTGTTTGGATGCGGTTGTAAGAGAAAGTTTAGAATGATTTTAAGTAGGGTTACCATATTTTGAAAAGCAAAAATCGGGACATTAGATGACGAATTTTCACGGGACGAAATTTATGGCTCCACCAACGTTTTTTTCAACAAAAGCGGGACGGTGAGATGCGGTTGCAGGCTTGATTGACGGGGCAACGGTGCAGATCTGAAAGCAAAGACGAAATTTGGGGTGATCTCCAAAAAAAAAAAAGGTCATCGCCTATTAGTTCCACGTTTTGTGTCATCTTCACGCCCAAAAGTGGGTAAATGTCGTTACCGGGCAGGCGTGGACCTTTTTTTTTTTGTAGATCACCCCAATTTTTGTCTGTGTTTTCAGATCAGTACCCTTGCCTCCACAATCAAGCCAGCAACCGCATCTCACCGTCCCGCTTTTGTAGGAGGATTAATTGAAATGTCCATAAATTTGGTTAAATCCGTTGTGTTTCACTGAAGCAAAAAGCGGGATTTGCGATCAAAAAAGCGGGACAAGGCCTCAAAAAGCGGGACGTCCCGCCTAAAGCGGGACGTATGGTAACCCTAATTTTAAGTGTATTACTCGCGCTCTATCTCACTTCTTCATGAAAAGACGATTTTTCAGGGAAGAAAGTAACTTCAAATATTCGAATATCTTTTATAAAGCTTGTTTTGTTTCAGCATAGATAGAAGTAGTTAATCATGACAACTAAATTAAGCAAGCTTTTCTTAATATTACAGCCACATTTTGCTGAAGTTAATTATTGAGCTTGTAGGAGCTAGGTCAGTCTATGCAAAACAAGTAGGCTAGGTTCTGCAAACACATTCAGAGAGTATTGTGTGGTGTTGTAATCATACACTATAAAAAATATCGAGGGTATGGATGATTTAATCTGAAATTTAGAACTTTATAGAATGCCAAAGACAGCGGAGAAAAACAGACGTAGGAGCCCCTTCAATTATGCTAATTGATGCATCTGTGGAAATAAAAACCGGTGATTCCTTTAGGTTGGTCGCAAAATCATAAGGCATTTGTTACGTAACTTCAATTTAAAGTGTTCAAAGTTAAAAAAATTTGAAGAACGAGGATTAAAAGAACTTTTGCGCGCGGGTTACGATGCTCCTTCACCAAGTCTAGATCTGGTTAAACACTTTTTAAATACAGTAGATCATTTTTATTAACTATCGCCAGAAGAGGTAAATTTGTTGCGTAATTTACATACAGACATAGCTTATTCTCTATTAATTGCAATAAACTTATTACTTTCTGGTGAGAAAACAGGCTTTTTAGCTTACTGAAAAATATGACATCAGAAACCCACAGCAATTAAAAGAAAGGAAAATAGCTGGAGTTGATTGATTTACTAATTACAAGGAGATATATATTCTTTCTTCAGTTTAAGAAATCCAGAGCCAGGAGTTTTTTGAGAGCAGCCAATTTTAATCCAACAAAGGTTTACCATTCCTTTACACTCCTATCAGGTGTGATTAAAAGATATAAATTCAATGGGAACCATTTTCAGAGCATTGACGAAACTGGTACAACAACTACGCAGAAACCGGATTATGTAATCCAAGCAGGTTGTTGCTATAACATCAGCAAAACGATTTCACTAGTCGTTGTTGCGTGCGCCGTGCAAGTTCTGGGAAAGAATATTCCTCTTTTTTTCGTGTTTCCATGTAAACGCTGTAAAGGTTGCTTTGTGAGCAACAATATCCATGGTTCCACAGGAAGTGGAAATCTCGGGATGAATGTAAGAAGATCTGTAAGCATACCCATTATTGCAGGACTTCCTGAAGCACACTAGAGCAAACAAAAAACAAAGTGCTACCACTTTTAGACAATCATCACTCACACATTTCTTTTAAAGCAATCGGTTACTGCAGGGAACATGGAACCGAGTCTTTAAATTTTTCCCCGCGCTGCCGAGGTGAGCTCCCTGCCTCCAACTCCTTAACCGCACAATTTATGGTACTTTGAAGGAGCTTGTCAATACTGCATTGAATGCATCGATGAAAATGAATCCTGCAAAATCTAAGACTACTTATGACATTCCAGTAAGAGTTATAACTACGTTTTCACCGGCCATGACTCCAAAAAATATTCTGTCTAGTTTTGAGATCTCCAAAAATATTCGATCTAGTTTAATGGGCAACTAAATTCTGATATCTTTTAAAATGGCGATATTGCTTCTTCGGCTGTAACTAATCGACTTTAACAACCCGAAGAAGACCCAACTTTCCGGGTATTGCCCTCATTGCCAGAAAGTGTAATGCACCAAGAGATGTGAGTTCGGAGCAAAATTTCAACCGTGCATCTATGGGGCGTCTGTTACCTGCTTTTTTAGCGCAATCACACCAGCTTATCTACCCACAGATAGCTACACTGTAATGGCTGAGATTGCCCATCCAATAGATATTTAAAGTCAGTCAGCTGTGCCAAACAAGTCGAGTTCAAATTCTGCCATTTTGTTAGAGCCAGCTTATTAGCGCCTTTTACCAAAAGCATGACCAAGAAATCATTAAAAAATAATCGGAGAAAATGTCGCTCAGAACTATTGACCAGCTCCACCTTTAAAAAAGCTTTTCGTAAAGAAAAAGAAAACAAAGCAAAGCAAGTAAACAGCAATGGATTTTGCACAGACAAAAGAAAAATCAGAAAAAAAATAAAAAAGCCAAATAAAAAATTATTGGAAAAGCTGAATGAAGACACATTGCCATGCGAGGATGACAAATTTTTTGCGATATGTGGGATACTTACAGAAACTCTAAATCTAATAAAAAGTAAACAAAATGGTGTTATTGTGAATTTCGTGCTCACAAGGCATGCACAAAAGATGAGAAAGATGAGTTCCGTTTGTCTTTCAGCATTGCGATTCTACGAGCGTAATTAGTTAGCTTCCAATGCCAATCTGGTTGTAGCAACCCACCTGCATACAACGAACATTTGTAATTAGGTGTACGATATATTTTCTAACCATATTTTGCGTGGTGAAGTAAAGGTAATAGCTTCTTAACAGTTTGTTTTAATTCGCTTGATGAAACAATAAAATTGGTTTGCATCAATGGTTTTCAATCTTTTCATGTCCATGGCTCAGTTTTGATCGGTAAATCATGTCGTGGCACACTTTTTTAATTTTTCATTGAAAGCGAACGTTTTTGGGGAATCCTCTGCTGACTTATCGCTTTGAAATCCAAATTTTCGCATACTGGGCTTTAAAAAAGATATTTTTTCATTCGAGATCGACTTTTTTGGTGTCTATATTTTTCCCCATATCGGACACCAAGCAGTGCCCCATTCGAATTTGGACCATGGCTCGTCGGTTGAGATCCGTTGATTTATACCTAACGTAGCCTATTGATTCGTCAAACGTATTTTTTTACAGCATTTGTCAGATGTCTCATCCATCTCCATCCATAGTTACAGTCATTCCAACAACTGGTTATGGTTGTAACAGTGTCCGGAAAATTCGCCGTAAACAAGTTTGCCGTAGGAAAACGCGCCTCAGGAATTTTCGCCTAATAGGCGAAAGGCAGTGTACACCGAAGGGGCAGGCCCGGTATGTAAATGTACGGGGCAGCGTACAATGGAAGAGAGTGTACAGGGTGGGGGGTGCAAAATTTGAGGCGAATTTTCCTAGAACCGGTTGTAACAGTCGTGACCACTATTTTACCATCAATTTATCGGAAAGCTAGTAATGATATAAAATAGGTTTTGCAGCCAATTTGTAGCTTTTACGTGCAAGTAATGTCTGTAAAAAGTAGAAGGTAAAACAAATGTTTGAAAAGATATGATTTTAAACAAAACGGGAATAGAGTAATTCGTAAGACAAGTTTTTAAGAGATTTAGCTAATTTTTCTCATAAAGTAGCGAAGCACCGCAAGTTATATTTTGCTTTCCTGTTTTCTGCTTTCTTGCTGAGTGTTTTTACTTTGTTTATACAGCAAATTTTTTTCATGAAAGCCCTATACACTTGGTTTGTCATAATCCGCAAAAATGAGTAGCTAACTGTGTGATAATTTCAACAATTTCCTTTTTCATAGATTTTGTTAAAATTTGGTTTTTAAAGCGACTCTTACACACCTGTCAAATTGTTCTTTTTTCTTGACCGCGTTTGGAAATACGAGTATTTCTATGCAATATCTCGTAGATCTATGCAATACCTAGCAACTGCTCCAAAATATTTTCTGCTTTCAACTTTTTTTGATATTTTTCCTTGTTTCGTTTTCTTCTTGAATTTACGAGGCGTATTTGATTTCCTAACAAGTTGATGTTGGTAGATTAAGGAGAGCCAGTTGATTCATTTACCTCTACAAGCTATAATCAATTTGTCCCATTTTCATCATGATATCAAAAAATCAAGTCTAACAATTTGCCGAAGATGCTAGTAGCACATCAATGAGTCATATAGAACACTTAGAAAAGCTAGGCTATATCTAACTGAATGTTTGTGATTAGTTGAAACAGTAAACGTTGAAATTAGTTGACACAATATGTTTCCTTACCGAGGGTTAAAAACAATGAAAAGCAATCTACCTCTGAAAAAGAATCTCACGTAGTGTGCGATAAGAAGGCATTGTTATGCACCACTTAAAGTCGCATTTTTAATGTTAGCGATATTTTTATAAAGTTATAGGGATGGATCATCTTACCGCTCGACTCAACTTGCCTGACTTCCCGTTGCTCAGTTTATTTAACTACTGCCGGATAGTCTTCCTCCATTCTAGCCCTTATGCTTACGCATTTTGCAGTATATAATTGTAGAATATCATTACAACTGAATTTCAAAATAATAAAATTTTTTCACTGGAAATTAAGGATCTTACGCAGAAAGAACGCTTAAGCCAGGCTTTTTCTAAAATTGTCTAAGCCCAACTTAAGTCATCGATTTCGTATGCAGAAAGAAGTTTTAGCGTTAAGCCTGACTTAACGACTTGTTGAAGTCAGCTTTTTATAAGTCACCGTTGTAGATGGATTAAATCGAGACTTATGAACGCAATGAGGCAAAACCCTAGTGATTGCATTGCTGTTGCTAAATTTTGGCAATGGGCCCCAGGTAGCTTAAATTAGCAACACGGTTATGTAGCATGCTGTACCACTTTGACCAAAGCTTTTTGCAAACAACAACTTCCATTTGTATCGCACCATAATAACGTACAGCGTGTTACCTGCCAACATGACGCCACAAAATATATCATATTGAACGGCAACCTCATAATCCTTTCATAAGCTGGGTTTTCAATAATAACAACGTAATAGTACATTAAGCCGGGCCTTCAAGTCTCGTTTGAGTTTAGTTTCTGCATACCACCAAGCCTCCCTTTGCAAGCTCGGCTTAAGCTCGACCTAAACTAAGTCTGCTTTCTGCGTAAAACCCTAAATGTTTTATGAAAACATTAAGGACAGGGAGAAGGCCTTAATTAGATTTTACAGTTTTGCAATGTAAACAGTCACAATAGAGAATGGGTGTTTACAGTTAACTTTTTCTTTATAAACAATGAATCGCAGACATAGCCCTTGTTTTGATCAAAAGCGCATAATCACGGAACCTACAATGATTCGATTGTAAGTTATTTTTCAATTTTCGCTTTCAATGCATTCACACCAGACATATTGCCTGGCTTGGGACCACAACATTTGCTTATTATAACAGGTGTCTGAACGCGCAATTATACTGCAAAAGTGCTTCTGCTAAGTCAAGCACTTTATTTTCTGAACTCGAAAGAACTTAATAAATTTTCACAGGACTCGAACTCGCAAAAATGAAAATGTTGAACTCGAACTCGTAAAACAAGCTGAACTGGAACTCAAACTTAAACTCGATATAAAAATCGACCGAGTTCGCATCCCTGGTTTTTATAGAGAATCTTTTTATCGGATGTACGTGTAAATCTTTGGAATTCAGCCGCAGCATTGGATTGGGGAGATATGGTAATGCAAATACTTGGACAACTTTCTCGCCAAAATAGACTCAGTTTTATGAAGTTTGGGGGATAGCAGTTCATCTTCGTTTTTCTCGATCGCTTTCATTGATAATTAAAAGCAAACTGCTCGGTGGAAAGAGACCTGCCATTATTGTTAATTATAAGAGACATGCAGCAAAGTCTCAAAGTAATAACCTCTTTTTAAACATTTAACGATTGAAAGAAAAACTGCGAATGCATTTACAGTCAAAACCTTTTACGATAGAGGTTTCACCTCGGCTTATGTTGAACTTATCTGGTTTTCCTGCGATGATGTAGTGTCTATCCCCAGGTGGTAGCATAGGTACAAACGCGTTTATTCACTTCAACAGCACGATTACCAACAGTTTTTAGATTTCTTGGCTCTTCTGCTAGTAAGAAGATGTTAGCAATTGCTTTGGTCTCTAAAATTTTTACCGATGTGCAGTGACAATTCGTGTTCAGATTCGTTTCGAAGCCTTAAAACGTTGAACGCAATGAAAACATTTCAACACACCAGCACATTCGCGGTAAATTATTTTTATAAGACAATGCTTTGGTGTAATACACGTCACAATACAATTGAATATGCAAGAACCTGCTTCAAATGAAATACTACAGCGTGAGCATCAATTAACAGTGAAAATATAGTACATGCAAGCAAATGTGTAGGTCAATTGTGGAAATTTAATGACAACCTTTCAAGTAACAGTACATCGTATAAGCGAGCAACAATAAGAACAAAAAATAACAGGAATTTCGAAATAAGAAAAATAAAACCAAATAAACGTAAATCTTTCTTGGAGTACACGCGAAAGATACGATATCAAAGGTATAGATTTAAAAACAATTTTTTAAAGCCATTGTGTAGATTTTCGCTCTAGGAGTGGATCCTTTTTTAAAGGTTGGCATTCTTCCCAACTCATTTGCAAATGAAATTCTTTAGACAACCATAAATCAGCCCATTAAAAAATAACCTTACACTACCAACGAGCTATAAAAAACTTTGTGGACGAAATAACACCATTTGCCAGACATGGCAAATTAGCTAGGCATATAGCTTGAAACCGTTTCGAAAGCAAATCAATTTTCTGAGCTGTTTTTACAGAATACCATATTTACGCGCCTATAAGCAAGGCAACCAGGAGAAACCAAAATTTTTCATCCAAACGCCGACACTCTGTTTTTTGGTTCTCACTCTGGTTTCTCTAGGTGGTCACGGTACAAGTCGCATTTTGTGTGCAAAACCGTCTTCATCATGCCACGGGCGCGAACAAGCAAGATCAGGGACATAAAACTTTGTTTTGCAATGTAAGACAGCTGCAAGAACTATTCTAGCAAGTAAAAAAGAAATGCTGTTTTCAAGTGTTGTTTAGTGTAAACATACGCTTATAATGCAAAGCAAAAAGCAACGGGACAGTATGCAAGCTTGTTCGCTTAATTTTTTTCTTTTTTAATTCGATCAAAAAAATTGGAGTTTTTTAGGTCAAAAATAGCGCCCGACTTATAAGCGCATATAACACGGTAAGGAAAAAATTAAATACAGCCAAAAAGCAGATGGTTAATGTATCGGCATAAATGCAAATCCCCGGACAGGGTTTCAATAAAAGTGACAAAATTTACCTACCGATAATAACTTTCCTATCTCTAGTAATAAAGAATTCACCATAAATATTCTGGCACAAAAGAACGGAAGAAAACACATTACATTTAGTCGATGAACAAGCAGGTTGCATCAGAGTGATGAGAAAGAGCACGGAAGCTAGGGTACTTAGGTGAAAAGCCAAATAACTTTTAATCGAGCGCAAAAGCTTTAGAAAACCGTCTCTTCAAGACATTTTTAGGTAATTTTTTCGATACTAGTTTTCACAGGCGCACATAGAATAGAAGCAAATTGAGCATGGAAGATATACACAACACTACTTACTCCACACTCGTTTTATGTTCTATTTCCAATTTACTGCACTGTCAAATAGTTAACTGAACTCGCACAACGCTCTACAGAAGTAAGCTGGAGTTTTCTATCAGGTAACTCTTTAGCAAACACGCCTGCCCAAATCACGTTCACGGCGAAATTAAAAATACTCCAGATTCAGCTCGTAGAAAGTTGTGCGAGTGAAAAATACCATTTCAATTTATCGCCTTTTGTTTCTGTCACCACGAGAGTCCACGTAATCGCTGACGTCATCATCCTGCAAATGACGTCAGGGTAATTAATTACCTTTAAACACGGTCAGCAATACTAGCAGTATCTCCCTGCCCCACGTTTCACAGAATTTCAACAGTGTAGCTACTCACATGGTATGTTGTAAGAAGCAACTTTTGGGTAACCACCAATGATAGTCAACCTTGGTGGTGGCGAGGTTACTAGTTGAAGTTGTATTTGTAGCGGGTTCGAAACGGACAGTACTTATCTCCTGGCCTAATTTTATTTCACACAAACACTCCTTCACAAAATCTTCTAGATTCCAACAAAATTTTCAAAGCAGCTTAGTTTCACCTTTTTTCCTGTTCTTCCACCGGTGGGAAAATAGCTGAAGCCACCAATTCAACGATTCGCAAGAGGCGACTAATGGGTAAACACAAACGAAAGATGGCCTAGACTAGAGCGAGCTCACTAGAGTAGCGATAGTGAAGTCATGAGTTTAATTTCCGACGTCAATGTTCGGTGTTGGCGGGATTTGTTCCTGATAGCAATACTTTTTGGTCGGTAAATTTTGTGCCACACTGATCTACCTATTTGTACTATGTCCAGTATATTTATTGTTCATTCCAGGACTATTAATGGTAAAGGGCCTATTCAAGTGTAAAGGCTCGCTTCCATTAGGCGTAAAAGCACAAAAAACGCCCAAAAAAGCACGCAATAATTAGCTCCATCTCTTACAAAGTTTCTTAAACAGGTTGGTTTAGATGATCACGACCGAATGATGACGTAATCAACTCTTGCTCGGAGCATTTAAAAGGCAGGGAATTTTTAATGCTGTGCTTCGGAGGACCTCGAAATTTCGAAGCAGATCTGGGCGATGTTTTGTGTTCTGCGATACTGTCAGGAAATAAAGGTTTTGCTATATAAAAAAATTGTTATAATAATGGTTTACATGACATATGCAAACCAATCAACATACTGCTTAGAAACAGTGTAAACGTAAGAAAAACAACGATTTCTATGACTTCACTACTTGACCTACGTCATAATCATCGTCGGTTTCCTCTTCACTTCCCCATTCCTCTTCATCTTGGAGATCATCTTCATGTACCGTTTCATCTTCGCGACGCCTTACAGTAGAGTTAAATTAGTAAATGGACGGCTACATGACGAATTGGTTTCAAAATATTGAGATATTTCAAAAAGTCAAAGCCTTGTGAAAAACTTTCTGAATGTGGTACAGTTTGGTGAGAGATTAATTTGAAATATTCAAAGACAAAAGCAGGAGCACAGAGTCGACACTTGTTTGCACAGTCTATAAATTGAAAATCTTAAATGATATTAATGGGCAAGATAATTCGGATTAAAGCATAAAAGTCTTTACATGAGGCACAAAAACTAATTTTAAATCGGCAACCTTGCCCTTACCGTCTGTGTTTTTCGCGCGCTTGAGAGGCCGATTGTTGGTAAGGACGGGAATCTGGCGAAACGGAATCATTCAAGGAGAAGTGCACATTCTTGGCGATGTCCATCCGCTCTTGCAGGTTAGTGGAAGGACGGAGAGCATTGCGGAAAACCTGGCGTTGAACAGCATAAAGATAGTTGAAAAGCAATTTATTGTAAACTAAAGACCTTTGATGGATTGAGTAATTTTTCTCCGATCAAGACTGATTCGGCCGTGTTTAGATTAGTCCGGGTTTGCATCTCAGCTGGAGCAGAATTAAGTTGGAGAAAGGAGAAAATCGGTAAGACATAAAACGATATCTTGAACAATTAAAGCTCGGCTCTCTCATCAAACTTTGCCAAATCAAATAAATCATCTTTTGGAGAAGGGAGAAAATCGGAGACATAAAACGGTTTGCCGAACAATCACACGGGGAATCTCTCATCAAACTTTGCCAAATCACATGAATATCTTTGGCCAGTGCGTAAAACATGGTTCCAGCGAAAAACCGAAGACCAACTTCATGCTACTCAGATATGAAAACATTACAGACACCGGTATGAACGATGTGATTGGCCGTCGTAGCTTTCATCTAAAGTTGCTATAAACTCTACCTCTTCCTTGCGACAGAGAAATGACGTGAGAGAGTTATCATGATTTACCCCACTAACCCAATCAAGATAAGCCAGAGAAAATGTGACAGTTCATATCGAAGCACTAGTACGAAACAAAACTATTGTATATTTCTAAACATGGTGATGCCCCACCAGCATTCTCAACTACCCTTAATCCACACCAACTTCTCACATGCCAGCCATCAATAGGTTTCCCTAACAAAATCAAATCTACGCAAGCATAATATAGGCTAGTCAATCTGCAGTGTTTTCCCCATAAAATCCAAACATGCTCTCCAGGGCAATTTTAGATCATGCCATCAATACATTGCATTACTGCACAAGCCTCATGTAAGGGCAAAGGTTTCGACCTTTATCACGTAGGCACTTCACATGTTTCAGTCGCATTGCGCAAGAATCAACACACAGATAGCATCGAGTATAATGTCAGCATATTGCAGTCAGTATGACATAAAATAACAATATGGATATTGCACTTTATGATACAATGTAATAAAATTGGTAGCAGGCCAGTTACCCACCCGAACTCTTACCTCTGGTCACATACACCCCGGGCACCTACTCCCATAGGCAGCATACCCCCCTAGGACATTTACCCCCGGTTATATACCATGAACCAGCTCAACCACATAGGCGATAATATCGAGCATCAACACAAAGACTGAGATCAATTGTTGCAGATTAGGAACTGAGATCAATTGTTGCTGATTAAGCGATAGACCTATACTTGATTTTCTACGTGCTATTGGACGTAATATTCAGTTGCAGTTTTAAGATGTTTTCGTCTGTTTTCTCCGTGTTATGTAGTTAATAAATGTAATCATGATTAACAACTTTTTTCATTGTGTAATTCATTTTAGTTTACCTCTATTTTATACTATATAATGGGGGTAAATGTCCTAGGCGGTATGTTGCCTATGGAAGTGGCCGGGGGTATATGACCGAGGGTAAGTGACCGGAGGGTAAGTGTTCGGGGGGTACGTGTCCTAGAACCCCTAAAATTATAGTGCTTCATGATACACTTCACTAAAAAGGGCAACGTCAACTCAAGGAAAGCGATTAGTTTCCCACATAGATTTCATACAAATGAATTCGCGGTTTCGCTGCTTCTACGTTGATTACATATCGATTTGCACTTCATCAAATTAAGATTAGCTTTCCTAAAAGCTAACGCAACGCTTCGCAAACCTGCTAACTACAACTGAGAAACTCTCTATTACATGGACAGGTGGGCACAAAAACGCAGAGCTCTTGTGAGCGGCAAACTCGCTACGTCGTGATTGCAAAAGTAATTCTTTTGCAAATTATCCCTGTTTCATTCATTTATGCTCACGAGCTTACGCTGTGTTTGCTAGTCTTTTGTCAGGTTAGGGCACCACGACGGGTAGACTACTTGAGCCTATCATCTGTCTGCCACGTCAAGATGGAAGTATCCCGTTATGTGCTTAACCTAAGGGACAATAAACAAACTTTTTCCCCACACTGTTCATTTCGTGATTATTGACTATTACAGGCGACACGCATGTTCAGCGGTGGGACTACCACTACCATGCATGCATGTAGCTTGGATCAAAGTCAACTGCTGTTCCTCTCGACTACAGTGTAGTGATGTCAATCTCGCAGGGTACGCAGCCGCAAGCTGCAGCGTCACGTAAAATTTTTGTTAATCCTGCCCGCGTTACGGCATTGCGCCACGTATATTGAAAATAATTTTGGATGCCGAATGAACTGAGGACTGATTTCGGAATCACGTTTTTATCATTTTTATGACTCCAGAATCTCAATGTTTGACCAATGACTAAACAACTAGTTTTGCTTTTAGGTCACTGGTTAAATCAACAATCTTCTGCTCTGCTCAGCAGCAGATAGAGTTAAGGAAATTGTTAGGAAACTTAGTGAGACCACTGACTTAGAACAATTATTTAGCTGAGTTAGAATAAAAAATCTGGCTGAGACTAAATTTAATTCTTTGGATGGTTGTACGAGCTAGAATAGCATGGTTGCTGCCAGGACTAAGGTTCTTGGGTAATCCCGCTCTTGCGTTTGAATTTTCGAATGGTATGGATGGCTGGCGACTTATCTTGGTCACACCAGCATTTACAATGTTAAGCCCAAGACTTCTAGAACTGTTTTTAAATTTTATACTAAAACACACTCAATTCATATACCAAGTTGCGGTTCTTTTGAGTGGTCAAGTGGCTAAGTTGAAATAAAAAGGAAACTGAGTTTAGTAGTTATTCAGTTTTTATCCAACGTTGTCCCCTAGCAGAGATGGCCAGATTCACCCTGTTTCTTCTGCAATTGTTTGCACTTTTGCTCAATTCAGGACATCCTCCTTCTTCAAACCAATCTTCTCTGTCTCTTATTCCACTTGCTTCTTTCAGGTTTTCTTCGGTCGTCCTCGCTTTTTCTTGCCACTCATTTCAAGATCCAGAGCAACCCTCAAAACACTATCGTCATCCCTCCTCAGCACATGTCCATACTATTTAACTTCATTCGCTGTTGCTAACCGGTCTATAGTTTCAATCAACCCCAGCACGTCTATCCGTTCTTCAGCCGTCTTTCTGTCAACAACTTTCTGACCACACATGGATCTCACCATAGCTCTCTCCGTTCTTCTTAAAATTTCTTTTTCATTTTCTTCTCAACACCACGACTCGCTTCCATATAGTATTGCTGATCTTACGCAACAACGATAAACTTTACCTTTCATCTTCAGAGCAAACCTATTTCCAATCAACAACTCTCCACATTCCCTGAATCTTACCCAACCGATTCTTACTCTTGCTGTAATTACCGCTTCACAACCACCACTAGCATTTAGTCTGTCTACCAAATAGCAAAATCCAGTCACTGTCTCCACTTCATCGCACAACTTCTCGATCAAATCCACTGTTCCTTCCATTATTCCTTTACATTTCGAGCAAACAAAATGCGTTGCCAATCTAGCGGTAGCTCTCTTTATTTTTGCACATCTGCCATGAACCCAGCTTCCACATTTTGTGAACAACACTAAATTGGCCATGACTCTCCTCCCCCAAACCAGACATAAATCTATCTTGCTTTTGAACAGTCCTCCTTCTCACCCGCTTATCATCACTTTTGTTTTTCTAGCATTGACTTTTAAACCTTTACTTTCCAGTGCATCCTTCCAATTCCAAAATGTTTCCTTTAAGTCTTCCATGTCTTCGCTCATGATAACAAGGTCATCTGCATACAGTAATTCATTAACCACACCCCTTCTTGCATTTTCTGTACAACGTCCACAAACATTGCAAAGAGTAGTGGCGACAGCATAGATCCTTGATGTACAACAACTTCTACTTCGAATTATTCTGAATATGCAGATCCCACCCTCACTCTTGTCTTTGCACCACCATACAGGCTCATAACTGCCCAAACTATTACTTCTGATAGATCCTTCTTTCTCATGGTCCACTTCATCACTTTTTTGGGCATTCCATCAAAAGCTTTTTCCATGTCAACAAAACACATATACAACTTCTTGTCCTTCTTTTGATATTCCTCCTGCATTCTTCTCACAGTGAATATCGCATCCACTGTTCCTTTTCCTGGCATAAACCCAAATTGCATTTTATTCAAATTGACTAGTGTTCGTATTCGCCTCTCTAGTACCCTTTCAACAATTTTCGTGGCATTTTCTAGCAGTTTCACTCCTCTGTATCATCCACAGCTCATTACATCACCCTTTCCTTTAAAGATAGGCACAATCACACTAGTTCTCCACTCATCAGGCATTCCTCTACCATCCGATATACGCTGACACAGTTCCATCGTCACTTTAACCCCGATTTCGCCACTTGCTACCATCATCTCCCACACTTACTTCAGATAGTCCAGTTGCCTTTCTGATTTCATTTTTTGCATTGCTTCCACAATTTCATTGCGAGCCACTTTTTGCACTGGTCCTTCTACTACATAAGTTTCAATCATCTGGTCCCATTCGTTCTCTTCATTCATGATCTATTCCATGTGTTCCCTCCAAATTTTTGCCCTATCTTCTTCAATAAAACCAATCGTCAGTCTCTTCCTCATATGCACCTTCCGCCTTCCACATACTTCCCTTCCTTTTTCATTTTTCTAAGTAGAAAACACTATTAGAATTCTGATATAAAATATTCAACTCCTGATTAGCTTCCATTCTCATAGCCCTAGCAACAATTTTCCTCGTTTGGTTTCTTATACGTTTATAGTCTAATTTTCTTCTGATGGGAACCTGCACCGCTCTTTAAATGCTGCCTTTTTTCTTGTTATGGTATCTTTAACCTCTTCATTCCACCACATGTCTCCTCGATCTCTCCTAGACTTCTTCTTTCCACACACTTCATCACATACCTTTAGAACAGCATCCTTGAAAGTTTACCACAAATCAGGTGCATCTGTGCTCACTAGTTCTTTTACTCTTTTTTCAAATCTTATACTTGTTCGATTTTCATTCAACTTCCAAACCTTTCTTCTGATAATCCGTTGCTTTCTCACAACCTTTTTTAGAACCTTTTTATCTAGATCTACGACCACCAGCCTGTGCTGAAGTTACCACGGAATCACTTTCACATCCCTTATATACTTTCTATATTTTTTTCCTACAAGCACAAAATCAATTTCTGTTTCACATCCACCGGCACTATAAGTGATTTTCCTTTTGTCTGTCTTACAAAACGAATCTTTCTTCTGCATTTTTTCCCAATACCATTCCCCCCGTGTATACCTTCAACACTCTCAGCACATTTCCCCACATGTCCATTGAAATCCCCCACAGAAACAACGATTTCACTAGAACTTCCCAAGTCCCACTCATTCCCCATTTCATCATTCAACTTTCTCTGCGTGTGGTCTTCCGCTTTGTGGCCCATACGCACATATTATGCGCACCACTTCTCTACCTACTTCTCACTTTTCTATCTGCATCACTTCTCCACCTGTAATAATTGAAAAAATTGAGGCAATTTTGCTAACATATTCAAGGCTGTTTTGTGTGCTATGGTCGGATAATATCAAGGCATTGACCAGGCAGCTTGGTTAATTACCAGTATTCCAAGACTTAAACTTTCAATTCTGAAGTACCAGGATCAGCCATATTGTGCTTGGTCAAAGTTGGTTTGTCACATTTCCTTTGGAATATCTGGTGAAAGTTCTGGTTTAAAACTTAAAAGCATATGAAGAATGATGCTTGTGTGATCAGTTTGAACAGGTACAATTATTTCTTATATTTTGAAGTTCGACGTTAAAACATCAATTGACAAAGTTGTCGGCCAACCCAATTCCATACTGTCTATATTAAGTAACCCATAAAAACGATTTACCGACGCGATGGTGTAGTGGTTAGAGCGTCCCCTTCGCAGTCAGTAGACCTGGGGTTCATTCCCCTTGTCGAGTCATACCAAAACATTCAAAAAAAATGTTATTCCCAGCTTCCCTGCTTGGCGCTCGGCATTTAGGAGTTGTGGAGAATAAGCCGGCAAGTTCGCTTGTTGTGTCCTTGGGCAAGGCACCTAACGGGACGCCCCCACCTTTACGTGGAAGACAGGTGGCCCAGTTTTCCCTCCGAACAGAGGGTTGGTGGCAGGAAGGGTATCCGACCGTAAAACAAATGCCATGTTATAAAAATGCAGATATCTGCTGTGGCGACCCCTAATCGGGAATAAGCCGAAAGACAAAGAACCTACAAAAATGATTCACTCTGTGAAAATCATGCAGCGTGGTGAGGTGCAAGCTGTGGCTAAAATTCGGCAGACTCAATGCGGTGCAGGGTGACATATGGAAGCTACATGCGGGCAGCGGACACAAAATCTCGTGTTCGCGACATCACTATCACAGTGATCAGCTAGCATGTGTTTGTTTGGGTTTACGGTGATAGATGCTTCACTTCACACTGTGTCCCTGTGGGAATTGGCGATCTTACTACAAAACTTCTTCGTGTTGAATTAGCTAGACGAAATTCAAATAGCAAAATCTAGCACAGCTTACTTCAATATGTTCTTCTTCGTCAATCATTTCAAGGTTTCTGAATGCGTCCGTGTAAACTTCCAGTGCTTTTGCATGGAAAAGCATTTCAATTTTGACAAACTCCATCATTATACTCTACACAAAATAAGGTTTAATTGAAACAGTACCAGTCGAACCAGTTCAATAAAAAGATTAGTCTTCTTGTTGCGATTGAAAGTTATGACTATATGCATTAAAAATCAGTGAACTATTTAGGAACAGAGATTGGGTTCGAAGCAAACTATTAGGGTTTGAAATGTTTGGTCAGCACACAAGTCGCTGGTGCGAAAACTATAAACAGCGTGTTGCTGTGTTGGATTTAGTTTCTACAGCTAATAGATTCTTTATATTACTACTCACTTTTAAGTCTTTTATTTTTTTCACTTCAAATTTATCTACGATTTCTTCCAATCCACGAGTGGAACGAGCGACATCTAGCGTCCGTTTCTGCAGCTCGGCTTCAGCAAGAGACTGAACAACACATAAGAGCTAAGAACGAAATATGTATGCTCTTGTACCAACCATCACTGGCAAATGCGACCCCAAATGTTTTAACTTTTCTACGTATTTCAGATTTCTTGGCAAATCTGCCAGACCAAGTTTGCTTGAAAGATGAAGCACATGTTTTTTTCGCTAATTGTTATCTCCCATTTGTGGGGAAAAATCTGATTGCTCTGCTTCACATCGTGCCCTTCTTCCAAAAAAAGGAGAGGCTGTCTCTTTTCCCGCTTTTTTGCAGGCTTAGACTCACGAATTCAGTGAATGTGTCTACCACAATACACTCGCTTCAGAAGCAGACTTTTGCTGAAGTAACGTAGCACTTTGCATTCCGGATGCCCTTTGTGATCGTACTTATGGCGCTTTGAAATCCAGAAGTCAGATTACTACTACCGGTACACAACGGCGACTGCTGTCGAGCGTCGGTAATGTCACTATTAGAAGAATACTTACAATGGCATGCCTATCATTTGGTGATTTCGCTTGCATTGTAAGTACGCGTTGTTGTTGTTTAATCTCTTGCCGTCTCGCTTTGAAAGATTTGTTTATTTCATTCTGAACAAAATTGACAATTGACAACAAAAAGGCAATCGTTACTCGTCCTTGTTCTAAGAGCTTAAACGGAAAACAATGAACGGAGTTCTCCTAAGCTTGGACGCCTGCCAGAAAGGGCCAAAGAGGTTTCTCCCACTTTAGATTTACCATGTAAAACTGGGAAAAGTCATTTGGGAAAACCTGGAGGAAACTGGGAAAAATTTTCATATGAAAATAAATAACTATCGTTACAAGTTAATAATTATTTTCACTCATTGACCATTAAAAACGACTTCAAAGTCAAAATATGCGAAAGTTTGTGCTTAGCAACTTCCATAACAACCGATACATCCGTTGCGCTAAAGGGCTTTGGTGTACATTTCTGACTTTCTAAGCGGCAATTGCTAAATTTTGTTGCTGAGTATATTCAAATTTCGGTCCCAGTAACAATGGAGAAGCAGGAGGTATGAAAAAGAGTAAGAAAATTCGATAGGCAATTGTCCATATTTTCGACCATTCGATGCTAAAAAAGACTTCTAATAATGTAAGACATCTCTTCAAAACCAAAGGAAGCTTTCTGAATGTGTACCGAGTGATAATAATCACTAATAAGAGATAACAAAAGCATACAGAACATTTATAATCATCTTGGAATAGGACTTGGACAGTTTATGGTTAGTGCTCCAACGAAATATTACCTTCGAAGAATTCTTTAATCAGAAAACTTCGGTGAAGGCTAAAATCACCTGGAAACGCCTCAGAACAAAAAAGAAAGGAATTTAAGAAAAAAAGCAACAAGAAAAAGATGTTTATGAAAAAGAGGGTCATCGAGTGAGTAAAACTATTTTCTATTGAATAATATATTTTTACCTATTTTGTCATATTTTTCTATTTATGGAAAATGTTAAAATTTACAACAGAGCACCATGGAAACTCCTCAAACTCAAACATATCAAGAAGTTTTGACGGTTTCCACCAGTTTTTCCCGGAAGAAATTGGGAAAAACCTCCAACAGGTTCCACCCAACCCAACCTGTAAGCTCACTTGATTACGCCTAATAAAGCAGACAGCGCTATCATAATATTTAGCTCAGCCTAAACCGAGGCCAAGTGCGGCTTAATTTTTTACAGTGCGAACTGCGCGGCTTGCTATGGAGCCAAATGAAACCAGCTAGGAATTAAGCAGCACTCGGCCTCAGTTTTAGCAAAGCTGAATCCAGAAACGCATTTTACCTGCGTATGTTTGCATTCAGCGCCATACAAGGAAAGTGGATCAATCACTTTTACTTGCAGTCTTTCTATCTGTAAGCATACAACAAAAATCAAAATAAATTACCAACATAAGGCGATGGCGATGCACAACTTGAACCTGAAGCGAAAAACTGTAACTTGTTTGTTTGTTTGTGTTTACCCCTCCTCTTCCTTGGGATGGAGGTACGGCATGAACGGTAATTCAGGTTCATGCCGTCAACCTAATTGATATTAGGCTAGAGGAAAGATGGCAGCCCATTTCGAACCAGTCTTGAGTGACTGGTAGCCCCACCACCAAGGCGGACTGCCACTGGTGGGTACCCAAGAGTTGTTTGACATGCTGGGTTAGCAACTTCACCATTATAATCTGGTGAGGTACGGGAAGGCCACCTGTCTGCCACATAAGGGTGGAGGCGTCCTGTTAAGTGCCTTGCCCAAGGACACAACAAGCAAGCTTGCCGGCTTGTTCTCCACACTATCCCTTTTATATGCTGAGCGCCAAGCAGGGAAGCTGTGAATACCATTGTTTAAAGTCTTTTGATGTGACTCGACTTAGGAATGAACCCCAGGTCTACCGACTACAATGTGGACGCTCTAACCACTGCACCATTGCGCCGGGTTGAAAAAAACTGCAACTTCGCGTGCGGGAATGGTCGAATAAAATTGTCGTATGCTTTCAAGCTCACGCTTGGGGTTAAAACCGGGCTTTTACTGACCACAACGACATTTGGTCACTTGCAGAAACGTAACCTATCTTTGCAGTCTTCCAAATTCTCAGTGCACCCTGTGTTTGATCGGGAAGAACAACTTCTCAGTGTTGGCAATATACTACGCTAATCATTCACAAAACCAACAAGTCAGCGTGATCAGATGATCTCCAAGTGGCAAGGCCACAATTTGAACGCGGCCATTAATCATGCCTCTACATGGGCGAACAGAGGGTAGTAGAAGTGCATTGCACCAGCAGTCGTGGCAACGCTAAAGCGGCTGAGAGCAAACCTTGTCAGTGTGAAATCGTCAAGTTTTTTCTGTGAAAAAGTAAAACTAGCAAGATTATAAATGATAGCATCTAAGTATTTGCATCAAAAATTTAAACATTTTGCATCAAAAAATACTTCTGCTTGTCTGTAATCCTGAACACTTGAAAGTCGCTCCGCAAAAGATGACAATTGCTGGCGAAGCGGTCCCAGTTCAACAGTTCCATATTCATGGAATGTCTACACAGAAACATTGTAAAGACAAAGCTTAAAAATATACTATGGCGTACCAGAATGGTTATAAGCACGCAATAAAGTGACTTCAATATATACCACAACCAAACTAGGTTGCAAGGACAGAAAAACCTGTATGGATGTGTTGAATAAGGTTTGATATTAAACTAATTTGATTGAGTTACCTGACGTAGCTGGATATCGGAAGAAAAACTCTAAGGGTTACTTCTCCGGGAACCCTTAATAATAAGGAAAGATCTTGATATAAGGAATAGAAAAGAAAGAAAGTATGTTTGAAATGTGCATAATATGTGTATATATTCTATTGAAAAACCAACTCATCATATGATATGTTAATGGAGTTAACATTTTCAGTAGAACAATTACTTTAGCAAGCAGATCGAATTTATCACGAAGACGGGCAGTTTTTCTTGTAACACTTCCCACTTCACTGCACATACGACCAAAATATTTTTCAACCTTTTGAATCGCTTCCTCCATAAACTTAGCTTGAGCTTCCCTGCAATTAGATTGGCGGTTATAGTAAGCAATTCATTGTAAGTAATAAATATTTTACCATTTTATTTCTGCATTACCGGATAAATTCTGCATGAACTAATGAAGCAGATTATATTTTTAACCATATACATAGAATGAAAGTTAAATACGCATGCCACGTATTTGAGTGCTGCACTAGAGATAATTTTACTAAATCTGCCACACAAAATTTTGCAAAAACTGCCGGACATAACTTTGCAGATTAATGGTTACACCAACTTAAATATTTTTTGAAGTTGAAAATAGGAGTACTTTTAACATCACTATTCATTCAGCGCATAAGCTAACCTTTTAAATGATGTAATGTACATAGTTTATCCCCAATCAGCTAATGGAAGCTTACATGCATAGACACTTTAAAACAAAACTCAAAAGACCGCTATTTCTTAAAGTAGACAACTGATTACTAGAAATGAGCTGATGCCAATTGTTGCATCTACTTTGCATCGACCCTTCTTAACATCGGTCAATGTCTATGATACTTCATGACTTTTTCACCACAGCAAATTCAGTACGATTTAGGTTGTCCGAATTGTGAGTGCCCACTCACAACTTCTGCAGTTGCATGTTCACATGGATTAGCTGCCATAACACATGTTTCTAACTTTCTAACTAGCACTCCATTGTTCATTTGTTGATAGGTAAATTAGGAGAGAGCTATTCTTTGTTTGTTGTGTTACTAGAACTGTAGCAACACAACTTGTGGTAATCTTACTAGCATACTGCCTACTAGCCAACAATGACAATATAATTTCAAATGTATACACATTAACTTAAATCTAACGTAGCTGGCACAGTGCTCAATAACAAATGTTACAGCTACAGATGCCGAATATGCAATAAAATGGTTTACATGTAGTGTTTCCAAATATATATGAAGAGGAGAGCAAAACTGAATTACTTTTGAACCAAATCACTTTTTGAGTACCATTATTGGCAGTAAACTTGAAAATGAGAACCATCGGTAGTCTTTGCCGATAGTTTTGTTTTCACATTCTATATCTTGTCAACAAAACAAAATTGACATAAACCAGTCCAGACTAGAAGCACTAATGCAAAAAGAAAAAAGAGACCAGAAGACATGATAATCAATAAAGTACACTTTTACGCTATTTTGCTTTTTCTGATAACTTTTAAATGGAGGTTACACTCTTTTGGCCTAGCTTGCTTTGCATGTGTTATTTTAGAGTAACTTGAATTTCTTTTCACTATATATAAGCATTAAAAAATAGTTGGTTGAGAGGTTCCTAGAAAAATTAAAGGAATTATAGTAGCAAAAGTTACAAAACATTGCCAAATTTTTTTGCACAGCTAAATTGTGAATACAAACTCATCATATATTTTCCCACAAATTAGTACCATTTTTGCACTAAAGAGAAAGATAGATGCCTTTGCTTCCTGCATTTTTGGTTTTGTTCTGTTGGCCACTGATTGCTGTCATAATATTTATTCGTTTTGTTACTTGAGAAGGCCAACAACAGCTGACATTGATCACTTTTTAGTCATTTGTCGAGTTTTAAATGATGCAAAACAGATGCACTGCTGGTTTGTTTTATTAGTACTGCCATACATTTGTGTATTTTGTGCAGTATTGAAGTATTCTTTGAAGTATATTTTCTTACAAAACTGCAGTTTTTGTGATCTCAATAGGAATCACAACAAACTGCAGAAAAATATATGGCAATGAACTCTACGCTGGACCCAAAACATTTATGTAACAAATACAATTTAACCATTAAAAATATCACATCCACAATTAGCAATTTAGGCATTAATATATGTAATGGTAAAATATCCCTACCTTTCTCTTGCTTCAGGAGTCAAAGATTGGGAAAAGTTCATGTTTGTCCAACTAGAGTAACAGTACAATTTAGAATTTTAGATCAAATCTAAAAAGGAAAAATTATAAATATAGGAGTCACCAATATTGCTAGCAGACTGTATTTCTACCACAAGCAGTCCAACAATGTAGTGGAAATTGCCATCAAGTCTTTTTCCCAAGTGCAAAACAACTGGGCAACACTATAACAATGAAACACATAGATTATTGCAGAAATAGAAAAAACACCAATTAGAAAAATACAAAAATTTATGGAATTGCATAATTTAATTCAACTCAACGAGACTATCTAATTCAGTTGCCAGTAATTTTGTGACATGGTAAATTCATTAATTTCATCATATGGTAATTGTAAGGCAGTGGCTATTTCGCCGTCGACGGCAATTTGCCCTTGGAATCTATTTTGCCGTGATCATTCACGTGTGTTTATATAGCCATATTTGCTATTATCGCACCAGTGACTCTGTGGTGTAGTGGATAGAGCGCTGGTCTTGAGATACCAAGGTATCGGGTTCGAATCTCAGCTGGCCAGGGCTTTAAAAGAAAGGCAGTGTACACTGAAGGGGCAGGCCCGGTATGTAAACGTACGGGGCAGTGTACACTGCAAGGAAGTGTGCAGGGTGGGGGATAGAGACCTGGGGGTGTAAAATTTTTTTTTTTGGTTTTTAAAATTGACCAATCAGAGACGACCAAAAGTCACATGTTTAGTACGTCATTAAGATTGACCAATCACAAACAACTCACGGCAAAATAGTCTCTGAGGGTAAATTGCCGTCGACAGCAAAATAGCCACTGCCTAATTGTAATTCAAACTTTAAAACTAAACCTAACCAGCTCTAATCCTAAATCTGACCAACCAAATCTTAACTCTAACCCGATCTCAACCTCAACCCTAAACATTGATCCATCCTAGGAAGATGTGAGAAAATTATTGAGACAAATTTATCATTTATTCTACTCAATTGGGTAGCTACATTTTTTTGTTGACTGCCATAAATTTCCATATTTCTCCATTTTCTGTACTTCTTTAGTAGATAATTTTCCATATTTAACACCAACATGTATTTTGTAATTTCACAAATCTGGATATCCGTATTTTAATGTTGTCCAAACAACTATTTCATTGCAAGGTTTAAACACATGATCATTGTTGCCACAAATGGTGCTTAAGCAGTCAAACTCACTTTTTCCATGTTGCCCACAACAGTCTTTGTTCTTGGAAAATGGTCCAATTCAATCAGTTGGGTGCACCTTACTTTTAACTTACCTGATACAGCCACAACTTTCGAATAACTAAAGTTGCCAAAACTTTAGTTAGTCTGGTTGTGCTGAATCATAATAAGACTTGTTGACCCAGGAAAACCATAGGTCAAACAAAAAAAATATATTAATTGAAGCTATGCCACAGTATTTCCAAGCCCTGAGGATAAGGGTTTGACATATCAGCAGATCACTGGTGGTCTGTAAGATATTACCATTAATCAGCAATGGGCAACACTAAAATATAAAAATACGTACTAAAATTTAGAATTACTGAATCTTGGAAATACATTGGCCTACTAAAATGAGGAGTAACTGAAATTTGGAAATTTATAGCAAAATGTGGAATTGCCGGTATCGAAAAATATGGTAACCAACTTAAGTATGAAAATCGCAGATAAACCAGTACAAAAAAAGTTTAAACTACTGGGTAACTGAGTTGTTCTGAAAATCGGTCATTTGATTTTTATGAATTTTCAGAGTTTGTGATTTCGGTAATTATTTACTGTTTTTTAAAATTTCTGTGCATACGTATTTAAGTTTTGCCCACTGCAACAACCTTCAATGTTGATTTATAAACTATCTGAGAGTTTAAGGGCCCCCATCTGTTAATTTTGAAACAAAATCGCGATTATAAGAAACAAACTGATGAGAATCTTGTATCAATTCAAACAAGCAATTAAAGGGGTCCACCAGTGCACAAAGTTTGAGAACCGCTGGACCACACCAACCTAGATTTAACTTAATTCGGAACACAGTAAAGCGAACACACTTTTGCAAAACAATTTGGGATTTAGCGTCGTTTTGATACGCTTCGCTGAATAAATATTTACCGTAAAACTATCCATCCTTAAAAAACAAAAAAATTTAAGGAAAAACTTGGGATAAAAGATTTAAATTATAATAATCAAGCACTCAATTGAAATCAGTTGCCTAACATTGTTTACCTGCAAAAATACGAAGTGATCAAAACCTCTAAGCGCTGTTATTTGATAAGCTTTGTGGTGACAAGCCACAATTACTTAAGATTGCACGTTAAACAAAATCCGGTAAAGCTACTGTACTATGCTTACTATAGAATTATCAGTAAAATTCAATCTTTTTCTGTAAGATAATTCTAGGCATAAGTTTGTTTTTTTTTAGTTTTACAAACGTTTTTCCATCTATTTTCTCATTTGGTGTGAGGTGTACAGACGAGGAGGGGCAGTGAGTGAAGCCGTTGCTCCAATAAAATTCTAGATTGGCAACAGCAGGGTTAGTACAGTTGTGAAATAACCCGGCCGTTGCACCAAATCTTGAAGCACATTGAAAATCAATCTGTCCTCCTGGTGTCAAAAAGATAATCAATTCTCTCGTTGAAAAAGTTTTCCAATATCTACATTTGGAAAAGAATTGCATTGAAGGTTTTTGGGCATAGGTTGTTTAGAATTTTGTCGGGATGGAGCACCGTTTCCGTTTATTGGGACAAAGGTCGAGTATTCGCATCTGACGATGGCCACAATGCACTGCCTCGGTTTTCTTTTAAGTTACACGTTTTTTCCCAAATATTGTGTTCAAATGGAAAACAACCAAAGCCGTATATTTTTCAAGAAACATTATAAACGTCCTGCTAACAGTGCCGTCGCTACGTGAGATAGGGGAATGTGACCACTCTAACGACTGCTTTTGTCCTCCTATTTTAGGTTACTCTAAATTCTTTGTTTTGTTTGGAGCACTGCATAACGGCTAGACAACATACAACAGTATTGAGAAACTTAGATTTCTGATGCAAAATAATTTTCAATTCAGCATAATTCTCGTTTAACCCTGTCGATTCTTTGCACAGTTGTGGTGCAATCAACTACTGTAATACAAAAACTGTGACGCAATAAATCTTTTTATCAGCAGTTACAGCAGATATTTTTATTTCGCTTATTCAGTCAGGATGTAAAAGGCGCAAAATGAGTTTGAGAGATTGGTTGCAAAGTTTTAATTCGAGTTTAAGTTCTGAAAGTTTGCAAGATTTCAGCTCGTCAACTAGCTGCGGTGCACCTACAACATCTGCTGCAAGTAGGACTAAGAGCAAACGAAAACCTGCTGATGCAAATGATTTGGCAGTTAACGACCCGAAGCAGGTAAGGCTGTGTGCTTATCCTGTAAGCATGTTTGGGGCCAAGAAAAAATGCTTCAATGCTGTGTAGTATCAGAGGTGGGATTTGTTGCAATATTCTGTCAACTTTGATGCAGCTTTTGCTTTTCTTTCCGCAATTTTGAATCTAAAGCTGGAGAAGACTTTCTAGGAATGCAATGTGAACCAACTTTAACAACCGATGGTTATCGCAATTGGAAGCATGATACTGAAATGAATTTAGGTTTTTTTCAGGCATGCTGCCTCCAAAGAACACTAAGCATGCTACAGTATCTGAAAAGAAAAATCAAACTGTCTGAAATGGGTAATTAAATTACCTCATTAGTCAACACAGAAGCAATTGAAAGAAATCGCTGCTATTTCTCTACCTTAACTGACAAAGTAGCTTTTTTGGCTATTCATCAATTGGCATTCAGAGGAAAAATTGACGCATTTAAAAGCGAAGACGAAGGGGGAAATAGACTTTTTTAAGTCTGTAAAATTACACTGTTGAAAAAGACCAGGGTTTACGTGCAATCATCAAAACTATCCCACGAAATGCAACGTACACCAGTTCTGATATGTAAAACAAACTTATTGCTGATATGAGCTCAATAATAACCGAGGATTATAAGCAAGAAATTATAAATTTTTAGCATACAATCAAAGTTGATGGCACTAAGGGCCCAGCAGTTATAGAAAACATTTTCATAATTATTCATTTATAACGAGTATTCTTTAAAAGTAGCGGAACGTTATTTCGGTTTTATCAAGCACCGATTCGGGTGATGCACAATCAATTGCCAACGTGATTTTGGCGGAACTTTTTAAAGCAGAGCTCACTCATCTAAGATAGGGTTGTCATACCTTCCGAAAATTCCGGAGTTCAGGTGGTCTGTCAGGAATTTGCTCAAGTGTACGGAATTTTGCTCAAGTGTCCCAAATTTTACTCAAATGTTCTGAATTTTGCTCAAAATTCAGTAATTTTTGTAATTAAGCAACACAAAAGGCAGTTAACAAAAGATTTTTAATGCCACCAGTGGCACAAATTGTAGGTGATGATCTTTTTTTTGAAGAACATCTTTATGAGGGGAAACACAACACGAGCTCCAACATCTTTGACCGCCGACGTTGTATCAAAAGTAACAGACTTGAAACTTGCCAGCAAAGGGTAACAACTTTTTTTACCAAAAGTTACAACCCTGCCAACCCTGCTGCCAATACTTGTAAGAGTCGTCGGTTTTGTCCGGAATTTTGCCTCATCAGATATGGAAACCCTAATCCAAGGTACCTAATCAACTTTATGATGGTACATCTGTAATGGCATGACGCTGTGGAGGAGTTCAACGTCTATTGCAGGAACGAGAAAACAGGAAGATTTTCATGTGCTCTGCCTGAACCATCAGTTGCACCGCGTAGTAATAGTCGCGATGTCGGTTGAACAAGCGATCGATGACTTTTTGCTGGTTTGTGGTAGTTTATACAATTTTTTTGAAACCCCAAAGTTGTATTTTACTGCAACAGTGAAAAGTTGAAACGCCTGCTTGAGTAGAGGTGAACTGGTCAGCTGTTCTTAATTCTTTTCAACACATATCGCTTCTCCAAGAAATAGATACTTTAAAGGCACATAAATTAGAAACACTTGTAGAGGTATCAGGACTGCTTCGAGAGGTGCAGGAACAAAGTTTCTTGTTCATTGCAGAGATGCTTTATAAGGTATGTATTGCTATATAATCATTCTCATTGTCTCGGTTTCAAATAATTTGTTGATGGTGATAAATTTATAAGCTTGGGTTGTGTTTGTCAGTGTTGTCATGTGCTGGGCCACTATAACGACGAATAGACTGCTTGGCTCTAAGATTAAAATAGAAGTAATTAAATGCCTTGCCTCGGATCTTATGAGAAGCTCATTCCACTGCTCATTTCAATGTAATGACCAGGGTGATGGTTTATAATATTAAACAAACATAATATTTCGGGGCTATGAGTGGTTTCGGCTTCACTTACTAGAATTCATTTCCCCTGACGAGACTTGAAAAATGGTATTCACAGTTTCCCTGTTTGGCGCTTATTACCGCAAAGGTACTGTGGGAAACAAGCCCACAACTTCAATAGATTTTGTTTGGGAAAGACATTTAACGTTGTATCTGATGTCTCCATATCTAAAGTAGCAAACAGATGGTGGGGCCAACCAGTCTAGCTGCTGTGATGCCCAGTCAAACAAAGGACTAGCAAACAGCACTCAACAGTTCATGTAGACGTGCCAAAATCAAAGCATTTAGCTCATACATAGAGATTAAAAAATCTTTTTTGTGCTTAAATTCAATTGGCATTTCGCGTTCTTGACCAAATATTGTATAATGCAATATTTTACATGCCAATACTGTAAGCAAATTACCGTTTGCGTAATGCAAAAAATTATTATCTGCAATAATCTTTTTATAATGTTATGTATAGTGCGAATTCATATCGCGTCCAGGAAGCAAGGATTGTCAAAGAAAATTTTTAAATTGCTCCATGCATCGCTTTGACTTTTGGTTAATTGTAGCCACAGATCGGGTAGTCGTAGCCACGGTGTTGGGTTATTTTCTGTAATTTCATTGTTCTACAATTACAAGTGAAGTCTCTGTTTTAAGAACAGCCTCAGGTCACCAGTTTGCTATGTTAATGTGAAAGGCGGTGAATGAATGTGCGTCGGCAATTTGGATTACCGATTGGTGCTGTTTGGAAGCTGATTAGGCTAATTAAAACAAGGCCTCCTGCGAGCTCTAAGTGAACATTGGCGTGTATGTAAACAATAGCCGCCGATTTCCAAAAAAATGTCAATATTCACCTTATTTCTACATTTAATGCTATTTAAGATCTTTGGCTGTCATATCAATCATGTTACATCTTTTAGAAAGGAAATTTCATTGAGATTTAAAATATACTAATTTCCGAATGAAATTTTTTTCCAGTTTTTAAGTTTGATGCAATTTATTTCCACCCTTTTCTTAAAATTGAGTTACCTTGTAAGAGATAGCACCTTAATTTCAAAAGCTCTGCCTAAGCCTTGGTCTACGTGCTCTGTTCATTACTTACGCGAATCCAAAGAAACCTTGCATTTCCCTTAGTAGGAAACACATTTCTAATGTTAGTCTATTCTAAACCCAAGTATCAAAAATGTCATTCTTGTGATGCGATTTCACACAGTGACGTTGTTTTTCTTTGATTTCCCAATAGACTTTCTCAAGTCCTCGCTGGCTACGCATTATGTTGCATATTCCTTTGTCCCTGCTTGACGTGCCCTGAAAAGTTAAAAAAGTTCTTGCTTTTCTCCAAATTTTGTAAGTTTGATCTTGGTAGCTCTGTTAAACTATCATAAAGCAAACTAACAATATATACATTCGATGTGGTGCGATTTAACACAGCGACGTTATGTTTTTTAAATTTCCCTCAAACATTCTCAACTCCCTGTTGGCTACCTGTTAAATATTTTGTGTTCATTTTTCCTTGTTTAGATATGTTCAGAGAAGTTGAAAGAGTTGTTGCTTTTCCCCAAATTTTTAGGTTTGACCCCAGTAGCTCTATGAAGCTATCATTAACCAAAATAGAAAAGAAATTCTCCTAAGTATGGTACAATTTTACCTATTCAGGCCATGTCACAACCTGTGCTGATTTAAAACGCATCAATTAATGCAGCTGCACCAGCTTCGCATTACCAACATTTGTGAGAGCAACAACGAAATGTTTTTTAATATACATTTGCGCCCAAAAGTTTAAGACCGCTGATGACCTTTCATGGTGTTAGAACTTTGTCTTTTCCTAACTCGTTTTATTTTTGTCGTATGCGCTTGATCATTTGTCTACAAATGATACACCGCAAATATAAGAAAACATTATTTACTTTTAGCAATTCACCTAGCAAAGTGCAGACAGTGACCCTGTTGCGACCTACCAGGTCTTTTCAGTGCAGTTGGTGATCGACAAGAAGCTAGAAGCTTTTAATAGCGCATAGCTTAGACCGCCACACTTGTGGGACCTATACCAGGTCCACTGTGGTGGATGGTCAAGTCTCTAGCTTCTTGTCGGTCACCAACTGCACTGAAGGGACGTGATAGGTTGAAACAGAGTCACTGTCTGCAGTTTGCAAAGTGCATCGCTACCTTTTACATCACTATAAGAGCTTGTGACCACTAGGCTGTTACAGCACTATTGTTCTAGCAGTTGTTAGACTTAATGCACCTGCGACAATCGCAACTCATTTATGAGTGATACCGCTTCGAAGAAAATGACAGACCATCCACCACAGTGGACCTAGTATAGGTCCCACAAGTGTGGCGGTGTAAGCTATGCATCATTTACTTTATTATTTTGTAAGGCCTCCTTTGCTTTTCACCACGGCAACCATTCTACCGGGCATACTATCTATGAGATGTAGTAGTATTCTGATGTCATTTTTTGAGTCCATACAATTTTTATCGCTGTCTTTAATGATTCCATACTGGTAAGTTACTCATCTGCTACTTTATTTTTCATTACATGCCACAAATTTTTGATTGTATTTAGATCTGGACTGTTTTCTGGCCAATTCAGGATATCAACATTTTTCTCTTGTAGGAAGTTTTTCATTGACTTTGCCCAATGGCACGGAGCGCCATCGTACATGAAAACATTGCCATCACGCACCATCATGTAGATTTCTAACTTATCCTTGAATAGATCCAGGTATTTTGCGCCATTTATGGTGGTATCTGGCTGGAGGAAATACAGAGCAACTGAACCATGCGCAGACATTGCTCCCAAGACTATGATGCTTGAAGGGTGTTTCATGGTTTGGATGGTGTAGCGGCCTTTATATCTGGCGCCAAATGGTCTTCTCGCCAGTTTTTTGCGAAATGTAAACTGCTGCACAGTTGATTCATCAGAAAATAAAACTTTTCTCCAGTTTTCAGGTGTCCAATCCAGGTGAGTCTTGGCAAAAGCATATCTTTTACTCTTCTTGGAAGAAGTAAACCAAGGTTTTTTTGGCGGATTTATAAGCTTTTAGCTCCAATTCATTAATCAGAAATTGTTTTATGGTTGTTTTACTGACAAGTGTACCTTTGAACAACATAGCCGTTCTAATATTTTTGCTTGAACTATTAGGTAAGCGCACTACCATCTTCTTAATGAGGTTATCGTTATTTAGGAGTAACCCTGGGTCTTCCAGACCTGTACAAATTCTGAAAGCTTCCAAAATTTGGAAATATGGCAATTGCCAGAGGATTGTTCTTTTGTGAAACCTCAGGTTTTCGATATTTGATTTTTTAAGTATCTCTTTTCATTCAAAGTAACAATTTTTGCCCTTTCTACAACTGATAACCCGCTTTTTTTGCCGATATTTCCAGCACTAAAATTTGAGAGAAGCTGAGCGTCTTTGCTTCCAAAAAAAGAATTTCACACTAAATCTCATCATTAAAGGCTTCACTGGAAACAATTGTTATGTAACAATTTTCTTAGAATATAAAAGATAATGTGAAATAACATTAGCAAGAGTTTTGTTATTTCTATACAAAACTTCAAATTTTACGTATGTGGGCTTAAGTCTTTCGCTCCCGCGATCATCAATTGATGATTTTTGCGCTTACATCCTTTCGCTCCCGCGAGATCATCAATTCATGGTTTTTTTTCAAAAGTTGGAAAAATCAGTTTACTTTAAAATTGATTTGTGACTTTATTTCTCAACCGATTTCAACAATTTTTTTTAATTAAAGGTTATTTCAAGGCAGTTTTGACAATGTTTTACATTTGTTTTAACTATTTGTTTTTATTCTGAAAAAATTGATCTATATTACCTGTAGTCGAATTTTTTTACCCCCCAAAATTTGGTAATCTAGTATAAACAGATAAATTATAGGTATTTTAGGCTAAGTTTTGAGTGGTAAAAAAACTAGCCTACATGATAAACCCTAAATTATCTTTGATACCGGCCAAAAACCCCTCAATTTTGGTGCTCGGCTTCACAAAATTGGAAATTGTAAAAAAAGTACACTTTTTAAAAATCTTAAAACATTTTTATTAATTTGGGCCACTCTTTTACCACGTTGTATCAAGTTACCAAGGAGAAAATGCAAACAAAGCACTTTTTATTTACTTTGACAGGCGGTCTATAATCAATCAAAATTAGCTTTCTCCCAGCAAAAAGGGGATGGGAATGAGTAGCTTATGTTTCACCTTAAGCAACAAAATAATCTATTTAAACTGCATATCATTTGAATCCGTAAAAACCAATCTTTTCAAAGTTAAGCAATATTAGGTGGTATAAGCAAAGAGTTATTATATAACAATTGATGAAAAGGGTAGTTGCAGTAGATTCCAGGACCCCCAAAAAGGCCAAAAATTTGGCTTTTGGGCTTCAAAAAAATTGAAAATAGTACAAAAAACATGTCCTTGGTACTTTCTGACATTTTACCTCTAATTTTCGAAAAGATACATTAAAAAATGAAGTCTCTTGAATTTTTTAGAGCTACAGTGCCTTGTTTTGTAAGTAATTTACTCCCCCAAAAAGGAGGGGGTCAATTTGCATAAATTATATTTATGGGCAAAAAAATTTTGTTTGGAGATCAGCATATTTTAAATTACTATGAAATTTCCTTTTCAGCGATATAACATGATCAATATAATAGCCAACGACCTAAAACCAGTAAATGATAGCAGTAAAGATAATCAATGGTTTTTTATGCAAATTAGCTGTTGAAACAGCGTTTAATCTCGTTTCTACGATCAGTAGTTTTAGAGAATATACAGCTACAAATCACGTAATCAAGCGTTGATTGTAACGTCATCGTAGACTGCAAAAGGATGAAATGTTTTGTAAAGTGATAGGTTGAGTGCTAGCTATCGTTTGAGCTAAAAGCAGTTGTTCTTTGTAAAATAGTGCAAATTAAAAACTATATTTGATTACGACGTCATTAACACTTTTATGACACTGTAGTTGTAAATGGTAGTTCTAATGTTTAACGCTGGCAATTTCCTGAAAAGCATTTTGTTCAAGAAGCAAAAGAAAAATTAAGACTAGGGACATTATTTACTTTAATAAGTTGTTGTTTGTTTACTGTTTATTATTTTAACGAGGGTGGTTTCACTAAGTCGTAAAATATGCTTACCACCAAATAACGAGATTGGTTCTCGTAAAACAAAAGCAATTAGGGCCTTCATTCCCTACTTGGTGTATGTTCTTCTACACTTATTTGAAAGAATGACTGAGTTTGCAAAATGATAAAGAGTTTTAAAGCCCTCTTTTAATTAAAAGCAATAGTATTAGAACCGAGATTACCGGGGATAGGGACGATGCTCACATTAGTATCAATTTATTGTTTATTTTCTTGAAAGCACAATTTGGTGAAAGCCTGATGAACCGATGACACCAACTCGACAAAAATGACTGGTAATCTTGCTAGGTAACGTCGGTGGAGCCGATTAGTTTTCAAATAATAATTAGCATATTTAAGAATACAAATTTTCAATATCAACTGATTTTCAGTTGATTGTAATGTGCAACTTATACAGCTTATTTAGATGCATAAGCGTATTGAAAAATTGTAAACCTAAACTATTCTGAAGCTTAGATGACATGGCAGTTTTCTACATAGTTTGTCATATGTTGCGTATGATGTTGATGAGTAAAATCAGCAGTACTGCGCTTGGGCTTGCCAGTTAAAAGACTTAATCTCAGCCAAATCATTTTTGATAAAATTTATTCTTTTTCTAGGTACAATGTAGTGTTAATTTACTCCTGTGTTCAATCAATATCACATTGCGTATTAAAATATTCCAAAAAATGATGTTCGTCCCATATTTTTCAGCATTAAAATTGCGGCGTTTTGTCAGCCACTTTTTTTGGTGACAAATGTATGACGTCATATGCAACCTTACCACAGGCATATGAGAAGGAACAATTTTTCACCAGTTTACTCAGCTGCAAGTAAACAAAATTTCAATCTAATTGCTAAACGTGCAAAAACGGGACACATTTTCTGCGCACGTCTGTAAATAAACGTACTTATCCGAGATATCTAGTTTTGTGCTCAAAAATGCACTTTTTCCCTTATGAAATTGTTTGTCCGCTGTTTATCGCGATTTTATTTTATGGTTCATTGATTAGAGTTGGTCTTGCGGTACAAAAATTTAGGCAAGCAGCGTGTGAAGTATTAGTTCTGTGTGTAGTTTTGCTCCTGAAGAAATGAGATAAACAATTTTTTACTCCCTAACTAATAGAGACATAATGTTAAGTGGTAATAATTTAGTCTCTTCTTAAAAATTTTACTTTTAAGTTATTTTAGATAATGTTATGGAAGTAGATTTATGAACCTTACATCTTGTGTATAGCAATATAGGCTTAGGTCCTAAAAATAGTTGTCAGTTATGTCGTCAGATTGTAAATGCGTCACATTATTATTGTAATTCTAACTATAAAGCTAAACTTAACCCTGGCCCTAATGAGTTCTAACTTTAACCTTGACCAACCCTAAAAGCTGATCTTCACTGCAAATGTGGAACAAAATTACTGAAAACGCCCTTAAACGTTCTCAGCATTTTGCTCTTAAAGGCTATTTTGCTGTCACCATTCACGTTTGTTTATATCGGCACATTTGCTACAATTCTGGCAGTAATGCTATGGTGTAGTAAACAGGTGAATAGTGCAGATGCCTTGAAATGCAACGGTTGCAGGTTCAAATCTTTTCTGACGGGGTACTTTGGCAAAAACAGTGTGCACTGGAGAGGAGGGCTTAGTATGTGAATGTATGGGAGAGTGTACACTGGGAATAGAAATTTTTTTAATTCGCCATTGAAACTGACTAAAAGTTACATGCTTAATACAGTGTATCATTAAATTTGACCAATTACAAATGCTGGATACCAAAATAACCTTTAAGAGTAAAATGCTGTTGATAGCAAAATAACCACTGCTTTAAACATATGCTGAGTTTTCTGTAATTACTTAAATAACTGATCTGCTTATTGGTTAGTCCAGTGGTATCCTGCTGTGGGGTGGTTATGAATAGGCCTAGTATAAATTAACTCTAACCCGAACCCTGTACTATGCCTGTTTAGTGCTACCGTCCTGCTGTGCAGTTGTGGGTGACTAAACTAATTTTAAGCAGACACTATAAAAGAAAGTGGCCAAACGTGGTGGGTCACAATCAATTTTAACAGGTGCATGTGAACTGGAGATAAAAAAAAAATCACTGGGCTAGACTATGTGCCATAAGCTATCACTAGTTAATTCTCAAGTATCTTATATTGCATTATGTACGGTACTAGTTAAAAAAGTTGATTTGTTATGTACTTGTGTAGCTTGTTGATGTTAATTCATGTATCAATTTACTTGCCCCATTTTAGCAACAAATGCTAGGCTAATTAGACAATATTGTTGTTGGCTTGAAAAATAGCAAAAAAAGATAACCACTATGAAGTCGTCACTTATGCATCTATGTAAGAGGGCATGGCTATGCAGTAGAATTTGCCTAATTTGTCACCTCAAGGGGATTAGAAAAAAGTGACGAATTATGCAAACTGATTAATTGTGCAAACAGGTAAAAACTCTAATGGCTTGTATACATGAGACTTGTTTTGTTGTTATTGCAGTTTGTTACAATTGTTATTGAATACAATGCACTTACAAGGAACACAAATCATGCAGTGCAAAGAAAATAATACACAAAGTCAGTGTAACCAAAATTGCTAACTTTCAAAAAAATGTGTGATTTTGGTTTGCTTTGCTCTTTTAACACTTTGAGTGCAGCAAGCCTCATGCATGTTTGATACTTAAGAGTGTGACAGCTTGTTCCAGACAGCACACATTTCATGCAACAGCTCTCACCCTTTACCTCCTTTTTCCACAAAGCACAAATCACGCAGCCAAGAAAAACAGCACCATGTTACACAGAAAACATCATGCAGCGTCTGCGTGATCATTTAAGGACGTTTATAAGCATTGTTGCCGCACTTTTGAGACTACCTTTCAAGACGTTTTTATATGTCCTGTCACATGCTGTGTATTGCAAACGCATGACATATTAAAACATCCCACCACACTCAAAGTGTTAAAGGCTTCCCTTGCCAATATGTTGTGCCGCATTTTGGACACTTTGCATAGTAGCATATTGCTGTTGCTTTGCGCTTTGAAGTAGGAATCTAACGTCTTTAATGCTTTTAATGCAGAAAAAGAAGTAGGTTCAGGCTCATTTAGAGAGTTGTCTTCATCTTTGTCATCTTCTTGATCATCTGCAGGATGTTTGCTAGCTCTAAGATCGTCCATTATGCTGCTTTCTGTAATAGTCTCATGTGTAATCAGGTCTGAATCACCTTCCACTTATTTGTTGAAATTGAAGCCTTCTGGAACTAAGCCAGCAACTTGCAATTTTTCCCAAATTTCTTCTGCGTTATTGTGGGCTCATTGGCGGTTTCCAGGTTTTCTTTTAATGTTGAAGGAGAAAAACGGACCTTCCTGAAGCAGTTTTGAATCATCGTGTCAGATACAGAGTTCCAAGCTTGACCAAGAAGCTTCATAGTTTCCAGAACATCGACTTTAAATTCTTTCTTTCCCTCAATAGCAAGAAGGCACATCTCAGCTAGATTCTTTCTGTAGTGTGCTTTTAAACAATGGATTACCTCAGCATCCATCGGTTGAGTTTTGGCAGTAGTGTTAGGAGCAAGAATACCAGCTTGACATTTGTCAGGCCATGCATGACAGGATGGGCTGTACAGTTGTCAACAACAAGCGCAATTTTTCTGTTACTGTTCTTCTTGTCTATGTCGAGTTTCCTAATCCAGGTTTCAAAAATGGTTGAGGTCATCTAGGCCTTCCAGTTGGATTGGTTTGGAAATGGAAGTTTTTTTACATTTTTGAAGCATCTTGGTTGTGCTGCCTTGCTAATGACGAGAAGGGGTATTCTCTCCTGCCATACTGGCTGCCACTAGCACACTTAATCTCTCTTTTGACATTTTACCACCAGCACAAGTTTTGTTCATAAAAACATGGGTCCGGTTAGGCAAGCATTTGTAAAAAAGCCCAGTTTTATCAGCATTAAAAATCTGTTCTTTTTTGAACTCTTTCAAAAGAATAGGGAGATGATTTCTGTGCCAATTGTCCACACATGCTTCATCAACAGATGCTGCTTCACCATGTAATTTGGTTTATGCAGTTTATGTCTAGCTTATCAACATTGTCATAGCCATAGATGCTGGCAAATTGTTGAGCCTTTAAGAGAAGCATTTCTCCACTAATGGGGTATCTTTTGATCTCTTGCACTGCAAAACCACCTAACTCGAGGCTCATCTAAATCATTAGATCCATGCTGCTTCTCTCTTTTCATTTTGGCATTACGCCCTGCTTCAAATTTGGAGATTATTTTCTCCTTTTGTTTGCTTAAGGTATTCAATGTAGTTCTTGGAATATTGAGGTCCTTTGCTAATCTTGACATGTTAACATTTTCTTGGCTAAACTTGCATGCAATTTCGTATTTTGTTTGAAGCGATAAGCTTATGTACTTAGATCTTTTATTTGACATTTATTTTCTGTAACTTTGCTCTGACAATACTCCTGAAATGAAATGCAGAAAACACAACTATGGTTTAGCAGTCCAAACTGTAGCTGCTCTTTTTTTTCAGACGTAATCTCTAATTACTGTACTCTATTTAAACCCTTCTAGACAATGGGCAGTTAAAATGCACTTCGTCCTTTGTGTTGCTACAGCGAGATTTCCCCGTAGACTACTGTATTAAACCAATAGGGATGCTTTTCTTTACTGAGATCTAATCCAATAAGGACTTTTTGTTTGTTTGAGATCTCATGCGTGTTGAAATAACCACTGAGACTGCATGAATTCATCTATCCTGCAGTAACCAACAAAGCTGTGGATACCGCTTAAACATTGAATCAAATCTGCAATTGATGAATAAGACAAACAAAAGGTTTTGGGGGGATATAAATAGGTGACGAATTCAGCGAAGTGACGAATTAGACAATGGCAAATTAGATGAACTGGAATGCACATAAAAGATAAGAATTCTGCTGGGACTGACAAAAATGTGACAAATTAAATGAAAACGAATCAGATGAATTCTACTGCAGTAAGACTTTGATTTAAACAGAACCATTGACAACAACCAATAGTTTTTAAGTGGTCTTTTTAAAACTTAAAGCTCAAATGAATTAAAATGGTGGAGAATAAAAATATGTCACCTTCAAAATTGCTTAAATGCACAAATTAGGTAAGTACAAATCTCAATTCAAATACACAACACGTTTCACAGCAAACTGATTAGAAAAAGTGTAACAACGCTAATAAGCAGAATATGAAAAATAGAAAAAAATGCCAGCTAAACTGCTAAATTAAGGAAATTGTAGAAATATGAAAATGCGTAGCAAAACTCAATTTATTAATCAAGTTATATACAAATTGGTGGTTACATTTTTAGTTTTATTGCCTTTCATAAATTTCTGTTTGGCTGTGATTCCCATACTTCTTTGATCTGTTTTTTTATATTTCAATGATTTAGCACTTCTATTTTAGAATGTTTTTTCATAATTCCATGTTTCAGTAGGAATTTCTATGATGCAGCAATTCCATATTTCAATATAAGTTTCTATATTTCTGTAAAGTTGGATATTTGCATTAAATGTTAGTGTTGTCCATAGAAAGTCTGGAATTATATAAATTAAAAATCATGCAGGTTAAAGTTAATCAAGTTCTAGTTAAAGTGTAAAAATAATGCATGAATAAAGAGCAACATCTAAATTCAGAAATGTGGATTTGCAGAGCTAAAAAACACTAGGAAAAGATGGGGTAATTTCAGACCAAATTTACTGAAAAATTTGTGTTTGCAATTGAGGATTTTCATCTAAGCCAGCTATGGCTCCAAGCACAACGATAAAATAGATCAAAATCTTCACTATCCAATATTTGAACAGATTAGCAACTAGGAATTAACCTTTTTAACAAAAAAAATCATTGCGAAGAACATCATTTCTGACATCTGACTTTTTCCATCAGTTGCAAAAGCCAGACATACTTTTACTGCTGGTTTTTTTCTATGATGGATTGAAAGAAATGTGGGTTGAAAGAAAAAAGCGATTTTAATTGAAAATATTTTATATTTAGATGTAGAAGTACTTGGTGCATTACATCCAACTTATAAAAATTGATTTAAGCCTATACCCAACTTTTCCTGAAAATGACCAACAATTCTCTATGTCTGAGATTACCCCATCTTACCCTATCCAATTCCAGAACGATGCAGAAGTCAACTGACAAATATGTAGATCAACTTTGGTTTTAAATATGGCTATGCACAGCTTAAGTCAACAATCTAATTTTATCCAATTAGGGTGGTTATGACTTTAGTTTTATAAACTTGCACAAATTTGTACCTTGCACAGTTAGTAGTTTTTTTAGGGTAAAGGGTAAACCCTTAGCCTATTTGAAGCGTGTCTAACTCTCAAGAGGGGTATATGCAATCTCAGGATGCCCAGGCTATTGAGACTGCAGACGTGCAGGTACGATTTTTCACATCAGTATTTAATTAATGGAAAACCTACTACTCTATTAGAATGCCTGGTCAATTTGGCCTATTTTGACATTGGTCATTGATGATAATGTTGCCTCCTCCTACATGTTGTGAAAATGTGCTGAATTGGTAACTTTGAAGCAGGTCTGAACGCATTGTTGTGGTAGGATAACCTACCTGTGCTTCTTAAGTCGCAAAAGGCAACTAATGGGTAGCCATATAGGCGAAGATAGTTTTGGGATAGTTTAGTGGACTGGTGATTGCAAAGGAATGCGTTTTTTGCCTGAAGGGAATGCTTAGGGTTTGCATGTTTTTTGCTTGATGTCAGCTGATAGTTTGGAGCTCTGAATTTGTAGGTTTATTCTGTGACATGAACACTTAGTACTTGTGTGTTCTGTATTTGATGTTGACTAATGGTGTAGGACTCTTGATTTTATAGGTTTGGTTCATTACAAGAACACTCTGGATTTTCTTGTTTTGTGCTGGATGTGACTGACGGTGTGGGACTCTGGATTCACAGGTGTAGTCATTAACAGGAGTGCTTAGGATTTGTGTATTTTGTATGTGATGCCGGCTGATGGTTTAGAAGATTGAGTTTACGAGTGTAGTCCCTGGGTGAACACTTGGAATTTGTGAGTATTGAGTCTAATATTGAGTAATGGTATAGAACTTGGAATTTGCAAGTTCAGGCCATGATGGGAACACTTGGAATTTATGGGTTTTGTATCTGATATCAACTAAAGGTGTGCAACTCTGGGTTTGTGTGTTTTGCCCATAAGGAGGAGACTTGGCATTCATGGGCTTTGTATCTTATGTCAACTGATGGTAAAGTGTGAGATTTTCAAGTTAAGTCTTTGGTGAGAACCATTGGGATTCTTGGGTTTTATAGGCCTGCTTGATGTCGACTGATGGTGTGAGACTAAGGATCTGTGAATTTGTTCCCTGGTGGTGGTGGTTTGGCTTTAGTTCATTGGTTTGTCAGTTTTATCCTGTGCTGTCTTTTTGTGCCAATATTACTGTTTTAATATGTTTGTGGTTTATTGCAAGTTGGAATGGGCCTGCTAGTATGTCCAAAAAAAATATTTTCCGTGATTGGAAAATAAACATATATTATTATAGAAAAATAAAAGAAGGTGGGAGTGTTTTGTACTGGGTATTACAGAAAATAAGAATACGCTGATGAGGGTCAGTAACTCGAAACAACGTTGTCCCGTGTTGTCATTTGTGTTATACTGACTGTAATAGGCTGACATTGTACTCAAATACTATCCCTGCATGTTGATTCTAGCGCAATGCAGTTGAGACATGTGAAGTGCCTATGTGACATAGGTCAAAACCGTTGCCCTTGTATGAGGTCTGTGCAGAAATGCAGCAATGGATCGATGGCATGATCTGAAATTGCCCAGAAGGGCATATTTAAATTTTATGCCGGAAACACTGTGGATGGACTAGCCTACAATAGGCTGGCACAGATTTAATTTTGTGTGTAAGATCATGAATGGCTGGAATGTGAGATGCTAGTATGGATTGAGGGAAATTTGAGAATGCTGGTGAGGCATCACCATATTTTGATATTGAAAATAAAAGACTTACTGATGCTGGATTTACGTTATTGCAGAATTAATTTTGTTCAGATTAATTTAATTTGTACTGTGGTTTAAATAATGACCAAGTGTGTTTTGTAGTTAGCTGCTCAGAAATTTATTGATGGTGGTTTTGCCTAAGCTCTATTATACTCTATTAAACTGATAACCATGTCTAATGTGTTTGCTGAAGATCAAATTATTTCTAGACGTGCTTCTCCTGTAATCGATTTTGCTGCATCTTCAGAAGATGGGTTTGAAGTTGATGACTTTGTGGCCTTGTCAGGAAAACCTGGTCTCAGTTTTCATAAAGTGCAAACAGGCAATGCTACTAGCCAGTATTTAAAGCAGCTCAAGGAACTTAGGAAGGCTGTTGCTGCAAATGCAGACAATGCATGCGGATTGTCAGAGTCGGATTTAGATCACATTATTGACTTTAATTTGGATGAACTTTTATCAGTTGATGATGGAAGTTCCGTTCGTTCTCCAGAGGTGCAACTTGGAAATGAGTTAGAATGGGATAACGATACACCTGTGAAGCTTAATGCCAGTGGACCATCAGATTTTTCTTTTCAACAAGCACCTCACTGGAGAACTGTACGTTTAAAAGAGATGGAGTTTGAATATGATTATAATCTCATTGCACCGTATCGACAAGTTCTTACACATGGTGGATATTACGGTGAGGGATTAAATGCCATTGTTGTATTTTCTGCTTGTTTTTTGCCAGATAGTAAAGAACCAAACTATCAGTGCATTATGGAAAACCTGTTTCTTTACATTATGGACACTTTGGAGTTAATAGTTGCTGAAAACTATGTTATTATCTATTTTGATGGTGGATGTAGTCCAAGAAATCTTCCAGGTTTTCAATGGCTTCGAAAATGCTATCAATTAATTAACGAAAGGCTGCATAAGAGCTTGCAGCATCTTTGTGTTGTTCATGCGTCGTGGTACATTCGCTTGCTAGTGGCTTTTTTCAGACCTTTCATAAGCTCAAAATTTTACAAGAAACTTATTTTAGTGCCGACACTCTACAAACTAGCAGATTTAGTGTCATTAGATAGTATTTCAATACCTGATACGGTGTTGGAACACGACCTGCAAATTCAAGTAAAGAAAAGTCGTTCACATTCACGCCATATCACGCGGTGAAAGTGTTGGACTGGCTCAAGCAATTTTTTTACTTTACTAAAAATTTTAATCAAAAACTACATTGGATTGGTTTTGATATGAATTACAAGTAATACAAACCTAATCTCCTTCTGCAACTTGAGAGTATACTAGAATTATTTTTGCAAAAAATCTGAAGTGGTGATCAATTCTAATCTTCACTGTTTGTTTCGAAAGCTGTATTTTCAAATTGAAAGCAGCTGCATGTTATATTTGTCTGATATTAAATATCTAACAAAATAACTTATACAAGAGCAACTAAATGTTTTTGTGACCATTGTATTTGTTTTGTATTGACTATTGTCCTACCTTTTTATAAAACGTTTTGTGGTCGCTGTTAAAATTTTATTGATTTTGCAAATGGTAGCATTGTGAGATAAATATTACCGGTAATTTCCTTAGAATTGGGTATTTACGTATCTTGTTATTAAAAGCTATCATATTGCCGTGCAAAAATTAATTGATTTAGAGCTGGGTATTTGTGTATTTTGGTAGGTAAAGCCGCTACCGTACTGCACATCATTGAATCGTTTTTGGCATATAAGGTAGGATATGTTTATTATCAAGTGAAAGATATTAATACAACAATTGAAATTAGTTCTTGTTGTATCAGCGTTTGATTGAAATAGTTTTGTGTTTGTGCTCTACACAGCCTGTGTTATTGGTCCCTGCCCACCTAGACATCGTATTTAGAACATAATGGAAGTTTGTGTTAATTCATAAGCGTCTCTTGGTAGAGTAAGATTCGATTTCAGCTGATCAATAAGTGCTTAGCGCCTGGCAGAGATGAATTTTTCGAAATCAACTGAGCCCCACAAATTCATTGGTAGCTTACCTTCTGCATTGTGTAGTCACGTGTCCAGGATAGGTCGCGTTTAGGCTTTTTATCGCCCTTTAGGTTGACGTAATTTCTTTAATTATTCGGTGGAACAAGCGCCTTCACGCGAGCAAAATTAATAGCTTTTTTTACTGGTTGATGTTGCATTTATGTAGGTATCGTTATAGATCATTGTTATCACTGTGAAAGATTTTTAACTATTTATTGCACGTAGCATTGCAAACAAATATATATTATCTTTCGTTTTCATTAAATTGCTAGCTTACTATAACTGTAGCAATTAATACTTTGTAAGATTGGTAAGTGAACAAAGAGTTCAGCCTATTCGTGGAGCTTGCAAACACCTACCATATTGTGGAAAATTGACTCTTTTAGAGAATGTTGTTTTAAAATATTCCTCGACTGCTGGTTTTATTTCATTTTTGCAAGAAAACCAACAATATCGCCTTGTGCTTAAGCTCACTGCTTTATTTTATTTTCAAGTGTTTGTTCGGCCAATTGGCACTGCTGCAGATTTCTTTCCAAGCAGTAAACATTTGCTCTTTACAATTGTCATAATTTATGACAAATAGCGCTGGCTGTGTTGCGCGTGATTTAACAAATATTCACCCGGTGTACGCTGTAAGGTGAAAACAGCTGATAAAAGAGGATAGATTTGCTCGACATTTCTTGGTAGAAGTTTTAAGCTAAAAGTGCTGCTGCGTATCTTTGCTTTCGGCCCGCAATTGTTTCTTGGTATGAGTAATGACGCGTTGAATGAAACTAAGAACATTGCCAAATGGAGGTCGATAAAATTCAACTTTTTCGTGTGGGCCTGATTAATTGCTGGTAATTACATTTCACAGCATAGCGACATTCTTTTGAAAGCTGTTACCGAGGATTTAATTTGCTGTTGTGTTTTTTAAAATACGCGATTTTAAATCAATTTTTGTTTCATGTTTAATTTGCCTTTGTCTTACTTTTAAATAAAATCCAACAAATGAATTCATTTTATTTTAGCAATGATAACGTTTATTTCAGTTTGATATTACGTTATCATTACCAGAAGACCTAAAACAAAATCAGTTTATCAAAAATACAAGGTAGCCAGAATAACAGTATATCCAACTAATGAGTGGAAATATTTATCATTCGAATATAAAAGTTACTGGTTTCCACGTGCGACAAAACACTATATTGGTCTGTTTAGGAATTCTAATCAATAAAAGTTTTAAACCAACTTAAAAATCATGTTTAATTAATTTTTTGGTGTGTAAAGAAGACACATTTTAATACATGTTGAAAAAGGGTCTGCTATTAACAAACAGTAATAAAGTCAGCCTAGACATTTATTTGCCATAAGAAAAACTGAGGATGCGTTAGCGAAATTAATTTTTCTTATGGCAAATAAATGTCTAGGCTGACTTTATTACTGTTTGTTAATAGCAGACCCTTTTTCAACATTTACTGATATGGAGTAAAGTCGCTTCGATAGACTATCCTGCTAGGGTTTGATTCCTGTTTTCCAATTTTAATTGTTATTACATTTTAATACCAAATGATTTGATTTATTAAATGTGACTTTGATTCCTGTTATAACGCGCACAATGCTCACGTGGTTTCTGTCTTGTACCCCTAAAGATGCTTTGAAGCAATTTTCCCAGCCTTGTTGCAGAGTTTAAGATGGTTATGTACTATAATGGCAGATTTGATTTCTACAAAGCTGTGTTTAGATGTACACAGAGCTATATGTCGACTTTTTGTAGACGTATACCTGTGCGTTTCTTTTCACCCGCGCGATAATGATATGCTGAACAGTATTCTTGACCCGTTATTATCGTTATAGTGCTATTTTGGTAGAGAGGTAACATTTAAAATTGACGCTGGTACTCGTTGGATTATTGTTTGGCTGTGAGTTATTAGCCAAAGTAAACAATCGCGTTTATCTCTACCGCCTGAAGACATGATATTGTCGTATTTTATATTATATGAATGGCATTTACATCGTGCGTATAAGTTCTACTATTGATAGCAAAGGCGGCGGTACAGTGCGGTAGTTTTTACTTGCTGCGATGGTACGATCGAGGTTAGGTAAATCTGCTCCAATCAACAGCCGCCTCAACGTGGTGGTGCGGTCCCCGACCCCGTTTGGGTTGGGTCGAAATGGTTTTTGGCCTTTCCGAGGGTCCCAGTTACCCTGGGCACTCTCCTTGATTTTTTCGCTATGCTGCCCCCCTGAACGACCGCAGAAGGGCAGCACACAGCTTCCTTAAAATCAGTCGCTTGTTTTCTCTTTTTTTTTCTCCTGCCCTTTGTCTCCTCATTCTGCTGATGAGCCGTAACGTTTATCCCCAACCCTGGCCCCATCTTTCCCTGCTCTGTGTGCGCTGGAAATGTGACCTGGCGGGGCAAGTCAGTGCAATGCTGCGCTTGCTCCAAATGGGTCCATCTAAGGTGCTCACAACTTTCCCTATCCAAATTCAGAGCTCTTGGCAGCTCTCACTCTTTAAGCTGCCCCCCCTGCCGTAACACTGTGACTCCCTCCTCGTTCTTCTCCGACATGTATACCTCCACTGTGCAATCTGACCCCCCTCTGCTAATGCCGCACTCTCGCCCCACCCTTGTCTCGAAACCTCTTATCCCCCATCTGCCCATTCTATATCTTCTCCCTCTGCCCCCACCACCGTCCCTTGCTCCTGGCTGTCCTTCTGCCTCCTCTCGCCTCGGACTCTTTCAGGGTTCTTCAATGGAATGCCGGAGGTCTTTGAGCCAGGAGCACTGAACTACTCCACTTTTTTTCGTCCTATCCTGTCGCCCTTATCTGCATCCAGGAATCCAATCTTAACACCTCTTCCGGATTCCTGGATTCTCTGCTCTGAGCTCTGATCGCACCTACTCCCGGTCTGGCATTCTTTCTCCTGATGCCACGCACGCTGGCGGCGACGTTAACATTTTCGTCTGACAGGGCTTATCCTTCTCTAAACTTTCTACCTCCTCTCTTTCTTCGCTTGATCCCTACTCTGATTATGTAGGGGTCAACATCTCTCTAAACAACTCCTCCTCGGTATCTTTTCTTAATGTGTACGCCCCCCTATTTGCTCCTCCTCAACGGATGGCAGAACCGACTCCTTCTCTCCCTCCATTCTTCCCTCCTCCAGATATCTCCTCATTCTGGGGAACTTCAACTGCCATCACCCCTTCTGGGACTCAAGAGATACTTCCGAGACCCGCGGGGAGGAAGTATTCGACTGGGTCATCTCCTCTGACCTCCTCCCCCTCAATGACCTGACACACCCGCCCTTTTCCATCGCTCCTCTCCTGACATCTCCCTCTTCTCTTGCTCGTGGGAGGTGCTACAGAACCTGGGTTCTGACCACTTACCAATTCTTCTATCTATCCCTCTCTCTCCGGTCTTTCGCCCCAACGAGCGCCCCTCTTCCTTCAATTTTCAAAAAGCTCGCTGGGATGACTTTGCCTCTTTCACTGTTCTTTTTCAGAGGAATACTCGTCTCTTTCCTCTGCTGCTGCTCTCTTTGGCACTGAATTCGGCCAAATCTTCCATTCCTTTTGGCCACATCAAACGCCCTCCTAAAGCCTGGTGGTCTGCTGAGGTGGAAAGTGCGGTTAGTGAAAGACGCAAGGCTTTCGCTGCCGCTCATAGAAGTGATGAAGATTGCCAGGCTTACATCTCCGCTTCTCGACGCGCCTCGTCAGTCATCGCCAAGGATGAGGTATGGCAGACGACTTGCTCTTCTCTTTCACCTAAATCTGTACACTCTCTTCTTCGCTCTATCGCCGGCTCGTCTTTCTCCTCTCCTAACTTCCCCGGCTGTTCCTCTCCCAGGGAATCGGCTTCAGTCTATGACGCTTACCTGAGATCTCACTTTTCCGTTTCTCAGCCAAAGGCCCTGCGGAGCAGAGCCAGAGGCTACCTTTCTGAGCTCCACCGAGCCACGTGCCTTGTGGAGTTTCACTCGTCCTTTTGCTCTCCTTTCCCGCTAAATTTCTTGCGGCTGCCTCCAACCTTTCCTGCTCTACCGCCACTGGCCCAGACAAAGTTGCCTATCCCATGCTAGAACACCTTCCTCGCTCTGGCGTGGATTTACTTCTTCACATCTTCAATCTCTCCTTGTCTTCACATTCCTTTCCTTCCATCTGGAAGACATGTTCTATTATTCCCATACACAAGATGGAAAAGCCTCTCGACTCTCCTGCTTCCTTTTGACCTATCTCTCTCACCTCCTGCGTATCAAAGCTGTTTGAACGCATCATTCTATTCCGTCTACTTTTCTTTCTGGAATCTAATTCCATACTCTCTCCGCGCCAGGCCGGTTTCCGCCCTGGACGGTCTACACTTGATCAACTCTGTATCGGTCTACTCTGTATCTTTCTCAATCCATTTCGGATGGGTTTAACAAACCCAGGCCGGGCTCTCGGACGATCCTGTCTACTATCGATTTCTCTAAAGCTTTCGACTCAGTCTGGCATCCCGCCTTTTTCCACAAACTTATTTCGGCTGGCCTCCCTCCTTGCTTTGCTCGTTGGACTCAATCTTTCCTTTCTGATAGGCGCGCTTGCGTGGTTTTTCAAAATCAGAAAAGTCGTTCCTTTCGAGTCCGTCGAGATGTTCCGCAAGGATCCGTTCTTGGCCCTGTACTTTTCTCTCTCTTCATCAATGATCTCCCGGCTTTTCTGCCTTTTTCCGTCAGCTGCTCTCTTTACGCTGACGATCTGGCCATTTGGTCCTCCTCCCCCTCGGTCCGCACTGCGGTGGAGGCCACACAAGGAGCTCTGTTTCGATTGGAGCGCTGATCTGAGTACTGGTGTCTTCCTCTCAATCCAAGCAAATGTGAGGCCTCCTTCTTTTCAGTGGATCCCCACCAAGCTAACCTTCAGCCCAACCTCCTCTTACTGGGCTCCCGCCTCCGTTTCAATCCCACTCCAACTTTTCTTGGGGTATCTTTCCACCACAACCTTTCCTTATCTAAACATGTATCTTCGCTGAAGGCCAAGTGCTTCCCACGTTTCAAGGCCTTACGCTGTATGTCTGCTTCCTCATGGAGCTCCTCTAAGGAGTCCCTCTCTGTTCTGTATAAAGCTTTTCTTCGGCCCCTTCTCACTTACGCTTCACCCGGATGGTTTCCTTTCCTAAGCGCTACCAATTTCATCAAATTGGAACGCCTTCACCGAGCGGCCAGTCGCGCCATCACCGGCTGCCTCTCGTCGTCACCTATCCCTCTACTTCTCTCCGAGGCTTCTTCACCTATTTTTTGACACACAGGTTCTTTGACACACAGGTTTCCTCGATTTCCACTGAGGAACTTGTGCTCCCTCGTCATGATCGCTGTGTCCTCTCTCGTCTACGCTGCAACGGACACAGCCTTCTTTTAGATTCTTATCTTTCTAGGATTGGCAGAATTGAGAATTCGTCTTGCAGCGCCTGAGGACATCTCTCATCTCATTCTGCACTGTCCAGCTACGGACTCTTTGCGCCGCTCACTCTTTGGCGACTCTCTGTCTCTGTACGACATCTGGTCCAGACCCTGGGGAGTTTCCCGGCTCCTGGGGCTCCATGGTCTTCCGCCATGCCCCCATCCCTCGGAAGGGGTCGGGTAACCAACAACAACAGGTTAGGTAAATACCGGCGCATGGTGTAGTAGTCAGGGATGCGGAAGCGGTCCTTTTTCTGTGGAAGCGGAAGCGCGAAAAACCTACCGCTTCCGTTTCCACATAGGTTATTTGACTTGAAGAGTAACTTGGCGAAAAAGTTTTGTCCATTTCCCAATGTGGATGAAACGGTGAAGTTGCAATATAAGTATGAATGAACGTGTGATATTAGTAGCGCGAGAGAACGAGAAAAAGTATAACTAGCATCACATTTTATATCGATTACGGGCAAGAAAAAGGTAGTTTGGACAATGAAACGTAGCTAATAAAATGATGATTTGATTAAACTTAACTAACCTTGGTTAGGGAGTTAAAAACGTTGAAAAAGAAATTACTCACGACGGAAACAACTTGATCATTCTACATCAGTGCTCTTCAACCGGGGTTTCGCAAAACATGCAGTTGTGCTCCGTGAGTTTTAAGGGTTCCGCGAAGGTTCTTCGTTTACTACTAGTAAATTATTCTTATTTCAGTATATTGATTTCTTATATGTAGTGGTGTTCCGTGTATGCAGTATAAATAGTAATGGAATCTTGTGATAGCAAGTTGCAGATTGTGACGTAATTCTGTTTACAGCTTTAGGATTCCTGGATACCAATAAGGTCAAAGGGATGAGACGAAATAAAGTGTAGCAGTTTAGTACTTCTGGCTCGGAGACCCCCAGCATTCCATTAAAGAGCCCTGAGGGAGTCGAGAGGGGAAGAAGAAGCAGGAGGTAAAGAGAAACAGCCAGGATCATGAGGCGGTGGTGCGGGTGCAGAGGGAGAAGGTACAAAGTGGGTGGAAAAGGGATAAGAGGTTTGAAGGCGAGGATGGGGTGCGGGTGATGCATTAGCAGAAAAGGGCCAGATTGAGCAGTGGAGGTATACCAGCTGGAGGAAGTCACAGTGCTGGTAGGTGTGGGATCTCCAAAAAAATCAGGGAGGGAAGATCCAGGAGTGAGAGCTGCCAAGAATTCTGAATCTAAAAAAAGGAGAGTAATGAGCACTTTAAATGAACCCATTTGGAGCATGTGCAGCATTGCACTGACCTACCCCGCCAGATCACATTTCCAGCTCACACTAAACAAGGAAAGACGGGACAAGGGTTAGGATGAACGTTGCTGCTCATCAGGAGAAGGAGAAGATTGAGAAGACGGGCAAGAGAAAGGAAGGAGAAGAGAGAAGACAAGCCGATTTTAAAGAGACTGCGTGCTTCCCTTCTGCCGTAGTTCAGAGGGCTGCACGGCAAAAAAATGCTTTGTGTGAGGGGAGTGCTCGGGGTCACTAGCACTCGGGAAGACCAACAGCAATTTTAACCCAACCCAAACAGGATTGGGGACCGCATCACCACGTTGAGGAGGCTATTGATTGGTGCAGTTCAATTTTGCTCGCTTTACATGTATATACTATATATACGACAGAAATTTCTCACTTCACTATCCAAAAAGATCGAAGTCAATATGTATTTGGGGACGGACAGGAAGTCCGTAATGATGATTAGAGTTAAAGTTAAATCAAAGTCAGAGTTAGTTGAGAATAGAGAGGGAAAATTAGCGCTATACGGTGTAATTTGTTGTTGTGACGACAGGTTATTGTCAAGAGCTGTAATATGTGGTCTTACGGTTTAGATCTGAGAAGCATTAGGTTAACTGTTGTAAAAGTGGTTGTAAGTAATGAAGGAACTTGTAATAACTGTCTATTTGTTGAAGTGTTTAATTGTAGCAACAGCATATTTGATTTTCTTGCAAGCAATTCGTGATTTCTAAATTTTGTTAGTGGGGGTTACGTGACAGACGCGAAAGTACAACAGAGGTTCCGCAATGACAAAAAGGTTGTAAAGCACTGGTCTACATTCAACACGAGTTTTGATATCTAAATAAGAGAAACACAGAGTAGTTTGGAACAATAAGCTCAAGCGAAGTAGGTAAAGAAATAGCAATATATGAAGGTTTTTGTCTCCTCAAAATGATAAAGTGTAGGAGAAAACAGGCTACAGACTCACAAAAGTTAAAAAAAATTGTCGACGGTTGTTTTCTCACTTTTTGTTAGTGGAAGCGATAGGTGTGGAAGCGGAAGCGTTTGAAAAATAACCGCTTCCACACCCTGGTAGTAGTTAGAGAGTCCACTTCGCAGTTGGCAGACCTAGGGTTCATTCCCTAAGTCGAGTCATTTCAAAATACTAAAAAATGGTATTCTCAGCATAAAAAAAGGGATACATTAGAGAATAAGCTTGCTTGTTGTGACCTTGGGCAAGGCACTTGACGGCATGCCACCATCTTTTTGTGGCAGACGCGTGGCCTACCCGTACTTCACTGGGTTACTATTGTAAAGCTGCTCACCCAGCATGTCATAAGAGGCAACTCTTTGTGTACGCACCAATGGCAATCGGTCTTGTTGTTAGTGGGGCTAACGGTCATTCATGACAGGTTCGAAATGGGATGCCACCTTTAGCTAGCCTAATTCCATTAGCTTGACGGCGTGAACCTGAATTGCCGTTTGTGCTGTACCTCCATCCCGAGGAAGAGGAGGGGTAACCACAACAACAACTGGTTAGGTAAAGCACGTCAATGCGGTTTTATGGTGATTTGCTTTTTGATTCCTTTTCTTTTGGTAATATACTCGTATGAAGTGTTTCCGATTGGATTTTTGGTAAAATGTTCTAATACTCCACAGTTTATTGCTCTCAGAGGTTAAATAAAACTGTTAGTTTTCTACTTCTACGTTCTAATTAATTTAATTACTTTTATGGTATTTCTAATGCTGCATGTAAAGAACTTGATAAGAAATACATTTTAGTTTTTTAGGGGTTAAAAATAAATGAATGGTATAAAAATAACATCTCCAAACACAAAACTTTGCATTGAAGTTTAAAGGGTTTAAATTTTCCACAAAAAAATTATGTAAATTTTCTTGATGTTGTTGTTGTTGGTTACCCGACCCCTTCCGAGGGATGGGGGCATGGCGGAAGACCATGGAGCCCCAGAAGCCGGGAAACTCCCCAGGGTCTGGACCAGATGTCGTACAGAGACAGAGAGTCGCCAAAGAGTGAGCGGCGCAAAGAGTCCGTAGCTGGACAGTGCAGAATGAGATGAGAGATGTCCTGGGACGAGTGTCCACAGGCGCTGCAAGACGAATTCTCAATTCTGCCAATCCTAGAGAGGTAAGAGCCTAAAAGAAGGCTGTGTCCATTGCAGCGTAGACGAGAGAGGACACAGCGATCATGACGAGGGAGCACAAGTTCCTCAGTGGAAATCGAGGGAACCTGTGTGTCAAAATATTTGGAAGAGACAGTACGCCTCCAGTCCGAGAAAAAACGAGAGTGAATACGAGAGATAAGAGAGAGACTACAACGATTGCGGAGGTCACCAATAGCGTTCCCCGTCTGGCAAGCTCAAAAAAAATATTTTCTTGATCGGTTCGTAATATGGGGTTCCACCTATTCCTCTGCAACAATTTGGACTAGAAAAGCTTTAGAATAACCACTAAAAAGCAACAACAGTAAACAAATTTAGTATTGTATGATTAAAGCGTTGCTTGATTTTGCTTCATTGTGTTTTCATGTATAGGAGGGACTCTATTCACTCATTTGTCCAGGATCCGTCGACCCAACATCAGCGACTCGATTCCCAAACAAAATGGCATTCGTAGCAATGAAGATATCGATTTGATGACAAAGGACCACCAGGGTTGTATTTCAAATAAATTCTGGGGAGAATCTTCACTAGGTCTTAACAAGTAATATTCTTTTCAAAAAAGGTCTGTTTTGTACTCCGCAAGTCCACAACGGGGGTCGAATCTCTTCCGAGTTGTGGGTCAGAAAAAATCTCGGCAGACCGGAGAGACTTAATTTTCCCTTCGCAAATGTGTTTTTTCACTAATTTTATGGTGTCAAATATGGCGGATTAGCAACATTTTTTAGCGAATAGGCAGGGAGCGCTACTTCTGCCCTGTGCAATTCCTTTTATGGTCTCTCTCTCCGCTTACCTCTCGTATCCACTTCTCTCGGACTGGAGACGTACAGTCTCATCTAAATTCTTTTGACACGCAGGTTTCCACGGAGGAATCTGGGCATTTTTGTTTCCGCTGCAACGGGCACAACTTTCTGTTTAGCTCTCCTCTCACTAGAATTGAGAATCCTTCCAGCAGCGCCAGATGACATGCGTCCCAGGACACCTCTAACATTCTTTATTGTCCAGTTACAGACTCTGCGCCACTCGCTCTTTGGCAACTCTCGGTCTCTATATGATACCTGGCTTCTGGGACTCCACGGTCTTCCGCCATGCCCCCCATCACTCGGAAGAGGTAAGGTAACAACTCTTTGGGGCTAATTTTTTGGCGGCCCTTTTTTTATTTACGATCTCTGGTGCTGGCGGTGGAGAGTTGCCAGGCTTTGGACTACTGTCTTTGCAACTACTGTTTAGGTGAAGCCAGCACAACAGCTGAACCGATAATCTTAACACCAATGACACTAACGGAGGACCAGCAGGCAGCGCCGGCTAGTTTGCATATAAAATACCATCAACTGTTTATCATTTCCTTGACTACAACCTGTGGCCGGCATATCTATCTTGGAGCAGAGAGTTCCACGTTGATCCTTGCTTAGAGTGGCCATTTTTTCTAAATGCAAAACCTGGACGCTTATTGCAGACTGCTATTATGACTAGGTAGGGTGGCTGTACGTCCCGAGGGTACGCCAAGGTGACCTTTTTTTTTTTTTTGAGATCACCCCCACCGAAGGCGCTTCCGCGGTCTCCACCTCCATTTGAGTGTCCCGCTTTCACGAAAGCAAAAACCGGGACAGTGGATGGCCGCATTTCATGAAGCCAAATCTTTGGACTTATGATAGGTTCTTGCTCAAAAACGGGACGCTCAATTTCAGATGGTGAGGCGATCTCCAAAAAAAAAAAAGTCATCGCCTGTTTCGCTGCCCATTTATTGTCATTTCGGCCGGAATCGTCATGCAGGCAGGGTTCGCTGCCAAAGTGCCCTGCCTTATCAAGGCTAACTTTGGCGTACCCTAGGTCAAGCTGTGCTGGCTGACTGAACGAAAAAACGGGACATTCGAGAATTTAACCGGGACAGACCTCAAAAAACGGGACTGTCCCGGCTAAAACGGGACGTATGGCCACCCTATCCTTGCTCGCGGAAAAGACCGGCCGGGCCCCAGGAGAAGACGCATCGTCACTCAGGAGCAAAATAATAATGACTTTAACCTGTGATATCGTCAGTCAACTTCTGAACCTTGTCAAGTGATTTCTAAGCCGAAATGAAAGCTGGGTATGAAGAGGGTTGTGCAGAGACTATTGTAGCCTAGCTGTAACAGAAAGAGCCTATTGACATCTAAAGGAAATCGCTCAATTGCATCAACGTCACTTTACTTGTCATGAATTACACGCGCACATTATAAATTCACGATCTTTTGAATACTTTTGCCAATTCTTTGTTATTTGTATAAGCGATACAAGAAAATTAACTCGTACAATTGGTATAATAGACTATACAACTTGGCGAGAACAAGTAATGCATAATTAACATACTAACTATGATTCAAGACGGTATTGTAGTAATAAATGTCTCATGCATGTTATAAAAGTGAAAATAATTTGACAGCCAACCGTAAAAGCTTTAATAAACCGCAAGACAATCACATTACGGTACAGGATTGCATTGTGCAGTGAACGCAAAGAAAAGCAACGCAATTATAGTTAACTCCTGTCGCAACCGTGAACTGGATCCTAAGTAAAACGCCTTAATTCAAAAATCATTTACATGTATCGGTTGAAGCATTGCACAAAATTATACAACAGAAAAAATATCACCTTGCTTTACGAAACATTATGAGGCCAGGTCTTTGATGGGGCATTTATAAATGCGTGAACGGCCCCTCTCAGTCTCTTTCTGAATTCGGAAGAAGTGATTGACATATTTTGACCTTCCCAGTAGTTCAACAAAATCCTCATCATGAGTTATCACGACAAGTTGAAAATTACGTTGCCGTGATCGTGACTCGATGATACTGAACAATTATGCTTGGGTTAAACAAGCTAACTATTAAGCAGGCACGCCTACGCGGGGTTAAAATGTTTAGCGAGTTGCGATTAAGTGGGCAAAATGTAGCCTCCACAACTACTATTGCAAATTACGAGGCTAACAAAACTGCACCATCAACAACCGCCTCAACCTGGTCGTACGGTCCCCAACCCTGTTTAGGTTGAGTCGAAATGGCCGTTGGCCTTCCCGAAGGTCCGAGTTACCCATGGTACTCCTCTCACTCATGCCATTTTTTCGCCGTGCTGCCCCATGAACGACAGCTGCGTCCCTGCTTGTTCTGGAGATCCCACACCTTCTAACACCTTGACTTCCACCTCCTCCTGACTCCCTCAAGAGCGTTTTGATTGAATGTTGGAGATCTCAGAACCAGGAGCACTAAGCTACAACACTTTATTTCGTCTCATCCTATTGACCTTATTTTTATCCAGAAATCTAACCTTTAGTCATCTTCCTCTTTCCGGATCCCTGGATTCTCTGCGATCTAACCGCACCCCCTGCCGGTCTGGCATTCTCTCTCCCGATACCACGCACGCTAGTGGTGGCGTCATCATTTTCGTCAAGTAGGGCTTATCCTTCTCTGAACTTTCTACCTTCTCTCTCTTTCCTCGCTTGTACCCTGCTCTGATTATGTAGAGGTCAATATTTCGCTAATGAACTTCTCCTCGTTCTCAATTCTTAATGTTTATGCTCTCCCTATTCGCTCTTCTCCGACGGATAGCAGTACCGACTTTTTTTCTCCCTCCATTCTTCCCTCCTCCAAAAGTCACTTCATTCTGGGGGGACTTCAATTGCCACCAACCCCTCTGGGACTCATAAGGTGCTTTCGACCCCCCGTGGTGAGAAAGTAATCGATTGGGTCAACTCTCTCAATGACCCAGACATACCTACTCTTCTCCATCGCTCCTCTGGCAGTCGCTCATCCCCTGACATCTCCTCCCTCCTCCTTGCTCCAACGAACGTCCCTCTTCCTTCAATTTTCAGAAAGCTTGTTGGGATGACTTTGCTGTTTGCTTTGACTCTCATTGTCCTTCTGAGCAGGAAAACTCGTCTCTTTCTCTTTCCTCTGCTGTTGCTTTCTTTACTTCTCTGGCAGTGAATGCAGCCAAATCTTCCATTCCTTTCGGCCACATGAAACGCCATCCAAGAGCCTGGTGGTCGGCTGAAGAAGAAGAAGCGGTAAGGCTTTCGCTGCCGCTCATAGAAGCGACGAAGATGTCAGGCTTACATCTCCGCTTCCCGACGTGCTTTGTCTGTCTTCTCCAAGGCCGAGGCTGAGACACGACAAGCAACTTACTCTTCTCTCTCACCCAAATCAAACCCTAAATCTGCGTGCTCTCTCCTTCGTCTGTCGCTGGCTCTTCTTCCTCAACTTCGTTTTCATCTAACTTCCCCAACTGTTCCTCTCCCAAAGAGTCGGCTTCGGTCTTCGCCGATTTCCTAAGATCCCACTTTTCTGTCTTTCAGCCAAAGGCCCTGCGTAGCAGAGCCAGAGGCTACCTTTCTGAGCTCCTCCGAGCCACATGCCCTGTGGAGTCTCACTCGTCCTTTTGCTCCCCCTTCTGCCCCGCTGAATTTTTTGAGGCTGTCTCTAACCTCTCCTCGTCCAATGCCACAAGCCCAGACAAAGTTGCCTTCCCATGCTAGAACACCTTCCTCGCTCTGGCATGGATTTTCTCCTACATATTTTTAATCTTTTTTGGTCGTAGCATTCCTTTCCTTCCATCTGGAAGACATCTTCTATTATTCATATTCATAAGATGGAAAAGCCTCTCGGCTCTCCTGCTTCCTTCCGGCCTATCTCTCTCACCTCCTGCGTCTCAAAGCTTTTTGAACGCATCATTCTATTCCGTCTATTCTTCTTCCTAGAATCTAATTCCATTCTCTCTCTCCGCGCCAGGCCGGTTTCCGCCCTGGACGGTCTACACTTGATCAAATTCTGTTCCTTTCTCAATCCATTTCGGATGGGTTTAACAAATCCAGGCCGGGCTCTCGGACGATCCTGTCTACTATCGATTTCTCTAAAGCTTTCGACTCAGTCTGGCATCCCGCCCTTTTCCACAAACTTATTTCGGCTGGTCTCCCTCCTTGCTTTGCTCGTCGGACTCAATCTTTCCTTTCTGATAGGCGCACTTGTGTGGTTTTTCAAAATCAGAAAAGTCGTTCCTTTCGAGTCCGTCGAGATGTTCCGCAAGGATCCGTTCTTGGCCCTGTACTTTTCTCTCTCTTCATCAATGCTCTCCCGGCTTTTCTGCCTTTTTCCGTCAGCTGCTCTCTTTACGCTGACGATCTGGCCATTAGGTCCTCCTCCCCCTCGGTCCCTACTGCGGTGGAGGCCACACAAGGAGCTCTGTTTCGATTGGAGCGCTGGTCTAAGTATTGGTGTCTTCCTATCAATCAATCCGAGCAAATGTGAGGCCTCCTTCTTCTCAGTGAATCGCAACCAAGCTAACCTCCAGCCCAACCTCCTCTTACTCAACTCCCGCCTCCGTTCCGAACCCACTCCAACTTTTCTTAGGGTATCTTTCCACCACAACCTTTCCTTTTCTAAACATGTATCTTCGCTGAAGGCCAAGTTTATTCCACGTCTCAAGGCCTTACGCTGTATGTTTGCTTCCTCATGGGGCCCCTTCTAAGTAGTCCTTCTCTCTTCGTCAAAAAGCTTTTCGTCGGCCCCTTGTCACGTATGCTTCACCCGGATAGTTTCCTTTTCTAAGCGTTACCAATATTACCAAATTGGAACGCCTTCACCGAGCGGCCAGTCGCGCCATCTCCTATTCCATTTCTCCTCTACCTCCCCCTACGAGTCACCCTGACTCATTTCGCTCTTTTATCTTATGAGCGAGCTCTTCGTCTCCACACCTCCTTTCCTATTTCAGGTTTGGCCAGATTAGGAGTGAAACCAAGACTCTACAGATCATCCTGGAGAGCTTTTGCGTCCACTCACCCGCTCATGCTTCCTTCTACTTCCGCAAGAAAGGCTCTCCTTGCTTGCCCTCCCTCTCCTCCTTGGAACCTGTCTTCCTTCGCTGTGAATTCCATCCTTTCCTCTCCATACTCCCGCTTTGATCCCCTTTTCTCTCGTCAAGGTGAGGCTCTCGCTCACCTTGACTTTCTCCAACTTCACGATCTTGGTGATCTGGACAGACGGCTCTGTTCGTTTTGGCAAAAGCGGCTCTGGCGTTCTTGCCAACTGCTCTCTCTGTGGCAATAAAGCCACTCTTTCCTTTTCGGCAGGCCCAGTATGTTCAAGTTTTCTGCTGAAGCCTGCGCCATTCTGCACGCTCTTTGCTGGCCTCGGAAGCACCGACAAGCCTGCCACATTGTCTTCTCCTCCGTCCTTTTACCTCAATCTCTCTGGAAGGAACTGTCTTCTCTCTCCTGTACTACCAGGCTACAATGGATCCCTGGACACTAGTTTCTCCCAGAGAACGACGTGGCTGATGAGCTGGCCAGACGGGGAGCGCTACTCGTGCCCTCTGCAATTCCTTGTAGTCTCTCTCCTCTTGTCTTTTCTCGGACTGGAAGCGTACTGTCTCATCGAAATTCTTCGACACACAGGCTTTCTTGATTTCCACCGAGGAAACGGTGCTCCCTCGTCTTCGCTACAACGGACACAGCTACTGCTGAGCTCTTATCTCTCTAGGATTGGCAGAATTGAGAATCCTTCCTGCAGCGCCTGTGGACACTCGTCCCAAGACACCTCTCATCTCATTCTGCACTGTCCAGCTACGGACTCTTTGCGCCGCTCACTCTTTGGCGACTCTCTGTCTCTGTACGACCTCTGGTCCAGGCCCTGGGTAGTTTCCGGCTCCTGGGGCTCCATGGTCTTCTGCCATGCCCCATCCCTCGGAAGAGGTCGGCTAGCAACAACAACAGGCTAGCGAAAACCAGAAGCTACCTGCCGTTAACAATCAATACTTTATTGTCTGGTCTATAGCACTTTTCAGTAGAACTATTGTTTTAACAATCACACAATGCAGGATTGCAGATAATTGTTTAAATTGAGTATTTGCCAACAGCTCGAATATACATGAAATTTGACAAAACTAGAAGCTCTCACGTTTCAACAAGCTTGGTATTGCTCGACTTACAAGACACAAAATCAAGAGGAGTAGCTGGGAGAAGTTTGTATCAATGGCATACAAAGCAGAAATGCAACCAATCACCAAATTACATTTTAAATTTACGCAAAATTGCAAGTTTTTACTAACATTTATGCAAGCCCACACGGTTTGGAAAATTTAATTGAATCCAGCCATCTTTGATTTCGGAACCCATCAGGATTTAAAAAATGGGTTTTCTCTTTCTCTTGTGGTCGCATAAAAATAACCTGCCTGCTGAAAGCTTAGCCATGTGGCTCAAAGTTTAGCAACTTCCATTTAAGTTCAGTGCACGAGGAGGTGATTTAGAGTAAATATTGGGCTCAGACGGAAGGTTCTTAAACCTTTTGAACTAATGGACTTATTTTTGTTTGTTTAAAATAACCGGACCCCATCAGTTTGTCCCTTTTTCTACTACGACCTTTTCTGCAGATTAACTTGCAATTGGGACCTTTTGTTCCTTTTTTTAGGATGACCTTTTTGTGAAGATTAACTTGTGGTGGATGTCCTTACAAGTTTGTCCAAAAACTAACGATTGCTGCAACTCCCGATTGAAAAACACCCAATGGTACGTGGACACCACTTTGGTAACCACTGGCTTGGACAATGGGCATGCAAGCATCTGTAAGCTACACTACAATGGTGGAAAGAAAATAAAATTAAACAAGCTGACCTGACCAATGCCTTCGCTAAACTCTCAATATTTTCCCTGTCAAGATTCGTAGTTGGTTCATCCAATGCCAGAATGCCACAGTTGATACAAAATACTTCAGCCAATGCAAGTCTGATGACCAAAGAGGCTAAAACCTAGATAAAATATTATAATTTTACACAACACGGTCATCACTTTCTTCTAGTTAATTGAGTGTGGCATAGAACCACCCAAAACAACATTCACATACTATTCGCTGGTTGTGGCATATAAAAATATGCGCATCAATCGACAGAAAGAAAACAAGGCTAAAGACAACATTATGAAAAATTGAACAAGGAAATTGGTTGCTCATTTCATGAGGAAAGCTGTGAAGAACTAACAAAATAGAGCGAAAACAAAATCATACTTTCAACTAATGAAGTTTATGAAAATAGATTGGAAGAAAGACGCATAAGAGTAAAAGACGTAAAGTTAGATTTAAGTCAAAAAGACGCAAAATATAGAAAAATCACATAAAGGAAATTATACAGGGTAACCCAAAAAAGCGGGTTCCAAGAATATATTTTTGATATCTCTTTCATCCATTCACTAATCGCCCTTATTTTGCAGAACATGGCAGGAACAACGTTCGTGAACACAACTAGATGTCACTGGAGCTCCAGCAAAGAGTGAATTGCTTCAAAAATTACTATAAGACAAGCTCATTCAAGAAAGTGCAAGACATTTTTGTGCATCGGTTCCAATGTGAAAAAGCACCGTCCAAGAGCAGAATTCACAACTGTACAACAGTGGGAAACTTCAATGCAGCGACTGACAAACGTCCAAGCCATTCAGGGCGCCCCAGGAAACGTACAGCTGAGTTAATTGAGAGAGTGGGAAAGTCAATTTCAGAGTCCGAAACGCTCTGAGCGCAAGCGAAGTCAGTCTCTCAGCATATCCCGTGAAACTTGCAGGAGTGCTAGTACCGGATCTAAATGCTTACCCATACAGAATACTGAAAAAGCAGACTCTTACAGACTCAGATAAAGAGCAGAGAAAGACTATAGCAGTCAAGATACTGGAGAAGATTCAGGAGACACCAGCTTTCCTAAACCTCTTTTGGAACTCAGATGAAGCTCACTTCTATCTTGAAGGAAAAGTAAACTCGAAGACAAATGTCTTCTTGGAAACTTCCAGACCCAATAAAGTAGCCACCAAGCCGCTGCGCCCCGCTAAGTGCACGGTATGGACTGCAATCGCAGCCAGAAGCATCGTCGGGCCACCCTTCATCGAGGAATCTGGCAGAAGCATCGTCGGGCCACCCTTCATCGAGGAATCTGGCAGAAGCATCGTCGGGCCACCCTTCATCGAGGAATCTGGCAGAAGCATCGTCGGGCCACCCTTCACCGAGGAATCTGGCAGAAGCATCGTCGGGCCACCCTTCATCGAGGAATCTGGCAGAAGCATCGTCGGGCCACCCTTCACCGAGGAATCTGGCAGAAGCATCGTCGGGCCACCCTTCACCGAGGAATCCGGCACGACAGCGACCGTCACGAAGGAGCGATATAGTGAGGTGCTCAAAACTTTCAAGAGTGAACCGCAGACCCTGTATCCGCCGCTTATATGAGCAAGTTCTGGTTTCAGCCAGACAGAGCCAGCTCTCACACTTCAAACGTAGCCCGAGACTGGCTAAAAGGAAGTTTTGGAGACTGCGTGTTCAGTCTCAGGACTAATTTTGAGTGGGCATCTCACAGCCTAGACCTCAGCTCCAAGATTTTTCTCTGGGGTTACTTGAAGGACAGAGTGTAAGCAAGGACACCAAGGACCATCACCGAACTCAAGGAAGCCGTCAAGGAGGAGCTCAGAGCCATCGCTCGGTCAGTTTGTAAGAACGTTATGAATAACTTTGTGCTGCGCCTCAAAAAATGCTCAAAGCTAAACGGAGGTCGTCTGGCATGCTGTAGAATAAAGAAGTACAGAGACTCTCACGTTTTTAAAACATGAATTAATTATCACCAAAGTTTTATTCAATTCTTGCAGAAAATTAAAAAATGAGGACTATCGAAAGCTGGGGCTCGCTTTTTCTGAGTCACCCTGTATGTACAGAGAATGATTGAAATCACATGACAAAAGCTAATATGGAGGAGGTATCCACTGAAAAAGTTAGCCATGAAAAAATGAAGATAGCAATAAAAGCATTGAAAACTCAAAAGGCAGCTGGACCCTCTAAAGTATGTGCAAAGATAATGTGGTGATTACGTGCTTATTTGATTACGTGCTTATTTGATTACGTGCTTATTTGATTACGTGCTTATTTGATTTTTGCTTTGCTTTGTGTTGACTGTAAATTATTTGGCTTCATTTTTAATCTCACCATCAGTATTTCCCATACCTAGTGTTAAACATCAACGTTAGCATTTGGTGTGGGAAATTACATTGCTTTCACGCCAACCTTATCAAAACTCCATTGCTTTATCTTGTCACGTGATCCGTGTGCATATATATGTTCGTATCGCCATGCTTAAATTATTCCACTATAATTCTGTTTGTTAAATACTGCTATTTGAATGCTATTGATAGTTACCAGCAATAAAAAAGGAATAACTCTATATCGAGTGAAAAATAATACGGTATAGTAAAATAACGAACTCACGACAATAATAACTGCCAACGGAGAAGTAGAGATTAGTGCGATGATGAAACTTCGTCAACGTATGTTAGTGTCAATGTTCAAGGAAAAAGGAGACGTGAAAAATTGCAATACATACGTGGGAGTAAAGCTGTTAGAGCATGCTGTAAAGATCGTTGAAAGAGGCTGGAAAGATGGATTCGAGAATTAGCATATGTTGATGCAATGCAATTTGGTTTTATAAGTGTAAGAGAAACGACAAACGCCTTGTTTGTTGTGAGAAGTATACCAGAGAATATAGAGACGTATGTGTGTTTCGTGGACATTGAGAAGACATTTGATAGAGTTCCGAGAAAGATGATGGAGTTGGCAATGAGAGGAAAGGTTTACCAGAATTAATTGTAACACCGGTGATAATTGTAACAACTCTGTCAAAAAGCCGAGACCAAGATTAGATTGCGATTAGAGTGTCTGAAGGATTCGAGGAGAAGGTTGGTGTACATCAAAGATCTCTGCTGTCGCCGCTGCTTTGCGATTGCGATGGATATAGTCACGGAGAATGCAAGAAAAGGCTTGATAAATGAAATTGTGTTTGCAGATGATTTAGTTTTAATCAGTGAAGGTATGAAGAATTTGAGAAAGAAACTTTTGAAATGGAAAGAGACATTTGAGAGCAAAAAGCCGAAGGTTAACCACAAAAAGCCTAAAGTGATGGCAAGTGGTTTGAAAGGTGAAATACTCAAAAGCAAGTTGACTCACGTGCCAAGTGCGACAAGCGGGTAACGGAAAAGTCGGTGCTGTGCACAAAATGTGGTAAATGGGAGCGTGAAAGATGCGCGATGATGAAGAAAGTGTTTGCAACTCTGACAAAAGTTTTTGTTTGTGAAAGATGTGTTGAGCCAATGAAAGGAATTGTGAAATTAGATCAAAAATTATGTAATGGCCAAATGGAGTTTGTTGAGAGTTTTTGCTACTTGAAGGACAAATTGTATTCCTGTACTGAAAGGAAGCAGTGGTGACAGGAAGAACACGAATTGGATCGATAAAATTTAGAGAATGTTGAAAGTTGCTTCATGGAAGAAAGAAGTCGTCAAAAATGAAAGAACTAGTCAGAGTTGTGCAAGGTGGGAGATGTTGTACAGAACATGGTGTGAGGGAGAATAAGATAACGATTTTAAGAAAAACTGAGAAAGCAATGCGTGGAGTTAAATTGAAAAAGAAGTATTTAAGAAATTATGGATTTGCTAGATTCGGAAGACACTTTGGAAAAACCTCAAGGGAGGAATAATTTCTTAATGGAAGAAAAAAATTTTTTATCAGTTTGCATACATAGCACTTAGCATAAAAACATCGGCCTCCAAAAAAAAGATCCTAAATTAAAAATTCGTGGTAAAGAGGAAAAGATTACATCGGACATCTACAAGGAAAAGCGCAAAGAAAACGCTAAAAATCCGAGAGTTTTTAATTTACTCAAAAAACAAGAGTGTGTAGAACAGATAAAATATCATTAGGAGTTGGGACGTTTTTTAACTTGAACGATTTTAGAGCCCGGGCATAGCTTTAATAATGATCGAGTAAATTTGGTTTCATTTTTTTATCCTCCACATTGCCTCCATTGTTGAGTGTCAAGCACCTGTATTACTACCATTGTTAAATCATTTTAACAACTCGGAAAAGGATTTAAATACAGGTCTGTGGTACGCGAAGCGGTCATTCGAACTCTAATACAGCTGATGTGGGAGTGGAAGCATGACCTCCCTTATTACATTGATCAAAACCTGTGAAAAAAGAGGACCATGGTTTTACTCGTCCAATTGTACTTTGACATATAAATCCTCACTGACCCATGGGATACAAACTGGTATGTGAAATTAATACTCAAGCTAATGGATACGATGAATCGGCGCCATGGCCTGAGCATCTGTTTGTATTACCCTACGTATGGCCAATCAGTTCAATAAATTTGACCTTTTCTGGATTTGCGCTTGATATTATGTTGTCTGTCTGCTTCCACTAACTTTCATTGTGATTATTTTTAGTGATGCAATAGCCTGCAAAAGCCTAGATTAGCGCTTCCAATAGGGGGGCGCGACTCACTGGCTGTTTGCAAAGCATTTTAAAATGAATTTCACAACGTTGATCAAGATGAAAAAGATTCTATACTTCAGCAACTGTGAGATAAGGTTCAAAATCGGTAAAATAATTCTTTCCTTGCAAATGATTCCAAAAAAGGTCTTCATTTAAAAAAAAGGCACATAATGGTTCGCCAGCAAAAGTTGGTCGCAAACAGGAAAAAATCAGAGCAATGGCCTACAGTACCCCATATTTGTGTTATCATCACCCTTATCCTTAATTGAGCCCACCGGTAAACGATTACTACAATAGACCTCACTTTTTGTCCAGCACTGCAACGTCCTCGCATGTCCATCGCCACCCCAGCGGAGTGCATCACTACTCTGTAATTGAACACACTGCGAGGACCCGAACCTGTGTCTTCATTGCTGCATATTTCAATGTACTCGATGTCTAAATAATTTATCTGTTTATCTTTTTGAACTTCCAGGAAAGCATCAACGTTTATCAAGCTAGTGGCAACAATAAATAAAACCACAATGCGCAGGTTTGGTAACTGATCAGACGAAAATCGAACCGCATAGGTATATTAATCTGATAAATACCGTCTTATTGGAGCAAACTACAGATGGCAGGAACAGAGAAATCATAATTACGTGCCCGCGCTACATCACAACGCAGCTCACCTTTTCCTCTGTAAGTTTCAATCCAGAGATCTTTTATAATTTTGTTGATTTCGGACATTTTGATCTGGTGGTACTTCATTATCGCACGATCCAATGCTTTGTAATATTTACCCAGATCACCGCAGGCAATGCCAAGAACCTCAAACGTAATCTTGGACTTTCGATACTGTTCCTCTGCATTCCTGAATGAAATAAAATAGTTTAGAAGAATATCTGCGTAATCACACCGACACGTCATAATTGTGAAGTTATACTACAACACAGCAAACTAAGCTTAGATACAAATCTTTTTGCATTGATCGATTGGTAGTACCATTGATCTGGCGAAGATTGCACAGTGCAAAGTTGTGCTGTTAAAAAACGCACTTTACTACGATTTTTTCAATTTAGAAAATTTTATCAATTAGTACATATATTCAAAAGCAGTTATGCGATTCCAAAAAGATTTCGAACTCCTTCTAACTCGGATTAAAATATCAAAACACGAACTTATTTAAACAAGATCTAATGGCGACAAGGTGGTTAGAATCCTTAAAAACCTAAAATATTTGCAATCAAAGGATTAAGAATTTGTTCTTAAATAAACGTCGAGTCCTCTACAAACAAATCGTGAAAAACGTTTAGATACAGAATTTAAACCTAAAATTGGTATTTTTGGACATTTGGAGATTTTCCAAATATCTCTTTCTTTCGATTTGTTAACAAATTCCTCCTCAAAGCTGTTCATAAAATCATTCTCGCTTGCCACCTGTGCTCATCAACATTGAGTTGCTGCTGCAACAATGCTGTCTCTTCTCTGTAGCGAACTTCCTTCTCTTTCAAAGCTATTTTATTCTCATTCAATTTATCGTAACTTCGTCGCAGTTCTTTGTTCTTTCTGCAAAATCGGAAAAGTTAGCGGCACCAGCAACTACACGGTAAACTCTAAGCAGCACAACAATGAGAGCTCAACATGATACGTCATAACCACAATTAAAAGTTCAATGCAAGCATCTAGATTGAACTTTTAATTCTACATAACACAACTCTGCTGAAACTATTGCGTGTTGATGCAACAAAAACATTGTTAAAAATTATTTTGGCTCAACAAAATTGAATGATATTGACACATTCATCTTTAATTAACCTTTCCAGTGTAACTACATCCATTCCTTCCAGCTGAGTTTTTAACGCGAGAATATCATTTGAGACATTATCGATGTCTCTTCTTCTTTCTCTCAGAGCAATATTATCTTCAAGATCTCTCTGTCTATCCTAAATACAATAATAGTTGTTCATCCACTGTTTATAATTTAATAAAAATTGAAAATATACATGTCGTTGGAAACCTATCGGACAGGTCTGTAAAAAGTTCAGCACACTGAGCAACTGCAAAAACGTAAAAGGCGTTGAAGTTAAACAGAGTTGGCTTCCTGCTCGTCCGGACAGTCGGATGACCGCAGACGCTGCATGAAGGATTCTCCATTCTGCCAATTCCAGAGAGAAAAGAGAGTAAGAAAAAGCTGTGTCAGTTGTGTGAAGACGAGAGAAAACACAATGAGCGTGACGAGAAAGCAGGAGTTTGTCAGTAGATACTGAGAGGACCTGTGTGTCGAAAAATTGACGACAGTACACCCCCAGTCCAAAGGAAGAGATGAGAGGATACGCGACTACATGGGACTGTTCGTGGTTGAAGCAGCGCACCTCGTCTGACCAGAAAAAAGGACTGCGCCATCACTCCGAATCATGAGATCGTGTATAGGGAGAGTTAAGATGGGAAAGAGCAATACCTTGTCAAGAATAAAAACGGTCAGAGCCAGAGCACGATGTAGAAAAAGTAAGTACCACAATGTAGGAAGGCGGGTCCAGGAAGGGCAGTCAAGAAGAGCCTCCCAGGAAGAGGTATGAGAAAGCATAAGAGGGTAGGTGGTGGCAAAATTTCTCTAGAAGGACCTGGACAGTCTCTGTTTCACTTCACGTCTGGCCGATCCTCAGATAGAAAAAGAAGATGGAAGAGGAAGGGGCCCCATCTAAGAGGACAGGGCAAAATGGATCAGGGTGACTAGTAGGAGAAGCAGGGACGTCTCCGATAGAAAATAAAGGATAGCGGAGAATGACAGGCAACCCATGATGGTGCCACTAAATGCTGTTGTTGTTGTTGTTGTTGTTGATTACCCGACCCCTTCCGAGGGATGGGGGCATGGCGGAAGACCATGGAGCCCCAGAAGCCGGGCAACTCTCCAGGGTCTGGACCAGATGTCGTACAGAGACAGAGAGTCGCCAAAGAGTGAGCGCCGCAAAGAGTCCGTAGCTGGACAGTGCAGAATGAGATGAGAGATGTCCTGGGACGAGTGTCCACAGGCGCTGCAAGAAGAATTCTCGATTCTGCCAATCCTGGAGAGATAGGAACCTAAAAGAAGGCTGTGTCCATTGCAGCGAAGACGAGAGAGGACACAGCGAGCGTGACGAGGGAGCACAAGTTCCTCAGTGGAAATTGAGGGAATCTGTGTGTCAAAATACTTTGGAAGAGACAGTACGCCTCCAGTCCGAGATAAGACGAGAGTGGATACGAGAGATAAGAGGAGAGAGACTACAAGGGATTGCAGAGGGCGCAAGCAGCACTCCCCGTCTGGCAAGCTCATCAGCTGTGTCGTTCCCCGGGAGAAACGAGTGTCCGGGGACCCATTGTAGCCTGATAGAACAGGAGGAGAGAGAGGACAGTTCCTGCCAGATCTGCCACAGAGTTTGAGATAACAGGAAAGGTGGAGGAGAGAACAGGGTGGCGAGGACAGAACGAGAGTCAGACAGGAGAAGAAGAGAAGAGAAATGGCAGACTTTATGGTGTTGCCGAGACCAGCAAAGAGCGTGCAGAATGGCGCAGGCTTCAGCGGAAAAACTTGAGCAAACTGGGCCTGCCGAAAAGGAAAGAGTGGCCTCAGTGCCACATACAGAGCAGTTGGCAAGAACGCCGGAGCCGCCCTTGCCAAAAGGAAAACGAACAGAGCCGTCTGTCCAGAGTACCAGATCATGAGGGGGGAGAGAGTCAAAGTGGGCGAGAGCCGCACCTTGGCGAGAGTGAGGGGATCAGAGCGAGAGCATGGAATGGAAAGGGTGGACTCGACCGCGAACGAAGGCAGATTCCAAGGACGACAGGGAGGGCAAGCAACAAGAGCCTCCCTAGAACAAGTAGAAGGAAGCATGAGCGGGTGAGTGGACGCAAGAGCTCTCCAGGACGATCTGCAGAGTCTTGGTTTCACTCCCAAGTCTGGCCAAACCTGAGATGGGAAAGGAGGTTGGGAGACGAAGAGCCCGCTCATAAGATAAAAGAGTGAACTGAGTCAGAGTGACTCGTAGGGGAGGTGAAGAAGCCTCGGTGAGTAGTACAGGGATAGGGGACGACGAGAGGCAGCCGGTGATGGCGCGACTGGCCGCTCGGTGAAGGCGTTCCAATTTGGTGATATTGGTAGCGCTTAGGAAAGGAAACCATCCGGGTGAAGCGTAAGTGACAAGGGGCCGAAGAAAAGATTTATACAGAACAGAGAGGGACTCCTTAGAGGGGCCCCATGAGGAAGCAGACATACAGCGTAAGGCCTTGAAACGTGGAATAAACTTGGCCTTCAACGAAGATACATGCTTAGAAAAGGAAAGGTTGTGGTGGAAAGATACCCTAAGAAAAGTTGGAGTGGGATTAAAACGGAGGCGGGAGCCGAGTAGGAGGAGGTTGGGCTGGAGGTTAGCTTGGTGGGGATCCACTGAGAAGAAGGAGGCCTCACATTTGCTCGGATTGAGAGGAAGACACCAGTACTCAGACCAGCGCTCCAGTCAAAACAGAGCTCCTTGTGTGGCCTCCACCGCAGTAGGGACCGAGGGGGAGGAGGACCAAATGGCCAGATCGTCAGCGTAAAGAGAGCAGCTGACAGAAGAAGGCAGAGAAGCCGGAAGATCATTAATGAAGAGAGACAAAGTACAGAGAAAAGAACGGATCCTTGCAGAACGCCTCGACGGACTCGAAAGGAATGACTTTTGTGATTTTGATAAACCACGCAAGCGCGCCTATCAGAAAGGAAAGATTGAGTCCAACGAGCAAAGCAAGGAGGGAGGCCAGCCGAAATAAGTTTGTGGAAAAGGGCGGGATGCCAGACTGAGTCGAAAGCTTTAGAGAAATCGATAGTAGACAGGATCGTCCGAGAGCCCGGCCTGGGTTTGTTAAACCCATCCGAAATGGACTGAGAAAGGTACAGAATTTGATCAAGTGTAGACCGTCCAGGGCGGAAACCGGCCTGGCGGGGAGAAAGAATGGAATTAGATTCCAGAAAGAAGAGAAGACGGGATAGAATGATGCGTTCAAACAGCTTTGATACGCAGGAGGTGAGAGAGATAGGCCGGAAGGAAGCAGGAGAGTCGAGAGGTTTTCCCATCTTATGTATGGGAATAATAGAAGATGTCTTCCAGATGGAAGGAAAGGAATGTGAAGACCAAGGAAGATTGAAGATGTGAAAAAGTAAATCCATGCCAGAGCGAGGAAGATGCTTTAGCATGGGATAGGCAACTTTGTCTGGACCAGTGGCAGTGGATGAGGAGAGATTGGAGGCAGCCGCAAGAAATTCAGCGGGAGAGAAAGGAGAGCAATAGGACGAGTGAAACTCCACAGAGCACGTGGCTCGGCGGAGCTCAGTGAGGTAGCCTCTGGCTCTGCTGCGCAGGGCCTTTGGCTGAGAAACGGAAAAGTGAGACCTCAGGTAAGCGGCATAGACCGAAGCCGATTCCCTGGGAGAGGAACAGTTAGGAAAGTTAGGAGAGGAGGAAGACGAGGAAGGAGAGCCAGCGATAGAGCGAAGAAGAGAGTGCACAGATTTAGGATTAGATTTAGGTGAAAGAGAAGTGCAGGTCGTCTGCCATGCCTCAGCCTTGGCCTTGGCAATGACTGACGAGGCACGTCGAGAGGCGGAGATGTAAGCCTGGCGATCTTCATCACTTCTGTGAGCAGTAGCGAAAGCCCTGCGTCTTTCACCAACCGCTTCTTCCACCTCAGCAGACCACCAGGCTTTAGGAGAGCGTTTGATGCGGCCGAAAGGATTGGAAGATTTCGCCGCATTCCTTGCCAGAGAGGTAAAGAGAGCAGCTGCAGAGGAAAGAGAAAGAGACGAGTATTCCTCTGCAGAAGGACAGTGAGAGTCAAAGTAGGAGGCAAAGCCATCCCAGCGAGCTTTCTGAAAATTAAAGGAAGGGGGACGCTCGTTGGGGCGAAAGACCGGAGAGAGAGGGATAGATAGAAGAATTGGTAGGTGGTCAGAACCCAGGTCCTGAAGCACCTCCTAGGAGCAAGAAAAAGCAAGAGTAGAAGGAGCAAGAAAAAGCAAGAGTAGAAGGAGCAAAGGAGATGTCAGGAGAGGAGCGACTGCCAGAGGAGCGATGGAGAAGGGTGGGTGTGTCAGGGTCATTGAGGGGGAGGAGGTCTGGGGAGATGACCCAGTCGAATACTTCCTCCCCACGGGGGTCGGAAGTACCTCTTGAGTGAGTCCCAAAGCGGGTGATGGCAATTGAAGTCCCCCAGAATGAAGAGATTTCTGGAGGAGGGAAGGATGGAGGGAGAGGAGTCGGTTATGCCATCCGTTGGGGAGGAGCGAATAGGGGGGCATACACATTAAGAAATGACACCGAGGAGGATTTGTTTAGAGAGATGTTGACCCCTACATAATCAGAGTAGGAATCGAGCGAAGAAAGAGAGGTGGTAGAAAGTTCAGAAAAAGATAGGCCCTGTCTGACGAAAATGACAACGCCGCCACTGGCATGCGTGGCATCAGAAGAGAGAATGCCAGACCGGGAGTGGGTGCGATCAGAACGCAGAGCAGAGAATCCAGAAATCCGGAAAGAGGAAGAGGAGTTAAGATTGGATTCCTGAATGCAGATAAGGTCGACAGGATGGGATGAAAGAAAGTGAAGTGGTTCAGTGCTCCTGGCTCGAAGACCTCCAGCATTCCATTGAAGAACCCTGAGAGAGTCAGGGGGAGAGGAGGAGGCAGGAGATGCAGAAGTATAGCCAGGAGCAAGGGACGGTGGTGGGAGGGCAGGGGAAGGAGATATAGAATGGGCAGATGGGGGATAAGAAGTTTCGAGACGAGGGTGGGGCAACAGTGCAGCATTAGCAGAGGCGGGGCCGGATTCCACAGTGGAGGTATACGTGCCGGAGGAGTCCGAGGTGGGGGGAGTCACAGTGTTACGGCAGGGGGGGCAGCTCCAAGAGTGAGAGCTGCCAAGAGCTCTGAAATTAGATAAAGAAAGTTGTGAGCACCTTAAATGAACCCATTTGGAGCAAGCGCAGCATTGCACTGACTTGCCCCGCCAGGTCACATTTCCAGCGCACACAGAGCAAGGAAAGATGGGGCCAGGGTTGGGATGAACGTTACCGCTCATCAGGAGAAGAAGAAGAATGAGGAGACGAAGGAGGGCAAGAGTAAGGCAGGAGAGAAGAAAAAGTGAGAACAGGCGACCGATTTTAAAGATGCTGTGTGCTGCCCTTCTGCGGTCGTTCAGGGGGCAGCATAGCGAAAAAATGAATGGGGAGTGCCCGGGGTAACTGGGACCCCCGGGAAGGCCAACAGCCATTTCGACCCAACCCAAACGGGGCCGGGGACCGCACCACCACGTTGAGGCGGCTGTTGATTGGTGCAGGCCACTAAATGCTCGTTGAAGGCGTTCCAACTTGGTAACGCTAAGAAATGGAAATCATCCACGTGAAGCATAGCAGAGAACTGGCGGCAGAGCTTTATAATGAAGAGAAAGGAATTTCTTAGAGCAGTCTCATGAGGACGTAGAGATACAGGGTAAGACCTTGTGACATGGAAAGAATTTGGCCTTAAGCCACGATACATGCTTAGAAAAAAAAATGCGGTCAAAGGTAACTCAAGAAAAGTGAAACTGGGATTGAAGCGCAGTGGGGAGTTGCACAGGAAGAGGCGGGACTGCATATCAGCCTGGTGGGTACCCCCTGAAACAAAGGCCTCACATTTGCTATGATTGAGAGGAAGACATTAGTGCTTAGACTAGCGCTCCACAAGCTCCTTGCGTGGCCTCTGCAGCAGCTAAAACAGAGGGGGACGAGGGCCAGATGGCCAAGTCATTAGCACAGAAAGCACCTGGCGAAAAAAGGTAAAGACGATGGAAGATCGTTGATGAAGAGAAAGAATGGAACAGGGCCAAGAACGAATCCTAGTGAAGCAACTCGCAGAACTAGAAAGAAGCAAATTTTGTGATTCTGAAAAACCAACAATCAAGCGTGTATGTCAAAAAGAAAAGATTGAGTCCATCGAAAAAAGGAGGGAGGCCAGGTGAAATAAGTTTGTTGAAAAGAGCGAGGTGTCGGCCAGTCAAAAGCTTCGCAAAAATCGTCATCGTCCGAGAACCCGGGTTTAGTTTGTTACAACCAACCGAGATGAAATGAGAAAGATGAAGAATTTGATCACAAGTAGACTGACCAAAGCGGAAACTGGAGTGAAGAGGAGAGAGAACGAAGTTAGACTCCAGAAACAGGAGACGGGACAGAATAATGTGTTCAATCAATTTCGAGACGCAGGTGGTGAGAGAGTTAGGCCGGAAGTAAGTATAGAAGATTTCAGGAGTGAGAACGGAAGAGAGGTGTCCGATCTAGCATCCTCAGAACATGAGCAAACAGGAGAAGTGTATACGTTTAAAATATGAAGAGTTTTGAGAGAAACCTTGACCCCCAAGCAGTGTTGCCTCTAAGGTGTGAGCTTGTGCACGCGCACACAAATAAAAGAATGCCGCACAAGAATTTTTTTTAATTTTTTCAATATAAATTTAGATTTTTTTTAAAGCGCACACTTCACAAATTTTCTCGCACTTGACAAAAAAAATTAGAGTGAACACTTCCCCATGTAACCAGAGTAAGGGTCAAGAGTAGAGAGAGAAGCAGAAACTTCAAAAACTCTCTCTGACAAAAATGATGACTTTACCGCCAGCCGTGAGTGAGTGAAATCAGATTTCAGGGCCAAGTATCCAGGGATCATACAAGATGAAGAGGAGTTAAGGTTGGACTTCTGAATACCCATAAGATCAACGGGAAAAGAGAGAAAAGTTGTGAAGAAATTCTACATGTCTGGCACGAAAAACTCCTGCATTCCATTAGAGGACTATGAGCGTATCAAATGAGCAAAAAGAAGCAGGAAGTGGAGGAGGTAGAAGACTACAGAGGATGGGTTAAGGGCAAGGCTAGGAGATTAGTAAGCTGGGGTGAAAATTTACCTTTGTAGAAGGAGGGTTGGCTGGATTACAGCTCACAGTGAAGATAGACATGCTAGAAAGCCCCCCAAAAAAGACACACTGATAGTAAAGAGGGTTCGCTAAGGAGAGGTCGAGATGCAGCAAAGACAACTCCAGGAGTGACAGCTGGAAAAGATATTGAACACTGCGGACGGAGGAAGGTGCACCTTAAATGTCCAAATTTCAGACAGGTTTAACATTGCACTGACCTGCCCCACCGACTTACATCGCTGAGGCACACAGAACAAGAAAAAAGAAGGGCCAGGGTGAGGATGAACTTTGCAGCTCATCAGTAGAAGAAAAAGGCGAAAAAGGAAGTGGGAGGAAAGCAAAACGCAGTCGACCATATTAAAGAGAAAGCGGGCGACCTTTCTGCAGTCATTAAGAGGGCAACACCACAAAAATATTTGGGTTGGGGAGTGCTCAAGGTATGTAGAACCCTCGGGGGGGCAACAACCCTTTTGACCCCAGCAAACGGGTTTGGAAACCACAACACCACCTTGAGCGGCCGTTGATGGGTACATATTGCCTTATCGTCAGAGGTCGGCAACAATACCTTAGTTGGGAAGATAATTTTTGCAAAGAACTCAAATAGTGGTCGCAAAAATCTTGTTGACCAATTCGTGATAAATTTTAGCATTTTGTAGCTGCTTTTTCAGTAAAAGAAGAAAGTTACAACGAACAAAAATCATAAAATGGATTCACCGACCGCGGCCGAGACTGGCCCTACCTTACACGTGGCCAGCTCGGTCTCAATCTTCTTAATTTCATCATATGATTTCTGCAAGAAATCATTCGCTTCACGAATTTTCCGTTCCAATTCATTAACACGATCGGCATTTCTCTTAAAAACAATATTTGAACGTTATGCGAGGCACATAAATGTTGTTGATGCACTGTACAAAAAGCACTAACAAGCGTTTTAGCACAATGGTCTGATATTGATGATGTCTTGTATGACATATATGTAGCGGGATATCAAATTATGAATCCCATTTCTGATTTAAAACGGTGACACGTACGAGGAAACCAAAAGATACTGTTTGCGGCTTCAGAACACTTAGTTACTGAGGCTGCAAAAACATCGGCGTGTGAGCTCATGCTCTGCTCGCATGTTTTGTCAGGCTGAGCCACAACGGCGAGTAGACTGCTTGACCCCACCACCTGTCTGCTACATAAAGATGGAGGCATCCCGTTAAGAGTCTTACCTAAGGATACAACAAGCAAGCTTGCGGGCTTTTTCCTAACGCTGTCCTCTTCGCGCTAAGCGTCATGCGAGGAAGCTGTGAATATCATTTCTGAAGTCCTCGGTGTGACTACAAAAGGAATTTGAGCCAAAGTCTACGGACTGCGAAGCGGGCGCTCTTACCACCTCATCATCGCGCAGATCAACAGCTGTTCATCATCATCGTGACAAAACATGGCAAGACAATCACCTTTAATCGTTGATCAGCAGCTGACTCATCATATCTTTCGACTTCACGGTTGCTTGCTTCAATTTCAGCCAGCTTCGACTCCAACTCCCGTTTTCTTTCATTCATCTCATTCACTTTCTCTTCCTTCTTTCGACCGGCTTGTATCTTTCTTCTTTCAGCTTCATCTACACGTCTAATTATACAAAAAATAAATTTAATGTTTTTCATTAGTATGAACAGGTTTGTTTAATAAAGAGCAGTTTATTGTTCCGATGCAAAAACGCGAATTTTAATTGTTTCCAGGCCGATTAAAACGTATTTGTCATGACCTCAAAATCTTTAGAATTTTTAATGACATATGCTTGATACTATAATAATTGAGTTACGATTGCGCTCAGTCATAAAAATACGAATACATTTACTGAAACCGTGTGGCCTCACTACAAAGCAGTATCCCACCTTGTTAATGGAGCTAGTTGGGCATGACTCTGATCAAGATCTGATTCAGCTTTCTCAATATCAGCAGTAAGAATCATCTTCTGTTCACGCAACCTCTCACTTTTTTGTAGATCCGCTGTCAGTTGCAGTTTGTCAGCCTGTAAACAGTCATTAATTTTGTCTTCCCAATTTCCATCTTTTAATTGCACAACTAGACACTATTCTTATAGCTAGAACGAGGAACGCCGAGAGGGGGGTCAGGTGGGGTCACTGCCCGGGGGCCCGACTATGTCAATTTTTTCACGATTTTATTGAGTGTACGTCGATATGCGATGACAGTCGATAGTAGCCAATCCCAACGAAACTTAAAACTTCAGTCAACTGCTGAGGCTCGTTAGATCTCATATTAGCCACCAGAATGTAAATGGGCGTATAACTATTTTTAGACATTACTTTAAATCTGAGTGTGAGTGTGATGTGTGTTGACTGTCGATGTGTGCCATCACAGAATGAATATGAAGGGGTTCTTTGAGCTCGGGTGAAATTTATGGGCGCGCACGCGCACGTTGCTCCATCGAATTACAAGCCAGAATTCGCTCAATCGATTGACCTCTTCGTTTCCTGACTTGATGCTGCGCTGAACAATAGAACGCCAGCAAATGTCGCTTCTGTAGTCAGTGATGTAGTCTAATATTATGTGTGCATGCAGAGTCCTATTTTACGCGCGATCGAGCTCCGGGACTGTGACTGAGTGTTTTTCTTACCGGGCACGTGCAGAATAGCGATCTCGGGAATCGGCAAGGCAATTAGAAAGCTGTGACCATACCTGGAAGCAGGAATAGACAACAGCACAAGCCACGCGGGAGCCGGAAGCAACGCACAGCAGTTGCAACAACATTTAACGTGGCAAGTGCAACCGGGTACTTTATTTTTCTCTTGACAGTGGCATAACGAATAAGTTGTCGTAGATAAGCGGACTGAGGACTAAATAGCAACTATTGCATTCTTTTACAAACTGCAAAATTTTCGCCATGTATCGTTATAAATCCGGCGCTTTAAAGCGCAAAGAAAGAGCTGAAAAAGAGTCTAAGACACTCGCTCAGCAAAGATCACTGCTCAGCCTTGGTTTCACATCACAGCCTCCCAATGGCCGGTCTTGTACTGCTGACCAAAAACCGACCGAAGACCAGAATTCTGTTCAAAATACATCTGACTGCGACAACTCTGCGATTGATGATTCTACCTTTACCGCACCTACTGAGTCTGATACTGGGGCTACAGCTGTACTGGACTTGCCGGTCGCAGTTGACATCATTCGGAAGTCGCCTACCATTACCGATAGTATCGCTGTCGCGACATCGGTCATTTAGCAGACTTTCTCACAACTGAGCAAGCAGAAGTCGCTGTGCGTAGAGGCCCAGACAAACATCCGTATCAATTTCCATGCGATCATTCTGGTCACTTATTCCCACTTTCAGTGCTTCGTGCCAAACTTCAAAATGGCGAAACTACACCTCGAGATTGGTTAGTGTGGAGCAAGATCAAGCAGTCGCTATACTGCTTTCCTTGCCGTCTGTTCAGCAAACTTCCACAAGCTAGTCGATCAAAACTGGCGTCTGCACATGGTCATAGCGTGAACGACAGGTGGAAGAAACTGCACGATAAAATTCCTGAACATGAGCGCAGCAGCAGCCACAAGCAACGCTATATGCAATGGCGGCAGCTGCAGAGGTCATTGACTGAGGGTTCAACTATTGAAGCGCTCATGCTGGAGAACATCAAAAGTAACATGGACAAGTGGAAACAAATATTACATCGAATACTGGATGTGACATTGTTCTTAGGCGAAAGAGGGTTGGCGTTCCGTGGAAAGAGTCAACTTGTTGGTGATCCTAAGAATGGCAATTTTCTTGGCGTTTTGGAATTGATTGGCCGTAACGATCCAGTTATTGGCAACCATCTAGCAAGAGTAAAAGAGTCACAGACAGCACACGAACGCTTGCAGGTTCACTATTTGTCCGCTGACTGTCAGAACGAATTTATTCAGTGCTGTGCGCAAAAAGTGCTCGATGCTATACTGCATGAAGTTGAATCAGCGAAATACTATTCAATTATTGTGGACGCAAAACCGGATTCCGCTCATGTTGAACAGACCGTTTTCATTTTGCGGTATATACATCTAAACGCTGACCTGGACACCTTTGAACTACATGAGAGATTCCTCGCATTTGTGGACTGCAACAAGAAGACGGGAAAAGATATAGCACAGCTAATCATTGACACGTTGAAAAAACATAGCATACCGCTTACGAACTGCCGAGGCCAAGGTTATGACAATGGAAGCAATATGAGTGATTGATAGGCCTACAAAGGCGCTCAAACAATTATAATGAAGAACAATCCTTTGGCAATATTCTCACCTTGTGGCTATCATAGTTTGAACCTGTGTGGCGTACATTCAGCTGAGTGCTGTGCACAAGTGATAACATTCTTCGGAGTAGTCCAGAAATTGTACAACCTCTTCAGCAGCAGTCCGCAGAGATGGGAAATTTTTACTAGTAGTGTCGGATGCTCTCTTCATAATCCGTCAGAAACGCGCTGGTCAGCTCGTGTCGATAGTGTTAAACCTTTCGCAGCGCATTTGCCAGGCATAATGACGGCACTTTCTCAAGTACAGGAACTGAATTTGACATCAGTGACTCGCTCTGATGTAGTCGGCATGATTTCATACCTATCTTCATTCGAATCATTTTTGATGGCATCGCTGTGGTTGAAATTTTAACAGCTATCAATTTTAGAAATTTGCTGCTGCAGGCAAGAGAAGCAACTCTTGATGTCGAAGTTGCAAATATTCATGACCTCATTGGCGACTTAAAACTGCTTCGATCCAAATGGGATGAAATATTGTCTGAGAGCAAACTTGTCGCTGAGAGCTGCGGAATTGAACAGTCCCTGTGTTTGGCAGAGACAAAACGCAAACGAAGACGACAATTTCCAGACAGAACAGTTCTCGACGACAATGATGATCAGCAGGATCCACACGTACAACTCGAGCGTTCAGTTTTCTACGTTGTGATCGACTGCGTCATTGCGAATTTAACAACACGATACGAAGCGGCAAAGAATTTGAACGAAGTGTTCGGAATTCTGTGGAAATATCGTGATATGAATACCGAAAACGTCCTCATCGCAGCCAAGTATCTGGCAGATAAATATGCTGATGATATTAACACCGATCTTTTGAATGAGCTGGAGCATCTGAAAACAATACACGTTGCAAACCTCGGTCAGAAAACTCTGTCGCCATTTGACCTGCTAAACCGTTTACACACTTTGAAAATCGATACACTGTTTCCAAACGTTGTCATTATGCTACGTATCTTCTGCACACTTCCGGTTACCGTTGCTCAAGCAGAAAGATCTTTCACCACATTGGCCCGAGTTAAAAATGTTCTGAGATCGACAATGTGTCAAGAACGCCTAACCAGTCTTGGAATGCTGGCAGTGGAAGGTCGACTTGCAAGAACGATTGATTACAACAGTTTAATTGAACTGTTTGCAAGCAGAAAAGCCCGAAAAGTTTTGTTGTAGTTTTCTCTCCATGTCGTTGTTCCACAAAATTACATTGTTATTGAGGACTTGCGTAGTGCATTAACGGCGGCAAAGTAAAATGAATTTAGTTAAAAACTTTTTGTATTACCTTTTTGCATGACTATGCCCAAAGTTGACTGTATTTGACAAGGGGCCCGCAATGGTCTCCTGCCCTGGGGCTCTCGTTGGCTCTCGGCGGCCCTGGCTAGAACAGTACTAACTGATGATCCTACGAACAAATGTTTAGGTAGCTTTAAAGTTCTGCAGTGCTTTGATTGCTACATTTTCTTTAAAAATAGTTTAACCTCTTGACTATGAACATTGCTTTAAAAAAATTTATTCGCGGGCCGCATGCCGACTTTACATTCTTTTTTTTTGAAGGCCGCAAGCCGACTTTCACATATCTCTTTTGCGGGCCGCATGCCGACTTTCATATATCTTTTTTTTGCGGGCCGCATGCCGACTTTCACATATCTTTTTTTTGCGGGCCGCATGCCGAGGTTCTCAATCTCTTCAACCTTTAAACTGGCGCATCTCAGATATGAGGGGTACGCTCTATCATCGAAAAAAAGGCTGATTTTGCACTTTCTTCACCTTTAATATTACTAATTTCTAATAGTAAAATTTCAATGAAAATTAAGTAGAGCCTAGAGCGAGTCTTACCGTAATCTTCAACAGGCACTAAGACAATCTCTCTCATCCCCCGCTCCAACAGTGGGTGGGGGAAGTAGGTGGCGTTTAGGCAAATTGTGCTTATCAGCTGTTGAGTACCGTATAGCCAGGCTTTTAATTTTTTTTTTTTTATGCAGTGACACTTAGTATTATTCACAACTCTATTTATTTACTTTAGTAATTTACTATGTATTTACGACAAAATTTATTATGTATTTACAACAAAATTTAATAAATGTAAAACACTATTTTATTAGTTCCTTTTATTTATTTTCCAACTGCTCAAAATATGTAGCACTTCTTTATAGCACTTTCCAATACATAGCGCAACTTTGCATTCACTGCACCAGGTTGTTCACGCTTTTTCGTTGTTTAGGGCGTTTATCTGTATTCATGCAAACATAACAATCCCTCTGTTTTCGCCGACTTTTATCCGTACGAGGTAATGGACATGCGTAGTGTCTTTCCATAAAAAATTTCAATATCGAACTCAGAAAAACACCCACGCAATAGTAGCATTAAAAACTAACTGTTAATTAATAAGGAAAAATGTCGCAACAAGTAATTAAAATCACTTAAAAAAACATCAGTGGCAACTATTTCAATCACGAAGATGTTTATTGATTAACTACAGAGGCAGCAAACCAAGCAAATTAGTGTCTAACCGGACATGTCAGAGAGAGTCAGTCGCCAAACGTCTTAAGATGTGGCCGCCGGTTAAAGGGTTAAAGAGCTTTTTTGTCCCTATTTTTGACTTGAAGACCTTTTTCGTTTTTTCAGAGATCAACGAAGGTTTTTGCAAGCCGCATGCAGCCCGCCAGCGGTATGTTGTGCAGGCCTACGCTAAAATATTAAGCGCTTTTACGTGTAGTTCAGGGCTTTTCTACAGAGTTACATTGCAGCTCTTTAGAAGCATATTGTGCTAGCTTTCACCGAATTAAAACTCACTTGTGCTTTGTGTAGATTGTCTTTCAAAAGATTTACTTGATCAGTTTTAAGTTGCAGCTCCTTTTGCTTGTCATCATGTGTTTTCTTTACTAACAAAATAAAACTATTGTTTATGTCATAGTTTTCACTAATGTAATTTCATGTATTGCAGATGAGTCATAAACTGCGTCTACCGTTTTAGCATCCGATTTGAATGCCAAGACCATGTTTCAACAACTTTTTCTAACATAAATAACGCTTAATAAAAGGCTTAAATCTCGAACTACGTGGTTTAAAGCTATCGCATGGATATGTAGGTATCTTATAATGCAGGCAAAATGACGGATACCGACTCTTACTTTTATTCAACGACAACACCAAGCTCTTCTTGTGTTCTTGCAAATCGTTTAATGATTTCTTCGACGTGACAGGAATTTGAACCTCCAGCTGATGGATCTCTTTTGTGACGTCACGAATTTCCATCTGAAAAGTATAACATTAAATCAACGCTGCAAAATATCAAGCACTGTGCTGGGATAGGAAGTATTGCGGAAAATAATCCGAAGGGAATTGAAGCCCACACGGGTAACAGAATAAAATATCGTTTGTTTTCGGTTACATGCCTTTTAGAGTTTTCATTGAAGAAAACAAAGCAAAATCGAAAAACAGTAAGATAATTTGAAATCTCACTTGCCGTTTCCAATACATAGCACCAACAAGTGATTTTAAGGATTAATTCTTGAAAGTGACAAGCCTATTGCTGTCGATTTGGTGTTGTCATTCAATATTATACGAAGGTAACCTTGTGTGGTCGTTGGCGGTGTTTTGCAAAACATTTTAAATTTTAAAATGCTGCAGGTATAACTTCATACCCTTTGCTGAAACTTTTTTTGCCAGATAGCTGCTGCTGAGTGGATTGGGTGCTGGTAGAAAAAGCGGTAAAATAAATATTGATAGTACTTTTACAAAATAAAAGAGAGCTGAAACTACTGAGCGGAACGTGGCACGTTTGCGATCATGACGCCATCAGTGACAAAACGTCAGGATGACGGCATCATCAAAAATATAAAATTAGAAATCCATAGCTCTCGACGAAGGAAAGCAACCTCTAACTGTAACCGGAGTCATTAACTAGCAAAAGATGGACTTTATTAGGGATACCAATGACGTCGTAATAAACAATTCTTTATATTTAATTTCTGATTTTTTCCAAAAGGACTATGCGTAGAAACGCGGTAGAAAGCACTAACGGGAGTCAAGTTAAACAGTTGGTAAATTGAACGGTCTACATTAACATCAAAATCATTAAACTTCAAAAAGTAATTGAGTCAGGATAGATCCCTCAGAGAGTCGTGTTTTAGGAGTATTTACTTGCTGTTTTGCCAGCGGAAATCTACGTTTTTAGAAATGTATTTACCCTTTGCGGTTCAATTAACCGTCTGGGATGCAAAAACAATTTAGGTTCGTTGGTCCAAACTTCTGTTACACAAGCATTTAGTTCATTATCTTTCTTGAAAGTCTAAACCATGTGTAATGAATGCAAGGAAAGATTTGCATGTGTGACATGCACTGTATTTGGACGGCAAGAATTAATAAATTGAATAACTTTTTAGTGCAATGATGCGGAACAAAATTTTTTCACAATATTACATACACATAAACATCTTTCAAAAATAATCAAGAAAAAGAATTTGGACCTAGACTGACAGAAATAGTAAATTCAACTGGACCGCAAAGGGTTAAATATTTTGGTCCGATTTGCGAGTGACAAAATTTTCAACATTTTTAGATTTTTTACAAGTATAATTAAGTTATCTAAGCTGATTGCAGTAGTTAATAATTTCCATCCGAACTTTCGAAGGTTTTCATTGGCAAAAATTATTATCAGAAATCGTAAATTTAATGTATGGGATTGGTTCGGCAACGTTCTGCTATTGGTAAACAAACCTTTGCTTCAACCGTATTAGCGTTTCCACGACTAAAGCCGTCACACTTTTTTGACGTGAAAAAAAGGAACAACGACACACTGCATGATTAACTAGCCAACCTTTTGCGTTGAACAATCTCATAAATCAACCTCTAGTACTGTTTATCCAACACCCAATGCAACACTAGACGACATTATTCTTTTACAAACTTCAAACAGATGCAAACGATCTGTGAGTGTTGAATTGGATTTTCTGAGTACCAGAAAGCTTTAGGCTTTTTAGGTAAGAATCCATTTTATTACATTTTGAAACTTCACTCGCAATAAACTTGTACACAGAAAGTTTATATAGTGGTGAAGTTTGTTCAAAAATAATATGGGCAACTATTTCTACTGAACCTGAATATTCAATAGCTGTGGTATACATACCATCAATTGACGAAATATACTTGATACACTGATCCAACTATTAAAACCAGCCTAACTTAATTAGGATGATGGCTTTCATCTGGACTGCCGTTCGCGCCGTACCTCCATCCCAAGGAAGAGGAGGGTAAACCAACCAACCAACCAATACCAAAAAAAGCAACCGTTTTTACAAAAGTGGTTGTAACCTAACTGACAGATTATTTTAGATTAACTATGTAATACTCACCAATAAAGAGTCAATCCTCGCTACGTCAGCGATGTAGTTGGCTGCTAGGCTTTCCTCCCCCTTCAATTGACTGCAGCGATCATCAAGAACTTTAGTTTGTTCTTTCAGCTCTGAGACTTTAGAAGAAAGGTTCAACGAGCGTTTTTTCAATTCCGGAATCTCGGTCTCACTGATCCGATCCAACTCGATTCTATAAAGTTTTAATTAAAGCAATATTGCTCTGTCATTAAACATGACAGAGGGAGTTGTTTTAATGAATTCAAGAACTACCTTAATATTCAAAACTGAGCTTTACTGATTATCACTGAAACCAACATTTGAAATATCCTTCACATATTGTTTTCAAAAGATCACTATAAAAAAAAACTTGTTTGGCCACAAGGTTTTCGAGCAGCACTGCTTATCAGTGACGTCATTACATTAAACTGAAAAGAGATATGGTGGAAACAGCATCTTGTACCGCAAGCGCTAAGATATCAAAGTGATTGCAAGTGAAATATACTAACGGTGAATGCATGTAGTTATCATGCAACATGAGCAGACCCAGCCAGCAAGACGGTGAAAAGGTAGTTTCTGAGATTACCATATAATATAAAGTTGATTACCAAAAACAGATCTTCGATTTTTATAAAAAGTTTTAAAATATCGATTTAAAAAAGTGACTACCAAAAATTTTGCTCAAACAAAAAAGCTGCACCAAGAATATGATCATTACAAAGGCTTAGAAAAGTATTTACTCCAAAAAATAGATCTTCTACTCCTACGAAAGTTCAAAAACATCGATTTCAACTAGCCATTATCAAAAATATTGCTGAGAAACAGTGAGCGCATAAAGTGGACATCAAAATCCTTTAAAAAAGGCAATCTCCAAAAACAAAGTCTTCAATTGAACAAATAGATCGCCCACCTTGCAAAATGGCAAGCGAACAACTCATGATGTAAGTTATCTGGCGTGTCGCAAGTAGAGCAAGTTTTTTAAAGAGAACCACTGCGTTAAACAATAAATATTTTTTTATTTTGCACGCACTTCCTTGTCTCTTCCAACTTAAATCTTAGGGCATCTTTATGCGCGAAGATACGTTACATAACCGGCGCGATGGTGTAGTGGTAAGAGCGTCCGCATTGCAGTCGATAGACCTGGCATTCATTCCCTAAGTCGAGTCATACCAAAAGACTTTAAAAAATGGTATTCACAGCTTCCCTGCTTGGCACCCAGCATTAAAAAGTGATAGTGTGGAGAACAAGCCGGCAAGCTTGCTTGTTGTGTCCTTGGGCAAGGCACTTAACGGGACGCCTCCACCTTTATGTGACAGACAGGTGGGCCACCCGTACTTCACCGGATTACGATTGTGAAGTTGCTAACCCAGCATGTCGTAAAAGACGACTCTTGGGTACCTACCAGTGGCAGTTCACCTTGTTGGTGGTGGGGCTACCAGTCACTCAAGACTGGTTCGAAATGGGCTGCCATCTTTCCCCTAGCCTAATATCAATTAGGTTGACGGCATGAACCTGAATTGCCGTTCATGCCGTACCTCCATCCCAAGGAAGAGGAGGGGTAACCACAACAACAACAACAAGATACGTTACGATTGAGCAACTGCCAAGACGGAATGAACAGGGAAGTGCATGAAGAAAAAGTTGCTTAATGCTTAACAGGTTGTTGTTAATATTTGTCATGAATTTATATAGCAATACGTGCCTCTTGCACCTATTTTTGAAACTTGATCTTTGAGGCATTTGTTAAATCTACCGGTATTGCGATAAAGGGCAAACATGTGGTTGGTCTTTTGACAACTTACTTCAAAGGTTTGATATCCTGCAGTTGTTTGTACCGGCACTGCTTTCTTTCCAACTCTCGTGCCTGATTTTCCAATTTTCTCGGAGCCAGTGCGAGCTGTTCTTCTAAGAGAGAAACCAGATCGTCAACTTCCTGAAAAATAAAATGATCGACAATTGAACTGAAGATACAATCTAATCTTTGGACATTTTCGAACTCATAGAACTACGTGAAGTACACTTTCAGTTAGTAATCTTAATCTTCGTGTTTATCAGAATAATTATCCACTACTCTACAGTACAGTAGAAATGCACATTTTAGAATTTCCAATCCTTGAGATTCGAATCTTCATGGATTCGAATCCAGGTTTGTGTAAAAAAATAAAATACTTGCAGTTTTGTTTTGTTATGTCTGGCCTGTTTAAGATCTACACATGCGTAAAATGCTTTCTTTTAAATACGCTACCACTACACGATAGCTTCATAATAGTAACTGACCTATCTGTCAGTAGAGCGAAAAGTTATCATAAAAACAAAGTCAACTGCACAAGTTCATTAATATTTCGAAATCTGTTCTAAGTTACAGCATAAGATGCTCCTGCAATGCAAACATAAAAAGGTTTGGGAAAGTTTAAAAGCACGCGAATAATCTGTGTGTGTGTGTGTGTGTTTACCCCTCCTCTTCCTTGGGATGGAGGTACGGCATGAACGGTAATTCAGGTTCATGCCGTCAACCTAATTGATATTAGGCTATGCGAATAATCTCGTTGTTATGAACTGAACAACTTGTTTCCCGAATCACACATTCTCCTATTTCGTTATGGAAAATCTTAAATAGGCTTTTGTTCTGAACGACCAGAGACAATTTTAGCGTTCATCACTAATTTTACCTTTGCATGGAAGGGTTACAAACGTTTATCAGCGTTTATACCCACTCTATACCAAGGTAAAATCGAAAATTTTGCTCAAAAATGATTATTAGCATCATACGGTACCTTATAGCAATTGCTGTATAGCAGTATGGTACTGGAAGACGTTGGTGATCATTTTTACACAAAGTTTTCTATTTTACCTGATGCTGGAGGCAGATCCTTCTTAATAGAAGATCGTCTAAAATTACTTCCTAGCAACCTCTATATTTTGCAAAATAATAAAAATCCAACTCTATACACAATCAAACTTGCTGCTTGTAAGAATATATGGAAATCACTAAAATTAATTCACGGCATAACAACGCAACCATCACGGGGTGTAAACTACAATCATTGTCTTCATGCAGGCAGTGCTCCTCTCTACTTGGCCAGGTTACAACGCAACCGTGATATTTCAACACCAACTCATTTTTAATCACATACTGTTGGTTCGTCGAATAGACGTCGACAGAGGGGACAAGTGACCTCCTTTTTATCCAGAACCTCCTCTCCTTTCAATTCGGAAATAAACTTCCGGTACATATGCTGCATCCCGTCAGTGAGTCCTGCAAGACAACAGTTTTGAATCGCCAGCTATTACAATGCAAGTTCGTCAGAGTCCACTTTGCACGACTTTGCCTAAAGCTTTGACTTTTTAAAAATGATCAGCTGAGAGTAACAAGATTTGGCCTGACACACTGTCGCGTGCAATGGAATTTTGGTTCTATCTCAACCTTAATTTTATTCTTAAAATCGAGGCGACTTGTAGTATCGCTTGAATAATTAAGTCTGGCTGCAACTTAACAGCTAGGTGAAGATTGGCTTCTACTAAGATACTTTGAATCACGCACTTCACGGTCACGAACAGAACAAATATATTCATAAAATGCCTTGAAGCTTTGAATTCTTTCGCTCGGCGATCACAGAAACTAAAACACTTTAATATAACGATCAGAAACCAACAAAACTAAATCCTCCAATTACTTGTTACGCTAATAGAAATCCACAAAAAATCACCACAGAGCAACACGTTTTTGCCTTCAGCCTCTATACACTTTACTCTACTCTATTGCTCTACTACGCTACAGCTACTCTCTGAATGCGTAAAAATCTCGCCGCTCTAAATAAAAATAGGCGGCGTTCCAGAAAAAGCCAGAACAGCATCACGTGACACAGAAAAAACACCGTTAATAAACTAATCGGCAATAAAAAAAATCTTCGAGAAGGAACAAGATTCACTAGAGTACTTTGGAACTTAGTCATGTAGTCAACCATAGTGACGTAAGAAGAGGCGTGTGAGTTACAAATCTAAATGCGAAAGAAAAAAGGTCTTTTTCGAAAACAGCCGAGATATGAAAAGCAAGTTTAGGGCTTAAGACAATTCAGATTTACAAACAAAATAATCACGGCAAAACAAAACGACAGATTACAACAACTATACATATATAAAAACTATTCTTTCAATGCAAATTTACTTATTCGTGACACACACTAGCACCCATTTAATTACACTATCCTTGCGATAAAAGTTTTCCGAGACAAAAAGCAATAGCGTAGATGTTTTTCTGATTAATATGACCTTTTTAGAATTCTTGTTATCCGTAAGTAAAGCAATACAAAATACCTTTTTTTCCCTGCAGTTTCTTGATGTCACTTTCGAGCGACGTCATATCTTGTTCAAGATCTTTAGAACCACAGACTTCAAACAGCGACTCGTCCAATTCGCTGTGGCGAGTTTGTTTTTGCTTTATCTGCTTTGCGATCATTTCAACTTCGGCTAACATCTTAGTCAAACTTGATCTAAAAATACCAAATCAAATAAAGTCAGGTAAAGGCCACCGTACCATCAAACTTGTGTCGGATGTTGTTTGATCTGCGTAAGAGTTCTTAAGCTAAACCGCAAAATCATCGCATTCTCAACAATGATGTTACAATGGATATTGCAAAAATGATATATGCCAGTGGTTCTCAAACTTTTTGCGATGCGACGCATTTAAAAAAGCTTGCGAGACTTTGCGACGCACCAGACACCATCCTACAGTTTAGTTTGCCGTACTGCGAAATAAATGTGACCCATAATTTACATAAATAACTGCCTCTATGCTCCCGAGATTTTGGATTGGTCTGTCATCTTCAATCGTAAAATTACGCTCTTCTCAGTTTGTAACTCATCTTTCCTGTTTTCGTCCAACATACAACTGAATGCTTTATTCTTTATATATTTTTCGCCAATTAAGTTAAACTTCTGCAATTTGATTCTTGAATAACAAGTCAACCGTTACAACAGTGTATTAAAAACACTATTGTGAAAATGTCAGAAGAAAGTAAGAAAGGAATCTACGATCAGAGTTCTTTTGACGCAATAAAACCTAGACTTAATGGCACAAAACCAAAATATTCCGCGACGCCTTTGGAAAATTGAAACGACGCACCGGGGCGTCGCGACGCACAGTTTGAGAACCACTGATATAAGCCAACAATACAACCGCGCCATGTAGCTCAGATTTAAAAGCAGGCGTCGTATTTACTTGACGCCGACACCATTGCAATAAATTATACGTCAGAAAAAAAATCATAATTTAACCACAAGATTACTCCAATCCAAGTCAATTACAAAAGCTGAAAGGTCTACTAACCAGGCATTATATCTAGTGTATTATATTATAGAATGCAGCATAAACTTTTGTAATTTAGAAGTACCAACACGACTCACTTTTTGCTGTTGTAATCCTGCAGACTTGTGTTTAATTCCTCTTGTTTATCTTTGATCCATGATTTCAATGTATTTTTATTTGGAAATGAATGAGAGCATAAGCCAAGTTGAGATAAAGGATTTTCTGCCTTCGACTTCAACTGCTGCATAGTTTTTTCTTTTGATTTTTTATTCTTTTCAAGCATTTCAATTTTAGTTCTGCAAACGGTAAAAGGTTAAAGTGATACACTACAAAATCATTTGTACCAGCAAGCAAACAGCGTTTCGAACAGCCAACAAACTTACAGTCATGGATAACCGCACTGTTACATCGGATTCTAAAACTGGAGTTAACATTGCTAACAGAAATAGCGTAACAGTTTTAAGATCACGCGTAACATGTGAAGTTTAAAGTGTCTGGTGAGGAAACTGGCACAATGTGAATGTAAACGTTCGTCAAAAGTCAAACAGTTTCGTTTTCATCGCAGTGAAGCTTTAAACCATGAAGCATTACACCCTAATGCCTGAATCACTGTTCAGCGAGGCCGTGATCAAATTATCCAGTCTTTAAGTCACGCAATAGTTGCATCCTTTATGAAGGCACTTATCAACAATACAATCAAATTATCGATCTTTCTTAATGTGTATGCCCCCCCTATTCGCTCCTCCCCAACGGATGGCATAACCGATGCCTTCTCTCCCTCCATTCTTCCCTCCTCCAGAAATCTCTTCAATCTGGGGGACTTCAATTGCCATCACCCTCTTTGGGACTCAAGAGGTACTTCCGACCCCCGCGGGGAGGAAGTATTCGACTCGGTCATCTCCTCTGACCTCCCCCCCCCTCAATGACTCTGACACACCCACCCTCCTCCATCGCTCCTCTGGCAGTCGCTCCTCTCCTGACATCTCCTTTGCTCCTTCTACTCTTGCTTTTTCTTGCTCCTGGGAGGTGCTTCAGGACCTGGGTTCTGACCATCTACCAATTCTTCTATCTATCCCTCTCTCTCCGGTCTTTCGCCCCAACGAGCGTCCCCCTTCCTTCAATTTTCAGAAAACTCGCTGGGATGACTTTGCCTCCTACTTTGACTCTCACTGTCCTTCTGCAGAGGAATACTCGTCTCTTTCTCTTTCCTCTGCAGCTGCTCTCTTTACCTCTCTGGCAAGGAATGCGGCCAAATCTTCCAATCCTTTCAACCGCATCAAACGCCCTCCTAAAGCCTGGTGGTCTGCTGAGGTGGAACAAGCGGTTGGTGAAAGACGCAGGGCTTTCGCTACCGCTCACAGAAGTGATGAAGATCGCCAGGCTTACATCTATGCTTCTCGACGTGCCTCGTCAGTCATTGCCAAAGCCAAGGCGGAGGCATGGCAGACGACCTGCACTTCTTTCACCTAAATCTAATCCTAAATCTGTGCACTCTCTTCTTGTGTGTGTGTGTGTGTTTACCCCTCCTCTTCCTTGGGATGGAGGTACGGCATGAATGGTAATTCAGGTTCATGCCGTCAACCTAATTGATATTAGGCTAGGAAAAAGATGGCAGCCCATTTCGAACCAGTCTTGAGTGACTGGTAGCCCCACCACCAACAAGGCGAACTGCCACTGGTGGGTACCCAAGAGTCGTCTGACATGCTGGGTTAGCAACTTCACAATTATAATCCGGTGAGGTACGGGTGGGGCCACCTGTCTGCCACATAAAGGTGGAGGCGTCCCGTTAAGTGCCTTGCCCAAGGACACAACAAGCAAGCTTGCCGGCTTGTTCTCCACACTATCCCTTTTTTATGCTGAGCGCCAAGCAGGGAAGCTGTGAATACCATTTTTTAAAGTCTTTTGGTATGACTCGACTTAGGGAATGAACCCCAGGTCTACCGACTACAATGTGGACGCTCTAACCACTGCACCTCTCTTCTTCGCTCTATCGCTGGCTCTCCTTCCTCGTTTTCCTCCTCTCCTAACTTTCCTAACTGTTCCTCTCCCAGGGAATCGGCTTCTATTTATGCCGCTTACCTGAGATATCACTTTTCCGTTTCTCAGCCAAAGGCCCTGCGCAGCAGAGCCAGAGGCTACCTCACTGAGCTCCGCCGAGCCACGTGCTCTGTGGAGTCTCACTCGTCCTTTTGCTCTCCTTTCTCTCCCGCGAAATTTCATGCGGCTGCCTCCAATTTCTCCTCATCCACTGCCACTGGCCCAGACAAAGTTGTCTATCCCATGCTAGAACACCTTCCTCGCTCTGGCATGGATTTTCTTCTTCACATCTTCAATCTTTCTTGGTCTTCACATTCCTTTCCTTCCATCTGGAAGACATCTTCTATTATTCCCATTCATAAGATGGGAAAGCCTCTTGACTCTCCTGCTTCCTTCCGGCCTATCTCTCTCACCTCCTGCGTATCAAAGCTTTTTGAACGCATCATTCTATCCCGTCTATTCTTCTTTCTGGAATCTAATTCCATTCTTTCTCCCCGCCAGACCGGTTTCCGCCCTGGACGGTCTACACTCGATCAAATTCTGTACCTTTCTCAGTCCACTTCGGATGGGTTTAACAAACCCAGGCCAGGCTCTCGGACGATCCTGTCTACTATTGATTTCTCTAAAGCTTTTGACTTGGTCTGGCATCCCGCGCTTTTCCACAAACTTATTTCGGCTGGCCTTCCTCCTTGCTTTGCTCGTTGGACTCAATCTTTTCTTTCTGATAGGCGCGCTTCTGTGGTCTTTCAAAATCAGAAAAGTCGTTCCTTTCGAGTCCGTCGAGGTGTTCCGCAAGGATCCGTTCTTGGCCCTGTACTTTTCTCTCTCTTCATTAATTATCTTCCGGCTTCTCTGCCTTTTTCCGTCAGCTGCTCTCTTTACGCTGGCGATCTGGCCATTTGGTCCTCCTCTCCCTCGGTCCCCACTGCGGTGGAGGCCACACAAGGAGCTCTGTTTCGATTGGAGCGCTGGTCTGAGTACTGGTGTCTTCCTCTCAATCCGAGCAAATGTGAGGTCTCTTTCTTCTCAGTGGATCCCCACCAGGCTAACCTCCAGCCCAACCTCCTCCTACTCGGCTCCCGCCTCCGTTTCAATCCCACTCCAACTTTTCTTGGGGTCACCTTCGACCGCACTCTTTCCTTTACTAAGCATGTATCTTCGCTGAAGGCCAAGTTTATTCCACGTCTCAAGGCCTTACGCTGTATCTCTGCTTCCTCATGGGGCCCCTCTATCCCTCTCTGTTCTGTATAAATCTTTTCTTCGTTGCCTTCTCACTTACGCTTCACCCGAATGGTTTCCTTTCCTAAGCGCTACCAATCTTACCAGGTTGGAACGCCTCCACCGAGCGGCCAGTCGCGCCATCACCGGCTGCCTCTCGTCCTCCCCTATCCCTGTACTACTCACCGAGGCTTCTCTACCTCCCCTACGAGTCACTCTGACTCCGTTCACTCTTTTTTCTTATGAGCGGGCTCTTCGTCTCCCAATCTCCTTTCCTATTTCAGGTTTGGCCAGACTTGGAGTGAAACCAAGACTCTGCAGATCGTCCTGGAGAGCTCTTGCGTCCACTCACCCGCTCATGCTTCCTTCTGCTTGTTCTAGGGAGGCTCTTGTTGCTTGCCCTCCCTGTCCTCCTTGGAATCTTCCTTGGTTCACAGTCGAGTCCACCCTTTCCTCTCCATGCTCTCGCTCTGATCCCCCTCACTCTCGCCAAGGTGCGGTTCTCGCCCACCTTGACTCTCTCCCCCTCATGACCTGGTGCTCTGGACAGACGGCTCTGTTCCTTTTCCTTTTGGCAAGGGCGGCTCCGGCGTTCTTGCCAACTGCTCTCTCTGTGGCACTGAGGCCACTCTTTCCTTTTCGGCAGGCCCAGTTTGCTCCAGTTTTTCCGCTGAAGCCTGCGCCATTCTGCACGCTCTTTGCTGGTCTCGGCAACACTATAAAGTCTGCCATTTTTCTTCTCTTCTTCTCCTGTCTGACTCTCGTTCTGTCCTCGCCACCCTGTTCTCTCCTGCATCTTTCCTGTTATCTCAAACTCTGTGGCAGATCTGGCAGGAACTGTCCTCTCTCTCCTCCTGTTCTATCAGGCTACAATGGGTCCCCAGACACTCGTTTCTCCCGGGGAACGACACAGCTGATGAGCTTGCCAGACGGGGAGCGCTACTTGCGCCCTCCGCAATCCCATGTAGTCTCTCTCCTCTTATCTCTCGTATCCACTCTCGTCTCATCTCGGACTGGAGGCGTACTGTCTCTTCAAAGTATTTTAACACACAGGTTCCCTCAATTTCCACTGAGGAAATGGTGCTCCCTCGTCATGCTCGCTGTGTCCTCTCTCGTCTTCGCTGCAATGGACACAGCCTTCTTTTAGGTTCCTATCTCTCTAGGATTGGCAGAATCGAGAATTCTTCTTGCAGCGCCTGTGGACACCCGTCCCAGGACATCTCTCATCTCATTCTGCACTGTCCAGCTACGGACTCTTTGCGCCGCTCACTCTTTGGCGACTCTCTGTCTCTCTATGACCTCTGGTCCAGACCCTGGGGAGTTTCCCGGCTTCTGGGGCTCCATGGTCTTCCGCCATGCCCCCATCCCTCGGAAGGGGTCGGGTAATCAACAACAACAACATCTTTCACCGAGGTAGATATCACGTCATCACAACAAAAATGCAATTGCTTCGTTCGGCTTTTGAAGCTTCATGCAACGCCATGCATGCAGAGGCGCAACAAGGAGAAATGCGTAATGGCATGCTTAATACAAAATCTCTTCTGAACCAAGCAAATCCATTTCTAAATTTTATCGATCCAACTTTGTTCTTGCTGTCGCCGCTGCTTCACTTTCACCAAAAGAATTCATTCTGTCCCTCAAGTAGCAAAAAATCTTAACAAACTCAATTTGGCAATAAAATGATAATTCTTGATCTGGTTCGAGAATTTCTTTTCAATGACTCAACAAATCTTTCACAAACAAAAGCTTTTGTCAGAGTAGACACTTTCTTCATTATCGCGCATCTTCCACGCTCCCATTTACGAGATTTTGAGCACAGCGCCAAATTTACCATCACCCGCTTGCCGCACATGGCACATGTTGGATTAAATTGCTCTAAAATATTTCACCTTTCAAACCACTTTCCATCATTTTGGACTTTTTGAGGTTAACCTTCAATCCTTTGTTCTCGAATATCTTTTTCCATGTCAGTAATTTCTCTCTCAAATTCTTCATACCTTCACTGATTAAAACTAAATCATCTGCACACACAATTTCATTTATCAAGCCTTTTCTTGCATTCTCCGTGACTATATCCATCGCAATCGCAAAGCAGCGGCGACAGCAGAGATCCTTGATGTATACCAACTTGCATCTAAAACACTTCTAGATAACTCTGACCGTACTCTAACTTTCGTCATTGCCACTTGAAAGAAGCTAGCCATTAAACTTTTATTTCTGGTAAACCTTTTCTTCTCATCGCCAACTCCATTACCTTTCTTGAAACTCTATCAAATGTCTTCTCAATGTCCACAAAACATATATAGCTCGTACGTCTCGATATTCTCTGGTATACTTCTCACAACAAGACGTTTGTCGTTCCTCTTCCGGGCATTAAACCAAATTGCATTACACCAACATATACAAATTCTGGAATTCTTCTTTCTTTCTTCTTCTTTCCAGCACTCTTTCAACGATCTTCATAGCATGTTCTAACAGCTTCACTCCTCGCTATGCATTACGATTTCTCATGTCTCCTTTTTCCTTGAAACGTAGCACCAGAACACCTGTTTGCCATGCATCCAACACAGCTCGGAAAAGTTCCATCATCACACTAATCCCTACTTTTCCATTGGCAAGTATCATCTCTGCACATACTTCCGAGAGTTCAACTGCCTCTCCCAATATCACTGCTCCTATTGCTCTCACCATCTCTTTGAAATAAGAAAAAATCTAATGTAACCATGGCCCATTGTTGCTATCCTAAGAATAAATCTGACAGCCACAACAATACCACTATGAAACATACAAAGCAGATTTTACTGTAAGTCGGCGAGCTTACTGTATTTGTGCCGTTTTTTGCGATTCCATGATATCACTGTCAACAGATTGCACTTCACGTTCTAAAGAAGATTTTTCCTTCGACAGATCTGTCAATTGTCGACGAAGAAAATCGAAATTAACAGAACTTTGAACTTTCTTTAATTCACTTTCCTACCAAAACAAACTGGTAAGTTAGCAGACAACTTGGTGAAGTCAGCTAGCTGAGTGCAAAGATGCCACAGCCAAAGCGAAGTAATTCTAAAAACGTGTAAAAACTTCAGATAATTCAATTTATTCACTTTTGCAAAATCTCTCTGAGTACATGATGTGTTTCCAAAACTTTATCTGTTTGGTTTCTCAGCATTGGATTAAAATCTCACATGGGCAATTGAGACCGTGTCCTTTTGCAGCGAAAAAGCGTTACACATCTCAAACCCAATTTTTTTCATTTTTAATAAACCAAATCTACTATTTCACTAACTATTAAGGCGTTATAAGTCCCTAAGTTCCATTCTACAACTGAAGAATGAAAGCTTCATTTTCATATCACAGCATAGCATAGACTCACAGCTTGATCGATCTGCTGTTGTAAGTCATCTAATTTAGAATGAGATTCCTTCGATTGGATTCTATTCAGTTCGCGCGTTGTCTATTATTAATAATATTTAAGTTTACTTATAAGATTACAAATGAAAATGTTAACATTTATTGTTTCACATCAAAGATTAAGGTGGAAGATAAAAGCTATCTCGCTTGAAAGCTCAGTTTGTAGTTTACATCCTCAAAAGCGTTACCAAAAACGAAATTTCAAGCGGAGCGACTCTTCAATGATCAAAATCGCTATGGCAGTAACTAATGTATAGTATACAAGACAGTAAATAATCCTATCCTTGTATAGGTGCACCAGTAAACATCTAACGATCGGTAGTAAAACTAAAAAAAATGACATAAAACATCGCGATCATCTAGCAAAAGAATAAACATACTAGGGCAAGTTTGTCCTCTAATTCTTTCACAGCTTCCACTTTGTGAGCATTTGCTTCTTCAGCTTTCATTTTTAATCGCATCACCTTATGATATTCTTTTTCAGCTTCTTTCAACTCTTGTTCAAGCTCACTCTGAAAATATTTTATATGTTTTTCTATTTTGCGTATCATCTTTTATTTTCTTTGGAACCAATCCAATGTTTGTTAAATTTTAAACAGCTTGGCGCACCATTGTTTGATACTTCTTCAGCGTTACTCTTAACCAGGCTAGCGCAGTGCACCATAATTCTTCCTTTTGTTTGACCGTTGCTAATTCAATGCCAATGATGACCACAGCTCGGTTCGGCTGGCTATTGCTTGAAAGCCTTCTATTAAGTGGAATGTTTCCCAGCATAGCAATAGAATCATTTAATCGCTGGTTAAATATACATCAACTTCGAAAATTTTTGAAACTTATATTCACTAACTACCCGTACGCGTAACCATTTTTAGTCAGGGAATGTACGGCTATATCTTTACAAGTCAGGCAAAACTTGATGATATGCATACAGTACACCAGCAACATATAATCTCGAATCATGGTGGTAAAACATGAAAACAAACAATCTTTAACACTTGTAAGACCTTGTTGGATTATACGAGCAGATAAAAAAGCTATTACCATGATCCTAAAATACACTAAATACAAGCATGCTTTTTTTTTCTAACTACTCGTTCTTTTTTATTTATAAAAGTGGAAAAAGTCTACCCTCAAAAGACAATTTTTCCTGGGAATGACTCGAGTGTTTTATCAACCAAAGTTTCAACAGACCCGTTGCATTTTCATTTCCTTATTCTGATTGGATTTAAATTTCTTAAAAAGTTGTTCAAATTCATTGACTTCGTCACTGGACAAGTTGTCGTCGAACAAATCTGGAAAGTAATTGAATATAATTGTAATCGCAACTTGAAAAATTGATCATCTGGAAACTTGTTGTTCGCTCGAGACAGCCATGTAACCGATTGCGTAATAAGTTATCTCGCTTACGTTTGAATTCTTAAAATATAACCCAATGGTACTGTAGTCAACTCTGGATGCATTGCCGCATGAAAAAATAGCACTGCTAAATGCGTCACAAAAAGCTACCAGTAGATCCGATTTTTTGAAGATTTTAGAAGTTTTGCCTCACCTATTTACACTTGCATTATTTTGCAAAAAAGGATTGTAACTGCTGCATTGCCATCAAATCTGGAATCTCAGAATGAAACAGCTTATATGATTCACAACTAATGCACATTAGTTTAAAAAAGTCACACCCCAGATGCGACGTAGTAGGGACTAGTCTTGAGTAAACGCGGCGGACAGAGGTTCACGTTTGTAAGCGTCTCTTTTATATTTGCAGAAAAATATTCTGCTCGCTCATGATCTCTCTCACACAGCATGATAGGGTGATATTTTAGTTCACATCGCAAACCTAATTAATATCAGGCAAATGAAAAGCCAGTTATCAATACAAAATACAGGATGTCCATACACTCGTCTCTAACGAGATGACGGACGACTGGCTTCACTCTTTTACACGACTAGTGTGCGAGAAAAAATTACTAGAAACAAAGGTTCACGTGCTGGACAATGCTTGGATCAAAAGTTGGTGATAAACATACACCACTCATCGTTACCTATCCTCATTTAATAAAAGAACACTACGTAAATTGATATTGTTTTCAAACATCGTTCTCGTCAAGACGCTGGTTCACGATGCAGACAAATCATTTAATCTACCGGCCATTTAACCAGTCATTCATGCACAGCACGTTGAGGTAAGGTTGACGATTCCAACACGTTGAGAACTAGTCAAGCAACTACATCGCTAAGTAAAGCTAACTCACATGGAACAGTAATGCCAGCGCCTTTAGCAGTTCTCTTTATAAGGTTGGATTGATTCCTGCGGGCTGCTGTAGCATTTTTTACCTCCTCTTGCAATTTTCCTTGAAATGAAACAATAATTACTCATATATATATATATATATACTAAAACAAAACTAGTGCGTACATAACGATGAGATACACATGGCTTCATTTCTTAACCCAGTGGCAAACGCTCTATATTTGATCCTTGGCAAGATCTCTCCAAGGTTTCCCGCTGACAAATACAGAAAAAGTCGATCTTTTGGTATGGTGCTCGATACGACTTGCCATTTCTGTATAAATCACATCATAGCAGACGTGCTGCCCAGGTCTGCATGGCGCAATAAATTTTAGCCAGAAGTCGGCGAGTTTAGCGCTGAAAACTTTTAAAGCGATGCACATTTGCGCACGGCAAGCGACTTGAGAAACCTCCATGACGCTTGCGTCTACAGCTATTACAGGTGCTATCTACACAAGCAACGACTTAGGAAACGACACTGCTTTTCTCTCCGTGACGAGTAGATGTAAAACCGTTATACTAAGCTGGGAAAATAGCCATCAAGCATGCAGAAACCCCGCAGCAAGCACCATCCGGAAGCCTTGGCGCTGTGTGTGCATTGGCCTTTACATAGCACGCGTCATCGATGATAACGTCACGCTTCAGCTATACGTTACGACTTGCAACAAACATAATGGCAAATTCTTCTAGTATTCGATGAAGTGAATATTTAAATAACCTGAGCAAGTTCTCTACTACAAACCAAGCTGTGTATATACCACAACACAATAAATCAATTACTTAATGATTAACCTTGCTCAATAGAAAATCTAGTCTTGTTGGCGGTTAATCGATTAATTTCATCTTGCAGAGGTTTGATTCGTCTTTCACATTCTGATTGCGTTTGTTTTTTCTCATCGAACACTTCATCTTGCTTTTGTTGCGCATTTTCAAGTTGCTGGTCAGTGCCCTACATAAGCACATTGCTATAAACAAAGCCTCAAAAGCGTATTATTCGCAAAATGAAAATGCATGCACTGCTATCTACAGACTTGATCAACCAGTTGACCGCTGCTTTGATGGATTCTAGCCAGTGTGCATTGATTAATATCATTTGAATTATAAAAATTCCACTGCAAAAAATTAAATTTGGTGGTGTAGAGACGAAAAAAGAAGTTTTAATTTTGACAAAAATTATGATTTTTGATTGTGATTCTAGTCTTTTGGTGAGGCGATACCGTACAAATGCAAACAACTAAAATTAACGGGACCAGCATAGAAAATAGGTCAAAAGCCCCTATTATCTTCAAGATTTATTACCTTTCTCAACTGTTGCGAGTAGTATAGAAAAACTTGGTTTGCCATAAGCTAAGTAAGCGGTTTTTAACGTTTTTTCTATGCTCCTGCTTACGAACCTCAGACACAGGAATTTTCTATCTACCGTTTTACAAAAAGATCTTTTTTTCGTTGATCAATACTTTGAAAATCTGAATGGACGTATTGTGGTTCAAAGTCTGAGTTGAAGGATACAGTTGACATATCTCTAAATCAGTAACGGTATACTGAAACATTAGAGTTTACACGTAAATCGTGAAATAAAAACTTAGAATCCTAATTTTTCCTCCACAATTTTTTCCTTCAACAAATTTCCAACCAGGAACTAATAATTTCACCTTTATGAGCCAATTGGCTCCCGGTTAAGAGTCAATGAGCTAAACCGTATTACAATAAAACACTTAAATTTCACAACTCTGTTTGTCACTAACCGCGAAGCGTAATGAATAAACAATGCAGATTTGAAGATATACGAGAAGAGTTTGAAAAATATCGGGACTGAAGGCTGTGCACGAGGAACGTTTACATTAACAAAAGCTTTGTTTTTGCGATGGCGCTATGTCCTGTGCTGGTAAAAATGCAGTTTCAGCATTCTGTGACAACAACACTTTTTTACAGGTGTTTTTTTAAAGGTACTTTACTGTAGTTCGTTGTGAAATAACTTAGTAAATCAAGATTTTTTTGGTGTTTTTTCTTTGGCAAACAATGAGCATCGAACAACGAATCAACCTGAAGCTTCTCGTTCGGCTTGGAAAAACTCCAACTGTAACATTCAAGTTGCTCCAAGAAGTCTATGGAGATGCCACGATGTCAAGTGGGATTTTTGTGTGGCACAGGAGGTTCAGAAAGAGAAAAGAGGATGTCACCTTAGAGCGGAAGGCCAACAGCAAGCAGAACGAACGAAAATGTTGAGCGTGTGAGAGAAAACGTGCGCAGTGAGTGACCGTCGCCTTTCAATTAGAATGATAGCAGATGAGTTAAGCATGAATAGTGACAGGGTGAGGACGATCATCACGGAAGATCTGTGCAAAAATGGTACCAAGGTTGCTGAATCATGAGCAAAAGAAACGTCGTATGCAAAAGTGTCAAGACATCTCGAAAGAACTTGAAACCGAAGCAGATAGGCTGAGTAGAGTTGTCACCGGGGTCGAGTTATAGATCTTCGAGTACAATCCACTCACTAAACGGCAGAGCCTTGAATGGAAAAGTGCGTCGTCGCCAAGGTCCAAAAAAGCAAGGCTGATCGAGCCGAAAATCAAAATGGTGCTGATCGTTTCTTTGAAGTTCATGGAGTTGTTCGCATAGAATTCTCGCCACAGGGCTGAACCATTAACCAGAACATTTACAAAGACAACTCGCGACGCTTGATGCGTTCAGTGCGGCAGAAGAGAAGAGAATTGTGGGAGACGAAGTCCTGGCTGCTTCATCATGACAATGCTCCTGCCCACAATGCCTTGAGCATCCGGAAATTTCTTGCAAAATATAACGTTGCCGTGCTGAAGCAACCACCCTACCGACCAGATCTGGCTCCCTGTGATTTTTTCCTGTTGCCTAAGGCCAAAGGAGTCATTAAAAGAAACTTATTTTCAAGAATCGACAGTCATTACAACAGCCGTGACGAAGGAACTCCGAGTGATCCTGGAAGAATCTTTCCAGAAGTGCATGGAACCGTGACAACGAAGTACGGAAAAGTGCATCCAAGCTCAAGATTACTTTAAAGGGGACAAGTTGTAATTTTTGCGAGGCATTGGAAATAAAATAATTATCTACACAGTCCCGTTACTTTTTTAAACATCCCTTGTATGTGAGATAATTATTTATCCGCTAGCTAAACTTGCATATACAGAATGCGTCGTCAGACCGGCCATAGAATTTGTTAGTACAGCCGGTTTAAGGTAAACATATCACAAATACATCGGCAAAAAAATTGCAAGACCTTTGACAACAAGATATGCAGTGATTAAACCTCTCGCTTGTTAACCCAGTGTCTTGTTTAACTGTACAATGACGACGCAGCAGATAAAAAAGTCTAAACGTTAAAATACCTACATGAAAAAGATTGTTGATTCTTGATTCCAACTTCCGTCGGTCTTCTATCATTTGTTCTTTTCTGCTTTTTATTGCCCTTAGCTTTCCATCCAACTCAATGACACGTGATCGCTTCTCAGACAGATCTTCAAGTTCTTTCCGAACCGGAATGAGATCAGTTTCAACATCTCTACTTGATTTTTTGACTTCATTTAACTTTTTCTCTGCAACCTGTTAAAGATGGCTGGTAATTTAAGGGAATTTTATTCCGCGTCATTGCTTTGTAGAATACCATCGTAATTCAAGCAGTACAATTAATACCAGAATGCCCACATTTACCTATTTCGTTTTAAGCTTAATATACAGGGTGTATCACAAAGATATTCACCCCCCTTACAGCCAAACTGGTAATAGGTATGACCAAACTCCATCGCACATTGTGAAGCTTATGTTGTTAAAAATTAATGTACATTTTCATTTTTTTCCAGATACTTAAAAATTATGGCTTTTGCTGATAATGAAAAAATTAAGTATGTTGATAGAGTTTTAAGTATTGGTCTCAGAATCGTTAGTGAGCAAAAACCAGGTACTGTTAGAAGGCCTTGGATCGCAAATTTTTTGAAAAGATCTGAAAGATGGGTATCTGCAACATGGAAAAAGAATCCGTATGATAGAGATGAAAAATGAACACATTGGAAAGGCTGGAGTCCTTTCTCAAGAGTGAAAAGAAATTTTGAAGGAAATGATTGGTAAAGAAAAGAAAAGTCTTCGCCAGATGGCAAGTGAATTAGAAAGTGTTCGAGATAAACCCAGAAATCATATGACTATTATGAGGCATTTAAGAAGTATTGGAGCTAAACCTTATCACGAAATTCCTAAGCCAAGATTGAGTGAACTTAATAGAGAAGATTGACTATCATTTTGTGAGCTTCTGCGTGATTGGGATGCAAATGATTTCATGCATTTAGCTCCCAGTGATGAATTTTTTATTTATGCCGATCGTCGTCCAAATTACCAAAATGATCGCATTTGGGCATTGTCACTCGATGATATTGAAGAAGAAATACGCTTTAGGGAAAAGTCTAAGCACTCTGTTTGTATCGGTGTTTTCATTTGCTTCACAGCCAAAACAATGATGTGGGTAACAAAAGAAAAAGGTCAAAGCTGGGATGGAACTTATTTTCGAGAACAAATTCTAGTAAAGCATGTTATACCCTTTTTAAAAAATGAAAATAATGTTCTAAGTGTTGATGAAGTTACATTTCTTCATGACAAAGCTCGGTGTTTTAAACCAATCGCCACTCAACAACTTTTGAAAAGCAACAACATTGATTTCTTCGACAACAGTCAGTGGCCAGATTCATCACCAGATTTAAATGCAACTGAAAACTTGGGAGCTATTCTGAAAAAACATGTTGAAGATAGAATTTTAAAGATTCCTAGCATGGAAAGAAATTCAGTGGAAACCTTAAAGACTATTATTTCAGAAGAACTAATTAAAATAAAAGGAGAACCTGAAATCTTTGCTAATCTTCTTAAATCGTATCCTGCAAGATTAGATGCTGTTAGAAAAAACCATGGTGGTCATACTGATTACTAGTTAGGATTGATTTAATGTACGGAATAAAGTTCTATTTTAATATAATTTATAACAATATTTTTGTTTTTTTCCTAGTCCTTTTGGATTGAGCTCTAGGGGGGGTGAATATCTTTGTGATACACCCTGTACAAATGAATAATATAAAGTGGAAGAGATTTCAGCTTTTTAATGATGACCTTTACGAATTGCCATTGAATGTCTGCCATCACAAATAACAACAATATCCACCTCAAATACAAACGACGAAGACTCCATACCGATGTGTTATAGAACCCCCCTATTTGAGGTTGTTGCAATCGTAATCACTTGGACTTAAACTCAATTTTCCCACCAAACAAGTAGGTCTGTCTAACTCCTAACGATCTATGCAGTGGTACTCTAGTCCTGCCAAGTTGCTCCACTGCACATATGATTAAAACAGCCAACCATTAGCCACCGTACAACAACAACTCCGCACATGTAACATTGAAATTTTTAGTTAAGAAATTGCAATTTTTGCTAAGGCTGGTCCTAGTGTAGACCAGGTTATAATGTTCTGTTCTTGGGATAAAGCGCTTTAAGTCAATTAAGCCTTCTTGGTAGTACTATTACAATAAAAATGTTCTATAGAAAAAACTTAAGTATGGACACAAGTTTTCATAAGCACACACGATTTCAGTAATTTGAGGATAAGTACATGTAAATTATACACAGCTAGCTAGGATAAGCAAATATTACATTAAGCTTGCTCTTAATATCTTGAGCTCTGTTAACATTGGCTTTGTAATGCTTTAGTTGTGCTTCTTCAATATCTTTTTTCGCTTTACGATCTTTTTGCAATTTGCGAATTTCTTCCAGGGCTTTTCTGTATCTGTTCAATACAAAACATCAAAAAAAGGGCTAATTCACATACTTAAAGAAGATGGATATAAAAAAAATTAAAAAAGATGCTGTTTCGTTTCATTTTTGTTGGGGCCTTTATTAACGAGTACAATAGGGGAAAAAGCACCCGTGAAGAACTACTTATTATTTTGCACAGCACAATTCGAGTATAAACACTCCTCATAGCTGTCACTACCTAAGGTATAGTGCGTCTCAACAAGAAGCAATACAATCAATCAGAAAGTTTTCAAAATGTACGTTTTCAAGATAGGGCGGCTACTGATATCAATTTTTTTCTAAATGTGGTCCTACCCTAATTACTTTATAACCATGATAGTTAAAAAGCAGCACCATTAGAGCCCTTTCATGACTACTTAAATACAATATCTACTTCAATAAAGTTCACTAAAGCTTTGGAAAAATCAGGACAATTAGCCTTTTTGAATGTAAGCGTACAACAGATGGAAGATGGATCCCATACAACAAGCGTATACAGGAAACTAACACACACGGACAGATATCTTCAATATTCGTCTCATCACCCGGTTAATCAAAAGGTTAGTGTGTACATTAGCTCGTACATTATTCTCCAAAGCCAATAGAATCACATCCAATAACGAAAAAAAGATCGAAGAGTTTCATCAAATAACAAAAACCTTCAAAAATAACGGATTTTCGAGTAGCAAATGCAGTTTTAAGAAGTACTTGCAAAATCATATCAGAAAAACTGAAACGGTTTACTTCGATTCCCTACGTGCAAGGCGTCTCCGAACCTATTAGCCGAATTTTGACTCAAGTTGGTAGCGGAGTGGCTTTAAAACCACATCACACGTTGTCTTCGTTGTTTCGCAAACCTAAAGATGCTATCAATTTTGAAAAAAACGTGGTTTGGTGTATCAAATTTCTTACCGGGATTGCAATGCTGTGTATGTAGGTAAAACAGGACGTAGTGTTAGAACCAGAAAACGGGAACATGTTGATGCGGTCAAGACTTTTAACACTAAAAAGTCAGCGCTGAGTCAACATGTTATGGATTTCGATCATAGAATAGATTGGGATAATGTCAAAATACTGAAGTCAGAATCACATGCATACAGGCGTCGCGTTACGGAAAGCGCAAATTTTCCTGCTGTTTATAGTGTGTTTGTCTCTAATAAATAATGTTTTATGTATCTCACAACACTTTTTATTTGTGCCCGCTCCTGTATCTGTGATGTAACAATGTTTTTATTAAGTGATTGCCTGCCCTATTGGTGAATAATTTTTAGTGTTTAGTAATACAGGTTGTCTTTATATTTCTATGTTGTACAATTTATATATTACACTGGTAACATCTACCGTTTTCTGAAGAAGCTCCCGGGTAACTAAGGAGAGCGAAACGTTAAATTTGAAGAATAAATTTGTCGAAAGAACGAATTGATCTGGTTGTAATGTCATTACACTCAACAAACGAGAAATGCCTGCTACATTTAACACCATTTTCATCATGTTGCTCATCAAAAACCATTCTTAAAGTTTATACATATTGACAAGTATAATAGACCACTCTAAAAGTGATCTGGAAAGACGTTGTTTTGCTTCACTTTAAATCCACCAAATACCCCACCTTGTTGCAGCAAAAATTTCATCAAATTTTGTTTTGACAGCCTTATCTTGGCTTAAAGGCCAATTCGATTCTTCTTGATGGCAGAATATAACATTATCTAACACGGCCTTTGACACACCGAGAGCCGCCACCATTTCTCTGTTCAAGTCTGCACATTTGGAGGTAATCGATACTTTTTCATCATTTCTAAACAAATGTTTTTGTTTTAGTATTTAACAAGAGATAGAAATTGCTAATCCAATTAATCAAGAGATGCAAAATGGCGGTCGCGCGCTCGCGCCACGCGATCAAAGTTTACCTGCGCGAACGGGATTTGCAGCGACTTAGCAGCACCAACTTACAGTATGAATAATGGACGGAATAAATTATATATATGTGTGCGCTACTAAAAATTTCTACCCGCTACTCATTCCAAGAAAAATTTTGCACCACTGGATTAATATCTACTCTCACCAACTGTTTACGGGGTGTCCATAAAGTCTTGAACACTGTTCAAAATTTTATTGCTAATAAACTAAAGCAGATAAAATCATTTGGTTTTTTGCAAAGTTTGTTTATTCAAATTTTTCATCAAAAAATTTTTAGCTGTGTAAGTAACAGCTATATTTCAAGAATTTAAGTTTGCAAGCTATTCATGGACTTCAACATATGCTCCATTTGTTGCTCTCAATATGCCAAGGCAATATCAAATTTCGCGCCAAGTGTTCTCCCGCATTTCTTAGTTCACTGTTGCAAGAACATCGATGATTCGTGATTGTAATGTTTCGATGTCACTTACTGGTGTTCTGTACACTGTCTATTACATAACCCACAAAAAGTCCAAGGGGGTGATATCTGGAGATCTTGGCGATTATGGTGTTGGGCTACTTCTCCCAATCCATCGGTTTGGGAAAGTTTTATTTAATAAGCCACAAACTATCAAACCCAAGTGTGGAGAGCCACCGTCTTGCTAGAACTCTTCTAATTGAGAAACAACGTAATGTTTCAGCATATCCAGATAAATGTCTGCTGTAATGGTGGATTCAGCAAAAGTGAACGGTCCAATAATCTAGTTGTGTATTAAACCACACCAAACATTAAGTTTGGGACTGTCTCTTTCTTTTTCTACAACCTCAAAAGGATTTGGTGATCCCCATATTCGAACGTTATGCTTATTGACTTTTCGGGATACATTAAAAGATGCTTCGTCTGAGAAATCCACACAATTAAGGTAGTCATTGTCACTATCAAGGCGCTGAAGAATTTCTTAAGCAAAAGCTGCTCGGCGAGGGCGATCATCCAGCTCAAGAGCTTGAAGAATTGGTAAGCATGGAGCCGAAGTCGTTTATGTAAAACTTTATGAACTGTGCTTCGAGGGATAGAAAGTTCATTTGATGCGACACGAATTGATTTCCTTGGGTTGCGATGAAACGCTACACGCACAGCATCAACAATCTCTTCATCAATGCTTAGCCTACCTGATCTTTTCCGATCCAAAATGCCTTCGGTCTCCATAAAATTTTTAATCATCTCTTAATGCTGTTAATGTAAGGAGGGTCTCGTCCAAAGTCATATCTGAATTTGCGTTGAACTGCAGTTGGTGATTTTGATTTAAGTACCAAACAACATTAAGCTTTTTGTTGAATCGTCAACATTTTTCATAAATTATTGCAAACTTGCGTCCTAATTAAAAATTACTTATTCTTGCTGAGTTTAACAATAAAATAACCTGTAAAAAATAACAAAAAAACTTATGGTGGTATAATACACTGTCGAAAATTCAAAGTTTCTACCTTATGCTGTTTTTGAGTTACAAAAATTTTAAATGTGCTCAGAACTTAATGGACAGCCGGTATTTTACGTCAAAAAGTAGTTGAACTTCTATGCAACGTCCTCAAGTTTTGAACAAATACGCATATATTCGGTAAGTTTTGCCTGGAACATTTCCCTGGCATCTTTTCAGATACTTCTGATCACATTAAAAAAATGCAGCCATCGATATGAAGCCTAGCCATCTGGGCATCCAAATCGCAGCCCTTAGTGATGCTTAGACAAGTTCAGGATCCATCAAAAAGACCTGCTACACAATTTTTTGGAATGTTCACAATGCTAATAGATCGAAACATGATGTGAAATTTGCTATCATTCACTCACACCTATCATTCAGTGCGAATATAACGACAGTTATTTAAATTTGGGTCACTTTTATCTTGCAGAACGGCAAACAAAACCCTGTTGATGCTAACTGGTGCGTTGTAAGGTTGCTAAGTTTTTTCCTATACGCAGTAGCAAAAAAAGTTTGAGAACCACCGCCCTCATTGCTGTCGTCCGACACTTTCTCTCAGCTAAATTACTGGATTGAGAATCACAAATCTGCTTTTGCAGCCATAGCACAAAGATATGTCCGAATGCTCCAAGAAATCATCCTACATTACCAAGTCTTTACAAACTGGACAATCCCTTCTCTGTGACAGAAAAAATCTTACAAACAACAATCCCCTGAACCTGATAACATACGCCACCTTGTAGTATTGAAAACCTGAGGAAATACAGTCATAGCATCATTACATCAGGTAGTTACAAGTCGCTAGAAAAATCATTGCATTCCGAAAGATCTCAAGGACGCTTATTGAATGGGCAACCAAAAGTCAATAAAGTCAAAATTCTTCTGTTCGCCGGAAGTTTATGAAACGTACGTTACCTAAATTTCACAGCAATGTCGTGAAAAATTTCAAAGTTTTAAGACAAAATTCATCGTTGGGTTAAAATTTTTGTAAGCAGAGCTTTTCAATATTGTATTAAAGATAAACAGATATATTGATTACCGGAATGTCACGAAGAGATTAGGTAGGTTTGCCGGACTAAATTTTGTCCTTATTGGTTTACTTGTTTCACCAACTTGATCGTTTTTACGGTGTTTTAGCTTCATTTCGTTCATTTGTGACATAATAATGGCGTTTTCTTGTATTAGATAGCAGAATTTAAAAAATGTTCGGTAGTATGAACAACTATCAGAAATTTATGGAAGCAACTAAACACGGAAATATGCAGAAAGTGTCCCATAGAATTGGATGACACCGAAACAAGAAAATCCTCAGCGCTGATCAGAGTTTCAGGATAGGATTTGTTAGGGTTAGCTTTAGGGTTAGAGTTAAGATTGCAATTAAGGTTAGGACTATTCCAGCTGCTTTCATAATGACATGCAGACCACTGTATAGTTTAATGGATGAAAGTCCCAACCTTCCCGATAAGACGTGGTGTCAAGCAAGGCTGCGTAGTTGCACCAACCTTGTTTGGAATTTTGTCTCTGCGTTGCTCCATCACAAATTCCAAAAGAAAAATGTCGTTCTTTTGTACACTTGTCGCGGTGAAAAACTATTGAATCTTTCTCGCTTGTATGCCAAAAAAAGATCAGGCACGTATTTGTGTAAAAGCAGTCGTCTGCAAACAATCCCGCCTACGTTTCCTCTCTGAAACTGAATTTCTGGACGTGCGCCATCGTTTTGCTCTGACTTGTGGCAATTTCAGCATGTAGATCAGCCTCAGCAAAACAGTAGCCTTCTCATTAGGCATATCTAGTTCACCAAACATTTTCACACATGATACTAAATTGAACACTCTTTACAAACTTGAAAACTAGGGTTCTTCTGTCAACATTGGCAATAGTCTGAACGATGAAATTAGCTGTCACATTAGTAAGACTTTTACCACTTTCGGAAGGCTCCAGGCTCAAGAGCGGGATGACAATCATCTATTAAATTACAAATAATAGTCTAGAGTGCATGTGAGCTCAGTATACTTCTATATTGCAGCGAAGCTTCGTGCACTTATCGATACCAAAAACAGCATCTTAAATCTGTTTAGTTCAGATGTTTGCATTTGATACCGTACATTTGTCACAGAGAACATACGCCGAATTCCACTACCTTGAGCATCGCTGTTACAATTGACTTCATTATTGCACATCACCTTTGCTAGCTTGGCAATGTCTGCAGAATTGAAGATAGTCTACTCAAAGACGTCCTCTAGGGCAAATTCCCCAAAGTTCCATGCAAATATGGTTGCCCAAAGCTACAATATACGGACATGATCAAGGGAGACTTGAGCACTTTTAATTCAACTCACTACACGGGAGGACATTGCATTTGATCAGTGTGCTTTGCATGCCGCTGAGGCAATTGATTTTAAATTGTCTTCCCGGGACCACATAGACAATTTGAAAAAAAGTCAAACATATCGTTCGAAAAGGACGGAATGAGCCATAATGAGCTCCACTCTCCAAGACCAACTAATGAGAGACTTAGGTACCACAAACAACCTGGAAAAATATTTAAATAAAATTACTTCATTTTTGTTATGATTCCATCTAAAGTTTTGAATTGAATTGTGCTTCGTTTTTGCGTGGCAACCATAGCTCTTTCAACAAGAATTTCATACCCATGAATAGTTTTACATTTCAATCGAACCTATAAACAGAAATTAAAAGACATCAAAAGCTTTGTTGTATCAAATAAATAATAAACACATTTAGCACATCATCTTGAGAAATTTTTTAGTAACAACTCAGCGCAGAAGTAGTGGTCTGGTCATTGCACATTTAAAGCCAACATCAGGTGCGAGTTGTTGTGCAGCTAACAATTAAATGATTACAGATAAGCAAAAATTTTCTCGATTAAGGACAGTCACACCATTTTGAAACGCAATATCGAATACAAGTAACACAGACAAATTTACTTAGCCGTAGCTGTCTATTCTACCTGTCAACAATCAACAAGCAAAATAGACTAGTGTTTGTCAACCAGGTGTATTGTACAGCCCAGGATGTATCAATGTGATTAGGTGAAGCAGTTTTATACTAATGCTTTATTTTGTAAATATCAACCTCAAAATGATTGGCAGCCCTGATCCCCTCATTACATGGCTTCAAGCTCTATTTAATTTTGATATGATTATGATGTATAGATTTTTCAGTAATCGAGACAAAGTATAACACAACAAAAAAGGTTGACCAGCACTAAAAAAGAATACCTTTGCCTGTACTTCATTCGCAAAAGCTAATTTGGGATCATGGACAAAAGCTCCTCCTTTGGTATTTAGTGGATGATCTCCAGTGGTTGCATATTTCAGGCACTCGATGATGGTCTAAAAATATACAAGTAGCTTCACTATTCTGGCTTAATTGTGTCAAAACCTTCAAACAAGTCGGATGCAATCAAATATTTTTCTGGATTTTAGAAACAAAACCTCAGCAAATCGGGTTGGAATTCAACTTTTCCGGTAAGGATGTTAATCTTGTCTTTGAAAAAAGAACCACTTCTGCAAATTGAAAATAAAAATCTTTAAGCCAACTGAAAACAAAAGTTTACAAAAAGTGCAAGCAACTCACAGTTTTTCCAGCGCCATTTGGACCAACTATTAAAGTCAGAGGATGCTGAAATTTGATGACTTGCTGATTTTCATCATCTGGACCAAATGATCGGATTCCCATAATCGACATTGTATCAATCATAGACATAATGACTCGAGATGGTTTTAACTTACAACTTAAAAATATAGCTAAACAATGGTCTCTGGTAATGAATTTAGTTAATAGGGCAAGTTTTTATTGATCTAAATACAAAACATATTTGACTTCAAAAAAATTGGCTTTATTGACCAAACAAAAATTTGACTGAATAAATTAAAAAAACATGTAAATTAAATAAGTATCAAGCATATCAGGTTTTATCAAATTGTCCAAAAATTTTTAATTAACAAAAACACACAAATCTTCAACAAAACTCGCAATACACATGCTTTATACAAGCAGCCCACCTTGCGATTACCAGGTTCAAAAATTGAAATCTAAAATCAAGTACTTTCCATTTTTGACCTTAAGCTTTCTGCCCCTGGCTAACAGTTTTCGCTGTATAAACAAACTTCTTTCAACAGAAGCAGTTGTGGGCTGAGAATGTTGAAGTAAACTGTAAACAGCCAGTGGAATGTCTCTTCTTACCATGTTTGTTATTTTGGAAATGTCATTATTTTGTATTCCATTTGAATCTAACAGTTAATGCTGCAAGTGCCTTCTCCAAAGTAAAATTCTTAGATTACTTGCATTGCCTTTATGATGATGTAATTGACACTTTCCATCTTTTCTATAAGCTTAGCTTGGCATTCACATTGGCCTTTGATTTTGAAAAGTCGAGTAGCTACACCAACTGTTTGCAAACTAACGTTCCCTTGCATTACATAAATACAGACCCTTTAAAACTTTCCACAATTGCTTTCACATCCAGTATATTTTTTGCAATACAAAAACGTCAGCATTTAACCAGATTACCCATGTTGTAACATCAGGCTGAGTAGGGAAACCAAAAGTATTGCATTTGGGTTGCCTGGTTTGGTTTTTACCTGTTGCTGATTTGACATTTGCAATTAACTGATCAGCATCTTCAACGCAGAATAAATGTGCAATAATTTTCATAGTACAATTGTACAATAAACATACTACACATATCACATGAAACAGCTGAGGATACAGAGATTTTAGTATTGCACTTGTAGCCACCATATATTTTGCAGCATCAGACAATAACAGACAGAAAGAGTTTCTGTTGATCCCAAGAGATCCAAAAGCATCATGAATTACTTGAGCAATGCTATTTCTATTTGGTCCATGTAGTAGAGATTAACATGAGAAAATAACTGTCATCAGAAGCTACAAAGCTTCCAACTAAGATATTTAAATATTGTATGCCAGATGAAGTGCTCTCATTACCAACCAGAAAAAATTTGCTTGTAATGAGCAGTATTTCTTATCCACTGTAACGCATCTATACTCTATTGAAGCTGTTGTAATGCATCTATACTCTTCTGTTTTGCTACAAGTAGTTTTGGATAGCAAATTGTGACCAATGTCGTGAAACAGATTTTGGATATGCTTATTGCTTAGTTTGTACAAAGGAATATCAGCAAACAAAAATGCCTTGGTTACCTTTTCCACAAAATCAGTGTAACTAATCCTCAAAAATGTTTGGTAAGTGTGCAGGATTAATAGCTCAGATCTGCTGCCTTAATGCTTTTTGTGTGTATGTATTTTGATAACTTTGAACAAGAAAGTGTTTGTTGAAAGAAACCTTAAAGCTGCACAAATTGCAATAAAATTCATTGTTGGGACTTTTTATAAATTCTTCAAGTTTTGAAGTATAGATTAAATTTTAGATGTCACTTTAACTTTTGGCATCATTTTAAAACCTAAATTATTGTTCACAGCATCCTTTTGGCAATTGATTCCACTCTAGAATAGTAAAATACCATCTATTGATGAGCTTGCACACTGCGCCTGCATAAACAAACTCTTCACACTTTCTTGATTCACTCTAAATAATGAAATGACAGTCTAAACTAGCATCGTAGATGCCTCTTCACTATACTGCTAACCTATTTACCAAACAAATGTAGTGTTGCACCTCCTAATTTGTTGCAACTATTCAATTGCAACACAGTCAAAAATAATTTTGTCAGACTTTGGTTATTGCACCATGATTGTTTGATTGTGACAAGTAGCAATAAGAACTACCATAGAAAAAATTGGCAAACATTTCAAATCAAAACAAAAAAGTTAAGTAAGTTTTATCACAGTTATCACTATTATCAGTTTTTCTCATCAATGCAAACAGAAATATTTTGACTAAATTTTAATTAAAAAAATTGACCTATCATTGACTTATCAAATTAAGAATATTAAACTTACTCTTTGCATTTAGAACTTTTACAAAAAACATGTCACTTAACGCTTAAGCTTACTACCAAAAAAATTGAAAAACTTGCCCTATTAATGAGCCTATTGATTTATATAAAATACCATTGTCATTCATGTGCCTAACCTTTTTTTCTATTTATTGCATTTGTCAAATATAAAACTAGGTGCTTTAGATAAACAGTGTAGCTATAGTTTATAAGTGTCAGTACACTTAATGTCAGCATTTACTCATTTCTGTCTTAACATTGTAACCTTTCTGTCTTGATGTGCCATTGTAACAGTCTGAAACTAAAGGCAGTGGTTATTTTGCCATCGACAGCATTATATCCTTGGAGACTATTAAATTTTTTGTTTTTATTTTTTAATTTTTCATAAAATTTTTTAATTTTTAATAACCAATTATATATTTTTAATTGGTTATTAAAATTGACCAATCACAAATAACTCATGGCAAAATAGTCTCTGAAGGTAAAAATTTTTTTATTGGTTATTAAAATTGACCAATAGAAATGACCAAAAGACACATGTTAAGTACGTCATTAAGATTGACCAATCACAAATAACTCACGGCAAAATAGTCTCTTAGGGTAAAATGCCGTTGACGGCAAAATAGCCACTGCCAAAACTAAAACCATTTAATTCATCTTTAGGATGTTGTGTAATAAATTCGGTTGTCCATTTGGACTTGTGCTCCCAGGAGAAACAAATTTTAGATGTTTGATTTGGCACAACAGCTGGTTATAAATAGGCATAGTAGGTATTGTACAAGCATAGTACCATAGTAGGGGAGGTGTGAAACTGAACACCAGTTGCACCAATACAACAAAACCTTACTTCTTTCCTTTCAAAAAATAATCATTTTTTAATTTTATGAGGTTAGATTAGGCACATGAAGCATTGAGTGGGTACAATGAGATTTAACACATAGCAGATTTTTTTGATAACATTGAATCTGTTTTGCCAATTGTACATAACTTTGAACATAATTTCGTGTGAAGATTATTACAAAAAACCAAAAAGATTGTAGCAATCAACTGCAGTTGGTATTTGAGCTAGTTCACTATTTTCCTTGGCCTATTGAACTATGCCTGTTTAGTATTACAGTGGCACTATTGCAAGTATGACATGAACATGGTTTTCTACCATAACAAAACTAAAAAAATTAGCCACATATTAAAATATTGGCCAAGAACAATTAAAAGGCAGTGGCTATTTTGCTGCTGACAGCATTTTACGCTTGAAATCTATATGGCCATTGAACATTTGTGATTGGTGAATTTTGATGACATGTTAACAATGCAACTTTTGACCAGATTTAATTAGTTAATTTCTATGTAATATTGCACGTGTGACATGACAAAAATTTTATCCCCAGTGTACAATCTCCTCACATTTACGAATTGGTTCTCCTCCGTGCACACTGCCACTGTTAAGGTACCCTACCAATAAAATCCCAAACCCCTAAACATCACACTCAAAAGCAGTAGCACTATTCACTATGCCACAGCATCACTTAAAGCGTTGTAAAAAATGTGCTTATTGGTGGCAGGCAGAAAAGCTTAGACTATACCATACAGCAATTACCAGATTACCCGATTACAATACTAATCCAGCTCTAAGCTTGAACAGGTACGATAATTAATGCCCTAATTCCTGGTGTTACAATAGAAAACCTGACTAGGCTAAAAAAAATGTTAAAAAGATTTCAATTGCTTGTTTTAGGCCTGGCATGTAATCGTTCTTACACTGCAGTTAATATTGTCCTTCAAATTTCCTTTCCATTTGTTTGTTTGACAACATGGTCTCTTCGCAGTATTCCCTGTCCTCTCGCTCCTTACCATAATTACAATTCATATGATATCCTCGGACATTATATTAATACAATAACTGTTTGCAGTCAATTTACTAATTTTATGCGTCATAGATTTCTGGCTGAAATGCGTCAAAAAGTGAACTTGAGCTTGAACTTAATTTCCTCCTTTTGATTGATATTGTCTTGGAGTTCTTATGACGTTCACACTATTTCATTTCCCGCAAAACTTTAGTCTTAGCTATCACTAGGTGGCAAAAAAAGCAAATTTGAAGATTTTCTTGATTTGGTCATGCATGCCGTTAATTAATTAACAATTTTTTACACAAGGCTGGAAAACAAAGTCAAATCAAGGACCAAGTTTGCAAAGGAAAAATAATTTAGCTCAGTGAAGCATAGATGAAGACTTTTTTGAGAATGCGGCGAGTTCCTGTTTGGAGAATGACATTTCAATATCGGGCTAGAAAGAAAATCATTTAAAGGCACTATTTAAAAATAAAAATTGTCAGTTTATGAGTGGACAATTTATGAATTTTGCAATGTGCAACACGATCATCCAGCAGGTCCTGTTTTAAAATCACACAAATCTGTTTTACAAAAAAACAAGCAAAGTGAAATGTTTGATTAGCGATGTCCTGTCATTTTTTGGATACGTGAACTGAGAACAATATTTGAGATCATAATCCGGAAACTTTTCCGTATGATTTTCTACAAGAAAACTTATTGTTTTTATCAACTATTTTAAAGCAATTTTTAACCTAATTTAGTCACGCTAATCTCTTTTCTGTACCCTTTTTTTCTTAAAAACTTTTTTTTGAGACTACAAATATTTGAAACCATTTTTTTGTGATCAACGCTCCTTACATTACAACCATTATATGGGCTTTTATCTTAAAATATGCAACTTTTTAAAAAATGGAGGTCATTTGGGCATTTTTTGGTTTCCTGAAATGACAATTGCATCTTTTTTGAAATGGAAGACACGGGGTCGGAACAGAGAATCGATGGTGACTTCAAAATGAGGCAGACTATTAACCTACAGCGTTAGGCCATTCTAGTTTTTGATTTCAAGAATGAAATGAGTTGATGTGTATGCTGATTAGTACTCAGCCTACTCCAGTCTTTTTATTAAAAAGCAAATAGATGACACAGAAAGTGGAGTTTTCATTCTCGAAGCTTTTCGTCTGACACTTTTTAAGAGAATCCGTCAGAAATAGAGTGAAAAGGTGAAGTGAGTCACTTATATAGAGACACAGTTGACGAAAAAGAAAAAAAGGGAAAAAAAGAGAAAAATGGCTCTATCATGATTGGTAAAAGAAGCGACCAATAGAAGGAGCGGAAACTAATGTGTGATTTTTAGACCATAAACAAATTCCTTTTGTTTGCATAAATTTGCTTGGATGTTTTAATGTACGTGGCTTCAGGGGTGGAAAGGTAAGTACGGCCACGGGCAAGAATAGAAAATTTGTTGTCATTATATTCGTGTGCGTATGTAGGGTTTTGTGCGCATGTCAACTGCATCTCTATATAAGTGACTCACTTCACCTTTTCACTCTATTTCTGACGGATTCTCTTGAAAAGTGTCAGATGAAAAGCTTCGAGAATGAATATTTTACTTTCTGCAATTTTCAAATTCTGTACCACAAATCAACTCTTCAGACGAAACAAACTTTTTTTTAAACATTTATGACTGGATAAATAGTAATGTAGACGTAGAATAAAAGTATGGGGATGCATGTATCAGCGATAGGCATACCGTATATTTTATGAGTACACCAAAAGAGATCGATATCGCTTTCACCCTTTTCCTGTACATGCATTACATGTGTAGAACACCTTGATGGTTCTGACAATTCTCAAGTTGATTCTTCTTTATTTCCAACTTGTTCCTGAATTCTAGATGTTAGCCACGATAAAAGTATTACCAATATAATATACAAACTTGTGTAACCTGCAACACGGAAAAAGTCAAAGCTCAAGCTATTTCACTACCAGGCGAAACACATTTTCTGGCAATGTTGCCACTAATTATTGCTATTATGAAGTTGGTAATAATATATAGAGGAGCAATCCACTACACATGTGATGCACACGAGTGTCTGCTAAAACGTTTGTGCATCATATTTATGCGCAGAACAATTTTGTTTAAACTAAATTTTTTAATTTAAAGTTCTTCAAGTATTCTCTTTTGATTCGAACGTGTGAGTTAGCAAACCAGCTTGCTTGAACATAATAATCGAGCAGCATTTTTTATACTTTTAACGAAAATTTATTGATTACGCATCGTTCAATTTTGTCGCTCAGTTACACTTTTGTGAATTAATATTGTTCTATTTTTTGCTAAATTATACACCTGTGCACACGCTAAAGTAAAAATTGTCTTTCAAAGCCTTTCATCGGAATTTCTGTGCATTGCGTATGATACATGAGATTTCTTTGCATAAATAGCATTAAAACAGTTCTGAAACAAACATCATTCACAATTTTTAGGATTTTGTGACTTCACCATGTTCGTTTAAGAGTGAACGTACGAGCACTTCACTGAAATTACACTGGACAGGAAAAGGGTAAACGTCTTTGCAAATGGCTATCACGGGTCGTTGCCGTTCCAAAATTATTTTGTGTATCGTTGCATGGGTACCACTAAACTGAAGATATGAGGATTGCACACATGTAGCGATTTACTTTCAGCAGTATCCATCACATTCTTTAGGCTAGTAATGGCCACTTGCTGAAGTGTTGTCTCATTTTTGCCACTCTGGATGACTTGATAGCAACTGCTGATATCAAAAAACAGCAAAATGGCTATACCAGTACAATACTTTAATTGTATGCTCATACATGATACCAGCAGAAAACATCACTTAAACAAAAAAATTTAAAGTCAGTGCGTAGACTGCTGGTAAATAAGTTCCTATTTGTAACTACATTGGAATTTGATTAATTGTAGAGGCACTTTGGCAAGTTTTTGTGCGTTTAAATAAATCATGCCTTTGTATGATATTAGTAAAAACAGACCAATCACGCCCTGAAAAAGATTTTTATTGCTGGGCCAAATAAAATGCTGAACGATTGTTGTATGCTTGATTTTGTTTGCGATATATTATCAAACATTAGTTTTTCTAAACGAAAAAATGTGTCCATATTTATTACTTCTAACTGCAATCTTTGCTTTTTGCACATCCTGTGTGTTCCAAAATTAAGTATCCTTGGTATTTGTCACAAAAATCCTACAATCAATATATCAGTGAATAAAACAAATGGCTTTTGTTTCTAGTTAACTGACTGGATTACGAAATAAATCAATGTATTTTCTTTACTAATGATTGGCCATGGTAAGAGATCCTTATTCTTATTCGATAAAACGGATTATGCAATTAACCAGTATGAAAAACAATATTCAACAGAGTAAAGTTTGTGCCGTAGCCTGTATGAACTCAAAGTTTACAATGTCCCGCTACATGTGCTGTGTCAGTAATGTCCACGATGATTGCACTCCACGATATCCACGGTGTCCCATAATATGCACAAAGTATCTTTGGGCAATGTGACCTGTGATGTGACGATGTCTCCTGTCAAAAACTGAAATTTATTTTGACTCTAAAATTTCTGTGTCGCTCCAGTTAGCAAAACAACCCTGGAGTTTTCATTAAGGTATTTTGCCTCCTCAAACATTTTTGATTAGTCACCCCGCCCGTGCGATTCTGGCCTAGAAAAATACGACTTTACATTTGCATCATGTTATTGCTCACACAACAACCAATTATTTTCTTCATGCATGTGGCTGCATGCAGCTCTTAATTGATCCACAACACAGAAATCATACGCAGGTGCGAAGCATAGATCTAGGTCTGCGCGATTCGTATTCGCTCAGTGGCTTGTTCGAGAGCATCGCTGACACGCACTATTTAAAATATCTCCAAATAAAATATTTGGTGAACTCTTGGAATTTACCAGATGGGGTGAGCCCTCTAGCTTGCCCTTCTCCTGCTTTGTGTTTGGCTGTGCGGCAAACTCTATTAAACTACAATCATCTCAATTCGTTCTTTCGACAAATTTATTCTTCAAATTTATCGTTTCGCTCTCCTTAGTAATCGGGAAACTTCTTCAGAATACAGTGGAGGTAACCAGTGTAACATACAAACTGTACAACATAAAAATATAAAGACAACTCAAAATAAGCACTAAAAACTATTTACCAACAAGGCCGGCAACTACGTACCAACAAAAAAATGATTACAATACAGACACAGGAGCGGGCACAAATAAAAAGTGTTGTAAAATACATAAAACATTATTTATTAGAGACAAACACACTATAAACAGCAGGAAAATTTGCACCATCATTACGATTAATTACATTACATGAACAAGCTTTTTGATTTATCAAAAAACTTTCCGCAACGCGACGCCTGTATGCATGTGATTCTGACTTCAGTATTTTGACATTATCCCAATCTATTCTATGATCGAAATCCATAACATGTTGACTCAGCGCTGACTTTTTAGTGTTAAAAGTCTTGACCGCATCAACATGTTCCCGTTTTCTGGTTCTAACACTACGTACTGTTTTACCTACATACACAGCATTGCAATCCCGGTAAGAAATTTGATACACCAAACCACGTTTTTTTTCAAAATTGATAGCATCTTTAGGTTTGCGAAACAACGAAGACAACGTGTGATGTGGTTTTAAAGCCACTCCGCTACCAACTTGAGTCAAAATTCGGCTAATAGGTTCGGAGACGCCTTGCACGTAGGGAATCGAAGTAAACCGTTTCAGCTTTTTTGTTCTTCCGGTAGGGTGATTTTGCAAGTACGGTACTTTTTCAAAGTGCATTAGCTACTAGGAAATCGATTGTTCTTTAAGGTTTTTGTTATTTGATGAAACTCTTCGATCTTTTTTTCATTGTTTGATGTGATGTTGTTGACTCTGGAGAATAATGTACGAGCCACACTAACCTTTTGATTAGCAGAGTGATGAGACGAATATTGAAGATATCTGTTTGTGTGAGTTGGTTTTTTGTACACACTTGTTGCACGGGATCCATCTTTTAACTGCTATACGTTTACGTCCAAAAAGGCTAATTATTGTGATTTTTCCAATTCTTTAGTAAACTTTATTGAAGTAGATATTGTATTTAAGTAATTAAGGAAAGATTTGACCTCAGTTTTTTCCATTATATCATACACGTCATCTACATGACGTACCCATAATAACAAAGATTTCAATTAAGTAGCTGTTTAAGGCTATTTGTTCAATTTCTTCCATGACCATATTTGCTATTATTGAACACAAAAAAAGACCCATTGGCCCACCCCTGGTTTTGTGATGCAATAATTTTTTTGTTGGTACGAAGTTGCCGGCCTTGTTGGTAAATAGTTTTTAGTGTTTAGTAATATAGATTGTCTTTATATTTCTATGTTGTACAGTTTATATGTCACACTGGTAACATCTACCGTTTTCTGAAGAAGTTTCCTGGTTACTGAGGGGAGCGAAACGTTAAATTTGAAGAATAAATTTGTCGAAAGAACGACTCGATATGATTGTAATATCATTACACTCGACAAACGAGAAATGCCTGCTACATTTAACCTCAATTATTTTTTGAATGAATAATTTTAGTTAGCGCCGCAAGTGTTAACAATTGGCGTCAGTTTAAACAAATTTATGATATCAACCATCATTAAAATATTTATAATGTGGTGATAGGTAAGGGAAGAATATGTTATTGTTTGTTTCTGCCATTTCAGTATTGCAGTATGAAAAAAAAACGCAATCGTAATGGCATTGAGGTTTGATTATATTTCATGACAATCTTACTTGCTTGGTAGCATGCTGGTGGTGAAAATACAGTGTGCCCATTGCACTGGCAACTGCTCTGCTTCAAGCTGTACAGGTACTGAACAAAAATATTTATGCGTGTGGCCGTAAAGGTTTTTCAGGATCACATTAAGTATATCATGAAGTCAATGCTTGATATCAAAGGATGTAAGGTTTTACGTCAGCTAAAAAAGCAAGGTACCAGAAATTTAAAAATCACCAACTGTTGCTATTTTTGCTAAAAGGTCAGAAGATAAACAAAATATGAAAAGATCTGTATAGATTTACCTAATTTTGTTATTAGTTAGTACGCCTGTGCTGCGACTATTGCCTAGACAACTTATATACTTGAATATAGGTTTGCACTTTTTGCGGTCAGTATGAGGAGCTGAGCAATGAACCAGTGTCACTGGTGTGTCATCGCAATGAGTAGTTTGTTCCAATACTAAGTACAAACATAGAAAAGATGCTAAAGATTAGGTAACCTGATAATACAGTGACTTAGGTAGCCTAGATTATGTCAGGTAAAGCAGCAGTACAATTTTAGGAGTGTGTATTTATTTTATGGGAGGCTGTGAAAAATTGCATTTCTACCCCAAAAAGGATAACACTAGAATATTAAAGCTTGATGGTATTACAAAATTCCGAAATTCTTCTGGAAATATGGAAAAAATAGCAATTAAATTATGGAATTTATGGAATTGTTTAGTTTAAGCAATGCAATTATGTAATTTTATTCAGTTGGGCAGCCTAGTTATACTATTAGTTCTTAGTGGTTTTGTAAATTTTTGAGTTTAAGTGATTTTCTTTCTTTAATTAATCATAGTAGTTTTTCTGTATTTGTTTAACTGTGTAAGTCAGTAATTTCTATATTAGAATGAATCCTTGTGTTTCCTCAATTTCCTGTTTAATATAAATTTATGCATTTCCATTATTCAGCAAATTTATAATTCAATATGAATTTATCTTTTTCTTTGTTTTAATGTTGTGCCCAAATGATAGGAGAAGTTGCTCAGTCAAGAGCTTCTTAGGAAACAACACTAATGTACAGAAATCTCAATTAACGAAAGTATGGAAGTTTATATTGAGAAGTTGCTCAGTCAAGAGCTTCTTAGGAAACAACACTAATGTACAGAAATCTCAATTAACGAAAGTATGGAAGTTTATATTGAGTTATATAGTTACTGAATTATTGCAATACAAAAATTCATCTTAACCACAATATAGGGGAAACTCATTCTAAAGGAATTGCTGGCATGCAAAAATTTGAAAAAAACTACCAGCTAAAGTAGTATTTAAAGCTACAAAATTACAGAAATATGGAAATATATGGAAGTTGGTAACAAGTAAAAGTATAACCAACCTGTTGAGTAAATTATTTAGGCTAATTGATTTGTGATAAACTAGGCTAAGCATTTTTGTAGGCCATTTCTTTAAGTTCTGCAAAAGCTCTTTTTTCCATATTTCTTTAAGTTACTGTATTTTACTGTTGTCACTTTTGCGTGCTTGTAAACTCTAAATAATGAATAGATTTATCAAAAATTTAACAGTAAGTATAAGAAAATGAAATTGGTTTGTCAGGCAAGTACATTTAAAACCAAAGCTTTCAAAATTTTAAAATTTCAAATTTCAAATTTATTAAAAATTCATTACAAATTCATTGGTATTATTGATGTTGACATACTAAGTAAAGCTGATAGATCATTTCAAATGTTAGAAGCTTTGAATTTTATGTAGCATTTTAGAACAAAGGTGACTATAGCCCCTATCTGACCAAAAGAAGTAACTCACAAAATCTGAAAAACAAATTCAGTCCAAAAATATCAAGACTTGATTTTGTGATTATCAGATCAAGACTTGATTGTTTTTTCCCTATTTTGAACAAAATTTCCATATTTTTGTAATTCTATAGATTTCCCTATATGTTGGTGTTGTCTGTTGATTGTGGATGCTTTTTTTTGCAAAAGAGAGCAGAATACAATGCATTGCTGTCATTTTTGTGCCAAATAGCTAATTGAATACAAATTAAAAACTTACAGCTCTGCAGTGTAGGCTTACATAAAGTCAATTTTGATATAGGCTTTCCAAGTTGGACTAGGTCTACAGATAAAACTACCTGTGCATTTGTCTGTTTAGCTTATTAACTAGGCATAATTTGCTGTGGATGTTCAAGGAATTAATCTTTTCAATCTGATTTTTGCAAATTATTGACTTTGGAAGTCATTTCATTGTGTGAAGATGGCAGCCATGCTGGTGAGTGACCTAGAGTAAAGTCTTTGGCTGGGGTTGGAGTTTTTTATCTTGCTGGCAAAGATTTTATGATTGTAAAATATACAGTTGTGAATACTGTTCATATTCTCCACATTGCTTACACTGCAGCAGTGGTTGTAAGCATTGATCATAACATAGGCACATATTTTGCTTGCATTCTTTACTGCTATTGCGTTCTTTTCTGCCATGTTAATATTACACCACTCTACCAGGGGCAAATTTTTGTTTTATGAATTTGCATCTTTTGAGAAATCATTGGTGTAAGGTTGATAGTCAAACATGTGCTCTTGCTTAAATTTCCTCAAATTTGAGAGCAGTTGTATAATAATTTAATGTATAATAAGAGGAAGGCAAGAAGTGGTTTTCTGAAAAATACGTCTGTATCACATGAAAATACCAAAGCATTTTTAGGATTATTATTTATATCTAAAAAAATTCCTTACAAACTGTGAACATATGACATCAAAAATTTTCTTTACAAAAATTCTGATAATCCACAAATTGCAATTCAGAAAAAACAGCCAACACGTTGACACCAAAGCAAAGAATGATGCTGAAAAGGGTGTTGGTCAGTCTACACTGTCCTTTGCAGCTGATTAGGGCTCATCGATTAAATGTCTGTAACTGACTTGCCTGATGCAATCAGAATGAGGCAAGCAGCTAATGTGGTGACAAAAATACATCGACTTGACAGCAGGAAACAGGTTTAAAACCCCACTGTGTCAAAAACCAAAAAAGTAAGATTATTTTGATACCGGATTTTAAAACTACTAAGCTAAATAAATGTAATTTTCTACAAATAGAATTGGCACTTTGGATTTGCTTAAAATTAATCCACTTTGTAGACCTTCTGGTGGTGGGCCTATTTATTAGTATTTGATTGTAGATTTGCATTATTAGACAGTAGACACTAAACTTGCAAAGTTAATCTCCGATTTTGGTGTTGTGTTTCTGTTTGTCTTCTGCTTTTTTTATGTGTGTTTCAAAATTTTATCAGTACTGTTTTTGTTTTTCTGTGTTATATTTATTGTAGCTGGGCTGTGTGATGTAAGCACCAAAAATTGTTTTGCTAATTCCTCATCAAGCGATTTGTATCTACATTTCTTATCGCTGTTTAGTATTGTCACAGGGTAAATAATTGCTCTTTGACTTGTTTACACTCACACAAAGCTAAGTTGGCCAGTAACCAGGTAGCCCATCTATCTAATTATAATTTGCTTAAAAACAACCAGTGGTTATAAGCAGGGCTGTGCAGTCAGAGCTTTTAGTGGCCAACTCCGACTCCTCTATTTTTCTACAGCCGACTCTGACTCCGATTCCTCATCTACTTAAATTACTTGTGTACATGAAAAAGACATAAAATGATAAAACATGATTAATTAGCCCAAGTAGGAATTTTTCCCTTCGGAGGACATTGGACATTTAATGGTAAAACACAAAAAGTTTGTATTTAGTTTAATACAAAATATGTGGCCTTGCCTGTTTCAGTGTTTCAGAAGATTAATAATTAAAAACAATAATAGAGATTGTTTTATCCTGTAAAGAAATATAGATAAAGCTGGTAAAAGGAATGTGGAAAGCAGCAATGTAGAGTGAGATGCTGTAGCGATTACCTTATCATATTACTATTATATTAGGCGGTAGGCCTAGTATAATAGTAATATGATGTAGCTATTAGCTAGGTTTTGTATTGTTGTGAACACTGAACAGAACAGCATCTCACATGCTCTGCTTGTTATGTCAATCACTTGATGCAGTGATAGCTACACTGAGTTTACTGTTTCTCAACTTTAGTTGGAAATCTGCAAATACAAGTAACAACAGAACAACCTTGAACCAACACAAGCAATCACCTTAAGCCTAAGGTAATCACTACTAGTATGCTATACAGCATCTCACTCTACATTGCTGCTTTTCCCATTTCTTTTACCAGCTTTATCTATATTTCTTTACAGGATAAAACAATCTCTATTATTGTTTTTAATTATTAATCTTCTGAAACACTGAAACAGGCAAGGCCACATATTTTGTATTAAACTAAATACAAACTTTTCGTGTTTTACCATTAAATGTCCAATGTCCTCCGAAGGGAAAAATTCCTACTTGGGCTAATTAATCATGTTTTATCATTTTATGTCTTTTTCATGTACACAAGTAATTTAAGTAGATGAGGAATCGGAGTCAGCTGATTTCTCCTACTCCGACTGCACAGCCCTGGTTATAAGTCAAGAAATGAAGGCAAGAGTTTGAAAACTGAAGAGTTTCTCTTTGCACAAGTACTATCAGTGGTATTCAGTTTTTATCTGATAATTGTCCCTTAGCAGAAATGGCCAAAATCATCTGCAATTATTAGCATCCATTTCTTCTGCAATTGTTAGCATAACATCTCTTCACTGTCTTAGATTCAGGGCATCCTCTTTTACAGCGTTTGGTCAATAACAGTAGTTAACAACTTGTGATTTGCCAAGCGAAATTGTTCTGCTTGCAGTTCCTTGGTTACTTGCAATGCCTATATTGCTTGCTTATGAATTTCTCTTCATCTGTTAAGCTTTAATAATTGTCTCTAGGCCTAGCTATCTGTTTGTCTTACTGGCTTATCTATTCGCCTTACGAAGTCTAATTTCTTCCTAGATAAGTAGCACATGTTTATGTAGCTACACTTTATGTGCACTTTTGGTTTGCAGTTTTGAAATAGCGTTTAAACTTTACGCTATAATTGTTATAGAACAGTTTACAGCTCAGTAACCAGTAATTCTCATAATTTGAATGCAGTAGGAAATGACTCGTAACAGAGCTTACAAACTAAATTTTCTTAGCTAAGGCCTATCCAAAAAGGGGCATTCCATGTCAATTTTTACTCAAGTTTTTGTTTAATTTAATTGGAACACTGGCTTTTTTTAAACTAAGTGGAAACACTTGGTGTTGAGGTTGATTGTTAGTGTTCGTTGCTCGATTTTTTTCCAAAAATGCATCGCACCAACGTTCTAGAATATGTTATGATGTTATGAATAGTAGTATGCATCATAACATTTCTTATTGTGCATTTTTCGGTAAAAATTGAACAATCAACATTAACTGTCAACCTCAAGTCCAAGGTATTTCCATTTAGGTTTAAAAAAGTCAGTTACAATTAATTCAAAGTATACCAAACTAAATAACTGCAAATGTAAAAGTAATAATTCTGCATTTGTATAATTCAGACTTGACATATTAATATGATTTGTTTAGAGTATGAAGTCTGATAGAACCTCAGCAGTTTATTTGAAAGTAAAGTTCCTTCAGCGTTCAGCTGTCTTAAAATTATTAACATTAAAATACGTGGTTCAAACAGTGATCGCTGTAGAACAACGTTTTACTAGGCCTATTTAACATGAACTTTCCAGCACCGAAAACAACCAGATAAACATACTGCAGAGCAAACCAATTAACTCCACAGCCCAAAGATCGGCACGCGTGTGTAAAGTCTGAAATGTACTAAAACTCTGTAACAATCATATTTTTTATGGTATTTTGTTGAAGTCTAGGCCAAATTTTTGTGACATAAGGAGAAACATAACTTTTGTTCCAACGGAGATCCCACTCTAGCTTTTGGTGTATAAGTAGGTTGTTGATGAAGCAATCTCTACATAAAAAGAGTGGCCTGTTTGAAGTTTCCAATTTGTGGGGGTCAAAATTCAAGGTCAAAGTTTATCCTATTCTGTTTTGTCATAATGACTTCATGAGTACTGTCATTTAAAAGATCTCTCTTTTCTGAATAATTTGGTACCAAACTTGTAAACTCAAACAAGAGGGACTGAAGATAAGGCTTTACAAAGTTTCAGGGTCATACAATTGAGCTTTAACTTGGGGGCCATAAAAGGGATTCTTGATGGCCCGTGGTCCTAAAACTGTGCACAATCTATTTTTTCACCAGAGTAAACTTGCTCTAGTGAAATCATCAAAATCTGTGAGATTGATGTCTGTCACCGAATACGGTTAGGTCACCTGCCCTGTATCCTAGTGACCGGCAGGCGACTATTTGACGACTAGAAGATAGCTCGGTAGAGTGCAACGACTACCTTCTATGCCCTATCCTTCGGCCTAAGGACTTACGCTTATGAAGCTAAGTTGCAGCCCACTCTTTAACACCACAACTTATATTAATGCACAAGCGGTTGCACTCCGACAATCACGGACACCACGCTGTAGCAGCCGATAGTCCCCCTTCCTTCTAATAATACTTGGCCCTTGCCTTCTAATTCTTCACCCTTCTTCCTTCTTTTCTTTCTTCTCTGTTCTGTCGTCTGTTTGCTTTTATCTCTTTCTCTCCGTTCTCAAAATGACCCACCCGTAGATATACTTCCAATTGGTACGTAACCGAAACAACGTTCCCAAATATTTTAGCCAATCAAAAAAAAAATCTAGAAACTAAAAATTAGCAAGAAAAGGTTGGAAAACGGGGGAATACCGGAAGCTGCTACCCAAAGAACAATCAATAAAAATGCATATAAAATCAATTAAAAAGGCTTGTCTACGGGGGAGAGTACAGGAAACAACTACCAATAAAATTGCTTTGAGAATAAAATACATAAGCGACAGTTTGTATATGGGGAAATACCGGAATTAATGACCAAAACAGCAAAACTACGTCGACACGGGATAATGATTGAATATTCAAGAGATTATTATTGTTACAATGTCAAAATCGACGAAAATTTGTGTCCATTTAACATAGAATGCCCAAAAAGAAAACGCCTTTTGGGGAATAAAAAGTGAAACGATGAAGGAGGTTTACTCTAACAGTAATTTTCTAAAGATGCTTCAAGGCATCTTGCAGTATCAGATTTCAAGTTTGGCTTTAGTGTTTAAGCTGGATTGTAGGGATGAAATTTATGACAAAGGTGCATCACAGTTTGACTTAATGAACATATCTTAAACGCAAATCATAATCCAGCTTGACTTATCGTGCAAGCTCAACGCAGTTTTTACACATTCGACAATAAAACACGCCAAAAATAAGTTGAGAAGACGAATAACTGACGTCCATTTGCAGAATGTTATGTTTGTGCCATAGACGTAGCCACGGAGTCAAAGGGGCCAAGCTGTCCAAATTTCTTGAATTCTATCAAGGAGAGAAGGTATTATAAATAATAACGGCAACAAAATGTCAACCTCAGCAAGAAGTCATCAAACAAAATTGAAAGACAGAAAGCCCTCCAAATACGTTTTGGCTCTTTTGAAATTTTGCTTTTGGCTACGTTAATGCTTTCTATCCTCAACCAACCAAACACCTAAACTTCAGAAACTTTCAAGCATAAAGTTAAGCATTCCATTAATGCTGTGCTCTCAGTAAGTGCATTTTGTAATTTCCTGATGAACTGTAACTACTTGGTTAGGACTAATCTATGGCGAATTCAAGTTGTTAAGGCAAAAATTAAAGAAGATAACAAGTGAAAAAACGCGCAATAACATACTGTAGATCTGCAACGTTTATCCCCATGAAAACAGTAAAGAAAACATATTGATTAGGAGAAAGTTAACTCGGCCTATCGAGATCTTGCAAAATTTAGTTTCAACTCACAACTAGGAAAAGGTTGTCGACCCCTGGTAGACCCCTTATAGACAGCTTAGTTTCGTGGACTGTTATGTCAATGGGTCAGATTAAATGCTGGCAGCTTGAAAGAAAATCTGTACTATATGATATGCCATTTTTAAACTTTTTTCAGGATGATCCAACTTTGGAAAGGCAGTTCAAAGGCCATCGAGACACAGTTACAAGCTGCGACTTCAATCCCAATATGAAACAGTTAGGTAAGTGTTAGAAGAATTATTAATATACTGTATCGCCTGGCCTTTTGAGTATCTGTATCCCAAACCCAATCGGATTAAGATTTAAAGCTGTTTATCGTTTCCAATTTTTCTGTGCTTTGATAATAGTTCATCTCAGTTTACGATATATATACATTACATATATCATTTCTGTTAGTATGCAAAGTGGTGTTTGATGCAAAAATTGAATGATCGGTTTAATGTTTAGCCAATAATAAATGCCCTCATCAAGTACATTTCTTCACTACCTAATTTCATTTGTAAATAAAAGTTGTTTTTATGATTGTGTTCATCGATCTGAAGTAAACCGCGCTTTACAAGAGCGATTTAGATTGTAAGGTTGTCCTCTGGTCAATGCTTTACTAGGACTAATGTTGGTTTAACATATTTAAAAGTTTAATTTATCTTAACTAATCAGCATAGAGTCTCAGGCTTTAGTAACTTTGTACTTTTCGCTCTGTTGTTTATGATTCTTACAGTATTACTTGTCGCAATTAATGTGTTACTTTTGTGCTAACTAAAAGTGGAAATCTGATAAAACATTTCAAATCTCAAAAAGTACGTGATTTGCAAAATCAGAGTTTAAAGTCGTGTATATAGTGCCATTAATGCTTACCAATTTTTAGTTTTGATTGGAAAAAGAGTGTAATTACGTAGCTACGGCAATTTCAAGAGCAGACCATGAAGAGTATCCAGTGTTCTATTTTTATGTTCTAATTTTGGATAGGATTATTTGTCACATTCATAACGTTCATGCCGAAAACGTAGACTTTTCACGCTAGGAAATCAATGCAAATAATTTACTTCCAACTATCGTGTTCTTTTTCACTGGCAAAAGACAGATGTGTCTCTTCTTTGCTGTTGAACTTTCATGGTTTAACTACTATGACTCGCATGCAAGTGACGGCCATAAGATTCAATGCAGTGGTTAACCCTTTTTTTCATCTTTGGTTTGATGATTAAAGTTAGTTCCTGTTATTGTAGTATGTGGCAGTTTCAGTAGAATGTGCTATGAATGCATGTATTTGGGTTCACCGTTGAGTAATGCATAAAAAAATTGATTTTACCTCGTCATTTCCCGCGTTTTGCTGGCTTAGACGTGCTGATATAGTTTATGTCTACCATTACGCACTCGCTTTCCAATCTGGCAGTTTGCTGAAGCAATGTAGAACTAAATTTTGGATGCCTTTCCTGACGACTATCCGTGGTGCTTCTATAGAATTTTGAACTCGAGAGTTTTCGATTTGAAGCGCAACACAATAGTTACTACACCACGGCAGCTCATTAAGTAAATCATGTTTGTTGTATTTTCAGCAACCGGCTCAATGGATTCATGTTTAATGGTTTGGAACTTCAAACCTAATATGAGATCATACAGATTTGTTGGACATAAGGTATTTTTACGGTGTAGTCTTCGTATTGTTAAATATTTTCTAGTCTTGTAGTGCATATGACTAGCGTTTTATTGCGTTTAGTTATCAACGGTGCCATTTACCATTTTGTACTTACCTAATAGGTTATTGTCAATTCTAGCTTTTGATTAAGTAGATAGTACACTCAAGAATGATTAGCTGTCCCGCAATTTATTAACGTTTATTGTTTGAAGGGGTGTTAGCTATTTTTACTTGTTTTTTTTTTTTTTGGTTTTTCTGCGTTTATATGATAAAATTCTTCTTGTTATATCTGGAGGATGTAGATGTTACTGATTAATTTTAATTGCAGGATGCCGTATTATCTGTTCAATTTTCGCCGTCAGGTCATCTTGTTGCTTCAGGCTCTAGAGATAAAACAGTTCGTTTATGGATACCCAGTGTGTAAGTGGGCTCGCTATCAGTAAAATCTACTTTTACATTATTAGGACGAGTTATATTCAGTTTAGACAGTTTTTTGAATGTGATGGTGTTATTAAATTCATGATTATATACAACTAATTACTACACGTCTGGCAGTTTATAGTATTCTCGAATGCTTCGGCTTGTAAATTATCTGCATAATCTCACCAGTCTCGTCTCCGGTTTATACTACAGCTTTTGCCGACTGCAGTAACATCAACGGGTGACTGCTGACTCGAAGATTGTATTGCCTCTTCCCAGTCTTCCTATGAGTTCAGCTTGTGTTCGTTGAATTTGATACATTTTTGATTTTTCTTGCAGTAGCTAATCCGTTGAATGTTGTTGACTATTTTTCTGTTGTGTTTGCAGTAAAGGCGAATCGACTGTATTCAAAGCCCACACCGCCACTGTTCGCAGCATCAACTTTTCAAATGACGGTATTAATCTCCTCACAGCCTCCGATGATAAAACTATTAAGTTATGGTCTGTACACAGACAAAAATTTCAATATTCATTGTCACAACATATGAACTGGGTTCGCTGTGCCAAGTAAGCGAACCTACGCTTGTGCTCTGTATCTGGTACTTTCATAAATGCAGCTACTTATCACTTTTAGCTCTCTGCAGTGAAGCCTAATACAGTACTTTAGACATGCTTGCATCGAAGCACCATCTAAAAAGTGAGCCACTAAATTGGAGTACTGAAGCTGTTAATTCATCATGTTTGAACATGCTTTTGGTTGTTTGGTTGGTTTACCCCCTCTTTCTTGGGATGGAGATACGGCGCGAACGGCAATTCAAGTTCACGCCGTCAACCTAATAAAATTAGGCTGGGGGAAAAGTGGCAGTCCATTTTGAACCAGTCATGAATGCAAATTACTGACTAGTAGCCCCACCACAACAAGACGGACTGCCATTGGTGGGTACCCAAAAGTTGCTTCATACAACATGCTGGGTGAGGAGCTTCACAATTTTAATCCAGTGAAGCACGGGAATGGAACATGCTCGGTGCCCAGCGATGTTGCTCCACCATTTTGATCGTGGGATTACTAGCTTGCATTCATGACCGACCGGCACGGTGGTGTATTAGTTTGAACGTCCGCTTTAAAGTCATAGTCGTGGGTTCAATTTCCTTGTCGAGTCATACCGAAGACTTTACAAATGATGTGCATGGCTTCAAGGGCACTTAATGGGATACCTCCATGTTTATGTGGCAGACGAGGTGGGGCCGAGCAGTCTACCTGTCGCGGTGGCCCAGTCTAACTATAGGCTTGCAAGCAAAACCTGAATTCCTACGCGTGCATGAATGGATGATTGATTTTAAATAGTCTCGCTTTCCACAAACTAGATAGGATTTGGATTGTGAGTGTGGATAATTTATTTAATGCCGTGCTTTCATCCTAAGGAAGAATGAAATAATGTTCATTGGTCATTTAAAAAATCCACCTGGACTAGACTACATCCCTACTGAGTTAACTCACGCTGACATTAGTGGCAATGCACTTCGTTGATGCTGGGGCATTTATTGCCAAGCACCGCTACCATCTGAGAAAGGTATCACTGCAACAACCTGTATTTTACAGATTTTCACCAGACAATCGACTCATTGTTTCAGGAAGCGATGACAAAACAGTGAAGTTATGGGATAGGTAACAACGAAATGTAAATTTTTCATACGAGAGATATTTTTCTTATATTTTAATGAACTATTAGGTACACAAAATTACCTTTTACTTACAGTGGCTTCACTGTGTCAGATAAATGCGTTTTGCTTTTTATCTGGTGATTCAAGACGAAGTTAACAAACTGGCGACAGAGTTACTTCGGTTTCTTTTTTGTCAGAAATGCCGGCGCTCGCTTGTATAGTTCGCTAATTGGAATCGAACTTGATAACCTCTGACATGATAAATCAGACAAAATATTACTAACCCAAAATGCTTTCCCGCACCTGAAACAGTGTGCGAGAAGAAATCGACCTTTAGGTATGATTGTAATTAGTATTGTTATTGCAAATAACTAAAATCGAAATTTATTGCCACTACGGACCAGTAATGACTTGATCATTAGCTCAGACGCGAAGCGAAGTTTGCTTGCTATTAGAGTCATTTTGAGTTGAAAATTGATCGTGTGGCGATCAGTTTTTAGTTTGTGGTTATCCATCTTTATCGTGCGATCGTAGGAAGACGTATGACTGACATCGAACTAGTTCGTGCTTTGTAGGAGTTCAAAGGAATGCGTTCATACTTTTTTTCAACATGGCGGCTTCATCAATCATGTCGAATTTCACCCAAGTGGAACCTGCATTGCTGCAGCGAGTACAGATGCCACCGTTAAAATATGGGATATTAGAACAAATAAACTGCTACAACATTATCAAGGTGTGTGATAAATCACTACACTTTTCATAACGGCAGGAATATTACGCTGCATGAGTTCTCATAGATAGTACGTTAACGTCCTGTCTTTTGAAGACCCCTTACGCCAGTGATCGCTGATTTCGCTCGATCTTGCTTCTTATAACGTAACTTCCTGAGCGTTCAACTCACAATCTTTCGACGAATGTGTCGCTCAGATCATTGCGTAACGCTACTGACAAAATACTGGCAATGATCTGTATGACATTGTTGCCAACTCCCTTCAACTGAACCATTTTAAACATGCTCACCATCAGCAGGAAGTTTTAATGTCATTGATTTTATAGTACACAGTGGGCCAGTCAATCAGTTGTCGTTCCATCCAACCGGTAACTTCCTCATCACAGCCTCGAACGACTGCACAGTGAAGATCCTTGATCTGCTAGAAGGAAGATTGTTTTTCACGCTGCATGGTCATCAGGTTACTCTATGTTTCTTCAATTTAGCTGACTCTTTTCTAAATGCCTGTACACAAAGAGTGTGTGAAATCTCCGCTAAACAAGTGTAAAAAGTTTCAGAGACTTCTTGTCATACAAAAACTATTACTATGACCCGGTTTCAAAGCCCCTTCCGGAGTTGCCAATTGTTCAGGCATACTCGTAGTGCATATTTACCACAAAACAGGTCAAGGAAAGAAATTACTGTGAAATATTTCACCGTAGTGCTTAGCTACCCAGCCAGGCGAGAATTAAACTGGAAACCTTTCAATATTAAGACTTAATGCGGTATCGCTCTGATGTTTTTTGATATCAATTTTTTCATGACGTTGATCATGTTCATTGTACGCTATAATATTTTCTTATCACAAATAGTCATACAGGAATTCACTTAACTTTTTGCTTTGTAGGAGCCTGTCACATCTGTTAACTTTTCACGCAACGGAGAATATTTCTCGTCAGGAGGCGCTGATGAGCAGGTATGATTATTGTTTTGGTGAACTTTTGATTTTGGGTATCATGAAATATGAACTTGCGTTACAATTAACAGCTGATCTATCAGCCGCAGTATAATTGTTATGAGTTTTAGAACACTCGTTTCGAGGTTTATGAAAACTTACGATCTTTTTATGTTGTGCAAATAGAATTAAAAGACTTAACTCACTGATGAAACCCTGATCAGTGGTTTGTGGTGGACCTACATCAGGGGTGTCAAACTCGTGGGCTTCTGGGGGCCACATTGCATATATGAGCAATCGTGCCGAGGGCCGCATGAGGTTTTGGACTTGGAGATCATCACTTCTCCGGGCAACGATCTCTGTAATGTAGCCCAAAGTAAGATCGATCTCCAAAGAAATAAAGGTCATCACCATTCCAGCATCGGTAAAGTTATCTTCGAATGACAAAAATCTGTACCTCTCAAGTGTGGCCTGTGATCAGAGCTTCAAACGTTTGTTCGACGATGATCCATTGCAATACCGCCGAAATTCGTAATTTCAGAGTCGTCTCGCGGGCCGCGAGTTTGACACCCCTGACCTACATCATGTCAGCTGTTTTTTCTCTACGCAAAACAATAGCTTGTTGCTTATCACAAATTTCAAGCTTTTCCCCGCATTTTCATCTGTTCATCTATTATAGGTGATAGTTTGGAAGACGAACTTCGATCAGAGTGACGACGACGCAAGGCTGATCTCCCGTCCACACAATCTGGCGCAGAATGGACACGTGGAACCGCCCTCAGGGGACTCTCGCACTCACGTGCCAACCACCCTCACCACGCAGCAATCGCCCCCAAAACGGCCCTGGACCGCGCCGTCAGAACCTCGAAATACAAGCGACCCCTACTTCACTGAAGCAACGGTATGTTATGATGTCACTGACCCAGGGTTTCTAGTAGTATATTTAGAGTTTCTGTTTAGAGTTCGAGTTCTAAAATTAGTTTTGAGGTTAAGCTATACCTCTTTTCCCCCACCAACATTGTTAAAAGTGTCCTTTTTTTCGCTTATGCAGATTTTAAAAAATAGTATTGTTTGGGATGAGCTTATTTATTTTCACATCTAAATGCGTTGGTTGTCAGTGTGCTGTATTTTTCGAGGAAAAATGTAGATGATTAGCAAAATAAGGAACAGAAATGTGAACCCCTTAAGACAGGGGTGTGCAACACGGGGCCCGCGACGAGAAATTTTTGTGGCAAGTGGAAAAAATTTGGAAATTTTGGCGGAATATTGATGTCCAAAAGAAAAAAAAGGTCATCCACTGACCAAATTGGGGAATTTTGGCAAATTTACAGCTGTGAAAATTGTGATCTCTAAAAATTTTGGGCTTCACTACCATATCCCTTGAATACTGTCACTAATCACTGCTGGTGAGCTTAATTTAGCCCGGATACGAACTTCAACTGGCCTGCAAAGTTTTCAAAAAGTCAGGAATCGGTCCACCTGCAAAAAAGGTTGCACACGCCTGCCCGAAGATGTGCTAAAGACTTCTTTCATCTTTCAAAAGTAATGCTGCTGTGCGAAGTACAACTTCGTCAAGCGGTTGTGGAATTGCTGGTCAGCTCATGAGATTGTAGCAGTGCATTTGATTATATCCTTTTCCTGTCGTTACGAAGGGCGAGAAACGAAATATCTCAATTAAGCAAATAGGAATTGAACATGCTGACCGAGTCATCAATATTGATAATATTTGCCAGGTACTACCACCTACTTGACGGGCTGGTATTAATGGGTTAGTGGTGACATGTTTCGTAAGCAACTTCACTTCTAACTTAGTGTAGCCAGGGAAATCGTACATAAATTACTTTTCAGCGTGGCTTGCAAGACCTAAATTTAACTTCCATCGGCAAAACTTCGTACGCACGACGCCAGATGGCGGAAAAATCGCATCTTTCTCCAGACCGACAGAGGGCAACAGACAGAGCTGATGAATCACACTTTGGAACCAGTATAACGACCGCTCCTCCTCAAGACGGAGGCATTCCTCCAAAGCTGGCCTCCACTCTCGAACAAATTGTGGGTCAGCTTGACATGCTTACGCAGGTGAGTCAAGTGAATTCTTTTAAGTTGACGGATTAAAGTGTTTGCGCTACGTTAATGTTCAAAATGGTGAAACGTTAATCGCTTTCATTATTGTAAGTTTTAGATGTGATTGTGAGCGACGTAACTTTGAATTTGTGCATTATGATTATCGATATCACTTTGCGAGCAACTTCGCTCATATAAAAACAAGTTATTGCTGATGTACGTTGGCAACTTCGATGCTAGGTCGCGCACCCAAACTATAAATTTGGTGTTTTCACTAATTTTGCGAAACGTTTATATTTATATCGGTTAGGCTTAGGTGAGTAACGCACGATTTGGTTAAAATTCTAATGTAAATGTGATCGGCATTCAAAGGAAGACTACGAGAATGTCATAGGCTCCTTTGCTAGTTGTCAAATTCCGCAATTAATACGTGTTGTTGACCTGGTAGACATTCACCGATCAGCAACATCTGAATAGTACGACACGAACAATGGCGATTGTGTTCGGAACATGAAATTAAACTTTTTATTTATAAACCATTATCATTAAAAACAAACAACAGCAAATGAAATTTAGCTTAAAAAGTTTTGTGGATTTATAATAAAGTTGGATTGTAACTTACGACTTACTGAAGTTCCAAGGCTATTATTGATATTGACTTTTTTTCCTTAATTAGTATCAGTGTTACAAGAAGAATCTGTTAAACTAATTCAAGCAGAATATCATAACTTGTAGTGTGTTCAAATACGATTGTTGATTTTTTGGATGACCAAAGGATTTTGTGTGGTTTGATAATAACACCGGCTTAGATATTTTCGATTAAAACATAGCTTAGTTTCGAAAACATGAACGACGTTTTCAGTTTTTGATTTAGCCACGGAGAACGTTAATGTTTTCGCCATGACTGAGATAGTGTATTACTGCATTTTAATTAGTATGAAATTTAATGTTGATGTGTTGAACAAAATTTGATTGTGTTTGCTATCAAAATTCATCTGATCTCCTATTATAATGCTGGTTAGATAACTTGAACGTATCAACGTTTTTGTGCCTTCCCTTAAGGCTCTTAGAAACGTGATTATCCAACCATAGTTAGTGTAAAGAATGTGACTACTCTGCCGAGAAAAATGTATCGTGCTTTAGAGATTGATGTGCAGCATCAAGTGGTTTGTAGTTGACGCACAACATACAACCAAAACGTTACAGTCCAACTAACCCTTGTCGATGGTGAAATACAATATTGATTGTGCATTTGCTATTTACTCTAGTGTTAAAATTGTTCAAGTTATGTTGCTTTCAAAAAGGAAGAAATCTGGTGGACTATTACAGTATTTGCTTGCCGGTCGTTCGCCAGCAGACATTTGTTAAAAAAGTGTAAGCAGGTAGCCGTGAAAAGTTGCGCATATTCAGTGATTATAGCTACTAGTTCTTCCTGCATCAAGAAAATTGGTGATTGGAGCAGCTCTGGGTCACATCCGAACTTGTTAAAAGCAAGGCTTGGAATAGGGTTCGAATCCATATTTACACCAACCGGTCGAAGAATAATAATGAGCTTATACGTATAAAAAGTACATGCAAGCAGTGGTGGATATTCAAAATTGGGGGTCTGAGGCAAAATTCTAATGAGGGGCCCCGAAAAATTGATGTAGCTATAAATAATTGCGATCAAACAACGCTACTGGGTAGGCTATAGATTGTTGCAAAAAAATTGATGTAGATACATTAGGATATATTCAGAATCAAAGCCATACGTTAGAAATACTGAAACGCTTTTTTCCAGTGACTAGTTACCGCATTTCACACAGTTAATCATCCTTTAAAAAAAATTGGAGTAATTCGCTATCGAAAGCATTACAACAACAGCACAATTGTAGGGAATATTTAAATGATTTGCTGCAACATAAGTGCCTTAAAAACTTGGTGTGACTTTAATTGTCATGAAACACTCCGCAAAACAGAATTGTGCAGAATATTTAGATGTTATGCAGCAACATAGGCCATTTTTTTGTCAAAACATCGTGAAATAAGGTCTGACAATATGCTTAGCTAGTGTACTGCTAGACAAAGCTTAAACTTCCTAAAAATATGAGTCTTCACATGCTTATAAATGTTATGCTTGTAGAAAACCATTGAATTTAATCGTAATGCGTTGAGATAGGAGTTATCTAAAATTTGAAATGCTCGCGCTGGTTAATTGCATTAGGTCTATTGAAAAAAAACAGGAAGTTTAGTTACAATGGTTGTAGCCTTGTTTTTTGCTGAGCACAGGTCAGCAACCAATTTACCGATAACAATATCCTCTACATTATTATCTTCGAGCTCACTGACACTTGATTACATAGGGCTACTGGTATCATTTTCTGTTTCATCAATATACATAATTTGAATGCTTGAAAATCTGTAGTAGTAGTAGTAGGGCTGTTAATTACAATAAATCTATCCATTAGACTTTTGCATCATCCATGTTCCTACTTTCGTCCTTTCGCCTTCGGTTTGATGCTATACTTTCATGCTCTCTATTTAAGCGATGCACTAAAACTGTCTGGTATAAGGTAAGGTATAGAGCAAATCAAGGACTACTATCTTAATTGAACTGATAATTTACAAATGAATCTGAATAAACAAACCTTTTTGATAAATATAATTGTAGTAGACTTCATGTTTGGATGAGTCACCAGACAAGTAAAGCGTTAAAGCCACTAAAATCTTTTATTGTTTTACTATCATAACCAAAGATAGTGGCATATACCAATCATGAATAATGACTTGACTAATTCTCCTTTTACAAATTTCTCTAAAAAGCTAAATATAAGAATGTAGCAAATCTGCCCTTGAATCATTGGCTTGAGCAAAACACAGTAAGTACAAAGATGCCAAACAACTAAAACTTAATTTTTTTAAATCTTGCAAAACTTTTTATGCTTGCATATCTCTAAAACTATTTTGCACCACAAACGCAACTGACCGATTATTCTTTCAAAGCAAATTTATTTCCGCTTTCATCAGTATCTCACTAACATCAATAAACTGTTCATATAAAGATGAATAAATTAATTCACGTTTTGATACAACTGAAAACTAGACCGACTTGATAGATAAATTATCACAGTTCATAGGCAAAGTTTGGTGTGCTCAAACAGCTAAAAATATAAGTTGTTCTGATCACATCAGTAAAATGAAGTTCCACTCTAAAAAACATGTTAAACCCACATTGTCACAACAGTTTCTGTCAAAAGAACTGGAAAGCCTTCAGCCCAAAACAGTAATAGAAAAAACAAATTTTAGTTTTTGGTTTTTATTTAGGCAGTCGCTATTTTCCCGTCAATGACATTTTACCCCTGCACTCTTATTTTCCATTGAATGTTGGTGATTGGTCAATTTCAGTGACTATTGAAAACGTGACTTTTAGTCGTTTGTGATTGGTCAATCTCTATAATGTATTAAGATTGACAAAAAGTGACAAAAAAGTAATTTGACCAAAATGGAGCTTTTAGCTTACACTCCCACTCATATCCACAAACTTCCATCCCCTCCTTAATGTATACTGCCTCTGTTTAAGTACCCTGCCTGCAAAGATTCAAACTTCTAACCATTTTGTTCATAGTAAGTATCACTATCTAAACAATACTATGAGCACTGCAGCAAATAAACCAATTTTGAAGACACACAAATGTTAAACGGCAAAATAGACTGCAAGGGTAAAATGCCATCAAAGGCAAAATAGCCACTTTTAGTTAGCACTTCCACAGTTGTTGAGACCAAGGACCCATTTCAAAATGCCACAAAATAGCCTAAAACTACACATGCCATTTTTAAAAGGGGGGGCCCCTCGACAACTCCAAAAAGGGGGGCCCGAGGCGGCTGCCTCATTCGCCTCACCCAATATCCACCACTGCACGCAAGCAGTCGGTTACAGTGTTTGTGATAGAAATAAACTGGCAGCAATATTGGTACGAGATGCCCATATAGCGGGTTTCAACACAACACTTGCCTGTAGTTGGAAGGTAAAAACGCGACTATTTTTTATCACAGACCATGTCTATACTGGAGCAGCGCATGAGCATGACGGAAGACAAACTCAAAGAATGCATTGATAACCAACAGAGAAACACTTCTCGCGCTTCCGACCAATGACGTCATTGATGGGCGTCACTGATGACGTAGTTTCGCAAAGCTTCGGCAGTTTTTGAATCATATTTTTTTTTATCTACAACTAGTGTATTTTTACCCATTACGATATTTTTGTTTTAGAAGCTTACAGTAGTAGTTGTGTGTTATTGCTTGTAATAAAATCGCTTGTTTTCTAAAAGTTTTCGTCTTGCACGAACAATTACTACTAATTGTATGTTGTCGATCACATCACCTCCAGCGCCAACAAGCTCTTCAAAAGACCAACTTTTGATTTTTACGTTTATTCACGTTTTCGTAACAAACACACCACATCCAAGCGTTCACCTTCAACTTCAAGTGTAGGTTATGAACCGGAAACCATCTGAATAGCAAGCAAACATATAAGCTCAAAAAATTTGCCCAGCTATTTACTATTTGCCCCCTTAATTGGCCTCATCAAATTGTAGATTACTTCTATTTCGAAGGTCTGTGTTAGGAAAATTTGTTGATACTTGGCCAACCGGCTTTAGCGTTTGTAGCAGACTAAATGCAAGGAGAACTTAGGATTTGACGCTGGGGATTACCCTCTGAAAAATTTCACGGAAAGAATAATGGTAGCGAATATAGCTCAAAATACAGGAAAACTTTGGCAGCGGAAATTACCGAAAACTGGTGAGAGTGTGCTTATGAGACAAATGACTTTAAAAGCTCTAAATATTATCTGTTGATACTTGGCCAACAGGCAGTTCAACTAACAGCTATTTAAACTGTCGTTCAGCATATTAACTTAAAGTTTAGGTTGCCTCGCAACAGGCAGAATGTGCATTAGCAGAGGGAATATAGTAGCAGAGATTTCTATGTAACGTCGGGAAATACCCTATGAAAAATTTCTCATAAAGGAAACTTTTAGCAAATAGAGCTCAAAAAAGGGAACTTTGAAAGCGGGTATTACCCGAAGACCGACATGTTTGTATTTATGATGTACTGTATATGCCTTGAAAAGCTTTATATATAATCTGTTCATTCCTAGCAAACAGGCAGTACAGCTAACAGCGATTTAAAAGCAGTTCAGGTTATGAAATTACAGTTTAGGCAATCTCGCAACAGGCAGAATACGCGTTTGCACAGAGAATTCACTACTGTTACGTACTGCTTATCCAAATTGCCATTGTATTTGATTTTATGTCTAATAATGATGTATCGATTAAATCGCGATAACCCCACTAGTTTTGGTCAAGGTGTCACTTTACAACTAACTTACCGGTATCAAGCTGAGGGCCAATTTGATCAAATTGATGAATAAAACAATTGGCTTAAATATTTAAAATTGAAGCAACAGCCAAGACATTTGAATAAACAATTGAATTTGTGACAAGGTTCAGTGGGTTTCCAGTAATAGAGGGTTCTCTGATATTGTTGTGTGGACGTCAATAATAACGTTAGTGGCAGCAAGTCAGGGCAATTCTTTAGTGTTTTGTTCGGCTTTTAACTTCTATACTTTGACTTAAATTGTTTTGTAACAGAAAACGTATTTTCACTTACGCACGTGCTTGTAAACGAGGAGAGCATTGATTGAAGCTAAAGCCTTCAGTTTGAGAAATTTGCTTTTGCTAACAATTTCCAAAAGTTTTCTTGAAATTCGTTTACATGCCGCAAAAAATACCTCTGCGAGCTGCATGCAGCCCACGGACCCATAGCTGCACCACGCTGTAGCTATATCATAAGAACAATTTTGTCTGTCTGTTTTAACTGCTCTGAAACTGGTAGAGGTACAAGCATCAAACTTGGTGCGATTGATCACCACCCCGTGGTGAGTGTCATAAAGGGGTTCGTAACGTCATCATGACGTCGTAATCAAACTTTTTAAAATTTGTATTACTTGACAGAAAACAATTGCTTTTTGCTCAAACGAAAACCAGCTTCCGACTTACCACATTACAAAAACTTTCATTTGTTTGAGGTCTAAAATGACGTCACAATCAAGGATTGATTGCACAATTTGCTTTTTGTTATTTCTCAAAAAGTACTGAAAGCACAAACGCGATTAAACGTTTTTTCGGAAGATATGAGTCAGGTGCTTTCGATAAAAACAATCTTTATTTAAGCCAGCGGTTTACAGTCTTTTGCTAAAGGGAACTCAGGAAAAACATTGCAGTGGCTTGAGGAACCCCTGTGCAATAATTCAATTGTCTTTTGCAAAAAACAGCATTTAATTTAATTAATAAAATAAAAATTTGTGTAACTTCTGGCGGAACCCTGGTTGAAAATCACTGATTTAAGCACTTTTTAGCCCTCAAAGCATTTTGTTTCTTTTTTTCCCTTGCACGCTTAAAACTAGCTCTATGATGTCATAATATGTCTCGTGCGATTAAGACGAATGTTTTTCCATTGCAGATTATAATATAAAGATGTTTTCAAAAATTGCACCCTTTTTGCCACATCAGTTTACATGAAAACTGATTTGTGACCTCATTTCCAAACTGGTTTTCAAACTTTATTCAACAAGTCAAAAGTTATTTCAAGGCGATTCCGACAGTGGATATCGCACCATGTTTGGGAGAAACATTTTTTTCTATTTTGCTTGCTAATAGCTTTACATAGCTACCGGGTCAAACCTGAAAATTTGGGAAAAGCAAGGACACTTTTAATTTCTATGAGCTTACGTAAGCAAGGAAAAACAAATACGAATCATAATGCGTAGCCAGCAGGGACTTAAGAAAGTTTGAGAGGAAATCAAAATTAACAACATCACTGTGTTAAATCGCACCACATAGAAGATATTATTGGCATTTTGTTTTATAATAGCTTTTTAGAACTACCGGGATCAAACCAAACATTTGGGGAAAAGCAAGGACTCTTTAAACTCCCCGGGGACGTCAAGCAGGAAGAAAAGAACATACTAAATAATGCGTAGCCAGCGAGGACTTGAGAAAGTTTAAAGGGGAAATCAAAAGAAAACAGCGTCACTGTGTCAAATCGCACTACACGAAAGACATATTTGCTATTTTTCTTTAGAATAGCTTAATACCAGAAATGTGACCCTACTCCCAAACTACGGGAAAAGCAAGGCTCCTTTTGGATTCGTGTCAGCAATGAACAGAGCACATAAACCTAAGGTATAGACTGGATCTTGAAATGAGATATTCTATTAGGAAAAAGAGCACAAAAAGTCGTGAATATCTTATGTGCAGAAAACACATAAACGTTTGGTAACTTTTCACACAAGAGCCTGATATGTGAAGCCGGCTTGGCCGACTGAACCGACATTCTCAATCCCGACGTTACTGACGAGGGCTATTCGGGTGACGCCGTCGTATATACTATAAAGCAAGGATGTTTTTCTTATGCTGCCTGTTAAGGTATTTATGTCTGTACTCTACAGCATTGTAATACAATCTTAAGTTTAAGAAAAAAATCAACATAAAACCATAACCATAACTATTTGTAAAACTGAATACATGTATAGAGAGAAAAGAGCCGCTTTTGTCGCTATTCTGGAAACAAGACAAATAGCGCAGCCAAATTAGGAACTTAATACCACAAATATAAACAGGAAAGCGGCAGCACCAATTGGCAAAATAATCTTACCATTAAATAGTTTATTTCTGTAATTGTGAAAGCAACTACCATTTTGCTGCTACAATCAGTTTTGATTGTTTCAATCCGTGCTTCTTCACAAGTATTAACGATAATTTGTGGCAAGATTTTTTGTGAGCATTGTCAGTCGTGATTAGGAAAATATGATGATTACAATTTCGTGTACAAGAATTGTGAAAGTGCACTAAAATTTATTAACTTTTTGCTACTGCTCGCACAAGAGCCCGATGGGTGAAGCCGGCGCAGCTGGTTGAATTCTTTTCACAACTTTGTGAATCCAAATTAAACATAATTGTAATTCCACTTTTTCTTATATTTAAATACAGATTTAACTCAACAACCTGGACAAAAAAGATTAGTTATTCTGATAAGAACATTTCACTCAATGATCTCCAACCTCAAATCTCAATACCCCGTGAGAGCATTGAAGCAAACTTTGATAACCCCTTTGCTAATAGTCCACTTGCACAGTAAATTGTAATGAAAATATAATGATTTCAAAGCAGTTAAAAACTCAAGTGTTTTTTGCCATTTCTGCACATTTCTTAGTGCGGAGGAAAGTTTATAACGTTTACTAAAGTATATCAGGGGTTGCATGACATCAAAAAAAGTTGAAGAGCTCTGTTTTATATTTTGACGTCATGTTAACACCTAAAAGAAATTAATTTTGTTTTGTTTTTCAACGTAATTTTTCGATTTAACTTTCTGCACATATGCAGAAGCAAAATGCGAACAATGTCTATAAAGCTTATCTTTGAATGATGCAACTTTGGCAAAGAGGTAAAGCATTATAAAAATAAACTCATTGTAATCCCTCCTTTTTTGAGGATTAAGCTTGGCAAAGAGATAAAGCATTTTAAATTTGTTTATGGGAAGTTTTTTGCGGCAAAATAGCTTGCCCTTGGTTACTGAAAGGGTTTACCTTTATCGAAAGCTTAAAAATTCGGACACGTTTTTACTATTTCCAACACAGTAAACTACAATTAGTTGAAAATTCACTGCAACAAATATAAGAATTTTAACAAGTAAAAAAGTTAATAAAGACCGCCGGACTTTTTTCACTTTTTTTGATTTTAACTGAGAGGGCACATTTTATGGTCTTTTTTGGCATTAAACCAGTTGTGTTTGGCAATGTAGCTAAAAATTGTGAGGTTTATAAGATCCAGCTAAGAGAAAAAGCGAGTTAAGAAGATGTACGTACGTATGACGTGGGCCTACGTATGTAAATGTATGTAATTTTAGAGCTTTTGATAAAGTTGTTCAAGCAATCTAGAATGCAAAATTTAGCCTCAATAAAAATGTTTCGTAAATTTGATCACATTTTTCCTTTATCAAAAATTTAAGAAATAATCATTCGTTGGTTGTCCTGGTTATCCCTTTGAAGAGTCCCAATTATATCGCACTGTCTGCACCTGTGTGCTGCGCTACACTATACACCAAAAAAACACCAAATGCAGACTACGCGAGAATTACCAAAAATAGCCAACAGTTGGTGTTGATTTCCAGGACAAAGAGTAAAAATGTCCATTGTTAATTCTACCTGCATCGCGATTTTCGATTATCATATTTACATGCCATTTATGTATCTATGTCTACGCTGTAGGGTGAATTTTTTCTAAAGTGATTTTGAAAGAAATCGAAAAATCTGTGTTATTTCCCTTTCACCGTCACATTTTTCCTGGCGGCATCACTATTAAAGAATCACCTTTTGTTTAGGTTTTGTGTACATTAGCCAATAAAGTACACAAAAATTGGGCGAACTTTGTTTTCCATCTTGAACTAAGTGTGAACAAGTCGAGACTATATCCCAGGGGTCAGCAACCTTTTCCTAGTCGCGGACCAAAAATTAATTTCCAGGATATCGGAAAGCCAAATCAATTTTCCCCTTGTAAATTTGTTTTCTTCACTATTTGTATTACGTTACAAATGGCTGATTTGGGGCATTTTAAGGCGCGTTTTTGTAATTCATGATGTGAAATTCAGAATTTCACTTTTATAATGTGTACGCTTTTTTACTTCGTTTCTTTATCTGTTTTTTCCGAACGACTTGATTTAGCTACAGATTAGTCTTAACCAAACCAATACCAGTTCATAAGAAAATTACAAAATGCATGTATTGACAGCATAGCATTAGCGTGATACTTTGACTTTGTACTTGAAAGTTTCCGAACTTTAAGCGATAGATTGAGAAGCCACTAAGATAACCAGGAACAATTTTAAGAGAGAACCAAAAAATATTTTTGGGCTTTTTGTCCTTCAATTTTGTATGACAACCTTTTTGCCCACGTCGACCTTTTGTTGTCGTTATACTTAAAAATACCTTCTTTTCTTGAATAGGTAAATTAAGGAAATTTCGGGACATGGCCCTTTGGTTCCCTAGCTACGCCTATGCCAGCTGCATAATAATTTGCAAATGGTCGTCAATCATTGGTGTTCTCTACTTACTTTTGATGTGTTTCATTGCCGAAAATAATTATTCACTCGTTATGACTTTACTGTGATTTTTTCTTAAACTTGGAATTTTACTATATTGCTTTATGGTATAGATATAGTTATCTTAAACGGGCAGCATATCAGCAAAAGAAAAAATTCTTATTTTATAGGATATACCAGCACCGCCTGCATGTCTCCTATCAGTAACGTCGGCATTGCGTACGTTGGTTTGACCGGCCAGCCGACTTGTTGCACTTCATTTTCTAATAGAATTTCTCATTTCAAATACCTGACTATGTCTTAGATCTATGTGCTTTGTTCATTGCTTACGTGAACTCAAGGGGGTCTTGCGTTTTCCTTAGGTTGGAAGTAGGGGACACACTTTCTCATATCCCTGCTGGCGGAAAAAAGACATTGGTTTTTAATGAATTTCGAATGCTTTGCTGAAAGATGGCGTTTCAATTTCCCTGCTTTCAGGCTCTTGTTGGCAAGAACTTCGGACTACACAATACTTTGAGGACGTGGCTCATGATTTATAACAATACATGTAAAACCAATCTTTGCCGTACTTTCATTTATAAGGCTCTTTGGTAGGGCGCTGATCCCCACTACTTGAAGATGCAATGATTTTTGTCGGTACTGGTTCGTTCTGTGCTCTTTCCTCTCTTAAATTTTCCATATTTTCTATTGAGCACTTTTTGGTACCCGTAGTATTTTTTAGCAACCACATTTTTAAGTTATTGGTAAATAAAACTAACTTGAAAACCTCAACCTTGCTAAATTTAAAAGTTAATCAAGAATGCCATACAATAACAATAAAAATATAACAGTAACCTATATTCTTAAATTAGCAAAACAAATCTTACAGTTTATTTTATTGAGCAATTTTACACAGTTGCTTATCTCGCATTGCGCAACAGTAACAAAACAACATGATAGCTTGATGATTACTTAACATGTGTTTTGCTCGATTACGTAACAATGCAATAATAATTATAGGTTTAGAATGGCCAAGTTCTTTATTACTACACAGATGCGAAGCTTATATTTATAATTGTTTAAATTGTTTCGCGACCCAAAATGAAGGTTTCGCGACCCAAATTTGGGTCGCAACCCACTATTTGCGGACCCTTGCTGTAGGCGAATGTGTATAAGCTAACGTCTGTGACTGCGCGCAAGTTGCTTTGTCCTGGCATAAACCCCGCGATGAAAAGAGCAAACTAATCCGAAATGAAGCACTCACAGTTAAGTTATTGCAATAGCAGGGCCCTCCATTGATGATGTCGAGGTTTATAACATTAAATCAGCTGGCTGCGCCGGCCTCACCCAATGAAAAAAAATTGCTTCAACATTTAGATGATGTGTAGCTCGACACTAATATTTGTTACACAGTTAAAACAGGACCATCATTATTCCCCTTCGTTTTTTCTTTGATGATTGCCAAGTGTTTTGCTAGATATTAGTTAAATATTCAAATTCTTAGAGACTTCATTTTTAGATGAATTGTTTTGAATATTTTGATGGATAATGCCAAAAAATCACGCCAGCAAGGAAGAATAGACAATATGTACCAAAGGATTTAGGTTTTGTAGAAACTGCAGTTTTGTGAAATGTAAGCACCAAAAATTTGAGCGTTTTTAACCGGTACGCTACAATTCATAAACGCTTAGTGAGTTTATTTTTTGATGAATGGTTTTGAAAACATAGACAGACAATGCCAACGAACCGTGCTTTTGTGGAAAAGTAGTCAAAATGTACCAAAAAATTAACTTTGACGAACAAATGCAAGTTGGTTAGGTTAAATAGGATAATTGTTCAACTAAAAATAGAGCATGATGTATGGTAACCAATTGTTAATCAGCCATTATAAACTAATCCTTAGCCCTAAGTAATTGGGGCTAAGGATTAGTTCACAATAGCTGATCCCCCCATCAGTGACGTCGGGCTCAAAAATATCGGTTAAACGGGCCGTGCCGGCTTTACCCATTGTGCACTTGTGTGAACAGAAACGATAAGATTCTTTTTATGCACATCCATAATTATTGTACTCGTAATGGTGATCATTTTATACTCTTAATCTAGACTGGTAATGCTCACAAAGAAAGAATCTTACTACAAACTACCATTATTATCTTTAATAAATGTCAGGAGGAGGGATTGAAACACAATCGAAACTGATGGCGGCGGCTAAATGATGGTTGTTTTTACTACAGAAATAAACTATTTAATTGTAAGCCTATGTTGCGATTTCGTGCGCTCCCTTTCGTATTTACATTTGTGGTATTAAGTTCTTTGGCTGCGCTATTTGCCTTGTTTCCGGAGTTGCGACAAAAGCGTTTGTGCCTTTGTCCAAAATTCATTTACTATATTGTAATGGGAGCCCATCACGCTAAGTTGTTTTCAAGCAAATATTCACTCAAAATTTAGTTGCACAAAATGTTAGGTTTATGGTTTTATTGCAATTTTTTCTTAAACTTGGAATTTTTTTAGATTGCTTTGTAGTATAGATGTAAATAACTTAACAGGCAGCATATCAACAAAAGAAAAATTCCTTGCTTTATACATTCCTTGTAGTATTTGTCGGCGTCGCCCTCCGGACTCCCATGAATAACGTCGGGATTGAGTATGTCGGTTCAGCCGGTCAAGCCTGTTTCACCTATGGAGCACTTGTGTGAACATTAAGGAAAATGTTATGTTTTTCTGCGCATCAGATTTCACGAATTGTTGCGTTTCTTTCCCAATAGAATTTCTCATTTCGAGGTCCTAGTTATGCCTTATGTCTATGTGCTCTGTTCATTGCTTACGTGAACCCAAGGGGGCCTTAGTTTGGAAGTAGGAAACACATCGGTGTTCTTAAGCAATTTTGAAGCAAAATAACAAAAATATCTTTCGTGTGGTGCGATTTCACACAGGGACGTTCTTTTCTTTGGATTTCTCCTTAAACTTTCTCAAGCCCTTGTTGGCTACCCATTATGTTGCATGTTCTTATCTCTCTGTTTGGCGTGCCCAGGGGAGTTAAGAGTCCTTGCTTTTCCCGAAATGTTCTAGGCTTTATCCCGGTAGCTCTATAAAGCTATTATAAGGCAAACTATCAATAATATCTTCCATGTACTCGTAATATGATTTGACACCCTGACGTTTTTTTTGATTTACCTTCAAACTTTCTCATATCCTTGCTGGCCTCGCCATAGGTTACATGTTTGTTTTTCCTTGCCTAGGTCTGCGCGGTGGAGTTAAAAAAGTCCTTGCTTTTCCCAAAATTTATAGCTTTGATCCCGGTAGCTCTATAAAGATATTATCAAACAAGATAAAAAAATGATTTCCCTAAGTATGGTGCGATTTTACCCCGGCAGGTCACGCCGTCACTCATGCCGAGTCAGAACGTATCAAGCTGTCTTCGCCGTACCAACATTTGTGAGAGCAGCAACAACACGTTTTAGAAAATATAGACCATAGTTCCTGTGCATGTAATAGTGTTCATCTTGATCTATTAATCAAGACTGGTAGTACTCAAAAAGAAAGAATGATGTCACAAATTATCATTTGTACTTTTTAAAGCTGAAGGAGAAGTGAAACATAGTCAAAATTGATGGCAACGCTCAAATGGTGGTTGTTTTGACAATTAAAGAAATAAGGTGTGTAGTTACACCTATGTGACGATTTGTTGGGCTCCCTTTCGTATCAATTTTTGTGACATTGAGTTCTTTGGCTGTTTGCTTTAATTTGGCCATAGCGTGAAAAGGAGCCATGCACTCAAGAAAGGATAGACAATATGTACCAAAGGATTTAGGTTTTGTAGAAATTGCAGGTTTGTGAAATGTAAGCACCAAAAATTTGAGCGTTTTTAACCGGTACGCTACAATTCATAAACGCTTAGTGAGTTTATTTTTTGATGAATGGTTTTGAAAACATAGACAGACAATGCCAACGAACCGTGCTTTTGTGGAAAAGTAGTCAAAATGTACCAAAAAATTAACTTTGACGAACAAATGCAAGTTGGTTAGGTTAAATAGGATAATTGTTCGACTAAAAATAGAGCATGATGTATGGTAAGCAATTGTTAATCAGCGATTATAAACTGGTCTTTAGCCCTAGCTAATTGGAGCCACATATTGCTGGCAAAGCAAATTTCCTAAGGTTTTAAAGGACAGTAATTGCTAGTACCTTATTATGACGATTATGTATTAAAGTTACCTGTTTTTACTCTGCTTACTCTATTTGGGAGGAGTAAAAAACTACACTACCGGTGATAAAGTTCAGCTTTTTAATATGGAAACAAATGCTTAGGATACATATCACATACTATCGAAATCGCCTTGAAATAACCTTTAATTTGTTGAAAAATTTTGGAAATCGGTTTAGAAATGAAATAAGAAATTAATTTTCAATTAAACTGATTTTGCAAAATGTTGCAACTTTTGAAATAACCATGTTATGATCGCTGGCAGCGATAAATTGTTAATCGTACGACAAGGCATTATGACATCGTAGAGTGAGTTTTAAGCGTGCGAGAGTAAAAGGGAAGAAGCATGGTTAGAAGGCTTAAAATGCACAATCAAGAATTGCTCGAGGCTTTTATCAGTGAGCTTAAGTTGTAAAGTTCTTTTTATCGAAATCACCTTATCAATATCTCCTGAAAATGCGTTCAATCACGTTTCTACGACCAGCAGTTTTTGAGAAAATGGAGATAACAAATTGCACAATCAAGCGCTGATTGCTACGCGATCTTAAACCCCAGAAGAATGAAATATTTTGTAAAGTGATAGGTTGGGTGCTAGCTTTTGTTGGAGCACAAAATGATTTTGCTCTGACAAAAAATGCAAATTTAATAAAATTATCATTGATTATGACGCCACGATGACGTCACCAATGCCCTTATTACACTCGCCACGAGGTAGTGATCAATCGTGTCAAGTTTGATATTTTTACATCCAGTAGTTTTGGAGGAGTTAAAGCGTATGTACGTACAGACAGAATTGCGCTTTATATATTAGATGTAATGAATTAATAACGTCTTTTCTCCTCTCTTTTCCCAAGCATACTTCTAACCTTTTGTTTTAGGTTTATTAATAATCTAGTTCATCTACCTAGCTTAGTAAAGGCCTATTTAAGCTGTTTGTTTTCTTGCAGAATCTCGGCCTAGCTACGGTATAAGACGCTGTATTTGAAATTCAAGAATATTTTTTTGTTAATAGCCTTGGCTTACATCTGATTTGATGGTATTTTTGAAAGATGAGGATTTTTGTAATAACTCTACCCGGTAAAAAATTAGAAATAGAGGGCGAGCATCATAATACAATAGATTCAATAAAAGAAAAAATATGTCAAAAAGAAGGTACCCCCCCGGATCGACAGAGATTAATTTATGCTGGAAAGCAAATGATGGACGGCCATATTTTGGCTGATTACAAAGTACAGAATGAAGGTGTAATTTATATTGGACGAAGACTTCGTGGTGGCGGCAGCGAAGCGACACCTTTTGTGGAAGCTGCTCAAGAGCAAGAAACTATCGCACAACAGGTTGAAGACTCTGAATCATCTGATGAAGAGACTAACAGCTAAGGAGAAAACGTGGCGACACAATCCAAAGTTTACGAATCCCCAAAGCAATCAAACGATTGCATCTTGTTGTAAAAAGTATATGCTCTAAAATAATCAGGCACCGCCTTTTAAAAATCTTGTGTATCTTTCCTCTACTTTGATAACATCACCGCTATAAATCATTTTTTGTGCCTTGAAATCAACTACCAACCAAAGGATCTCTCCCCCAGGATACAAGTTACAATGGAATAAGTGGTGTTGTCTCAACCGTTTAAGATTAGGTGTAGGCAAGACCAAATGTCTTCTACTGAAGTGGGGCTACTTACCCCCCGGCATTAATACAACCTGCCAGTGTGGAAAAGAAAATCAAACCATGAACCATTTGTTAACTTGCGAAAAAACTGGAAGAATCTGCACCATGGATGACCTGTTACAATGTAACAGCATTGCCAAAAAAATCGCAACGGCTTGGTGCAACTTAATCTAGCTCAAAACGGACTCGAAGAAGAAGAAGACCAAAGGACTCCTTCCAGGAGCTCCGTAGTTTCTCCACATATTAGAAGGAAAGCAGTATCCAAGCAAATATGACAAGATCTACTGAAGTATGGAAACAGCTTAAGCACACTACTTTAGATAATTTCAAACTCAAGTCATGAAAACACCGCTACAGAATTTTTTCTCATCAATATGTTTGAAGAATGGAGATCACAATAGAACGGCAACATCTTTCAAGGTGGTGATATCAAGAATGACCCAGCAACATCAGCCTCTGAATATTTTACTGCAAACACAAAAGTGTGTGTTAGGCCAGACCACTTGGTTACCATGCTAAAATCTCTGCTACCCTACACTTCATAAATGAGGGTCTCCTGCCAGGCTTTCCTAAGTGTGGACAAACGAAGCATAATACGGACCACGTGGTTTTGGACTATCCAGCAGCAATGCCACTGGAGAATATCGCATCATCCTTGACTGAGGAAACATTTTCACAAAATAGCTTTCAAGAAACGAGCAACATTTGAGTAGCACACGAAAGTATTACACACAATCAACTTTTTGGGCCTTACTGATTCAAAATTCGACATTATGTCATTAATTGTTACTTTTTGAGCAGAATAAACAAAAATCAAAGAGCAGACAGAGCAAATGATTTTGTCTGCATAAATCTTAAGTAAGTTAAGCTATTGTTAGCAGCTGCTCTGAAAGAGTTCTCCAACAGCATTAAATTAAAATAACGACAATGAATAGTAATGTAGTAGAAATGTGATAATTTTGTAATCTAAACCAACTCGTGAAATTATTAATGCCATTTACATACAAACTCGATTCGAAACATTTTTCAATTCTTCTCTACCTGAGTTATTTATTTTCTTCACTTAATTGTCCAAAGCTAATGGAAATGACACACAATTTGTTTTATTGCTACAACTCAAAACCTACTGACCAAAGTTAACAATGTTCAGTCATGAATGAAAAAATTATTTTCCTGTTCAACTAGTAAAAGATGTTAATAACCAACTTTAAGTTAATTTGGAAACTGCAAAAGCTTTGCGATTAACATACAGTTTTATGTGTTTTCAAACTCTTGTGATTATGCCGACATTGTTAGGCAAACGCTTGGCTGATCTCGAACTCACGATATGAAAGTATAAGGTTGATGTGTGCTATACATCTTGTTTTGTATGTTTTTGCCCGTTTTTGTGCGCGTTTTGTGCGTTTTTTTTTCATGCACTATTGTACGGAACTTTTGATTTTTTTGGATTTTTATGGCGCTTTACAGTATATGCTGTGCTGTAGACATCCACATTAGTCCGCGAAGTACATACCAAAAGAGTACACATTTTTGCCGACAAAAACGTACAAAGCGTTTTTGCTGTCAATACGTACTTTGCACACAAAAGTGGATGTTGGGTAACAACATATATTGTGTGACATCATATGACCAAACAAATAAAAATATACGTACAAAAACACATGAGAGAAAAACGTAGAAAAATATATGCTTTGTGTATTGTACATCCACCTGTAGTCAAGATTTGGCCGAAAATAAAGAGCTTGATTTATTTTTTCTACAGATATTAGTATCACTGAGTGGTAGCAAGCGTTTATTGAAAAAGTATTTCCTTTCTCAAAAATTGATTGTAAACTGACAAGTAGGCCTACAGTTATTGACATTTTTTATTATTTCTTTGATTGTTCCACTTCGTAAATTACAAATAAATTTTTAAGTAAAAAAATGAAAGAAATGACATTAACAAAAATATTACTTTGAATAAAATAAATTTTAAATACGTAAAAACAGAATCTTGAGTTTAACCCATTTTATAACTATTGTCCATGAAAACAATACTTGCTCAACGTTAGTGCGAGTAGATAACGCTGTAGGATTACTCACTTATAAAAAAATCCGGAATCCATTTTGCTAAAATTCATGCTTTTTAAATCATCTTGAGGTATTGTGTTAATGCCGGTAGGCCTACACTCTGTCAACAACTTCTATTCCGCAGTTTTTAAAAACATACAGAAAAATAATGTTGCATATAGCCCTTTATCTACAGTTTAAGTTAATGATTGCCACAAGAACTAAAAAAAAATTCGTAACAATACAAAGCAGTAAAACGCACAAATTTTCCTTTATTGCAAACCTTGGCTAGGTACTAACTAGACCTATACTACTTTTGAAAGTCCAAAATAGTCTGGACAAAATTCTGCATGTAAAACTAGTAAAATTTTTCTTTTTGTAAAATACTATAGGCTAGTGTCTCTAAGACCACACCGAAGCGTTTTCACAAAATTAACCTTTACCTGCCAAGAATCCAAATAGCTTACTGGCCATTTGATCCTAATGTTGAAAATGAATTATTTTGTATACGATTGCGGGCTGTACTTCATTAATAAGTGTTTGTTGTTTGTTACTCTTTTCTTTCTTGAGATGATGTGACTGCGTAAACCACATATCCAAGTAAACAACGCAAAATCAACCAAGATGGGACGAGGATAGAGCGGCAGTCCATTTCGACCCTGTTATTGCTAGTAGCACACCCCAACCTTATATTTGTTTTATCACAAATATCAATCACATCTCTTATAAAAAAGATTCATTAGGCTAATTGTATGTTGAACATTGTTTTTTAACCCCCCGAACCATGGTTTCGTGCGTCACGTCACAGCCCGTATTAGGGTGAGGCATGGTTTGTTACGTATTTTTGATGTGTAGAGAAACACGCTGCTGAAATTGCACTTCTTTTGGTTTGCAGAATAACTTTACGATAAAGAAAGTTAATCTTGACCATTTTTTTGGTGAGAGCCACTGATATTAGAAAATATGTTAGAGAGATTACAATTCGTAAAGTGTATAACTTGGCCTCAGTTTTAATTGGAAAATGGATTGAATGCCTAACAAATTGTGAAACACTCATATAGATTATCATACACCAATATTGTTCCTTTATTCCATGTCGTCATTCGGCGTTGGACTAGTAAATTCCCATTCGTAGTCCAATACCATGTTGCAAATAATATTGCCAATGGTGTTACGCCAGTTGTATTTTACAGTAGATAGGTAGTGACCTAAGCATGTGATCAAAAACAAATTATCGTGAGAACTAGGAAAGTGCAGAAATTCGCTTTTATCATGATTGATTTATTGTTTCTACATTTTCCATCATGGCCTAGCACCTACTTGACATGCCTCGTCAGATGTACACATCAAAAATGCATCAACTCCCAAATGTTTTTAAAGACGTTATTAACATAAAATGCAGCCTTTGAGCTAATTTTTTCGTATAAAGACCTGGTCAAAATAAGGCTTTTCAGCCATTCCAACTTCATTTGTCGTCATCAAAGCTGAAATTTTTTTATTGCAAACTATTAAAACTATTAATAAAATGTTTTTTTTCTATTTTACTCTTAAGGCCAAGGGGATTTTATTACACTATGGGAACTGAGAAATTGCAATAATCTTTTCCTGCCATTGCAGTTTTATTTATAAAAATTGCATTAATATCTTGTATCGTCAACATGCCATGCAAGTCTACGAACATAAATTTAATTACAGCAGCCTAGCTGATTTTGTGTAAGTTCTCCGAAGCTGCGATCATGAAGCAGGATTGTAAATTGAAACAAGAAATATAATGCAATCTGTGTTTTTATTTTCACGTTTTTCTGATTTGGAAGGAAACAGTCAATTTTGCTTGCAAACAGAAACAATCGCGCAGCAGTGCTGTTAGCCTGATGGTGCTATTTTGTGTCCCTAAGAATGTTTGTTTATCTCCAAAGTGTATTCGTTTCTTTGAGTATATGCAAAAAATTTGTTAGAAAATGCTAAGTTATTTGGAAATAGCCTAAGAACGTAGATAAAATACTTTTGCTGTATTAGGAGAATTAATACCTAGATCTATCTCAACATGTTATAACCCTCAGCAAGTTAAATAGCAATGCTGGGGTGCAGTTCGAATCTATTACTATTCCAAACAAGTCGAACAACGGCCATTTGCCTAAAATATAACTTAACGTTAGTAAGCACCTTAACCATTCAGGCCACCTCAGTCTGACAGTTAATAAAGTATTTCTACTGCATGAATTAAGGGAGCGTTGCCACCTTGATCGACATTTAGGCTTTATGGTATTGTCGCGCAATAAAATTCTGGTTTTATTTCAAAAATAATATTTTATAATTGAGGCGATGCAATGTATCACTTAAACAATCGATCTGACAGCAATTTTAGTGAGATTTTGATAATTCGATGCCAATGTCTAATGTCCCTGATGTAGATCCACACCACTTCTTGTTCGAAATAACAAAAAAAATGGTCATAAATAAACTTTATTCTTAAATGAGGTATTAACCACCAACAATTATCAGTTCACTTGCTTCCAGCAACAATTGTTATTCTCCGAATAAACACTCACAGACGAAGAAATACCGTCCAAAAATTTTAAATTACCAATAATTGCCACAAGGCTGGCAATAAAATATTTTCTAAGGGTATTCCCCGAAAACAAAACTTATAGTGTCGATACGCTTACATTTAATCAATCAGTTTATTATTTCGTGCACATCCCAATGTTAAGTGAAGCACAATATAGCTGTAGCACAAGGAGACCATAGAGAGTTTCATTAGACTTACTATTATTATTAGACTAGTTTTATTAGACTTTTATTATTAGAGCTTTATAAACTTTTACATTAAGCTTACTGTAGTTTTCATAACTTTAATGTATAATTCTTATTGGTTAAATAGCTATTCACTTTTCAATGTGTAGTTCAGTTTATTTTATTGAAGTTTGTGACCTTCCTAAAACTGGGTGCATACAGCAGTTTACAACTGTGCGGTAGTGTTTATCAACAGCACCATGCGATGTTTGAAACTGCTTTTTATAGGCCAGCGCAGTGGAAATACGCAGTGCGAAATTTAGGCTATTCTTTTCATATTGTTTAAAAAGTTTACTCTTTGTTAAAAGAAACTCTTTGTAGTTTAATCATTGCCTTTACTTTTGCTGTATTTTTGGTCTTAACTTGCTTAAATCTATGTTAGATGTTTACAAAATTTCTAGTCCAAATGGCTGTTAATCTGGACTAGTAATCGAGTAGCTAAGCTTTTAACTGCAGGCTCGAGCAAGTCAAGCGCAAAGATTTAGTATTGTAAACTGGAGTAATTTTTAACAAGCACGAAGTTTAGTTTATTAATAGAAGGACTAGCCATACAATTCTGCTGCGCGTATTTGTGACGTCAAGATGAAATTGCAGACAAATGCGGTTATTGTACAACATGCGGACAAACTAGGTATAGCCCTGTGCAATACAGTTAGCAATACCTTTGCTTGACAGCACTACACCTAGTGCCGAATTTGCCAGTAGCTTAAGGACCTAAAGCATGGAAGCTTCATAAGCGACAGTCTCCAAAAGTTTTTGGTGGAAAAGGTTTACGAGTTCCATCGCCTTGCAGTTTTTCACTCCCTCCATCACAAACAGTTTAGTATTCTAGATTGCCACTTGAATATTTTGTAAGAATTGTAAAGGTTGTCAAGGCGCCTGTGCCGGTTGCAAGGCGACAGTTTCTTTTTCCACAGTGCAGGTGCTGCACCTTCTGTTTCCACGCTTTCGTGGAGGTTAGTAATATTGCCAACTGACTGCAAGCTTTCAGAGACTAACAAACCTCTGATAAAAATAGAATTTTTTGTCTATGTTTACAACCAAACAATGGAGATTTGCCCGTGTTCCAACCATATGTGTGCACTTAATAGTCAAATTATCACACTTGACCATAGGTGAGCGACCAGTTGCGAAGTTGGTCATAACCTGTATCATCCTATTACATAACAGTTAAGCAGTCCGTTACCATAAGATAGTAGTTTCCACTGGCATGTTGCAGAAGCTAACTAGTTTTTTGAACCATCTTTATAAGGTAGACTACAATGGTACAACAGTTTTGCCCAAACTTACAGTAGCCTGTGCTGTTACTATATTGCTGATCGGTCACCTTCAAAAAACACCAATTTTAGCTCATCGTGCACATACACTAGGTTGTTGATTAACTCCTTTTGCAACGATTTTTTACTCATTTTGGTAGGCTGCGTGTTCTGATCCCATTGTAAATAAGCCCGCCCTTGTACTAGCCAAATTACCAAACTGGGTGTCGTTAAACGACTAATTGCACTCTTATTCACAGCTCTGTAGTCCAGGGGCGTATCCAGGGGGGGCATTGCGACCGCACTTCCCCCACCCCCCCCCGCTGAATCAGTATATAATAAATTTTTTTGTGAAAAACTTTTAAACTTTTCATAACTCACGATTTGTCGTTAACTTCAATATTTTGTGAGAGTTACGTACTCAAATTTATGACTTTGACGTAACTAACGAAAACAAGCACGCTAGGGGAGAAATAAATGAACAAAACAGTCACGGTTGCAAGTTTGCAGTCTTGGTACCGATTTACCGAGGTTGATATAAAAACTTTGCGCACAACCCAGCAGCACTAAGATGGAATAATTAGGTGATAGTTCAATCTAGTTGTTTAAAAAAGGACTTCAGATAAGTAGTTTATCACAGGGACTTTAGTACAATAGAAGGTACAGAGCGCCTGAGCTACTGTATAACCGGGCGTTAGCTTAGGCTAGAAGCTATAGCCTAGCTGCTAGCAATCAAATATATAGTCGGCAAGCCAATTTACTAAGCTATCAGACCAATATTTAGCCTAGGATACCGGTATCAGATTGGTGAGCTAGCGAACTGAAATAAGTTCCCTACAAAATCTAAAAATATTTTTCTTTGCAAGTTGTAAGCGCAAGAAACAGGTCGTTTACATGATTTAAGGGGACTTCAGAATTTTTAAAGGAAGCGTTAAGGCATATTTGAAACCTAATCAGCGTCAAAGTATTCATATGCTGATGACTTAGCATTGCTGTATGCTTGTCGAGATTGGAAGGCTGTGGAGGACACTCTAATCCAAGACATCATTACACTTTCAGGTTATCTCCAGACTTGGAGGCTAAAGCTCAGAAATACGAAAACGGTGACGACGGCTTTTTATCTTAACAACAGGGAGGCCAAACGTGAGCTTAATGTTTACAACAATGGCAACCTATTACCACCCTGTCCAGCCCCAACGTATCTTGGGGTAAAGCTGGATAGGTCGCTCACTTTCCGTCACCACCCCGAGGCTTTGCGCAAGAACTCTCCACTCGAGTTGCGCTGTTGAGGCGACTTGGGGGATCTGGATGGGGTGCAGGTGCCAAGACATTGCGCATCTCTGTTCTTTCCTTGGTCTACTCTACCGCTGAGTACTGCGCACCAGTTTGGTGTCGTGCTCGCCTCATTGACAGAATTCTCAATGATGCTTTGCGCATTGTCACTGGATGTTTGCGTCCCACACCAACGGAGGACTTGCCTGTCTTCGCAGGTATCCAGTCAGCTGAGCTCCGCCGATTAGGAGCGACACTTTTCTTGGCGAATCGTGCTATCCATGATCCCGACCATGTACTGCACAGACAGTTGGTTGGGCGGCAGGATGCGCAGCTAGGGAGACTTAGATCAAGACACCCATTTGTACCTGCTGCGTGGAAACTATTAGATAGTTTGTTTAAACTGGACATTCGCGTGAAGCAGTGGATGAAACATAAATGGAACGCGGAATACTTGGAGAGTACTTCAAGGGTCCGTGCTTTCATTCCCAGGGTCAGTTTCAGGCCACTCGGAATGAGTCTGCCCAGAACATCTTGGGTAACGCTCAATCGCCTGCGGACTGGTGTAGGGCGTTTTCACTCGTCCATGTACAAATGGGGTCTCGCTCCATCACCGAATTGCGAATGCGGCGCCACTGAGCAAACTGCAGATTACGTCATATCTTTATGTCTTATGCATCACGTACCAAGAGGAACACGAGGTCTGCAGGTTTTGGATGATGCAATTCGATGTTGGCTTAACACCACCACTGCCAGTATCTATTCTGGGCAGCACAGCAGCCCGGGGTGGTAAAAGTATAGACCCTCAGCTCTGGCTTTGATTTATGCTGGCCCGGATTGAATTTGGGTGCCTGAACAAAAGACGACGACGAGCGTCGAAGTGCATACGGAAAATATTTTTGTTCTTGACTAAATAAAGATAATAATAAGGTTGTAGCCAGTTGCCACCTGATGAGCCGCTTGGCGAAATAGCTGTAGTGGTTTTATCATTTTATCCTGACGTGTAGTGTTTTCAATTACATACGTATAGCTCTAACCTTGGGTATTGATTTGGATATTTAATAAAGGACTAGTTGTTGTTATAATGATTAACTTGTTTTCATATTAACACCTAACTATTGCGTCACAAAAACAACCATTGTTAAAAATATTTTCTACTGCACAGCAACTTTTCGGACACCCTGTATTTTTGTAGCTGTTTGGTTGACCATTTTCTGCAAAGGGCGGAATTGGAGTCGCGCGATTTTGGCTGCGCCTCCACAACCCTGTTTCATACACAAGTTACATGCAACATCATAATTCATATACAAACTTCAATCTGAAAATAGTGTTGCTTTAGCAGCCTAAAGTTGACAAAACTAAAAGCACAAGCGTATTTAAAGGTCACCAAAACGTAAAATTGGAGGTGTAGCTTAGCAGTTTTAGTTCATTATTTTCTTCATAATTGAATAAGAGTGAATAAAACAGTATTTGAATAAGGTTTATGTACCGTATTGGTGTAATGTAAGACAATATAATTCCTTCGCACAAGAATAATGTGCTTTTAAGTTAATAGTGACGTTGGTGACCACTCTACTGTACTATTGAAAAGGTATGGGCCTAAAAGAGTTTTGTGTGATTGCTCTCGCTACCGTGCTACGGCAAAACGACAGTCTACTATGCTAATGTTTTTTAAAAAATCTGACGGAGCAAGTGCCTGATTCTTTGCATCCTGATCCGTTGCATTCTTTTCAGAATGCTCGTCAAGTATGCCTGTGCCTACAGTCCCTCATCTCCAATGCAATACCTCGAAAATTCTAGGCATATAGCACATCTTTCAATTCCTTTTTCATATATTTGTTGGGAGTTATCATACAATGCCACTGTACAGATTTATTAAGCTAATGCTGGTTGCACCAATTGATTTTTTCAGTGTGAGGAAACTATATGGGTGTAATTGATTGCTTGTGTGTGTGTGTTTTGTTGTGACTTTTTTTGTAATATGGACTATTGGAGTCCGAGATAAATAAAGTGTAGCATTAAACTGCAGCACTGAGCAAACGCAGAAAAATACCGAAGGCGTAAATACAATAATATAAAGAAAATCAAAGTATTAAATGATGAAATGTAGCGAAACTCACAGGTTGGAAGGCGAAGCCCTGCATAAGCTGATACAAGCAAAAAAGTTTCAACTGTCTAAGTTTTAAATTGCGGCCCCCCTTTTTGAAATTTCTGGATACGCCCCTGTAGTCCTATACTTGGACATAATGACCGGTAGATAGTGGTAGGGTAAATGGTGCAAAACATTCCAACACCAAGGGCAAAGCATTCCACGCTCAAGCGTTTATCTTTAAATTCATGTGTAGGTTATGAACCGGAAACCATCTGAACAGCAAGCAAACGTAAGCACAAAAAATTCGTCCAGCTATTTACATTTTGAAATCTGTGTTGTCTTTCCTCTTAAAATTCGGCCCTTATTGGTGGTCACAAAACTAATATTAAAGTCATTTTTTCCATGTGCACTGGATCTAAGTTGTTTAGATACAGTACGTTTAGTTGAATGGCTCATTTTCGTATGAAAGCCACGTGGTCCTGATCTTTGTCGTTGAACGTTTTGATGAGAAAAACTTGGTTGAAATTGACGTCTTGAGCCGACGATGGTGGACTTTCTGTGGCGATGATTAGTAGGTTTGACGCATCTTGAATGACGGTTTACAATATTAACCACATATTCGAGTGGAGTTTGAAGCAAACTTACTAGCTTAACAAAGTGGCAAATCACTCCAAGGGCCTGGTACAATGACGATGTACCCTCTTTCAAGCAGCAAACTGCGTGTATAACACAAGTGAAACTTCCTTTGACGATTCCTTGTACATGATTTAAAAAATTCATTTAGAATTTTTACAATTTTAGTGCTTCGCATCAATTTTCAACTAGGCCAATGCTACAAAAATAAACAGCAGGTCAATCGTTATCACACAATAGCTGACTGATACAGCCCAATGCTTAGCAGCAGTTTTCACTCCGGCTACATTCTATGTAGCCTTTCGGAATCAAAAAGAATTTGATGGTGAGTCTTTCTTAAAATTTAACTAGAGGTATAAAAGCACAAAAAGACTAACTGCTATATTAGGCTAAAAATAAAATAAATTTTTTATGCGTATTTTGAGGAGCACAGTCGCAGTCGCTTGTCGAATATTTAAAAGAACCACTCTCCAGTGCTACGTCAACTTTTTTAATTAAGACGCTTGGATCGTTCGGTATTTTTCATAAATAACACAAACAAAACGCATTGTTTCCGCACGCAATTGTTCAGAATGAAAAACATTTTAAGTATTTGTTGGTAGATGTTGGAACGGGATCAACTGACTCCCTGCGTTTGTAATTGGAGAACAGGTAGGCAGAAAGCTAAAATGCTCTTAAACAAAACTGATCTTTTTAAAGCAATACAAGAGACCAGCGATGTACTTAGCAAACTGCAAACAGTGACGCTATTTCGATCTATAACGTCTTTTCAAGTTTTTTAAATTTAGGTGAACTTCGAGTGATTACACTTACTGTAGCTTATTGCATTGTGAAACGTACCTTCCGTTAGTTTTAACTTCAAACTCTAATTCTTATTTCAGTTTTTTTTCCAATAACTAGCTATTTACCGCCATACTTTGATGCATATATTTTATTGCCCACGCATGCTCTAATACGCCTGGTGCACCACGCTCAATGCCTTTTCCCCATTTTTGTGGTTAAATTAATTAGGTTTTGCCTATAGTGATTGTTGATGTGTTTAGCTGCCTACTTATAATCACTTTCTTAAAAGTTTTAAAACAATAAAATTTAAAAGAATAAAAGTTTCGAGATAACTAAAGTGATAAATTCCCGTTTGAAAGCTTTCACCTTTTTGGTCGTTGGACATTACCGTTACGATATTGCTAAATTATTTCATCGTACGGTTATGTTCTATCAGTTACTAGTCGGCCTCATGATGGCGTCACAAACCTCCTTGTGAAAATAAGCCGCACAGTATGTTATTTTAAATGCGAAATCATGACCGTCTAAACTTCTAAAAAAAGATTACGAATTATTACAAAACAGTATGACTACATTCGTAAAAACAAGTATAAAACACAGGGTAAATTAAGCACACGAGTCCACAGGCATCTAATTTGATTCTCTCCTGTTTATCACCGAGGAAATTAATGAGCCCTTAAAATATAAGACGTTATTAAGTATAAGTTGCTAACCAAAACTATCAAAAAATAATTAGGAAGTTGCGGGTTATGTTATAATTGAAGAAATTCGGTTTCAAGGAATAAGTTATAGCCATCACATACAGTAACATTACTCTACAAAAGTTTTAGACATTGAATTATAATTTCCAAAATGCTTGTTCAATTACCGCCATCGACGCATCTTGTTGTCGTATCAGTCTCTCCTTAAAAGGGGGTGCCGCCTTTGGAACCAAAGGAAATGCAAGGACTATACCTAATGATTTTGGGGGTGTGCTACCTTCTTTAATCAAAGCGCATTGTGGGTAGGATCGGGTTGAATCACCAAGGATTTATTAGCAAAAGGCAGGTTTTAGTGCCAGCAAAACTTTTCGTCTCTCGTTTAGGTAGTTAATGAATTAATCTTTTTTTTATTTTAAATAACTGCAACTAACTGCTACGTCAACATCCAAGACACTCACATTGTACACCAATTCTAACTAATTAAAACAATATCCTCTATACGTAAAAGACAATACGGTAAAAGGACTTCGGGCACAAACGCGTACACAAAGTCTGTTGATACAAGTAATCCCATGCATCTCGGGCTCAGATATATCGTGTTCAGTTTCAACTAATTACCATTCATTGTATATGCATTTACTAATGATTAATTGGGTTTTCTTATCATTAGTAGCCAAATTAACAAGGTTCAAAGTGGCTCAAAAAGCCGCAAGCAGTGAAATTGAATATTTGATAAAGGCGAGCTTCTAATAGCAGCCCATTCGCTACTTGTAGCCTAGTGCGGCGACTCTACATACACGTAACATACAAACTAAACAAGTAAAAATGTTAAGGTTTTTTACGAATATTTTTGCAATTAGGTTTCAGTACAAAGCACATAATCATTAAGAATATGGAGTTCTTAAAATAGAATTACAAATTTGTTAATTCTTTTAAATTTAAAGTTTAGGAAAGAATTAAAAATGAACGACAGTTCAAAAATGAATGTCGAAGCCCCTATAAATTTTGAGGCCCTAGGCTTCAGTCTGCCAACCCTATAGGTAAATGCAGCCCTGCATCTTGTTGTAACGTTCAAATTTGCTGACATTAGAAACTTTGGTTTTACATCAAAAAGCACGTTAAATGCTCAGATTGCTCTCACAGCTGCAGAGCAGCACACCGTTTCAGTTAACAAGTATTTGCTGAAACGAAGAGATCACATAAAATGCTTGCTGGTTGGGTGACTGGTTGGAATTACAAGCTATATAGTACAGTGTCAAGTACTAGGGCAAAGTCGAAAAAAACTATTTAAGAGATCAATTTTCTTTCAATTGTTGATGTTTCAAAAAAAAGTTATTTTCACCATATATATGATAATTTTATCCATAATTTAAGATTTTCAAAAAAGTTTTGGTCTGGTTTAATCGTTTTTTGTTAATCAATTTGTTGTCAAAAAAAAGATCGGCTCATTGAAAGTTGTCTAGATCAGAGCTTCTTAAACTTTTTTAGACGCTACCTTCAACAAAAACTCGCTCTCTTTTGGCAAGATTAATAAAAACCAGCGCCCTCTTAATCAGTAATAACGTATTACTTTTTTAAACGACAGCCAGATTTCTGATCATTTTCACAGGATTGGTCTCAAAACCAACATGAAGACTTTTTTTTAGAGCACCGTTTTCTCGTAGCTTTCTCATTTATGTAAAGAATTATCAAGGAAACATGGCCTCGCATCGCCTTGATAAACCCTGACGCTTCCCCAGGGTGCACAACTTCAGTTTAAAAAACTCTGATCTAAATCAAATTAGGCGGTAGTTTGATGGGATTGATCGTAATTTGCCAGCGCACACATATACATAAACGCGCAGTGATTGCTTTTGCCTTATTCATTAGCCGACAAAACTCCATCTAATAGCCTAATTTCTATCGCTGACAAAATATTTTTATTGCAGTATTATCTGAATTTTCAAACACAGATAGCATCTGAATGACACGTCAACCAAACTCTCGTAAGGGCTATTGAACACTTCAATGAGCTGACGTCAATCACGTGATCGCAGAAATAGCGCTCCATTTATAGCACTTAAAATGTACACTGAGCAGCTTTATCGCAGCAAGTCCCAATAAACAACCGGATTAGATCAAGGCCACGGCTCACAATCGCATTTCTCGTTGTCTAATTTTTCCGAAACTGGCAGTTGTAAAGAATAGAATCAAGACAAAAATCTTTTTAAAGTTCAAAAAATGTTCTCGAAAATTCGTAAGCAATTTTGAGCATTTCTAGTCCATACACATTTACGACTCTATATCTGAAATCCATGCCCGGTCAAAACTTTGCAGTTGTATTTTGCTGGCCGCAAAACTTTGGATAGATGTCGAAAGGTGCACATCCCGACATTAAAACATTGGAACTAATTGCAGGTGCAACAAGATGAGATGAAAAGGTTGAAGTTCTCTTCCTAGCGCTAATATCTCCCCAAAAAAGTAATTTTTGACTCAGATTTGAACTTTAGCTCCTATTCCCCTCCCCTCCCCGCCATCGACATCACATTAGGCTTACTTGTACTCGGGCACGCAGCAAAGGGGAAAGTATCGATGTCTTCTATTGATCCCAGTTAGTGGGCTATCGTACACAAAAAAAAAGTAATTTCACAAAAATTGAGGTTGAGAGGTTGATAACTATAAGTTAAGGGCCAGTATCGTCGGTACGACAGAGCTAGTGGGGTCATACCCCCTGCCTGTTACTTGTGTCTCCTGTTTGGGGCTATACCATAAATTTATCATTCAACTTCTGGCAGAAAAGGGCAACTTTCGGGTCTTGACGTAAAATTTTATGTCCGGGGATTGATATCAGAACTAGGAATTATCTCTACGTAAAATTGATCTTCAAAAGTAAATAAGAAAAAAAATATACATGTATATGCAGTCTAAATGATGAATTTGGATAAAAGATACGTAAATTTGCAATACAAAAATATTGTTCCTCAAAAAAAAAGAACATTTCAAAATTCCCTCATTTTAATGGCCCGAGTATGTGACAGGAAAAACAAACAGTCCGCTTACTTGGGGTTTGTGGCCCACTATTGTGTTTGCTCTGGCGACGGCAATGTTGTTGGATGTGTTTAGCGAGTGATCAGCACCAGAATGAAAGTCGCAACCGTTGCCTGCTGCAACAGCTACTTAAAAGTTAGAGACGAATTGCATGAATTACTAGACGTTGAGGAAGATAAACAAATCAGCAACCTGATTAGTATTGGTCATTGGAGATTCAAAGGAAGCTTAGATAAACCTAACCCAAATTGTGTTGTTGCTTTTGTTTACGATTACATGCTCCGTCAATTTTGGACCATTACAGTTCTTTGCGAGCCCCTTTTCAATCATAGCTGAGCAAATTCTTTGTCGTAAGTTTTGGTGATTAGTTAATTATTGCAAAGCATCTCATGAGCGAGACCGCACTCCGCTTTCTAGCCCCTAGATGAGAGAGGCCCACCACGACTTTAGTTCTACTATTGGTCTGCCATACAACAATGCAGGTATTTCATCAAGTGCATTTCCCAAGGACACTGCAAGAGAGCTTGCCGGCTTGTTTCCAACTCTATCCCATTTGTGATGAGCGCCAAGAAGGAAAGCTGTGAATACTATTTTAAATGTCTTTTGGTAAGACTGATTAAGGGAAATAAACCCGAGGTCTACCGACCGCGAGGCGAACGCTCTAAGCACTATACCATCTCGTCAGTAGGCAAATAGTGTAGTGTTTTGATTGAACTGGGATCACCATATGTCCGGCGCGATGGTGTAGTGGTTAGAGCGTCCGCTTCGCAGTCGGTAGACCTGGGGATCATTTCCCTTGTCGAGTCATACTAAAAGACTTTAAAATATGGTATTTACAGCTTCCCTGCTTGGCGCTCAGCCCATAAGGGCTAGTGGGGAGAACAAGCTGGCAAGCTTGCTTGTTGTGTCCTTGGGCAGGACACTTAACGGGATGCCTCCGTCTTTATGTGGCAGACAGATGGTGGGGCCAAGCAGTCTACCCATCGTGGTGGCCCAGTCTGACGAAAGACATGCAAACCGAGCATAAGCTCATACGCGTGAATGAATGACCATGTGTCCACATTTTCTCAAGCATGTCCGTGATTTAAACATTAAACTTGAAAAATATTTAGAGTTGTTGTCATATCCGGGATTTTGCTAAAATCTTTTAGAAAATTGGTTCAAAAACTGGAAATTAATGGTAATTATAGTAATGCAAGAAGCTAACGGTGCACTAAGCAAACTGCAGACAATGACAATGTTTTGACCTACCAGGTCTCTTCAGTGAAAGGTCATTTTTTTCAGAACACATATGAGCACTGGTGTAAAAATTGAACTAATTTATACCAGTATATCATAACGGACTCATGGTTATGATAATAATAACTTTTGATTTATCTTCTTTAGAAAACACAACTGACGACTCGATCAAAAAAAATTATATAAGGCTATACCATAAATTGCAGAGTCCTGGATGGCCCCTACATTCCGTTATCACTGGCTCCTGTGGGCATCGCCACGACATCCTGAGCTGGTTGTTCAAAAACATCTTTCGTTTTTCCCGTTTCGGAAACCTGGCAGAACCACTGCTGGTACTCGGCAAACTTTCGAATGCTTGAAGATCAAAACGCATGACTACGTTTGTAGCGTTAGCTATAAATTATTGACCAAATACAAACAGCTTTCAATGAAGCAAACACACAATCTAAAATAATTGAATAATTAGAAGGACAACAAGCAACTTAACTGCAGCGTGGTTGATCGCTAAAAAGCGATCTCTAACATCGATCGCCAAATTTGTTCAAAACTATCAAAATGCTGTAATGTAAATTCATTTCATTTCGCAACAACAATTTCAAAAGTTTTTTGTTGGTCATGTTCTTAACAAACTTATTGAAAATGCTTTGCAAAGTTGAAGACACAAATCAAGATTATAACTGAAGTTGATTTTCACGGGCAGTTGACCAGATGAGAAGAAAAAACCTCAAGAAAAGCATTGAGGTTCCACAAAAAAATACATATAGCAAGATGTTTCTACATATCTAGAGGAGATAAAATTTGCCGATCTCCATAAAATCGGGTGTGATATTAACTAATAAAATTTGGAGTCCATCGGCAACTATACGCTTACCGATACTAACTATGCAGGCAAAGTATGTGAAGAACCAGTTGGCATATCAGATGTCATTGCTAAAAGAATGAGGGTTGATATTTACATTATGATACAAAAAAACGTGCTTATGAATGGACATATTTATTGGTAAAAGTTAATATTTTTCGAGAATTTCAAGGTTACCATTTCTTCATCCGCCTTCGATGACTTGAACTCATTGTAGCAACGCCCGTAGGCCTACGCCTAGTTGAAGGCCATTGGCTTCTTCTCGAATGAAAACTACGGCTTTTTGTCTTTTTTTGGGGTGGGGCTTGATGGAACCCGTAACAAATAGTTTCCTATACCAGCCACAGATTTGAAAGTAGATTAAAGCAAGCTACAAAACATGATCGCGGCATGATATAAAAATGATACAAACTCTCTCACAAATTCAAATCCGTATTTAGCAGAACAAAAACCTTGTTGAGCAATTTCTCGAACATACTGTGAAAATTCACTTTTGACTTTAAAAAACTATGCCCTAAAAAACATATTTTTAATTAGGTTAATTCTGTAAATGTAAACAGCAAATCAGTCTAGGCAACTTTCTCACATCCTCCTACAAAGTTATCATTGCGATATTCGTTACCAATGTGTTTTTAGGAAGGTAATTTCGGGCTGTTTAAAGCTATTTTATAATGCAGCTTATCTTTTTTTAATACGTCGGTTACGTTTTGTAACAATTTTTGTCAAATGTACGAAAAACAAAAATGTAACAAAAAAAAATATGAAATATAGTTCCAGCCTAGAGCTATTCGTGTTGGTTAGCATCAATTTATCCAGCCCCGTTGTAGTGCACCCCAGACCCGGCACCAAAGTTTATGATTATTTGAACTAGTGGCGTAGGAAGATGAATTTTATTGGGGGGCTTGTTATGCCATTGGTTATAGCTGAAAACTTTTCTTTTTTTTGTAAAAATTAACTTGTACAAAGGTAATATTGTGTTATTTTTGTTTGGAAGGAGGGAAGAACAGCATCTTATTTTTATTTCGACCCAGCATTTTAGAAACTTTCGGACTTTCTAAATGATCCTAGACCCCTAGAAATTCCAGATCTATAGGCCATGACTCATGGATATCGCCTGAACCCCGAATTTCAGATCTATAGGCCATGACTCATGGATATCGCCTGAACCCCGCTCTTGTAGCGACTGAATTTTACCAATTACTATTGTAGCAACGAGCATCATGACAAACGATATTATAAGGATGGTAATATCAATGTTGAGCAAAGTTTGAACAAGTTGGTTGAACAACTGTTGGCCAAAGATCGCCATTTTTACATGTGGGGTAACGTATGGAAACCTTGGTATCGTGTGAACCACGTGACTAATGCAGATCTGTATGATAGGAAATGTCTCGGTTAAACGCTACGTTTCTGCTGATTTAGTTAAAAATAAATCCAATTTTCATTGCCTGTTGCTACAACAAAGGTTGCTCCAAGGATGAGAAAATTGCTGATTGACAAGCATTTTCTTACAGAAAGAGTGCAAATAAATATTTGCTTGTTAAGTACACAAAGGAATATAAGACTACCGCTACACATTAAGTGCCAACAAAATCAAAATTTTTTCATTTGATCTTCATACGCTAATAGCATAAATTATTTCCTCTAATCGATTTTTTGATAGCGCTTTTAACTCGGTCTCAACAACTACCGTTCATTTTGTATTACCTTTTCGCGCTGTTTTCGTTGAAACAAAATTTTTCGTTGGTTTCTATGCAAAAATATATAACACAACGCCCAGATTTTCAACTTTAACCCATATTCGAAACAATCAAGAACTATTGATGACTATCAAACTGTTTCCACCGAAAGTGAATGACATGGCTAGATAGACTCGTTACAAACTATCAAAATTAGAGACACGCAGCCTTTTATACCAGTGAGCCAATTTCACTCCAGTGAATTCAACCAGAGGACACCGTGGGCCACAGCGCACGACGCATAGCCTTTCTGAGATGAAAATCTTTTTCGTATTTGCAAGCGGGCCAAACCCCCAGGATTGGTGGGTTGCAAACCTTTAATCGAAATAACGATCTGCTAGCCGAAAACTAACAATCAATCAAAAGGTATATTGACGTTTCAATCTTGAAGTCTGACCGGGTTGAATTCAATTCCGAAAATAAAATCTGCAGCAAAGCAAAACGCGACGTTTTGAAAACTGCTTAATTCAAAACTTGCAGTGTAATGTTTGGAACCTCAATTCAAAAGTTTAAGGCCATCTCTTTTCGCTTGCAGATTTAAAAATAAAGATAATCAAAGCAGAAATTTTTTCATAATATGGACATGATAGCAAGCAATCAGTCCATGTATTCAAAAAATAAATCTAGAAATTTTTTGTCACTATCTTATTATCAGTTCTTATTGAAGTAGCATTTTCTTTGAATAAGAACTATTGACGTGATAACGCTGCAACTCTCGAAATACATTTTTGACATTAATGCGCCGATTAATTGCAATTAGCTCAAGATTGTAACAGAACAAAGATCAGGAAAGCTATCGTTGGACAAGCGAGTAGCTTGGCTGTCTGAGATCAGGGGTGCATAAGCTTTTCGTTATTGGAGATCGCATTACAGGCTTTTGCTTCACTCACTGTCGCCAGTGAGATTGAATATTTTTCTGCTCCTTTAAAAGTGAAGATTTTTTCTGTGGAGATCAAGTTTTCTGACTGCGAAATTTTGTGTTATTTATCAAAATTGATGTTCTAATTCAAGTTTTTGTTTCGTGCTATGGTAAAGCTTATTTTTTAAGATCAACTTTCTGAAAGCAATACTCACTCATTTCGTGAACAAATTTCGTTTTATTCTGTCAGTGTAACGATGATGATCTACTTCAACCGGGTCGGAACGGTTGAAAGCCATCCACTCATCGGGTCGTAAAAAGCGACTAATGCGTAACCATGCGCGTGAAGATGGTCAAGTGATAACGTAGCAGACCGGCGAATAGAAGTCACGTGTTTTGTGCCTCATGACAACCTTCTGGATCCAGATGTTTTATGCTTGATGTCTACTGCTTGATGTTCATTGGAATCGGAAGTTGCAAGATTAGTGCCTCTGGATAACAATTGGAGTTCGTGGGTTTTGTATCTGATGTTGACAGATGGTATGTCAGTCTGGATTTGTGAGTTTAGTGCATCTCGAGAACCATTAAGATTCGCGGGTTTAGCTGGCCTGCTTGCTACCGACTGATAATGTCTGGTTGAGGATTTGTGGGTTTGGCAATGATCTGGGTTTGTTTCAATGGTATGTCAGCTTTGTATCAGGGTGCTGCTTTCGCGTCCGTGTTTATGTTCTGTTCTTTTTGTGTTTTCAGCATAGAAGTTGTGATGGACATGCCCAAGGCCGACTTTGGCAATTTACACATTGCTCATCTGGCACCGCATTCCATCTTAATTAAAAAAATAAACACAATGATCTTAAAAGGAAGAAATACATGCATGGTCGCAGGCTGTGCAATTTTGTCTCTGGTTTTTGGAGAGTTGAAAATTAATTTGCCAAATGAACCAAAACCATATTAATTTAAACCATTATTTCAATAGTCGAGCTGTCTGTTTAATCGTTTTATGTTGAGAATCAAATTATTGTGTCATGAAAAATACAATAACATTGGCTCAATTTAAATGAGATTGTAAAGCGGTTGATAGCGATTTGTCTACACAGAGATAGCTACTGCCTGTTGTTGTTGTGATTGCCCCTCTTCTTCCTCGGGATGGAGGTACGGCACAAACGGCAATTCAGGTTCATGTCGTCAACCTAATTGATATTAGGCTAAGGGAAAGATGGCAGTCCATTTCGAACCAGTCATGAGTGACTGGTAGCCCCACCACCAACAAGGTGAACTGCCACTGGTGGGTACCCAAGAGTCGTCTTTTACAACATGTTGGGTTAGCAACTTCACAATTGTAATCCAGTGAAGTACGGGTACGCCACCTGTCTGCCACATAAAGATGCAGGCGTCCCGTCTGCTTGTTCTTCACGCTATCCGTTTTTTATGCTGAGCGCCAAGCAGGAAAGCTGTGAATACCATTTTTTAAAGTCTTTAGGTATGACTCCACTAAGGGAATAAACCCAAGGTCTACCGACTGCGAAGCGGCTAATCACTACACAATCGCACCGGTTAGCTACTGCTTCGCTTCCATTTATTGACACGCCTGAACGTAGACATTTCTGTAGCTTACAAATAAGTTTTGTGGCAGTTTCCATTTGATTTTGCAAAGTATCACATATTAGGACCCATTTTTCTGAAAAAAGCGTTTTCAAGGTCTCTATTTTTACAAATAGCAGAACGACACGTCAACGAAACTATTTTAAGGGCTTCCCCTTCCTGAACTAACTTTTTAGAACTCTTCGATGAGTTTACGCCATGTCTTGTGATCTAAAAACGACACGTAAGCGAAGTACAACCTGCAAGTTTTAGCACAGCCGAAACAAATACACCTCATCGCTTTAGATCAGGGGTCAGACTTGAATTTACGTAGTCTAATTTGCCAAAAATTGAAGTTTTGGGAGATAAAAGTAACATGAAAACCTTAAAATGATATTTTGAAAGTTCCAAAAAATTGTTCAAAAAATCGTTCGTTATTTTAAACAATTTCAGTTGTTAGGAAAGCGATTTTTTTGTAACCTAAAAAACTTAAAAAAGCGACTTTATTGACTTTATTTAAAGAAATGAAAAAAAAAGCGGAGCAAATCTGTCAAAAAATCTAAAGTTTGTTTATTAGGTGCTTAAATCATAATGCACACACATGCTAGGCACACCAAATCATAACTTCCAGCAATAACAAATCTTTGCTCCATTGCCAGTACTCAAAGTTGTACAAACAGTCTCAGCTGCATAAAGCATGTTTAATCATCATTGTTTCTGGGGTAAAAATGATAAATATGTGGGAGAATTATGCTTAAAACATATGGAAATAAAAATTCACCTAAAATCAGAAAAAGTAATGTCAAGTCACTGTCTTGGTTTCCTGTTATCTGGCTGTTTGAAAGCCTCGAGGAAGCAGCTATGGCTGTGCTAGCACTAAGGTTACCAATCGCCTCAGCTAACTTATTTAAGGTTTCATTTTCTAGTGCCATGTTCAAGTCTGGGGTCACCAATATAGCTACTTCCTGATAAAGAAATCAATCAATAAATCAACAACCAGCTTTATTCAGCTACTCGTTCTAAGTTATTACTCTACTAACTCCTGGCATACACACAAAGAAAACAAAGCGTAACAGCAGCATTATTTCGTCATAGCGACGTGGTTAATGAAGCGAAAAGTTACACGTATATTTACAACGATCAATGGTCGCCACAATTGACTCTACGACTGTGAAGTTTTGTTTCCATCTTTGTTTTATTGTTCTCTACAAACAAACAAAGTAACTTCATTGACCTTAAATCGCCTTTGTTGTTACACATTGACGACTTTACTTTCGAAATGGCCCGCCCAACCGAAATTTCGCGATGTTATTCTGTGAGCCGCAAAGTGTTGATTAGCAAGCCGCATGATGTGCATTTCTGGTTGTAAAGGTTGAAAGTTACCTGGACAAGAAATGGCAGATATTCCCCGGTAGCCAGTGCAGTATGTGCACGGCAATCGTAAACCTCTTCGAAAAGTCGAAGAAATGATGTGAGGAATGATTATTTGTGATTTTCTGTAAAACTTGCGCCCTGACAATTGAATCTGCATCTTAACCGTAAAATGTTAAAAACAATTTTTAGTGTTTGCCTCAAAACCCTATTGTTTGGATAGTCCTAAGAGCGACGTTACATTTTGCTGACATTTTCCCACCGCTTTTGCTTCAATGTCATTGCGTCACATTCCAGCAAACAATTGTACCCGAATTATGAAACCATTGCATATAACCTCATATTGGACAAGTTTTATGCTACCACAAACACATAAGGATTGCACCGTACCCCAGCAACAACCGTATAAAAATTATGTAATCGTTGCGCAACAACTTCATATAGGGCAAGTCAAAAGCAATTGTAAAGTGGCAAGAATTGCATCCCAGCAAACTTTTTGAAATATTCTACAACCAAACAAACCTAATGCATCCACACCGCGTTAGAGTTAGAACTAGAATTAGCTCCCTGGAATAGCGTTAACTTGTCAGAGTTAGGTTAACTCGCTCCGACCTATCATCGATACCGTTTTAGGATTAGGGTTAGAACTACAATTAGCTCCCTCAGACCTCCCTCACATAAAATTTATGTCCTTAAATCTTAGTTAGCACCCTCAAACCTAAGGCTAGCCCCCTTTGATTTGGACTACTCGTGCCTTTTGTTATATCTTTTTTTTAATGATTTTGCATGCATGCCTGCAATTCACAACTGCGTGATCAATCCGGTTTGCGTGGTTTGCCTAGCGCATCTCGCTCTGCTTCGCCTTGCTTTCCCACGTGACACTGTAATCTATTTGAATCTCTTTGTTACACTAGCTCACTAGCAGTAGTTTTTTTGTCAAGGAAGCTGGGCACCTGCTTGGAATTATTTCTAGTTTTCGGACAGCCTTTATAGTTTCACTAGCAGATTCACCCGTCGTTGATCGGGTAAAATGTAAAGAGAAGGAAAATAAATATAGATTTACCCGTCGTTGATCGGATAAAATGTAAAGAGAAGGAAAATAAATATAGGCTCGTAGCCCCCCATAGACGATTCTGATCGAAATCAAAATACCGCAGATTTACCCGTCGTTGATCGGGTAAAATGTAAAGACTGATTAAATTTTTACATTGAATAACCATATTTTAATATAGGTTGAATAAATATAGGCTCGTAGCCCCCCATAGACGATTCTGATCGAAATCAAAATACCGTACTTGGCTTCCCTGGAAAAAGTTATATAAGATTCATATGTTTGTTTGTATCTAAATGTCTCCAGTTTTATTTCTATAGCGGACATACAGACAGACAAACTTTGAGTTTTATATATATAGATTAGCTAAAGTTTGTATTGGAATTAAGGACATTTCTATTTGATCAAGACTTGAGTGGCTAATGATTGCATTTGTGAAGTCTAGCTAATGATTGTATTTGTAACCTATCTACTACAATTGTGTTTTAGGATTTATTTCGTCGCCACTTTTGTAAGTAGTTAGTTTATTAGTTAGTTTGTGAGCACATTGTTTGTTATTTCATGTTTTAAGATTACGTCAATAAATCGTTGAACGTCAACCAAGCGAGTTTTGAACAGAAGCACGAGGGGTTCTCCCGAATCACCCTTAGAACTATGGTTAGCTATCTCACACAAAATTAATGTCTTTAGACATAAGGTTAGTTTCCTTACAATGGGTTTGAATTAGAATTAAGATTAGAGTTAAGGTTAAATTAGGGTTAGGATTAGGATCAGTATTAGAATTAGGGTTAGGGTCAAGCACCGGCGCCGGCTCTGCCAAAATTGACGCCAAATGAGCTATCCTATACTACTATACGTTTGGTTTTAAAAAAATTTCTCAATTAAAAAGTGCCAAAAACTACATTAGTCGTTTTCCAGGAGTGAAAGTTTGTTGTTTCCTGGCATAAAAAATAAGATCATGATCTCACTGCAGGATTGTTTGTTGAACTCAGCACTCACATTGCTTGCCAATCACAATCTAATCGGGTACTACAGTAAAGCAGTTGAGTGTGATTTGATTGCCAACACAGTAACTGCCACAATCTCCATATTGCAACTGACAAATCCACCCCTAGAAATTTCTGTTACCAGCAAGTAGTAGCCTTTCAACAAAAAGTTTGATTGTCTAGCTTCGGTGTCATCTTTTAAGTTTTTAAACACCTTCAGTTACGACTTCTCTTGAAAGAAATTTTTGATTTATTCATCTCGCCGAATAGCAGCAGAATGACAGGTCTTCCAAATATTCCTACTAGAGGCCTTTCCAACAATAAAACGCTCCAATAAATTGACGTCTCATCTTATGATCCAATTATACCATCACGTAACAGTGCCCTGTGGCAGACATGCAACAAAGCTACATTGCTTGTTATTTTGCAAAAACACAATAATTTTGAAGCATTTTAAAGTTGGCAAGTACAGTAATTTGAAGAAGAAAGCAATTCTTGCTATACCCTTCGACGACGAGTATAACAGCCTTCTGAAAATAAATAAGAAAACCGTCGCTCCTTTCTTCGCTAAAAACACAAGCTTATTAATTTTGAACGAACTGAAGATAAAGACCCTGTTTTAACCTATCAGGTCTTTTCATGCAATTGGTGACCGACAAGTAGCTAGAGGCTTTAAATAAAGCATAACTTAGAACGCCACACTTGTGTGAAACTAGGTATTCTATTGTAAAATTTCTGTCAGCACTCTGCGAAGCAATATCACTAGTAAATGAGCAGCGGTCGTCACAGGCGCGCAACGTCTCTCCATCATGCTGCTAGAATAATAATGCTGTCACAGCGCAATGGTCAAATCTCGGGACCTAAGTAAAGTTCCGTAATTGTGACGTTGAAGGCGAGCGGTCTTAATCTTTTTCCTTCTTGCACCCATTTTAATTTTCTTGTCGAATCACACCGGTGACTTGAAACATGATATTTACAGGTCTCCTGGTCGGCCCTTAGCAATGTTGGTAGTGAGAAGAATGAAATGTAAACCAAGCAAAACTTACTCAGTTGTAAATAGAATGTGTGCTGGCGCTAAAAAATTGCTAAAAGTCAAGCATGATATTTCATATTTAATTTAACATTTTGATGACAACACCGGTGCGATTTTGTAGTGGTTAGAGCGTCCGCTTCGCAGTTGGTAGACCTGAGGTTCATTTCCCAAGTCGAGTCATACCAAAAGACTTTAAAATATGGTATTCACAGCTTCCCTACTTGGCGCTCAGCACATAAGGGATAGTGTGGAGAACAAGCCGGCAAGCTTGCTTGTTGTGTCCTTGGGCAAGGCACTTAACGGGATGCCTCCGTCTTTATATGGCAGACAGATGGTGGGGCCAAGCAGTCTACCCTCCGTGGTGGCCCAGTCTGACGAAAGACATGCAAACCGAGCATAAGCTCATACGCGTGAATGAATGAAATGACAACAAGCAACAACGCTTTGTCTTTAGAAAACTGATCTTCCCAACCACTCAGCAAAATAAAGATACTTTTGTGAATGCATCTTTTTCTTACTTTCTTTGAAACCAATCCAGCGCAAAGCCTTAACACCGAAGACCGTAGTATTAAGAAAAGGGAGTGTACTCACCAATTAGAAATACGTTTAGATGTTGCGAAGAATTACTCTTTTTCAGGCAGCTAATTTGTTTGGGCATTTTTAGCCCAAGCGCTTATCGAAAGAAAACGATATTCCTTTACTTTTCCCAAGTGAGTCTTGCACATGTCCTTGATCGTGTTGGCAATGTTTTGAAATGAAAAAATAAACAGCTACAAAGTGAATAGATAACATTTCATTGAATGGAAGATTTTTTGTGTTGGCAATACAATGATCTCTTTAAAAATAACGACATGAAGTAATGTGAAGAGAGAATAGCGAATCCTGGAAAACGCTCTTAGTCATCGATCGCTTGTGCCGATGAAAATTTCCAGTTTGAAGACGGTTGAAATTGAAAAGAACGATCACTTGCATAGACTAGCATACAGAGCAGCAATGTTTCGTTTTAGCTGAACTCAAATTCTCAAAAATATTTATTTTTTATCTTCTGAATTAACTTGAATCAAATAACTTCGATTTAACTATCTTGTCGAGTCATACTAAAATTTGAAGAAAGGATATTCGCAAAACCCCTTGCTTGGCCCCAAGAAAATGCAAAATAGTTACAGCATAAAGTTATTATTTTCGCGCCTTAAAAAAGCATAAAAAATCCATTATATTTCCAGTCAACAGAGAAAGCATTTATTTTGCTTTGCCTGTTACCGGTCTTCACCACACACAAAAAATGCAAAAACCTGGACCATTCACGAGCCGCCAGATTTTCGAGTCAAGATGCTCTTTGGCTGTAACATATATAGAAAAAGATACACACGACTGATATGTACACGTGCGCAAAATAGTTCTTTGACCTGGCTCTTTTGACACCAGCGAGCTTTGCTTGTTGTACATCAGAGACAACCGCGAATAGCACAAAATCGCGAATATTTGTAACACTCCCCCCAAAAAATGCTTATAACTTTTTGTTTTGATATGTGAAATGCTCCCTAGATCCTAGAGTATCATTCTAAATATTTTTCATACAGTTTGGATCAATTTTTACACAATTTTCGAAAGTATATACAGGTACAATAGTAAAGTATATATAGTTCCATATACAGATATATATGAAGATAAGACTACCATAAGCACATCGAGCAGAGCTAATTCAACGTCGTTAAATTTTTCTGGCACTTAGCACTAGACGAAGCTGGGCGATTACGAGACATCCTAGAGTAGGGGTGGGCAAACTACGGCCCGCGGGCCGCATGCGGCCCTCGAGAGCATTCTGTGCGGCCCGCGAACACTTTTTGAAACTTTGCCGTTTTGAAACAAATACGACAAGGGGATTGACGAGGCGTAAAAGCGACGGTGTCCTTAAAAATAAGGTAATCGCCTCTCCCTTAGACGGAAAATGCGTCAGAGCCTACAATTGCCCCCAATCAGGCAGTTACCGTCTACGAAAAGGTGATGACCTTTTTTTTTTTTAGAGACACCACCGTTTTTGCGCGCTGAGATACCACATTGCCAGAACATTTCGCAAAATTGTGAGCTAATGCAATTTCTTCTATAGCATGCAGCTGTGCAAGACAACAAGCCCTGGCCCTCGACCACCCTCGAAATGGTCAATGCGGCCCTCCGGCTAAAAAGTTTGCCCACCCCTATCCTAGAGCGTAAACATCACAAAGAATAAACGGAATCACAGAACGCAAGACTACTCAAGCCTACGGGCACGGCGAAATTGCATGCTATTCCGTTTGTATGAGTCAATCAACGCAGCACTTGCCTGACATTAATTAATTTTTTTTAATTCCGCGAATTCTCAATCGCAAATAGCCGAGCGTCTACCGTAGTTGCTAAACAGGCCAAAATCAACACTTGCAATTTCTCTGCTGGCCGATAACACTAATTGACTTCAATACCGAAAAGCTCGTTGCAAGCTTGACGACACATGTCTTATGCAAGCAACTGCGATGCATAAGAAAAGTCGACATTTTGCAAACAACATTAATGTTGTTAGGAAAAGCAGAAGTAGATTAAAACTGCAGCGTCATAATAAGCAGCAGGTTTAGTGAAGGGCTTAGTACGATCACTGAGCGAGTGAGCGTTGAATTTACAGTCAAAAGACTACGAGTGCAACGCTAAGAGCGTTACTTTCATTTGACTGTTTTTTTTGATAAAAGCTAATTAAACTGATGGTTTGCTTTTTCGTCAACGCCAAAAGAGGGGCATGGCACTATGGGTCTCCTTCAATACGTTAGTAGCACCAACGTAGGCTCTTGCTGCAGGCATGAAGAATGTAGCGTAAGGTCACTTCGCACAGTCTCTCAATTTCTCCGCACCCCATTTATGATCTATTCGATAAGTTTAAAAAGATTCATATCAGTCCAATTTATCCCATTCCACTTGAACAGGTCTGTAACTGAAATAGCCTGTTGACTTGTCGCGAGAGCTCTCAATCGCTCGTTGATGCTCGAAGTTGGTTTGTTTTTTAAAAGTAAAAATCTTGACCAGCAGTTTCCCAATGAAGACAACAAAGTTTTTTATAATCGCAAGGAGGGAGAAAACAAGAAGAAGAAGATGGCGAACTGCTTTCATAGCGTGATACAACGTTGCACTGACTTCCGTTAACAGTTTAACTAAATGCTCAGCGGCACTCGCTAAACTCGAGATCATTTCTTTGATGTTCCAAAAATATTCCATGACATAAACAATTAAGCTTACATTGAGCTTTACTAAGTTTATTTCCAGCCTAAATTGAATGATATATTAAGATAGGTGTTGATTAATTTTTACCTAGTCTCTTTCCAGCGATACAAAAAAATCGTATCAACAACTGTAAACTTCTTGTCTTGGACTTATAAACTTTAACGGTGGTAAAAATCGATTCCAATTAACAGAGAAACAAATTTAACAACGGAAAACTGTAACTCTGATTAATTCCTCAAATTATGAAAACAACTGATTGAGTGATGAACTTGAATTTAACACAATCAGGAATCGTTGTAGTATGCTTCTGTTTAAACCCCCGTTTCTAAAAATAAAAAACCACAATTACTTAGCTGCAGACAATTACAACAAACAACTATCACATACCAAAACGATTTTACAAACAAAGAATCGAACACGTCACTAATGAACTTCCGGGAAAGACATCACTTAACAGTTGTTTACAGTTATCAAGCAATTACTTTTCAGTTGTCTTTCTCTGCAAAGTGAATATCACGAGATTGATAAGTTGACTAATTACTTATCTCATTATAAATTTCTCCATTCATATAGACTCCAGCATAACAATTCGATTTTTAATCAAACAAACTTTAGCGCCTTTTACTACTACCTTGCATTAACGCGCGTTTGAACGCGACAAGAACAATCAAAAGCCGGGAATTCTACAGTGACTACGCGTTGATTACGCCTCAGCAACAATGAACTGCTAAATCTAGCCAAGTTCCGCAAAACACAACAGAAGGTTTACAACAAAAATATTTAACAATACGCCTCGACAGACCATGCGTTAACAACGTTTTGGGTACCAAATAAAGTATTGGCACCTATCATTCGAAATATCATTTAAGCAGAACTGAGCAGGATATTATCAAGATAAACATTGCATTGCAGTGGAAGCGTATTTATTATTAAATTTCAGATAGGGGGGAACTTTTTTTCCAAGTTTTGAAGAACCAAACAAAAATTTTATTTGTTTAGCCCTGATGAAGTCCCCGAGAGGGGACAAAAAGCTTCGAATTTTGTTTTGTTAATTATTCTTATGTTAATTTAATTATGTTCAATAAAGTATTATTTTGTATTTTGTTTATTTATGATTTTTTAACAACTGAAACGTGTTTTTTGTTTTCATGATGTTTTGTGCTGTTTGGAAATCGAGCGCAAATGTTACACCGGGAAAAAAAAGCTTGACAAGATTTTGATAGCAAGTTGTAATGACAGCAATACTGGCTTTGTCTAAGGCAGTGCTTTCCAATATTTTTTTGATGGCAATCCACTTTTGCTTTTATTGTTTAATGAGTGTATCACTACTTTAAAGACTTTTTCCTTCGGTTATCAACTCTTTGAAAGTGATTGGCTTGATCTTTCCAATCAAAGCACCAAGCAGTAGCGAGGCATACCAGCTCTCACACGCTTAAGTTTTGATTATGCTGCATATGACTAGGGTTACCATACGTCCCGCTTTAGGCGGGACAGTCCCGCTTTTTTGATCGCAAATCCCGCTTTTTGCTTCGGTGAAACACAACGGATTTAACCAAATTTATGGACATTTCAATGAATTTTCCAACATAAGCGGGATGGTGAGATGCGGTTGCAGGCTTGATTGTGGAGGCCAGGGTACTGATCTGAAAACACAGACGAAAATTGGGGTGATCTCCAAAAAAAAAAAAGGTCAACGCCTGCTCGGTTGCAAAATTTTTCCACTTTTCGGCTTGAAAATGACACAAATCGTGGAATTAACAGGCGATGACCTTTTTTTTTTTTTTCTGGAGATCACCCCAATTTTCGTCTTTGGTTTCAGATCTGCACCATTGCCTCGACAATCAAGCCTGCGACCGCATCTCACCGTCCCGCTTTTGATAAAAAAACGTTGGAGGGGCCATAAATTTCGTCTCGTGAAAATTCGTCATCCAATGTCCCGATTTTTGCTTTTCAAAATATGGTAACCCTACATATGACCCTACTCTGTAATGTATAAGAACGCACGGAGATATCTACAGAGCTAAGCTCTACGCCGAATAACGACTTACAAATTTAAATAAATACCAGTCAACATTTTTCCACCACAAGGTATCGTTGAAAAAAACTGGCTTCCAGCGGGATTTGAACTCTCTATTCGCATCAGCTACTTTTAGATGTGAACATATGCTTTCAGTTACAAGTAGCTATATCTAGGTTAACATTAGGAACAAATCTCAGTTGTGCTGGTTCTTCCCTGCCCCTTTCTGATCAACAATGAGCTTCATTCGATTAGGAGTAGCCTACTGACGTATAGGTGAGCACAAGTAAACAATAAAGCATGTGTGTTTTGGAATTTAAGTCATGGGAAATCTGATTTTCTTGATTACAAATGCTCATTGGTAAATCAATGGATAGTAACTCACGGCCACCAAAGCCAGTATTGAATTTAGCAAAGGGACCAAAATGCTGGTACATCGGCGCACGTGGTACAAAATGTGGTCTTTGACAGCAAGGCGTGAACCAAGAGATAACTGATAACACAGTTTCTACAGGTGATAGGCCACGGACACAATTCATGAATTTTTTTATATCAAACTCGAATGATATTTTGCAGCAATTTATCCACCCAACCGGTGCGGAAGAATATTACAAAACAAAAAATAAATGACGCTAAATCATGTTTTAATGTAAACTACCTTGCTAACATTAGAAGAACAGTCAGTGAAGCCAAGCTTAATACAGCTAACTTCTTATTATATTTTTGTAATTTTTCTTCTTTTTTGATAAAACATGCTGAGCTCCATATTGCGAGTGATGACAGCTGTCACTTACGTTATTCAAGATTTTCTTTTGTGTTAAAAGTTATTCTTATCTCATTCGATCACTAACTTTAACAGAAAAATAAATTCGGGAGGATTGAAAATATACCTTTTTCCAAAAATGTGGTCTTATAGTCCTTTATTTAAGAGTGATGACCTTTTTTAGTAGATCGATGTTGCGTTGCCATTTTACTAAGAAATAACTTCTTACTTTGATCGTGTTGAATCAATGTAAGGGGGTATAGTTCCTTTTTTTACGTTCCAGTTTTTGTCACGAATAAGTAAATTTGCGTTATAAGAATAGTGTTATCTATGTATAGTTGTTGTAATTTATCGCTTTGTTCTGCTGTGATTGTTTTATTTGTAAATTTGAATTGTCTTCAGTGTTGCCAGGTTTTCTTCAAATTTCCAGCCTAAAAACTAGCCCTAAATTGCCCAACGCTTGCCTGTTGAAAAATAGCCGAAAATTTGCAAAAATTTGCAAAGTTAGTCCATACTGGGCGGTAGGAAGAACAGTCCAGGCCCGGCATCAGCACAGTATTTGGTTTCCCATCGATGGCCATAGACAAGACAGCCTGTGCTTCAACGTGATTACCCAAAAAAACAGACCAACGCTGCTGTTGCTGTGATCGTTTTGGTAATTTTTCCTTCGGTGAGACGGTGATCTCCAAAAAAAAGGTCATCACCTACCAGGTGGTGTCAAATCATCCTGATTTTTGGAAAAAAATACGATGTAGTGCCAGTTGAGCCTATTTTCGAGCTGTTTTTCTTACGAAAATATGCCAGCGTCGGTAATAACCTCCATATCACACACCGTTGTCTAGTGCTTTTACACTTGTTGTCACTCCAAAAACTAGTCCAAAATAGCGGAACGGGATGACAAAAAATAGCCCAAAAAACCGCAACCTGCGACTGCTAAATTTTTCCCGCAACGCGTCATCAAAACTAGCCCAATTTCGCGGAAAAACCGCGGAACTGGCAACACTGATTGTCTTAAGCCCTAAACTTGAACTTTAAATCTCGGCTGTTTTTTGCAAAAACCTTTTTTCTTTTGCATTTAGATTTGAAATAAACACGCTTCCTCTGACGTCATAATGGTTGATTACGAGTTAAGTTCCAGAGTAATCAAGTGAATCTTGTTTCTTCGAAGATTTTCGTTTGCCAATTACGTAACTTATTAGCGGCGTTTTTTGTGTATCACGTGGTGTTGTTCTGGCTTTTTCTGAAATCTCTTTTCATTTATATATAAGGCGGCAAGATTTTTGCGATTCAGTAGAATGATAGTAAGAGAAAAAGTAAAAAAAAGAAAGAAGTGTGGCATTCCGTGGTGGTTTATTGTGGATTCTGTAAACGGTGTTGGTGGATTTAGTTTTGGCTGTTTTCTGATTATTGTATTAAAGTGCTTTATTTTCTGTGATCGTCGAGCGAAGGAGTTTAAAGTTTCAAGTATTTGGTGAATATAATTGTGTTCTGCTCTAGTTCGAAAAGTGCTTGGTTCAAGTATCTTAGTAGAACCCAACTTCACCTAGCTGTTAGGTTGCTTCCAGACTTAATTATTCGAGCCACACTATAAGTCGCCTCAATTAAAAAAAAATTAAAGTTGAGATATTTTTTGTTTTGATATTTTTTGTGATAATCTCCACGAATCTTGTATGTAGTCGTCATAGACCCCAACGTGGGAGGCAGAGGTCAATTAAGGATTTGAGGCGTCTGAGACAAGATTTCATAAGGGACCCCTTGTTGGCCTTATCAAATTAGAGATTGCTTCTATGTCGAAGGTCTAAGTTAGAAAAATTTGTTGAAAACTAGTTTAGTCCTAAACTATCAAGTGAAGACCTTTCTTTTCCATTTCCATTTGTTGGATTGACTTGCACAAGTTTGTTCAAAATTAGGGTTTCGGCTCAAAAATGACCAGTGATGACCTTTTCTGCGATCAACACTCTTCTTCAGGGTAAAAGGACAGTTTATAGGACTTGTCTGGAATGGGGGGCCTCTATTTTCCATCAGAAAACCCTTTAAACGGGGGGCCTGAGCAGGCGTGAAGTGCTGAAAAAAGAAGTGTGGGATTTTTCAACGCCCAAATTTTATACGATAACCAAATACTTCCCACTTGCCTCATCTTGAATCAATCACTGACGGGAAGCCCTGATTTATGAAACGTTTTTTCATGTAGGCTACGTTCATAACTTTAATATCACCAAGCTTTCAGAGACAAACAAACCTTTGATAAAAATAGAATTTTTTGGTCTATGTTTACAACCAAGGAACGGAGACCTATGTTTCAACCACATATGTTCTGACTACCCCCGTACACTTATTTGATCAAGTTATCACACTTGACCGTCGGCGTGCGACCAGTTGCGAAGTTGGTGATAACCTGTGTCATTCTATTACATAATAGTAGTCCGTTACTACAAGATAGTAGTCTCCACTGGCATGCTGCAGAAGCTAACTGGTTTCTTGAACCATCTTTACAAGGTAGACTATACTGATACAAAACTTACAATAGTCTGTGCTGTACTATATTGCCAATCGATTACCTTCAAAAAACACCAACTTTGGCTCATGTTGTTGTTGAATACCAAACCCCTTCTGAAAGATGGGGCATGTCGATTTTGGCTCATTGTGCACCTACACTAAGTTATATTGATTAGCTCCTTTTGCAACGATTTTTTACTCATTTTGGTAGGCTACGTGTTCTGATCCCATTGTAAACAAACCCGCCATGTACTAGCCAAATTACCACATTGGGTGTCGTTAAACGACTAATTGCGTTCCTATTCACAGCTCTGCAGTTCTATACTTCGACATGATGACTAGCAGAAGGTGGTAGGGCAAGTGGTGTTTAAAGCATATTATTGCGGTAGTCAATAGAATTGTGTTGGCGGTTTGGCATATCCACAAAGAAATTTATGTTGAGTTCTTTTTGTAAATCCAAAAGAAAATATTCTATTAAATTGAACGTCCCTCAAACATATCATATTATTGCAGACGTAGCTAAGCTATTGCAAAAGTTTATTGCATTTTGATAACATTTATTTTTCTTTTGTTTTTTTACCTCAAGTCGTATTGACCACATCCCCCGGAAACCCTGAGCCTTGTCTTGTACTCATACAAGGAGCCGATCCCTCTTTAATTCCATTAGAACCCCAACATTGACTAAACCGTGGGGCATAAGAAGAAATTTTTTGAGAGAGGTGCAATAATATTTTCAAAACTATAGTTTGCCAATTTAATTCTATCACTGTGGAACATGCGATTTATTTGTTACCGTTACAAGCATAGCGACTAAAAATGACATTTAAAATTTTTTTGAGGAAGACTTTAAGGGGTCTCACACATAGGAGCCCCCTACGTACGCCATGGCTAAACCTATGTCAAATTATTCTCTGATTTCTAGTGCTCACAAACTCGTAGCTCTTATTCTTATCTAATGAGTAAAAACCGATTTAGCTTTGATTTAAATGTTATCGAATTTGAAAACGATGAAAAAGCTCTACGTCTTCCAGTCTAGCAGCACATGCTTTCAGCACTGCAATGCCACGTAGTTGCTGGTTTTATTATTCTGTTTTCGGTTCAAAAAAGAATTCAGTCTTGTGAATGGCCTGATCAACTTGAGGCTTATTTTGAAGTATATACTGCTAAAAAAACGATAACTGAATGAACCTTTCGCCCAAGCAATTCTCTTCAAAGTTATTCTTCATTTCAACGCGCCAATGAATTGACGTCATGTCTTGTGATCGAAAGATGGCGCGCAATAATGAGCAGAGAGAGATGTGTATAAATTTTTGGCATTTGAATACACCTTGAGCCTATCAAAAACGTGTTTAAAAAGGTTAATCGGCTGACATAAAGATATTTAAATAGCATTTTTGACAAAGAAACAGCTTTTTTTAATGTTCTTTGTCAAGAAATATCCAGTGTGGGGATAAAGAAGAAATAAGCCAAAGTCTTTCCTTTGCCATAACACAATCACAATTAGCCATTATTAATTCTTGTTACAGGCCTATCTTCGGTCAAATATCTTCAACAATATTAACATCATTTTTCTTCTTTTTTGGTAGGATTTATAATGACTTAGTCTTTCTGTTTCTAAATAATCAATCATTTATTTTCATTATTTCTATTCCAATTCAATTCTATCACTGTGGAACATGCGATTTATTTGTTACCGTTACAAGCATAGCGACTAAAAATGACATTTAAAATTTTTTTGAGGAAGACTTTAAGGGGTCTCACACATAGGAGCCCCTACGTACGCCATGGCTAAACCTATGTCGAATTATTCTCTGATTTCTAGTGCTCACAAACTCGTTGGCTCTTATTCTTATCTAATGAGTAAAAACCGATTTAGCTTTGATTTAAATGTTATCGAATTTGAAAATGATGAAAAAGCTCTACATCTTCCAGTCATAGGCGTAGCCAGGGGGGGCAAAGGGGCCATGGCCCCCCCTGAATTTTAAGTCAAATTACAAAACAGTATCAAAAAAATAAAAACATAAATTTTTTTGCGCCTCTGCAGGTACATTAGAGTTTATTGTTGACTTTTAGCAAGGGGGTGGATCGGGCGTGACTTTTTAAGTTTTTAAACTTTCAACTGTTAGCAAACAAGATGTGTTCGTTTTACACACTAAATATCGCCGAAATTTTTCTTCTATGTCGCTGTCGAGTGATGAATTGATAATCCAAGTTATGGTAATTGCAAGAAATAAGCGTCTCGCTGAGCGCTTTCTTGTTTTATTGCGATGCGGACTACTACAAAGACGTTGCTTCTTTTATCAGAACGTTCAACCTACCAGTGGGAGTGGTTTCCTTGAAATTCCTTAAATAGTGCGTTATTCGTCACAATTGAAGTTGAACTATTAAAGCCGTTTTTAATAAAACTACATTAGATCAGTGAAATCGCATTCGGACTTTCTCAGTTTTGTACAGCAATTTTTATAGTAGCGACGAACCTAGTTCACGAAAGGCAAAATGCCATTATAACTAAATGACGTCACATTAAAAGTTGCAAAATTTGGCCCCCCTCTCAATTTTTTTGTGGCTACGCCCTTGCTTCCAGTCTAGCAGCACATGCTTTCAGCACTGCAATGCCACGTAGTTGCTGGTTTTATTATTCTGTTTTCGGTTCAAAAAAGAATTCAATCTTGTGAATGGCCTGATCAACTTGAGGCTTATTTTGAAGTATATACTGCTAAAAAAAACGATAACTGAATGAACCTTTCGCCCAAGCAATTCTCTTCAAAGTTATTCTTCATTTCAACGCGCCAATGAATTGACGTCATGTCTTGTGATCGAAAGATGGCGCGCAATAATGAGCAGAGAGAGATGTGTATAAATTTTTGGCATTTGAATACACCTTGAGCCTATCAAAAACGTGTTTAAAAAGGTTAATCGGCTGACATAAAGATATTTTGTCACGAATAAGTAAATTTGCTTCGATAGAATAGTTAATATGTGTATAGTCTCTGTAATTCATTGCTTTCGTTCTGCTATAATTATTTTATTCGTGAATCTAGAATTATCTCGAATCTAAACTTGCTTTTATATCTTGATTGCTTTTGTAAAACCTTTTTTTCTTTCCAATTAAGATTTTTATCGTAGCATACCTTCTTTATGACGTTGCAATGTCAGATCAGATGCCTACGGTCAAGACTGATCTAGACTCTGCAACACACTTTTCCTTCTCGAAGGTTTTCGGTTGCCAATTTGACGTAATTTATTAGTGGGTGCTTTTTTTTGATGTGATGTCGTTTTTGATTTTTCTAAATAGCGTTCCATTCACATATTTCAGGCGACGAGATTTTTACACACGCTGAGAGAGAGGGAGAGAGTAGAGAATGCAAGAGAATGAAGATATTGCGAAAGAGTGTAGAGAGACGGATAGTGTGTTATTCTGTGGTGGTTTGTTGTGAATATTGTTGTGGAATATTAGCGTGGCAAGAATCAAGTGGTTAATCGATTGATACAGTTTTTCTGCCTTGATATTGGAGTATCTTGGTTTTGTGTGATTGACAAGCGAAGGAATTTCAAAGCATCGAGCAGTGTTTCCTCTAAGATGCACGCTTGCGCGCGCGCACACAAGTAAAATAATACCGCTCATCAAATTTGCATTTTTTTCGATACAAATTTAGGTTTTTTTAAAAGCACACATTTCAAAAATTATTCCGCACATGACGAAAAAAAATTAGAAGGAATATTGGTCTCGAGTATCTGTTTTGTTCTTCATCATGCTTGGTTTGAGATATTGTGGCTAAATATTTAATAGAAATCAAACTTCACCTAGGTATTAGCTTGCAGTCAGAATTGATTATCCGAGCGATACTAAGCAGGGCTGGGGAGTTGGAGCCTGAAGCTGTGGAGCCAAGCATTTTCTCTGGAGCCAAAGTAGGAGCTGGAACCTTTTTAAATATTTCTCTGGAGCCGGAGCAACAAAAATTTTATTGGCTACAGCTCGAGGGTTGGTCATGGCAAATTTTAATAAAAACTTGTTTTAGTTATCATGGTGACAGCATGCATAAGGTTTAACTTAATATAATAAAACTGGCAGTATGGTTACCAAAGATTTTGCTACGTGAACTGACAAGAAAAAAACTCTGAAATTATGAACGAAGTGAATAGGGGCAGTTTACAGTTCATTTACAACTGACATAGATCTAAACGCTCCTTTTTGGCATTTTGTATTTTCGCAATGCCAAGGTAAGTGAAAAACTTCAACTTGAAAAGACATCTGGAACGAAATCATCCAATAGTTTACAAGGGAGTGGATGACCAGGACAAGCAAAATAAAAGTGCAAGGTCCAAAAATCAGTACGAAAAAAATAGTAGAAACTCAAGAAAAACGATGGCAAAGTTTTTTTTCAAACGAAAATTTACTATATCAATGACCAAGGATAAATTTAAACAGCATGTCATCGAAATGGTAATAGAAAACGGGATTCCATTAACGTTTTTTTCCTTAAAAGGATTTCTAGTATTGAATGGAGAACTGGCAGGAAAGCTGGGACTGTCCTTGGAAAGGCATGATATCATAAAGACGGTTATAACAGCTGCGGTAAATGTTGTTGTTGTTGTTGGTTACCCGACCCCTTCCAAGGGATGGGGGCATGGCGGAAGACCATGGAGCCCCAGAAGCCGGGCAACTCCCAGGGTCTGGACCAGAGGTCGTAGAGAGATAGAGAGTCGCCAAAGAGTGAGCGGCGCAAAGAGTCCGTAGCTGGACAAAGCAGAATGAGATGAGAGGTGTCCTGGGACGAGTGTCCACAGGCGCTGCAAGAAGGATTCTCGATTCTTCCAATCCTAGAGAAGTAAGAATCTAAAAAAAGGCTGTGTCCATTGCAGCGTAGACGAGAGAGGACACAGCAAGCGTGACGAGAGGGCACAAGTTCCTCGGTGGAAATCGAGGGAACCTGTGTGTCAAAGAACTTCGATGAGACAGTACGCCTCCAGTCCGAGAAAAGAGAAGAATAAATACGAGAGATAAAAGGAGAGAGACTACAAGGGATTGCGGAGGGCACATATAGCGTTCTCCGTCTGGCCAGCTCATCAGCCGCGTTGTTCTCCGGGAGAAACGAGTATCCGGGGACCCATTGTAGCCTGGTAGAACAGGAGGAGAGAAGACAGTTCCTGCCAGATCTTCCACAGAGTTTAAGGTGAAAGGAGAGATGGAGGAGAGGATAGGGTGGCGAGGACAAAACGAGAGTCAGATAATAGGAGAAGAGAAGTGGCAGACTTGTTGGTGCTGCCGAGACCAGCAAAGAGGGTGCAGAATGACGCAGGCTTCAGCGGAAAAACTTGAACAAACTAGGACTGCTGAAAAGGAAAGAGTGACCTCAGCGCAACAGAGGGAGCAGTTTACAAGTATGCCGGATCCTCCCTTGCCAAAAGGAAAAGAAACAGAGCCGTCAGTCCAGAGTACCAGATGATGAGGAAGGAGAGAGTCAAGGTGAGTGAGAGCCGCACCTTGGCTAGAAAGAGGAGGATCCGAGCGGGAGCATGAAGAGGTAAAGGTGGACTCCACGGTGAAAAAAGGCAGATTCCAAGGAGGACAGGGAGTGTACGCAAGAAGAGCCTCCCTAGGAGAAGTAGAAGGAAGCATGATCGGGTGAGTGGACGCAAGAGCTCTCCAGGACGATCTGCAGAGTCTTGGTTTCACTCCAAGTCTGGCCAACCCTGAAAAATAGGAAATGAGGTTGGGAGACGAAGAGCCCGCTCATAAGATCAAAAAGAGTGAAATGAGTCAGGGTGACTCGTAGGAGATGTAAAGAAGCCTCGGAGAGAAGAAGTGGGATGGGGGAGGACGAGAGCCAGCCGGTGATGGCGCCATTAGCCGCTCGGTGAAGGCGTTTCAATTTGGTGATAATGGTAATGCTTAAGAAAGGAAACCATCCGGGAGAAGCATAAGGGAAAAGGGGCCGAAGAAAAACTTTATACAGAAGAGAGAGGGACTCCTTAGAGGGGCCCCATGATGAAGCAGAGATACAGCTTAAGACCTTTAGATGTGGGAAGAATTGGCTTTCAGCGAAGATACATGTTTAGAAAAGGAAAGAGTGCGGTCAAAGGTGACCCCAAGAAAAGTTGGAGTTGGATTGAAACGAAGAAGGGAGCCGAGTAAGAGTAGATTGGGCAGATAATTAGCTTGGTGGGGATCCACTGAGAAGAAAAAGGCCTCACATTTGCTCGGATTGAGAGGAAGACACCAGTACTCAGACCAGCGTTCCAATCGAAACAGAGCTCCTTGTGTGGCCTCCACTGCAGTGGGGATCAAGGGGGAGAAGGACCAAATGGCCAGATCGTTAGCGTGAAGAGAGCAGCTGACGGTAGAAGACAGAGAAGCCGGAAGATCATTGACGAAGAGAGAGAAAAGTAAAGGGCCAACAACGGATCCTTCCGGAACAACTCGACGGACTCGAAAGGAACGACTTTTGTGATTTTGATATACCACGCAAGCGCACCTATCAGAAAGGAAAGATTGAGTCCAACGAGCAAAGCAAGGAGAGAGGCCAGCTGAAATTAGTTTGTGGAAAAGGGCGGAATGCCAGACAGAATCAAAAGCTTTAGAGAAATTGATATTAGAGAGGGTCGTCCGAGAGCCCGGCCTGGGTTTGTTAAACCCACCCGAAATGGACTGAGAAAGAAACAAAATTTGATCAAGTGTAGACCGTCCAGGGCGGAAACCGGCCTGGCGGAGAGAGTATGGAATTAGATTCCAGAAAGAAAAGTAGACGGAATAGAACGATGCGTTCAAGAAGCTTTGATACGCAAGAGATGAGAGAGATAGGCCGGAAGGAAGCAGGAGAGTCCAAAGGCTTTCCCATCTTGTGGATGGGAATAATGGAAGATGTAATTCAGATGAAAGGAAAGGAATGCAAAGTCCAGAAAAGAATGAAGATGCGAAGGAGAAAATCCATGCCAGAGCAAGGAAGATGCTTTAGCATGGGGTAGGCAACTTTGTCTGGCCCAGTGGCAGTGGAAGAAGAGAGGTTGGAGGCAGCCGCAAGAAATTCAGCGAGAGTGAAAGGAGAGCAAAAGGACGAGTGAGACTCCTCCGGTCATGTGACTCAGTGGAGCTCAGAGAGGTAGCCTCTGGCTCTGCTACGCAGAGCTTTTGGCTGAGAAACGGAAAAGTGGGATCTCAGATAAGCGGATAAGACCGAAGCCGATTCCCTGGGAGAGGAACAGTTAGGGAAATTAGGAGACGAGGAAGGAGAGCCAGCGATAGAGCGAAGGAGAGAGTATGCAGTTTTTGAGTTAGATTTGGGTGAAAGAGAAGTGCAGGTCGTCTGCCATGCCTCAGCCTTGGCCTTGGTGATGACTGACAAGGCGCGTCGAGAAGTGGAGATGTAAGCCTGGCGATCTTCATCACTTCTGTGAGCGGCAGCAAAAGCCTTGCGTCTTTCACTAACCGCTTGTTCCACCTCAGCAGACCACCAGGCTTTAGAAGGGCGTTTGATGCGGTCGAAAGGAATGGAAGATTTGGCCGCATTCAGTGCCAGAGACGTAAAGAGAGCAGCAGCAGAGGAAAGAGAAAGAGACGAGTATTCCTTTACAAAAAGATAGTCGGAGTCAAAGTAGGAGAAAAAGTCCTTTTAGCGAGCTCTTTGAAAGTTGAAGGAAGGAGAACGCTCGATGGGGCGAAAAACCGGAGAGAGAGAGGGACAGATAGAAGAATTGGTAGTTGGTCAGAACCCAGGTCCTGAAGCACCTCCCATGAGCAAGAAAGGGCAAGAGAAAAGGGAGCAAAGGAGATGTCAGGATAGAAGCGACTACCAGAGAAGCGATGTAGAAGGGTGGATGTGTCAGGGTCATTGAGGGAAGGGGGTCAGAAAAAGAGTCATTGAGGGGAAGGAGGTCAGAAGAGATGATCCAGTCGAATACTTCTTCCCCGCGGGTCTCGGAAGTACCTCTTGAGTCCCAGAGGGGGTGATAGCAGTTGAAATTCCTCAGAATAAAGAGATTTCTGGAGGAGGGAAGAATGGAGGGAGAAAAGGAGTCGGTTCTGCCATCCGTCGGGGAAAAGCGAATAGGGGGCATACACATGAAGAAATGAGAGCGAGGAGGAGTTGTTTAGAGGGATGTCGACCTCTATATAATCAGAGTAGGGATCAAGAGAAGAAAGAAAGGAGGTAAAAAGTTCAGAGAAGCATAAGCCCTGCCTGACGAAAATGATGACGCCGCCGCTAGCGTGCGTGGCATCACCAAAGGGAATGCCAGATCGAAAGTGGGTACGATCAGAACGCAAAGCAGAGAAACCAGGAATCTGGAAAAAGGAAGATGAGTTAAGATTGGATTCCTGGATACAGATGAGGTCAACAGGATGGGACGAAAAAAAGTGTAGTAGTTCATTGCTCCTGGCTTGAAGACCTCCAGCACTTCATTGAGGAACCACGAGAGAGTCAGGGGGGAGAGAAGGCAGGAGGTGTAGAAGGACAGCCAGGAGCAAGGGACGATGGTGAGAGGGCAGAGGGAGAAGATACTAAATGGACCGACGGGGTATAAGAGGTTTGAAGACGAGGATGGGGCGGGATTGTAGCATTAGCATAGGGGGGCCAGATTGCACAGTGGAAATATACATGTCGAAGGAATATGAGGAGGGAGTCACAGTGTTACAAGTGGGGACACGGCAGGAAGAGCAGCTCCAAGAGTGAGAGCTGCCAAGAGTTCTGAATTTGGAGAGGGAAAGTTGTGAGCACCTTAGATGGACCCATTTGGAGAAGATGCAGCATTGCACTGACTTGCCCCGCCAGGCCACATTTCCAGCGTACACTGAGCAAGGAAAGATGGGGTCAGGGTTGGGAGGAGCGTTGCCGCTCATCAAGAGAAGAAGAATGATGAGGAGACAAAGACAGGCAAGAGAGGTGCGGGAGAAGAGAGAAAGAGAAAGCAGGCGATCGATTTTGAGGAGGCTGTGTGCTGCTATTCTGCGGTCGTTCAGGAGGCAGCATAGCGAAAAAATGAAGGGGGGTGCCCAGGGTAACTGGGACCCTCGGGAAGGCCAACAACCATTCTGATACAACCCAAACTGAATCGGGGACTGCACCACCACGTTGAGGCGGCTATTGATTGGTGCAGGCTGTCATAGATCGCAAAATGAATGAGTTTAGTGTCTTGTGCAGCCATCCATTTTGAGGAAGACAAATTTGTCACTTAGCTCTTTTTTCAATTCATGCTGTGATAGATCGAACAATGCATTGAAAGAATAGCTAAGTGACAAATTTGTCTTCCTCAAAATGGATGGCTGCATAAGACACAAAGTTAATCATCTTGCCATAAGTATGCTAGACACTAAAACACTAGTAGTACGTGATATTCAAGCACCACATAGCAGTGAATTTCTGCGGCACACACTTGAAACAATTCTCAAAGAATTCGATCCAAAAAAAACAGCAGGTTTTGGCAATTGTCACCGACAATGCTATAAACATGGCAAGGTTAGTGGAAAAATTCAACGAAATGGACGTTTTACCGGAAAATGGAGCTAACGAGGACGGCAGTGGTTTGGATGAAGTGTTTGATAGCACTTTGTCAGAAATGATGGATTTTTCGACCACCACTCATATGCGATGTGCGGTGCATGCACTGCAGTTAGCGATTCGTGATAGTCTCAAGGAAAAACTTGTGGATAGACTTGTCAGTAAAGTTCGCCACGTTGCTATAACTGCGAGAACACCAAAGATTGATGCCATTTTGAAGCGGAAATTAAAAAAGGGTGCAATCATTGACCAAGCAACAAGATGGGGTAGTACCTACTTTGTGATCCAGCGATTTTTGAAATTAAAGGACGCTTTACAGGATTGGTCACATCCTGATCTCAGTCTGACAGATTATTAATGGAATAAAGTCAAACGACTAGAAGAATTACTGCAGCACCCTTTTCTCACAGCTAAACAAATGCAATCTGCACATTTAACACCAGGCTCTTTCTACAAAGAGTGGAAGACACTAATTTTCAAGCTTTCTCATATTGGTGGCAAGTTAGATAATGCAATCAGAGCATCAATGCAACACAGAAAGGCAAAACTTATGAACAATGATGTGCTTTTGTCGGCTATATATGTTGATCATAAATACGAAATATCCTTAAACACAGAGCAATTAGAAAGAGGCAGACGTACATTGGTTAATATAGCCATTGATATGCAGAATTTCTCTAAAATAAGTGAAACGTGTGAAAACACCCCATATCTATTATCTGTAAGTAAAACATTATCAACAGCTTCTCTCTCTGATGATGAATTGAATTTTGAAAAGCAACTGAATTTGCAGGCAAATAGGCAGCGGCTTGAAAAAGAAATTTCAGATGAACCAATTTTGATGCTACTTTCAGAAAAAGTTTTGAAAAAGCATTAGTTTAAATGGAAAAAATTAACCGATCATCAAAAGTGACTGTTTTCCCGGCCATAGGGCATTATTCACAAATTGTTCAGAAGATTGCTTACACTGTTACTGCTCTGCCACCAACTCAAGTTAGTGTGGAACGATTGTTTTCCGCCTCTGCATCTTATTAAATCTGACCTCCGAGCATCAATAAAGGAAAATTTGATTGAAACGATTTTGTTTCTGAGATCAAATTATTTGCATTGAACTTCTTTTATTTTGGGATGTTACTGCAGCAACATATTACATTTCATAAGATAGTTCTTGTTTTATTTGTTCTTGTTCAAACTGTTGTACGTTTTTATAGTAGTGATTTGTGATTATTTGTTGTTGTTCTTTGTCACACAGTAAAAGCATAAAAAAAAGTCAGCAAGAATATGGCTTCAATTGTTTTTTGTTTAGTTTATGGAAAACTTCTAAAGGGTGACGTTAGTAGTTCATGAAGATAGTGATTTAAACACTTGAGTGACTTGGGCTGGGGAGCCGGAGCGGGAGCTGGAGCCGGAGCGGGAGCTGGAGCCGGAGCTAGTGGGTGAGTACTTGATAGCTCCAGAGCTGGAGCCGGAGCTAGTGCTCTTCTACAGTGGCTCCCCAGTTTAGGCTATAAGTCGTCTCAATTCAAAAACAAAGAAATGTAAAGTTGAGATGGAACCAAAACTCTGTTTACGCGACATATTTAAATAGCATTTTTGACATTGAAACTGTTAGTTTTTTGAATGTTCTTGTTTAAGAAATATCCAGCGTAAAAATAAAAAAGAAAAAAGTCAAAGTCTCCCCTTTGCCATATCAGTTTGTCGCAAAAGCAATCAACAAAAACTCAAAAACCTTTTGTAAAAGCAACCAACAGTTTATTCACAAAAAAAAGCATTATAGTCATGGCTAGCCTTCATTAATTCTTGGGTCCTTACGTATTATCGGGAGGACCTTTGATTTTTAATGTTATTTTATTTAAAAGAAAGGCAGTGTACACTGAAGGGGCAGGCCCGGTATGTAAATGTACGGGGCAGTGTACACTGGAAGGGAGTATTTTATTGTTTTAACCGTTTCAATAAATAATTTACTTCAATTTTTGAGTCGTGTTTTTAAAGGTCCTCCCGTTAATACGTAAGTACCAATTCTTGTTATAGGCCTGTCCTCAGTCAAATATCTTCAACAATATTGATATCATTTTTCTTCTGTTTTGGCAGGATTTTTTAATGACTTGATCTTTTTGTTTCTAAATATTCTATCATTTTGCTTAGTAATTTTTTTTTCTCACTAATGTAAATCAAAACTGCGCCCTTGTACCTAACTATTTGAGGCCAAACCTATGTTGGGACACTTCAACAAAAATCAATTATTACATTGTTTAAATGCCCCTTAAGATTTGAATCAGAGCTGAATCAATGTCTTGTTGGCTCAGGTGTTGACCGAGCAATTGATTGTTGCATCCGGTCAATTAATTTCTAACCACAATGCGCAATCGTTGTCAATCGAGTGTCAAGTTTTCTCAGTATTCCTATCTTTTACATGTACTACAAACAGGCTCTACCAACACTTTCTGACATCAATCTCGTGTCTTTTCGATTACACCACTAAAGGGGAGTTTTCATTAGCGTCGTCAACGCATTTTGCCTCTGAAAATATAGCTTAATCCTTGTTGCTAAACGCCGAAAACATCTTGCGTGAAATAGAACTTATTGGTTTGATCTCCATGGAAATGACCTTAAAACGATCTCTTGATGTCTCGTTTTGCCCGTAAGACAAATAAAGCAGCCAATAACTTACCGGGCATCGTCATTGTAATGTAGTTGTTTTACTTAGAATTTAAAATGAGTTTTCGCAGTTTTCTAATGTTTGTTTTTTCAAAAGGCATTATTTAAAACGTTCCTTTTGTTTGCTCATCACATTCAAATGGTGGTGGAGAGAAAGAAAGATGACGCTATTTTGTGAGTTAGCTGCAAATCTACGTAACAGTTATATCTTTCGATTAGTTGAAGATTTTTACGTAAGCGAAAGATACAATTGTTGTGTAGATCTGCAGGTACTTCACAAAATAGCGCTCTTTCTTTCACACCATCACCATTCTTTCACGCCATCACCATTCTTTTGCACCATTACAGTTTTACATGAATAAAAAATCTGTCACACGATTGAACCTGCTTTGGCTTTATATTAGCCTGTATAGTTTTTTTGATTTTTTTTGCCAGAAGGGGAAATGAATCAACCTGACAAAAAGTTGTTCAGAAATGATAATCAAAAAAATGTTTGCGAACATGTTGGCAAATAGGATTAAGGGTATCGGGAGAAACTTTTTAGATGAGGGCATAAAAATATAGGCTGCTGTAATTTGATTTCTTCTTTATTCGGTTACTTTTCAAATAAGCGCATTTAAAATTGGTTACTTTGATTTTTTTCAATTTAAAAGGGGCCGTCCCCCTTACTTTCCTGCCGACGTCTTTGGTGGAATGCAACTCTTAATTCCCCTGACTATCTTCGTTTTGATTGAGGCTATAAAGAGCAGGATTTGGAATACGAAAGTAGGTCCAGTATCTTCTTCAAGCGTCCTATAATTTCTAATAAAAATACTGTCATTTCTTTGGACAGTTCTCGGTTTTGTACATTTCTGATTTTTTGCAAGCAAATTTCTAACGATCTACCAATGCCTAAAGATAAAATTCACGCCTAGCTTGGTGTCTGCAATAGGAGAAATATATTACTTTTAGCTTCATTTTATTATTAGATTACTTACCGCTAGATTGCATTAAAGAGTTCTTTTGGTTTCGTTGTTATCGCACTTCATTGGCGAACATCTACTGCTGTTCTATCTTCTAAAAAAGGTAGCAATGCTAAGCCACCAACCGGAAAAGCACATGCGCTCTTTTACAGAGAAATTTAAATAGAAAAAAAATTGTCTCCCTTACAGTGGGTTGGTTAGTATAGTCAACACATTTCAATCTTAATTGAAGAGACAGAAAGCTCTTCCTCCTAAAATTTTGCACCTTTGCTTTAATTTTTCTCAATTTTGTACATTTTCAAACAAACTTCGGAAGACAACATACAATTTTGAAAGGCACAAAAAATGAATTTTGATTTCAAGATGATCTAAATACATTTTTAATCACGCAGCTCTGAGATAACATTAGATGGAAATTTGAAGCAATGAAAATTAAATTTGGCAAGAAAGAAGCGATGTTTCAACTGAGATGACAGCATTATTCTATTTGGATTTTTATCAACCGGATATTCTTTTCATGCTGTTTAGTACAAAAAAACTTTCCAAGTGTCCATAATTTTCTTTTTTCTCTTATTTGTTTCGAACACCCTCTATCGCCAGATTCGCCAAATTTGTAACGTTTCAATTTTTCACTTATCAAGGTTTTTACCATTTTTCTGCCCGCAGGCTACATAATATTTTTCACTTTATTTGCAATACCGTCAACTTTGTCATGAATTGATACAGTCACTTTTTACTAGAAAAAGCAAAACTGGCTCACAAAAGTGTTTTTGTCACTGCGAATCTCAATACAATTTTTGGCAAAATAGAAATGTTGTCCATTCTGGGATTATGTGATCTTCTTTCTTCCAGATAAGAGTGGAGAAATTCAAACTCAAGCAACTTTTTCTAAAACCTGAAGTTGCCCAACGTTAGCGTTTCTGGAATGTACATTCATCGTGATTGAGCTCCTGATTTTTAGTTTAAGACAGGCAATTTCTAATAACTTACCATTAAACACTTTAGTTTGTTAGTTCTATTATTTGGATTATTAATTTCAACTTTTAGAAAAACTTAACCTTACTTCAGATAACTTGTATTCAGACCTGTTTCGGAGTTGAAACAACTGCCTGCACAGTGAATAGTAAATACCAAGCAGGAAAATAGCAATAAAGTTTGTTTCTCAACCAGCAGCAACCCAGATTTTATGTTTGGTGCTGAACCCATGGTTAATGCCTTATTTTAGGCTAGCATAAAATGCTTCAGAATTTCTGGAAACGTTCACACATAAAGTCGGTTTTGTTTCAACAAAAAAGTAGAACAGAGAAGTTCACGCAGAGCTTGACAGTTGAGCGAACAGCTTAATAAGCGTGGTGTAAATAAGACTAGCCCTTGAACCACTGCACCTGGAAGGTGAACCTGGAAATTGTGAGGTGGAAAAAACAAATAATTGCTAGCTTCAGTGGTGGATCAAGATGAGGCCGCTGCTTCAGCCCCCCTTTTTGAAAAACAAAGGGGCCCCGTTCCAGAGATGTCCGAAGTTTTAGCGTTTAAATCTTTGATCGCTAAAAAATAGGCCTGCACTTCAATTCTGAATAAATATAATCTATTTCAGCCCTTCGGAATAATGGTAATTTCCAAAGCAAAGTCTTCACTGAAAACCTAGGCATTTAGGGGGCCCCTCATGAGTTCTTGCCTTAGGCCCCTAAAATCCTTAATCCACCACTGGCTGGCCTGCGATTTACGTCAAATCATGAACGCAGTGGACATGAAAAGCATGATACATCTACATTTTTACAAAAATCTACTATAAATTTATTCTCATTACAGTTGACTGACAAACCAACAACGTGCTATTAATGATGTTGGCAGTTGTAGATCATTATTGTGCGCTCGATTCCAACTTTAAATGACATTTCCGCCTTCCGTCTAACAGCAAGCAGCTTGTGCCAGTGTCATATTGTAATAGGGCTTTGCAGTGGTTCTCTATCCGCGCCAGCGCCATTGTTATTGGACTGGCGCCGAGTGGCTTATTGCCATTTCCTTTTTCATTCAAGCTTTTTTTCAAAACAACTCATCCGCTTTGAAAAACAATAGAGAAAGAAAGATTTGTTTCTTTATTATCCTGAGGGCAACAAAATGGCGGGATCGTGACAAAACTAGCTTGTAGTTGCCAAAATCGTTCAAAGAAGGCAGACGGTCTGAGCGCAGTGTAGGTGCAGTTTAAGTGAAAGACGTGTAGTAAATGTTAGGTCGTTGGCTCAAGGTGATGCTTTAACGAAATTATGTATCTGCTACTTATTCATTATAACCATTGCTTTTTTAGGAATAGTGTTTGATAAACAGCTGTTGACAGCTATATTTCGTTACATACCGTATTAAAGTATTATCATGAAAATAAGTATGGATGCAGTCAATTATATAACATGTGACTCTCTTCGGGATAACCTCTACAGAGAAGACGAAATGCTTCTTCTCGACTGCCGAAGTAATGACGAATATAGAGTAGGACACATCACCGGTTCTCATAACGTCGTTCTCCCGCAACTGATGATGCGCCGATTGAAGACAAACAAACTTCACTTGAAGAATCTGGTTCCACCTAATTACATGCAAGATAAGGAGGCGTTCTTGGAAAAGTGGACTTCTCATCAAGTTGTCATCTACGACCACTTTTCGTCAGAAGTGAGCAGCAACGACACGACAATGGTGCACTTGGTATATAAGCGATTCATCGATGAAGGTTGCTCCGCATTTATTCTCAAAGGTAATTATTTTTAAACTCTATTTAGTAGTTATTTTTTCAGGGTGTACACTTCACTTTTGTTTTGATTATTAGTGCTTTGCGTCAGGCTATGTCAATTTTGCACCGCGCGGTTTATTTACTTGGCCTGCTTTACAAAAACTATGAGTTCAATCACACCTCCCGGCAAGCTTTTAGGATCTTATAGTTTACGGGAAGCTTAATGACTGAAAGGTGAAAAAAAGTAGATAGCCAGTAATAAATTCAGGGACGCATTTAAGCAAGTAAAAGAATTTAAATTATCGGATGATGTTTGGTTTGTGAAAAAAATCCTTGTATCAGCGTAATTGAAGTAAACACTCTTATCCGGTGTGACTCATACAAATAGATTTTCTTTCTACCCTTGTTTGTTTCTCGTTAAACATTACTGAATCGTAAAACTGGCTTTGCACGCGAGATTTATCGAGCTTTGCTTTACGTTCACATACAATGCGCAGGTGAATCAAAGCGTAACGCGATGTTTTGTGTCGAATGAGCAACTGGCATTTCAATCTTAGGTTACCTTTTCAAAGAATTTTGTTCTCTTGTCCTTACATTTAGGGGCGGGGAACACGTTACTTGGTTTTAAATCGTACGAAAGTTTATTTGAAACGTCGCGAGAGTTGCAGTACTAAGAAGAAAGTAGTAGTCATGGCCGGAAGTTCTACCCAGCGCGTGGTTTTTTAGTAAATTTCAGCAGACACGTTTTTTTGAAACGACTTTTATAAATGGATTGTTCAAGGAAATGGAGCGGAACTTTTAAAGTAGTGGTAATATCTTGTGTCGCGACAAAACACGATCAATCTATTTACGCCATGATAGCTATCTGTGTAATTTCCTTCGAGTGTTTGCCATTGCTACAGGCCATATGAGAAAGTGTTGCTGTTATCAGCATTTCTTATCTATAAACGCTGCACATTAGTTACGGTATTGTTAATTGTTACAGGAGGATACTCGAAGTTTGAATCTTCACATTCGGATTTCTGTAAAACCGGAAGTCCTTTATCAAGCGAAGATGAAGACTGCGGAAGTGACGTGTCTTCTACTTCAAGCGATGGAGGATTTACTCCGGTGACTCCGCTTTCCGGTCTCGTTCCCCCTGTGTTGGGTTTGGGACAATTGCGGATAACTTGCGATACTAAAGAAGGGGCAGAAACGGACAACTCTGAATTTCATAAGATGAAAACGCACTCTAAGAACCAGCCTTGCGACAACCACCACCACCATACCTGTGCGCAACACGATCAATCGCATGACTCGAACGCGGCAAGCAACTTCAATTCTTCTGAATGTTTGTCGCGCATCTCGATGAAACCAGCTCCGTTATCTCTCGCTTCATGCTCATGCTGCTCCTGTTCTGATAGCACTCCGGATACAGTTTATCCTTCACCTTGTGGATACAAGAGTACATCGGGTCCGGCGGAAATCTTGCCTGGACTGTTTTTGGGTTGTGCAAAAGACGCGGCCAGTGCCGAAACCTTGGCCAAATACCGCATCTCATACATACTAAATGTAACACCAAACCTTCCTAATGTCTTTGAAGCGGATAGTTCGTACACATACAAGCAAATTCCCATTACCGATCACTGGAGTCAAAACCTCTCCCAATTTTTTCCTGAAGCGATATCCTTTATAGGTGAGTTGAAGTGACGATAAGTTTTGTGTCTGATGATCTCCCAGCCTTCATAGTAATAATTTAAATCATTTTTAGTTTTTTGAAATTTTGTCTGTGGAAAAATTGCATCATAAATTTAAGTACATTCGTCGTAACTTCCCTTGCTCTCGCAGCAAAGAATATGTAGAAACATTTTGTGTACGGTAGTCCCAAGCAGTCGTGTTGCGTTGGTGTATTTCACAGTTTTGGGATGTCAACGGCCTTTCAAAAGTAGACTAGTTCGTTGTGTTGGTGAATGTAATAGGAAGTCGCTATTGTTAGGGTCGAAATGTAATTAAATCTAACAATGACTCATCCGCAGGCGTTACTATTTGAGCAGCTTGAAAGTTGAGATTTTAAGGCGGGAATTTTTAGGCTGTAACTGAATGACAAAACAATTTTCTTACCATTTATTTTAAAGTTACAAATTTAGCACGTCTGACCTCCTTGTACCAAGGTCCACATTTCACTCCCAAAATGTGAGGCTATTGATTAGTTCGAAGCCACATTCCGCTGCTCCAGGTGCCAAGGCGTGGGCTGATGCGGCTAGTTATTATTTCCAATAATTATTACTTTAAGTGCTGCTTTACCAATCAATTTCAAAACGCCCTTATTATGATTGGTAGCACTTTTAACAGGTTATGGCTTACAAAAGTGTTTTTTTGGACTCTTTGAAAAAGCTGAAAGTCACTACAAATAGATTTTCTACACCGATCAATTTAGTTGCTTATCGTGGTCAGTCGCACTCATGGACAAACCAAAATGTTTTCCGTTTCACCGAAGCTTCTACTTCTAGCTCATTTATTAAAGATTTACATACATCTGCTCCTTTGCATTACGACCTATATTTAGAAGTGCTGGTATTTCTAAATCTCTTAAGGCGACCTGTCCCTGTATCCGGCCGTACTTTTTCCCTTCACCTTTTGTCTTGAATCAAAGGGCTGTGATATCCCCACTAATAAGTTCTGTCATAAAATACAAGAGTGGCATATAGTTTTTGTGATATTTTAGTGCTACCACTGGCAGCTCTTAACGTATCAAAAGACATCAAATTAAAACGTGTTGCTAACCGGATTTTGAAACGCAATTCGTGGCTCGCGGTATTATGCGTCATAGCACTTTTTGGCGCGGCAACTGATGACGCACGCCATTGGGCGTTGAAAAGCCTCCGGTCATTATGAAATAGAGCTATCAACATTATAAGCCAAAGCACTCTGATACAAGTGGCCAACGCAAATCGAATTATGTGCTTGGTAAACCCACTTAAACTTATATAAATGTATTGCAAGAGGCTTATTCAACCTCTTATCGATTAGATAACTTTGGTTATTGTAAAAAAAATTAAGCGAGAAACCACAGATAAACTTGTTGTTTTTAAGTTGTACGTAGAAGAAGGTTGGGAGTTTATGTTATTTATATTTTAGGCCAACGTTAAAAGCCGTCTTGTGATTAAGCAGATCAATAACCACTTCTTTTTTTTTTTACAGAGGAAGCTCGTAGCAAGAACTGTGGTGTATTGGTCCACTGTCTGGCTGGTATCAGTCGATCCGTGACGGTGACGGTCGCCTACTTGATGCAGAAACTCCGATGGTCACTAAACGACGCTTACGATTTTGTGAAGCAGAGAAAAAGCAACGTTTCGCCGAATTTCAATTTCATGGGTCAGCTTTTGGACTTCGAAAAGACCCTCGGTGTGGGTGACTATTCATCTGGCTCCAGCAGCTGCGTCAGTTCTGCCGATAGTGGCAGTGCTAGCCCCCCTACTCTGTTTTTCACATCACCTCCTCCTCCAACCCCTACACTGACGCTACCTGTACAAAACAAATGCGACTTGAAATTCGAGCCGCGAAGAGCTTTTATTCTTCCCACATCTGTCGCGTAATGTCGGGTTTACCAAACTGTAGGTGACGAACGGCAAAGGTGCCATGGTTATATGCAGTCTTGGTGCTGTGGTAAAGATAACCATGAAAATCGATAGTTTTTCGAGAAGCTTATAATGACATAGTGACCACCATTAATGCTGCTGGTGGGTGGTGGTCGGTGGCATTCGTAGTTGTACGACACGTTTTTGCAAACGGGAGAATTTTTAGAATTATTTAAACGTGGGAGGCTTTGACGCCTTACTAGCTTTGCTCTTGTTTTGTGCCAATTTACGTATGTCCCATCCAGTTGTGTGCTAGCTTTTATTGCGACCAGCGATCTCATCGTTGTGTTCAGTTTGGCACTAAATTATTTTTTGCGATTTTCACTGTAACGACGAGTTAACGAATTTATTGCTATATGTGTTTTTAACTGAAATTAAAAAATGAAATGTGATTTTTCTTCGTGCTTTTTGCCGTACCACTAAGCATAAACAGCAGAAAAACACCAGAAGCAAGAAATAAAATCAAGGCAGGCCAGCAGTCAAGCTTGAACGATGAGGCAGTTCCCTGCAAGTTGTTGGATTAACCGAAATACAGCGATAAAGGCAAGAATAAGATACAATTAGTCGATTTATGACTGCGAGATAGTGGGGAAATGCGTAAGAGAATTACAAAATAGACGGATGAGTTGTGATTCATAATGGCATTGCTCACAGTAGATTCGGCGTCATATTTCAAATCCGGTCTGGCAGGCTACGCCTTTTATCGTTCGTGCGAATACTTCGTTTGGCAACGGAGCTACTTTTCTCCATAATCTAAACAATGTGCACTCATGATTGAAAAGCCTCGAAAGAAATATTTACAATGCCATGTTGTGGAGAAACGAGAGATGAAGAAAACCTTGGTCGAACTTGTATAAGCATAACCTAGTTCAGCAAATAATTCGAAATTTAGAGAATAAAAGTCTTGTCATAAGTCTTTAATCGCCAGCACAGTAAACCAAAATATTCACATTTTGTAAAACTCGGTTCCTTCCCACTCCGATAGTTTCACTTATGTCCCAAGACATCAATTCAAATTTGCTTATGAATAGTTTTTCACCAACATGTCATATCAATCCGATTGGCCAGCTGGCTCAACAAATTGGTTAAAATCTGCCAGCGTCAACAACAACTTAATGGCTTCGTTCTCAGTCTTGATTCTATGCCTCCCAAATACCAACGCCACTCAAAAATACAAGTTGCGCAGCTCTTAAAAATTGGCGCCATTTTTGGTCCCAAATCGACTGAGTAAGGTTCAGGTTAGCTGTGATACAGACATTGTGATGTATTCGTTATGGTTATGCATATCTTTGCGTTTTCTTTGAGACAAAAATTTTTGGGAAAATTAAAAAATAATTGTGAGCACACTTTGGTAAAAAAATAAGCATGATTTCTTTTACACAACTGTGGTAAATTAAAAGTAGCGAATGGTAAGTTTCATTTGCAACAAGTCGAAAGTACATCATACAGTAGAAAATATTTAACTTAATCTTTCCACCAAATTCAAGAAAGCGAAAAGGACAGTAGCGTTCGGTTAATTTATTTCTTTTAAAAAGGCACTGCACGGCGGCGCATTTTCTTCTGTCTTGCTAATATTCGCTCCTTTGCCGTACGCTTCTTTGCGATTCTTTCTCTGTTGCCTACTTAGGTTCGAAGCGATGTCAACTTGGCCGGGTTCAGGGGCTATATAGCTAGGCCTTCATCCCCAAAAAAGAGTCCGAAAACAAGAAGGTGGTCTGCACAAGGTGATACTGATTTAAAGACGACACTTCAAGGATTTGGCTTTACCTCTATTCAGTGATTGTTAAAAGCTTTAGGCCGACCAACATTTCCTCAATCTGCTTTTTCTCTTAAACGATGGTCGCAGAGGAAGCAGTTTTTGGAAGAAAGAGAATTTGCTTATGTATAGCAAAACCTAGATCGTTCAACAAAAAAAGTTAGAAGCATCGTAGGCTTTCTTAATGAGAACACACAAGATATAGGCTACCTACAATTTATACCAGCCATAGATTTCGACTATGTAGAGCCTACGGTAAAGTTATGTATTTTTATTCATAATTTGAGCAATAAAGTAACCCAGCCCGGGACACGGGACGAAAGACGTCAATTCCGGGACTGTCCCGGCGATTCCGGGATGGTTGGCAACCCTAGGTAGACCTCACACTATAGTAGTAACCGGAGGTAGATCTCACGCTATAGTGTGGTAGACCTCACGCTATAGTAGCACCCATAATTTTTTTCAATTTCAACAAAAAGTAGTGTAACTAATAGTAACCAGCTTTAACTGAACTATTCACGCGAAAACTTTATTTTCTTCGTCAGTTCAAATAGTATTTATTCTGTTTTAACTTTTTGTATTGCTTTTTTTGCTACAATGTATATTTTGCTGGCGTCACTTGGAATTGCGATAGGCTTTTGTAAGCTAGAAAGTTGGGCGATTCACTCTGGGAGACCTAAAATGGCGCCATTGCCACGCCATTGATAAACCAATGTGCTTTACAACATGTATTTTTGAGTAACGTTGTCACACACTGCTTGCTACCGTACTCTTAAGAGAGCAAGGCATTTTTTGCCGCTTTTTGATAAGGAGCACAGTTTAGAATAAATTGCTTCCTTTTTACCGAAACTGAAAACTTTGTTTAAATTGGTTGAAACACATTCCAAGTGTTATGTTTTATTGATGACAATTTCTCAAATGCCTATACAATTAGTGAATAAGTCAGTAACATATTACTGTAAAACTTCAGCAAGCGATCATTCTCGCGAAAAGTTACAAATATATTACAATACTTCATTAATATTGTGTTTGTTTGCCTTTGGCTTCATTTTAAAACCCCTCCATATTCTTCGTACTTCTATTTCACTACGCGAGGAGGTACTAAGGCAGTAATGAAAATTTCTTCAGAAAAATCAAAGCAACTAAGCACGGAATTCTATTTCCAGATCGCCGAAAACTTTCATTTCAAACTGTTACTAATTAAACACGTTCAACTCAGAACTGCCAGCACTGTCTGTTCGATGTATTTCTAAAACAGGAGCTGCTGCCAAGCAGAGAAAGACTGTCGTAATGCCTTTTCCAAGGAGTACAACAACGCGAAATCCACTCGAGAATTGAACTCACAACCTTGCGAGTATGACTTAGTGTCGAACTACGCTGAGCCAATTAAAATGAATTAACTAATCGGGGATTACATCTAAGTCTACTTATAGATGATGGAACGATGTATGTCCAATGTTAATTTTTGACCAAAACTTATTCTAAAAAAAGTAACAGCGCTTCAGCAAATTACGCTTTCAATCAAACGCAAATAGACCAGGCTGCTTCCTTCCAAAATATGGGATGCTCATTTATCTTTGGTGTTCATATCTTTGGCCTCTTTGTTCACCGCTACTTTCCCTTACAAATTTGCAGGAAGCCAATTATAATGCTGCAATGAAAATTCGGTCTTATGGTTGTATCTTTGTTCAGCCGTTTTCGTAATTTTAGAAGATTACCTTCATAACTCAATAAATCGTTATTTTGGTCATGCTGAGTTTTTTATTTTCTTTACAGTTCCAACTCCAAAAAGCCCAAAAAACTTCCTATTTTTCGCATGCCATACCAACCGGATTAGCTGTCATGGCCAGTATTAATGAGTGGCTTAATTACTGGAATTCTCGGCTGTCTTTGCCAAGTTAACTGTACTACTAGAGGCCGAAAACCGTGTAAAGACGTAACCTACAAATAGCAAACTTTTTTGTTTATGGAACAATTGTTAGTTTATTTAGTTAAAAACGGAACTGCAGGAATACAGACAAAACAATGGCATGACGCAAAGCTTTCATAGAAGAAAGAAAAAGTTTGGCTCCCATCGACAATCGATTGGCGCCCGTTCTTTAGTCAAGGTCAAGATGACGAATAATAAGATTTAATTATATCGATAACTTGTTTTCATTTAGGTAGGTCATTCATGATGTTGCTTTCCGCCAAAAATCCACTTAAAAGTAAATTTTGACCTTCAAATATCACAAACACGTGGAATGCATGTTGCTATAGTCTCTTCGCCTCAATCTATTTTCAGAAATCTCGCATGATTTCACTCACAAAAGTTCATGCTCTGCCCCAGTTACACCCACTTAAAAAGGCCAACTTTTTGACAAAATTGATGGCGACCAAGCAGCTTCAGAAGAAGGATTGTTATAATTATCTTCAGTGCATTTTAATGCAGTCAACCATTGCAATAAACAAGAAGGTAAGCCTGCATAGACCTGGTGGGCTTTTTTAGTATAAAGAATGCTATACTTTTACTATATTTTTCAAAAATACGTCGTGCACATCTTACACCAAAAATAAATCGTACAATGGACTACGCACATAGCAAAGATATCATAGTTGGCTGGAGCGCTTTATTCAAAGTATAAATAACAGTTTGCAAGCAATAAAGCAGAAATTTTGCGCTTGCAGTTGGAATGAAACGAAAGCACAACAAAGCAGTTGAGGTTGAGCTGCTTAGTAGGCTTTACCACTGCATTAGCGTACAACCAAGTCAAAGGATTCTTGTACCTTGGTATTTTGTGCCAAAAGCGAATACATGTATTTGCAGACTCTTATTAAGGTGAGAAAAAGGTCGTTATAGTCCCATTCATCAAAAATAAAGCAACGTAAATATTCAACATTTTCTTCTTACATTACACTTAGCCTAAGCTGGTTGCGTGCGATCCTTGATGCCAATGGAAATCGAACGTGATTACTTTTCCCAATTTTGTCTTACTTTAACAGCCTCACTATTTTAACCTTTGCAAAATAAAATTAATCGAAATGATCATTAGGTTTTCCGTTGTTTTTGGAATCGAGTTGAAAGTCAGATGCCAATTTGCTTACAGATAAGCGGAGGTTGGAGCAAATGTCCATCCGCTACATTTCCACGCTATGACCGTTCTGAGCTCTTGATGCTTGAAACTCCCAATGTTCTATAAAACGTCATATCAAAATCATCGGAAATTGGATTTTTCTAAGCACATGTAAATTCGATGGTTTTTTATTCCTGTAAATCTTTCCCATTTAAACTTTCGAACAGGTAAAGTGGCTACTGACGTAGTTGCTAGAGCGTCCGATTCGCAGTCTGTAGACGTTGGCTTGATTCTTTTGTCGAGTCATACAAAAAACCTTAGAAATGGTATTCACAGCTTCCTTGCTTTGCATTCAAAAATAGGGGTAATGTGGAGGGTGAAATATGAGACTGAATTTATTCAGGCATGATTATAAAGGTGCACGCGGCTTCAACCAGCTACCAGCTCAACAAGGCAATGTTGGAGCCAGAACAACAACAACAACAGATAGACTGGTGGTAAGGTTATCACTGGCGGTTACTAATCAGCAACACGTGGCATTCAAGATGCTTTTCGCATCGTCGTCACATCACGTTATTTGTGACGTTTTTAGTTATGATATAAATAAGTTGCGTGAACAGCATTAGTAACTCGTAAGCAAGTCTGAATGCCCCGATGTTCCTCATATGACCGATAAAAGGTTTTCTGTGACAGGAGGAAAAATGCATGACCGGTCATCTTATCTAGTTTATTTCCGTGAGTTCAAGTTTCACAACGTCTACAAAAATGCAATATCTTAATGCCATTCTGCGAATGTAGTTTTCTCCAACAAATATTGTTATATTCTGTTGTTGAAAAAGTAACAACTTATTTGTTCAAAGTGCCGGTACTTCTCATACTTATTGACCGATTCTTCGCACCATTCCTATACAATTTGTTGATATTTGCCCTTTGTCCTTGTGTAGAATTTAGCAGTGAAAAGAAATGCAAATGCAGTTTATTCGAACAAATTTGCAGATAGCTTTATACCGGTCGACAGTTTCAGGTTAAAGGCGTGTTTGTCAACAAAAACAATCCATCAGCGATCGAATTTTCATTCATGTTGCAAAGCATAAGTACATCACATAAGATTAAGAAGTATTATAAAATTGATTCGGTGACCGCGAAGCGATTGAAGTAAGTTTGCGTCCAGATGCCGTGATTAAAATAAAATGTGGTAGAATATAAATCATAATGATTTTAGGAGAATCTCCACAGAAGTGAAATTAATAAATGATGATTCCATTAAGAATATCAATAAACTGAAACTTTATAGAGTAAAGTTGTGACTGAAATCAGTCAATAGTAGAACTCACACTTTATTTAACAAATCGATTACACTAAATTAGCATCATCAGTGTTCTTATTCAAATAGAATCGATTTGAAATAGAATGAAATAGAATCAAATAGAGAATGTGCAATCGATTTGTTGAATAAAGTGTGAGTTCTACTATTGACTGATTCCAGTCACAACTTTACTCTATAAAGTTTCAGTCAAAATGTGGTAGATTATGGAATTTTCATTGTATTATGACATAATCAAGATAATATTAGCAAGCTGCCTATTGCATTTCATAATTATAAAACTTACTCTCAACTACTTTGTGCATGTGTTTGTTGGAAATAAAAGGGGGAGGGGGCGAAGTGCCTGACATTCCCTGCATGTGCAAAAAGTGCTACCTTCAAAAGCTACCCCTTGACAAGCTGGAACCTGAAAACCTTGTTAAAAAGAACCACTTTTCTATTTTGTTTGACGCCTTTTCTCAAATGCCACTTTTAGATGCGATTTAATATCATCATATTCCTTTAGTTTGCTACCGAGGGCAGAGCCGGATTAAACGCGAACAAGGCCCCGGAAAAATATAAAAAACATGGTTCCCTATTTCTTGGTAAATATTGAATAAGCACTGGGATTGGAGATATTGGGTTTGGCCCAAAAAAGTAGGTCAGCTAATGTCCAAAACTCAACGTATAGCCTATTTATTCGCTGGCCAAATGGTTAGTTGAGTCAACACAACCCTTGAAGATTGTTTGAGTTGTCCCAAACTGATCCAAGTTGGTACTTTCTAATGTTTGTAAATCTTCAAATCACTTCTTCCCTGTGAATAGCACTGCTAGGGAAAAAAGGTTTCAATCGTAAAGGGTTTGATGATGGTGCGGAGCGGTGGTGCGGAGCGGTGGTGCGGAGCGGTGGTGCGGAGCGGTGGTGCGGAGCGGTGGTGCGGAGCGGTGGTGCGGAGCGGTCTTGCTCCGACCCGATTTTTTCTTTATTCGCGAAAAATTTTTAAAGGGATTAATTAAATGATGGAATGTCAATATTTTTAAACGACATTACCATAATAAACAAAGTGCTATAAGACATATTCGTGGCAATAAAGAAATCGCTGATCAGTTGTTTACCACAATACACGCCCTGGGCTGATGACCTATTAATTACAAAATAAATGCTTAATTGTTTTCCGGGATGATGGTATAGCTACGTATGTCAGAGAAAAGATTTATTCACACAATTTTAAATGTCAGTAATTTTATAAGATGGTCAGTAGCTACTCGTTAAAACTACGCCTTCAAAAAGGACATGTGACAAGTAAGCCATTACGGTTTCCAAAACCCGCAATTTTAGCCACAAACCATTTACAGATTTTAGAATGACCTGTTGAAGAACCCCTCATTGAAATGTCCCTGAATCCATCAAGATGACTGCGCATTATAGTCGTCATTCCCAATTCTTTTTGTTTCTAAACCAAAGTTGTATTTTTAAGAGCAAGAAGACTCTTTTAAGTTTAAGGTCTTTAACTCTATCACAAGAGAAAGACTTAAATTTGAGGCAACATTACAAAAAAATGTTTTGGATTTAAAATGATGTAGAAAAAGAGAATCGCTTATCGTAATCAAATTAACGGCTTCCAGTTGATTTTATTTCGTTAGTAACGTCTTTTGAAGATCTTACACATAAACATTGAGTGGACAGAAAGAACTTTGAAGTATTTATTTCTCTACAAATCAATTAAAAGCTTGGCGTGGGCCTGCTTTGAAGAAATTATCTGTCTTTTTGAGGTAGAAATTTTCCAGTTTAATTCGATCAGTCGTTTAATGAGTCTAGTTCTAGATTCGACATGATGTCTGACCAAGGAAACAATAAATCCCCACCTCCCTATTTGAAGAGCAATAATTAGACATTGAATAAAAAACAATGTGAAGCGTCTGATAATATCATAGCAATACCGTCTTGGCAAGCTGTTACTGAGCTCCGTCTCAGGACCAACCTGGTCGATTGGATTCGAGCGCTGTTCATGGTGAGAGCAATCGTGAGTTCTCGGGAAAAAAAACTTTTCATTGCAATTTTCATGCTTGGTCGCAATGTTTATGGTAGACATGCGCTGCGCCAGCGCTACTGGCAACTCTGAAGGATGACTGAATAAGAGGATGTTCTAGGACTCACATTTTACATTACTGGCGGAAATCCACTTTTGAAATGGGTGGAAATTTTAATTTTTGTGAGTTGCAACTTTTAAATGTTTTAAATCTCTCTTTCAAAACTGTTTATAAACATTCAAGCCATTTAACTTTTAATAGTTATTTTCCACTTTGTGTTCAACGCGTTGGATGTGAGATCAAATTTTCACCAGCAAGTGGGAAGGTCATTGAAATGCATGAGAAAATGTTTATTTATGCTAAATGTAAAGGTAGTGCTGTTGGAATAGCATGGTAAAGGATATTTGAAAAAATATGTGAGTTTGTAAAGGGACTTTGAGCTTGGTTACAAACCTGTTGCTTATGTTGATATGATTGTTTTTTGCTTATGTCTCGCTTCATACAATAGAAAATCTTTTACATAGTTGTTTCCGGATTTCTGGAATCGAAGCCCGCTCGCTTCTTTAATGTTATTTTTTCCGATTTCACATTTCAAAAGAATCAATTCTTGATTTCTTAATGGCTGTTTCTAACTTCAAATTGTCGGGATTGAAAACCGATTTATTTGCTCCGTGAAATCACAGCCGTAAACGGTTAAAAACAGCGTGAGTAGAACAATGTTGGCTAATAGAAGTGATGCATCTATTAGCATGCTATCATAACTACACATAAAACACCATCTTGTCTCCTTATGTAGGGTTGAATAGTTTTAATTGCATCCTGCTGATATAATTTCTAACTTTCGATAACTTCAAAACTATCCAAAAACTTTAAAAAAACTACTTTTTGTGGTTGTGAGTTATGAAAAAAACTTTCTTAGATTAACTCAGAAGCCTCAAATGGTAGTAGTATAAAGAGGTCAGTACCACAGCACTATGAGTGATTGTGCAATAGTGAAATTTGCCTAGACTTGCCCTGTTTCGATTGTTTGAGACCGGATTCCATTTCCTACGAGATAGATAGATTGTTTTCTTCATTAAAAGCCAATTGTTATGCAACCAAGCACGTAGCCACGAGGGCCTTCGGGCCTTCGGGCCTTCGGGCCACAGCTGCTCCCCCAAAATTTCTTTTGCTACCTTACAAACAAATATCATCTATAAGTACGTTTGGTACATGACGATCTTCGAACAAAAAAAAGTCGACCCCAATGCTGCAACGGAAAATGCGGCTGCAGCAGTGGTTGAATGCGGGTATTTTCACTGTTGAGAGGTTTGCCTTCGCTGTACATACCAACTTTTGGGTTCTCATGAGGGTGATCTCCCAAAAAAAAGACGGGAAAAACTATTACGACGGGAAATACGTGTTCTTTGGAATAAGAATTGCGCAGCGGATCTATCCGGCTGGCTACGTGCCTACGTGCAACTAAATTTACTTGTCAAGGTGTTTTCTTTACGTTTACATTTTTAGTGCAACACCAAAACACAAAAAAGATACACAATAAATGCAATCACTTTAGCACAAGATGAAGAACTTAATTTATTATGACGAAATATTTTCGCTCACTTTTCCTTGAAACTAAAAGAAAAGCTGCTTCGGCAAATGCTTTAGAAAGCCAAGTGCAAGAAAGCCGAGCTGGATTATAGCTTATCGAATATGAAAATAGGGCAAATACTTGCAGTGTATGTTCTCTTTACTTAGTTGTTCGCATGTGATGATAATTCATCAAGCATGTATTGTAAACACCTCGTATTTCTTTATATGTTCTTTAATGAGTGAAACTAATCCGCTGTGATTTACTGGATCTGAATTGTTTGTGAGTGTTTATCAAAACGTTGTGGTTTTACTAGGAAATTCAGATAGTAAAAAAATTTAACCTTCGTTTATTAAGTTGTCATATTACCACACTTATGAAACAGATTTTAAAAAGTCAATAACGAAACCGTAAGGCACGTTCTCGCAACAAGTTGTCTGACGAAATATTTAAAAATTGTACTTGTGCTTTCACGTACTTTAAGAATCGGATCATTGTCGGAACGACAAGGCAAAATCATCCTAGCAAACGTAAATCTAGAACTATACTTTATTAAAGTTAACACTAAGCTTCATAAGCAGGAGTGTTCCGTATTTTAGGGGATTTGGATTTCGTCTGGAATTGCTAGAGAGCATTGCAGGAGATGGGAATGTCCGTGTAACAACTCCCTGTTAGCTATCTAAATTCATTCCTTAAAAAATGGATAAGCACTTGTTAATATTATTTTTGCAGAGTTGCCTACAAAATTGAAAGTTTTGGGACAATGTGATTGTGAAATATCCTTACGAGTGGGGCACAAAAAAATGCAAGCCCCTTTATTAAAGGGGCAACTGACGTATATGTTGTTCAATATCCTAGTGGTTGAGTTTGGAGTAAAACAGCCTATCCTAAACAAAAAGAATAGATTGGTGTTTTTACTATCCAAGGCAAATGCTTAGAATATAGACCAGAGTTGTCCCAAGTCCGGCCCTCAAGCCAAACGTGGTTTGTGACTAGTGTTATAAAAACTGTTTGCAACGAAATTCAAGTTTAGAATCTTGATCCTCAATAGAAAAAGGTCTATGTTTCGACGAATAATCACATATGCTTTTAAAACAATTGACATCACAGAAATAAGAAAAAAATCATCACCATGGCAACGACCAATAAACATTGACTCAGAACAGTTCAACTCTTAACAGTAGCTTTTATGCGATGGGTCAAGAGGTCAGATTAATAAAACGAGGCCGCTGCCACAAAAACTAAGGACACCTCTGATACAGAAAATGGTCGGGCGTTTTTTTGTTCACGCATCGTTACAATTGATGTGATGATTCGTTTGTTTTGAAATGTGTGTAGCAAGTTTAGCAAACGCTTGGTTGTTTTTATTTTGTATGTTATCATAAACAATATTTTGATAGTGATAATATAAATACGAGAAATCACAACAGAATATCGTAGGTTATATTGCAAAACAGTCAAGAGTTCGCATAAGTTCAAATCACTATGTTGCAACATGTGAATAATTACAAGAAAATTTGCTATTTTTAAGTATTGTTCATGTTCCAAAGGAAATTTCCAAGTGTCTTAATTACAAAAACTGGTAAGCCTATTTACTTGATGTAAACAAAATTGATTTAAAAGTTGGCGAATATCTCTGCCATTAACATGCTTATGGAAATCAAAAAATGGAAATCTAAAATAAGTCTCAGTTGATTTAAGATTCCTCCGTCTCCTCTCAAAAATCGTAAAATTTGCTTTTTCTATGCCATATGAAATATGCGTGATAGCTTATCTGAGATGTTTTGATGTTTCCGTACAAACTCCGAACTGCAAAAGACACCACATGTGGCCAATCCTTCCTAAACTAAATGCAAGGCATTCTCCTAGGATTAGTTGACAGCACTATCCACACACTCATGAAAGTAGCTGAAAAAATGCGTATTTGGCATCGGATCTTATACACGGCAGATTTTTTTTCGGAGAGGGCCGGAAGTAAAGTCGTAGGCTGTTGTAAGTTGCTAGTAAAATGAGTGAGTAAAGTAATAACGTAAAGTCAGTGGGCAAAGTTTTAAGTAAAGCAGCAAAGCTAAAGATCTAATTTTTTTCGAAGCTCAACTTTTGAAACCAAGAATTTCATTCAATTTGTTCTCCAAGTAGGCAAAAAAATCTTTTTTTTGAAGATCGAATATTCCGAAGCTAGAGTTTCGCCCATTTCTGTCTGAAAACAAAAATCAAAGCACTTTTTCAAATCATTTGCTACTGTCATACAGGTGTGGAACACGCCATCGCCTTTTATCAAACGCCAAGCCGTTGTTTAGAGAAAAAAGAAATAAAATCAATTGATAGCCAACTACATTACACGCATTTCTCAATTCTTATAAAAATTAATTTTTACTTTATTAAAATATTACCGTAGAAGTGTTTGCAAAATACACTAGTTCATGGTTTTGATAAATTCTCCTTTATCAAGAGCTGTTGTCAACCTTAATATGTTTATGCAGCGTGATCCTTTAAAAGTTTTTAAGATTTCGATCAAAGAATTATGCCAAAATATCAAAATATCAAGGGAATATAGGTGATAATAAAGTCTTTGTTTTAAGTGATTTATTATAGCAACGGTTGAGCATGAATTAAAACAATGCATGTAATGTTTTTCCTTAATAACACAACAACTATATGATGGTTTACGTTTATGCCTCCAATTATTTAAAATTAAAAGCATGTAATTGCTTCTAATGATATTGTTCCTATAATTAAATATTCAACGTGACGTCTTTCGAAGCTAAGATATCCTATTTTGCTCTTGCTTCGTGACACAGGTGGAGAGACGGCCAAAAACCATTCCATTAAAAGCCAAATGAATCAAATTGTTGTGCTTGATGACAGTATAATTGGTTTGCTGTATGATGTAGTAATGATGAAAATGACGTATTGTCTCTGATGCCAAGCCATTCAATGTCAGCTACAAGTATTGCTATACAAAACTGAAGCAATTAGCAAATGGATACGGTTGGCTGTAAATATCACAAGTTTGTGAGCCATATTGATAACATAAGGAGCTGCATGCCGATGTTTCTAAACAAAAATTGCTCGTGATCGAAAAGCATTCTGATACCTGGAAAGATAAAGAAAAAACACAGTTCTTTTCCTTTTTCTCCTATGTTTAAGCTTAAGCGACCTTGATCCTAAACCGATCTTTCTTTATCGCCAAAATCATGGATGACTTCAATTAGTAAAATCACAATTTATAACGGTGGCATTTGATTAAGTCATTTGAGTAGGCAAAAGATCACATAATTTACAACGTAACCTGCATGGGATGATATAAATTGGAAATTATGTAAATTGTTATTATTTTATTACTACCTCGTGACAAAGTGATAAATACCCTTGTCATAACTCAGCTGATCATTGCATAATTATCGGGCTCACTTGAGAGTGGATTTTTTCAAACTTCGTTTCAGCACTTCACTACAAGTAAGTTGTAGAGACATTTGCAGATAATAAGATCATGAGTGCTACGCGGAAGGAGTCTGTGGGCGAAACAGTTCAATCCAGGACAATGCTTCTCGGAATAAGAATGGCGACCACGGCTGGATTAAGTTGATTTGTGGCCTTGGAGCATATTTCTTGAAAAAGGTTCTACTCGTAAGTGGGCCCCACAATGTCTGTAAACTTAAGACGTTAGTTTAATTCTAAACAAAACAGATTTTCATCTGATGTCACTAATCCTCTTTTTTACCACAAGCTTGGCTCACATACACCTTTTCAACTCCCTTACTTTACATTGGTTACACTCATTAGGTTTTGCAACTGCAGCTGCAAGTTTTGCTACTTTTTAGGCAATGATTGTTTTTGGAAAACAACCCGGAAATCCATTCTCTCGTGGCCTTCCTGTTTGCTGCCACAAAGATACGGTAAACCTGCCTACGTCACGCAGATTGGACGTGAGAGGGGAAAAGGAGGAGGCAAAAATGACTTTTTGAAAATTGCACAGGTCAACTGAAGCTCGCAATCCATGTTGTTTCCAGTGTTGAAAAATTGTGGGGAAGGCTTTTTTTCAGAGCAACATAAGGTGTGACTTCTTTGTTATTAAACATATTGACTAAAAATGGCATTTAACGTTTTCCCGAAGGGGGCGCCCGCATAGAAGCCCCTCTTCGCACGCCACTGATGCCAGGTCTTCATCACGAGAATGGGTTGGTGTAAGTACTGTATGTGTCTGTGTTTTGCTTCCTGTGGTGAGAAAGTATTTTAATTCAATAACCACAAAATTCTTCAGTGTTTCCTGTTCGTTACAATGATCATCTTCATAAGATAAAGGCTCAGTGTGAAATGAAACATTCACAACGGACTCCCAATTAAGCAAGCAGGAGCATGTCAAACTGGTAAGCGGAAAACTGCAGTCACTTCTGCCCTGTCGATAATGTAAACTGGCAGCTCAACAGCCATCAAGGCGGATCGCTATTGATGGGTACCCAAAAGTCGCCTTTTACAACACTTTCGGTGTGCAGCTTCTCATCTGATGGCTCCATTTTTTCTTGTTGATTTAAATAAATGTCATGTGCCTCACCATGAAGCAAAACAAACCTATTATTACTTACTTACTGTTTTGACAGTGATTTCTAGGTTCTGGTTGCTGCAAAGCTTTATAAAACATGCAAGAATTTCTTTGCACTAATCCAGCTACGGAGGCTTGTGCTGTTCAAGCTTAAATGGCTTTCGTGTTAACTTGGAAGTTTTGGTTTACACAGATCTTATTATAGCAGAGCCGATCTGGTTGACTTCATTTAATCCTCGACGCTAATATGAACCTGTTTATTGTCAATGGATTCTGATACCAGTGACGTATTTGTGGTTTATACGACAAGAAAATGAAAGGCACAAAAAGCGATAAGAAAAAAAATAGAAAGTAAACATTCTTTTTCGACAACTATTATTGGCTTCATTAGCAGATCATCGAATCGTAAGTGCTTCAGAAGTCGCTTTCTTTCAGCTCTACAACAATAACAAAGACATCCCCAAAACATTGCATGGTTAGTAACGTATGCTCTTGATTAGGCTATTATTACTGGTGTACTCATGGCTTTGAAATTCATTTCCACCAGCATGATACCCGGGCGAAATTGAAAGCATGCTTTGTTTGCTGGTTTATGTTGAAACATGTGCTTTGTACTTCTGCGTTCAATCGAGTATTTCGTCATAATAAAAGAAACAAGGAATGCTTCTTATATGCTCTCAAACATCAAGCTAGTGGAAACGGGTCTTGAGCCATCGCACCATTTATAATTTTTTAATTTGTTCATTTTGTTTACGGTCGAGTTTTTCTTCGTGGAAATGTCATGTTTTTGGTGTTAATTATCTCAAAAAATGTAAACGCCAAAGGCTAAAAGTGAAAAAAAATCACGCGGAAATGTTTAAATTTTCAGACTACACACGTCATACCTGGCCTACCGTCCAAGAAATCAATCTGATAGTGACAATGTCTTTGTCTTCGTCGCAGTCGACAAGTTCAACTGACCATGACGCATGTTTAAAAAATTATTACAATAAAATACAAAACCCACACGTTACATTACTCAAATCACTTCCTGGTCAAAATGAGAAGAAAATGTCAAGAGTTTGTTTCTTGGTACAATGTTACGTAACAAAATTATCAGCAAAATTTAAGTTATGCAACTTGTGACATAAATATGTTGATTTTATTACCAAAGTGGATCACGAATAATCATTGTTGCCTAATGCGAATGATTGCACGACAAGGAAAACAATTCTTGAAAATTGAGCAAGTTAATAAATATTTTTGTGAAAGTCTAGTCAAAGTTAATTTACATCACCTTGCTTTGTTGGGTGAAGATGGAATTTGAAAATCTTATTACTTTAAGCTTTTGAACGGTGAACATAAGCGCTATATCAAGCAAAGTCTAGCCAAGCAAGATTAATTTAAACAAGATTTCTATGACAGAGTCAGGTTTCAGCGAATCAAAATTAGGATAGATTACCAATACACAGCGTTTGCACTGTAATCTGTATCAGAGGTTCTTAAGCAGGAGGTGCGCCTTCCTTGGTTGGGGCGCATAATTTATAACGAGGGTGCGGGTCCACTGTAGCATGGCCCCCTTTTGGCCCCAGTTTCACAAAAATTTTCAAAAATCAGCGCTTTGAAGAAGTTGATTTTCATAGAAAACTTTTTGATGTTATTTTCGAGACCAAAAATGGAAAAATGACCGCTTTGAATAGTCTCGAATTAAAGGTTTTCACGTACCAAAAAAGGGACGAGTTTTTGTTGGCACTATTAAGGGGGCACGTCTCAAAAGTTTAAGAACCCCTTGTTTGTAGGTCTACCTATCGTCCTTGAATGTATAACTCTCTCGTTTTTGTATGAGCGAGAACCATTTTGAGCGAGGGAGCTATCAGAAAATAGACGAAAATTGAAGATCCCCCAACACACACCAATCTCAAGTAGGCAGCAATTGCTTGAAATTCAACTTATTATTTTACTTGTTTGCCAAACACTAGTTCTGACACCGCTGTTCAATAATTTTTTATTGCAATATTAAATGCACTAGCAAATTTAAAGAAGGCATTGCGTTATTTTGGAACTAATTTGCCTTCACTCAAAAAATCAAATGATTTGTCTCAATGTTTTTTTAATCCTACCTGTGGTGGTGGTTAGATGGTATATATGTTCACCTGAGGTCCAGCCTTCCATCCCCTTTTCGATCTACCTTTCATTTGTTTCTTAAATTTCAATTTTTAGAAAACTTTTCATCTTTGAAACCAGTTTTCAGCCTCCAAAACAGTTCATAATTGTCAATATGAAAGAGATTGCCTCAATAATAATGTTTGTTGTGTTGAAAATCTAGTGAAAAAGTGCTCTACTGTTCATGCCATTAATTGTATTTTTCCTGCTGCAACTATATGTTATACAGCTTGATTAAAATCTAAGCTCACAAAATAGTATGACGGATTACATCGTGCGAGAAATTACCTTTTTTTTGATAAAATACTTTTGCACTCAGTTATTTCATAACTTTTCAAGTGGCGTTCGTGACGAAAATGCAAGGTAGTGTTTGTTTGTTTTATGTTTAAAGAGCCATCGCGTGCTAAGGATATGTGCGTGGTGGGAATAAAATAAACACAGGCTGCATCTTAGTTCAACTCAATTTGACAGATTTTTCCGACAAATTATCTAGATAAACATAAACAGATGAAAAAGATTTAGAAAAGAAGATTATTTAATACAAATTGCCTACAGAATGCATTATAATTTTGTCAACAAAGTACTTTTTAAGTGAGTGGAAAATTTTTCGCAATTATTTTTATGTAAAAAGATAAGTATCATCAGGTAACAGTTAAAACTGGGTAAAATGGAATGCGAAGACTAATAAGAACAACATCTTCTAAATCATGAAACAACTATTTCTTGAATTATGATACTTATATTTCACGCTGATGATAGATGAGCAAAAACTGAAGAAATCACTACCAACCCGTATTCGGGTTATTGATTTCGCATAGATTTCTGTGGATAAAAGCCGATTAAAATATATCCACCTCTATTGATGTACTCAGAAAAAAAAGAAAGTTCTTACAGAAACCAATGCTAATTAATTGACTACTATACGCATTTACATATGTCGTAAAAGGCACAATTTTTGTGCACACCAGTTACTCGAGGCTAGAAGCAGCGGTTTATCAAGTTTCAATTGAAAAGTGGGGGACGTTTGCAACGTTCCTAAACGGAGACGTTTATTGTCTAAAACTAACATAGTTTTCTACTTTTGGTAAATGATACTGCTCAAATACTTCTAAAAACATCATTGGCTGCGAAACAGCACACGAAGACTAAACGTCAGTTGTTTCACTTTTTCTAGAATTGTAGGCTCCATTAGAAAATTTATTCAACCATTTTTTCTTCGTTGACTGCAGCAGAGTAAGCTGACCGTTTCAATAATTTATACCTTGGTAACCTCAGTTTTTGTATTTAATATCAAATCAAAACAACTTGGACAAAATATTTAACCCGCGGCTTGACAGCTGCATCCATTAATCGTAATCACGTGACCTAACTTCTTTATGGCAAAAACCGAAATGAACTGTTTCATTTGTTTTTAAATTTTGTCACCAGTGTCAATGAAGTTTAAGCACCGTTTCGCACTTTGTGAGATTTACAAAACCCATTTTGTTATTTGTATTATAAAATGTTTTAGGTTGATTTAGCGCAGTGATGTGCAAACAAAAAAGCATTGGATAGACTACCAACATGACAAAATTTTATGCATCCACACACAAAACTAGTCTTGCGATTTTTTTCGCAGGCTTGTCCGCTTACTCATTTTTGGAGTGTTATCGGGCCCCTTAAATATTTATAACTTATTTATTCTTTAAAAAAAACAAGCGAATACTCTTATGTTCTATCAAGAAAGTTTAGGCCTATATAGCTAGTATCTGAGTTTTTTACAAGATGCTAACAGTACTTTCATTTTCTTAACGATTTGTTCCAAAAGATGACTGAGAAACCATGAAAAATATTACTAAAATAAAGAGCTAAAATAAACGTTTTCAACTTATCCAGGAGTGAAAACGTCTGCGTTAAAGCTATTCAATTAATGACAAGATGGTGTTTTGAATGTTTTTTAAAGTTGTTGAGTCAATGAATCGAAAACAATTAAAAAATAATTTCCTTGTGCTCGAAATATCAATAAAAGGGTTAATCGTGTAGTGTTTGAGAGTACGAAATGGCGAACTTTTTTATCAAGTGATGAAAGTAATGTGCTCAAATAGAAATTCCTTTTCTTCTTTGCTAAACAGTGCGGCCGCAAACAAAGTTTGAAAACAGATTTTGCATGACGCATCAACAAACAGTGAAATTATTGTTTTGTGTTGTCCTTCAGCTATGGTACATCGCGTGCCATGCCATGTCAAGTCGTTTATAAGATCACTGATAAGGGAAGGCCAAATTATTGCCTGTATATATTTTGCGGTTTGTGATTTCACCGTAACTTTACAAACTCCGCTATGTTACCGTTGGCCATTTGCCACATATTTGGTTACGACACAGGAAAAAAATTATGGTCATAAATATCATTTCCACGAAATTAGTAGAAAATTGCTATTTGAGCGAACGAGAAATCAAGTGACATTTTCAATAATTTAACTTTCGGCTTTCAGATTTCACTCTTTTTCGTTTGCCAATTTTAGAAAGATGTTCATATGAAACAGACTTTGACATTTTCAGTTTTACTTAAATCAGTGTCATGCCGCGCTTCGAAATTTTGTATTGCTTTAAGTAAGTGTAAGAGGCTCAAGTGATAAAACTTCCTTAAAGATTGCGATAAGCCGCTGTTGTTTTAATCCCTTCTAAGAAAACTCTCACTTTAATTACTACTCGGCGTCTAAATAACACTGAATTTTTGAGAATGAATTAAATGCAAGGAATTCATTTCCAAACCTTTGAAATCAGAAATATCGAATTTTAATTGTTTTAATTAGCTCAAATAGATGTAGGCTTTTATTGTTTAGTCTAAAATTGATGAAAAACTAAGTTACCAACCAAGAGTGCCTCGAAAGGTCCACCATACAGCCACCTACTTTGGGTAGATCAATTGATTGGTTTCATTTCACCAATATGCTGTAATTATAGTGGGTAGTAATTAGAGTTAGCTACGCAATATATACATTATTAATTATAACGTAATTGATTTCAAGTCATGAACTGTACAGGATGAAAATCGAATTGCGATAACATTTTATTTTGTGATGTGGTAACTGTAATTAATTATTGTAACCTACTATACAGCCTCACGTTTAGGAGTGAATTCATACTCGTAATGCCAAATCAGCAAAAAAGCACAATATGGAAATATAAGGAGAGCGATGAAGCTTTTCATTGACTTTTGGAGTGGATATATCTTTACAACTTAACTCTCTACTCTCTCTCTACTTATAACACAACGCTGTAATACACCGACTACAGTTGCGAGCTCACTTCAGATTGGATTTTATGTTGATGTGTGCAGAGCCTCATTTTTCTGCTTGCTTGCAGGGTTTGTGGCAGCAATGTCCATCTCTGCATCGCTTGCACCGCTGACAGCCATGAACCAGGTGTGGTGAGCACAAGTTGCTCTGCGTAAAAGTCCACAGAAGATGAAGGTTAATGAAGAAATAGCTAACATTTCCTTTAGAGAAAAAGTTTTTCACATTCTTTTGGTCTAATTCAGTTTTTAAGTAGATAAACCGAGAATTCCTTCGCGGCAGTTATCTTTCGGGGTAAATCGACACTTAATTTTGTAGTTATAGTATAATCGGAAACGGTAATGGAGTGACGGTGCAAAAATTTTGCGTGCGGTGTCGGTGCGCTCAAGCGGAATAATGAGAGTAATTCTTTACTTACTTTATATAACCTTTTCACAGCAAAACCTTGACACGCAACAAATCAATCAAGCGCTTAGTCACGTGATACAGGCAAACAAATAGATTTGAGACACTTTCAAAAACTAACCTATTCATATATTTAAATAGATCGTGAAAAAAATAGTTTACCTATACATCAGAGATATAGGCTTCAATTTATGTCATTCCATTATTGCAAAGCCATTTAAAAATTGGTTTTACTATGTAAAAGCGGCCAGTTGGGAGAAAATGTTCTTTAGTTTTTTAAATCAATTTAATCTTGTTATTAAGCGCAATGTTGCTGGTGCCATGTTTGTGAACGCTCCTGATGATAAGTAACAATTTCTGATAGAAGTTTCCCTCCTCGCTGTCAGTTTCCTTCCTTTAAAGTGATCTTGCGTTTTTTATTTTAATCAATAAGGACTCAAAAGGACTACTTAAGAATCAATGAGAACTTAGAAATATTTTTATTTTAATCAAAGTAAAAAAGAGGAAAAAAAAATCTTGACAATAAAATGCAAAATTATTGCGTAATGCTTCCCTTTTACAAACCCAGCAAATCTTATCAAAAGTACTTTGGCAACGAGACCAGTGTTTAGATATGATGTAACATATATGAAAGAATAACATAACTTACACGGGCAAAAATAAACAAATGTTTTCGCTCTTCTTAAAATTAACTAACGCTAAAAATTTGGAGGTTAAGTAGATTTTGCATAATTGGTCCTCTGTATCTCTATGGTAATCAACGTGTACGTTGACAATTTGACTGTAATCACTTGTATTTGCTTGCCACTTTTGTAGAGACAGTAATTACAAGATCATGTCTTCGAAACTCTCAATGACTGCGTTGTTGTGCCCTGAGAAAAGACACTTTTATACAATTTTTTTGTTTTGCAGGAGTCCAACCGGCAGTTCAGTGGGAAAAAAATATCCAGCGATGCAAGCTGAGTGCTGAATACCAAGCAGCTCCAAAGCAGCTCTTAATTCGTTGCGTGTCAAGATCAACTTATTTTTCGCACTCATGCAGAAGCCTGGGCAATTGGTCATTGACACTGTTCTGTGAGTATGGAGGATAACAATACAATACAACAACAACGACGACGACAACAACTACAACCACAACCATAACCACAAATAGGCATGGTAACTTGTCCTGCCTAGTCGACTGTAGGAAACAGATTGTCTCCGTTTGCTCATAGATGGCGCTACAACAACAAATGCTTAGGAAGCAACTTTGATAATAATGGAGTTATTGTTTTGTTTATGATGCCAATATTATTATATAAATAAATAAAATTTAATTGGTCTTGAAAAACTAAACAATGCATTAATTGAGTTGTTTTTGACTTTTTAGGAGTGAAAAATAATCTATCAGTAATGTAAATAAAATCTGAATCAAAATTTTCTCGAGCTAACTCTGCATTTATCTCTATCTTGGCCTGTCAAAGAAGTATGGTTGCTTTTAGATGTGAGTACATCGTTGTAGAAGCAATTTGGTATCATTCATGTTCAGAAGTCCTGCCATTCTTCAAATGATTGAAGGTTTGTGTGAAGTTTACCTGTGTAAGTTTTATGTATACATGTAAAAAATGAGTAAATTTTTTGTGGCTTTGCAAAAGAACGTCATTTGTTTGACGCCAATGTTCGTTGAATCTTGACTGACTTCCCGCAAGCCTGAGCACGTCATGTCATTAACTTCCCTTGCTTGTTCGATGATGCTCCATAAATCAAAGTAACAGCCATGACTTAAAACAAAACGCTGTCGTGCGAACGGATGACATTTTTCTACGGCAAAGCATTGTTTCACACGCTCTATTTTGTGAATGGTTTAAATTTAGCATATTGCTAACATACAATGCATGTTTTTTCTACATGCAATTAAACTACAATCAACAACTGCAGCAAAGCCATTCTCAACTACATTGCCTACAGTTAATGAGAGCTGCAAAGTCACTAGAACGTTTTTGGGGGTAGAGGGATCTCATGGGCTTATAGGAGAGATTAGGAGATCGCAAAATAACCTCACAATTTTTATGCCAGCAGTTGTCAAAACCTAGTTTGGGACGTGGTAAAATCTTAATTGCTTTAATATTCTTGTTCGTGATTCAAACTCATAGCAATTTCTTTAGAAAAACGAATATTTTCACCCTTACACCTCTTGCTTTTGAGTTCAGAATTCTGCCCAACCCCAACACAATAAGTAGAATGTTTAAGCTTTGTGAGAAATGCCTATGACATTGGCTTGTAACCAAAAGCGGTTTCTAAAAAGCGGCACTTCCAGCTGATCAGGGAATGTTAGAAAAATTTTGCAAGAGCACTTCGATCGTGGTCATGGGTAAAATTAAACTGACATCCTTTCCCAGGCGATACTGATATTCAAGAAAAACATTAATTACACGCGACAGCATTGAGAAAATGGTTGTTTGTTTGCGAGCATTTTCCGCTAGTTGAATAATAACTAGGTTATCAGAAAAGAAAACATTGTAATCGCAAAAACGGCAAAGAAATGTTATTAGTAGATCAGATGTAAATATTGATAAATATTTAAACAGCATATAGGCAAAATGTTATGAACCGGCAAAATGTCGGAACTTTTTTGTTTGTTTAAACATCATTGTGATCACCTATAAATAAAAAACTAATTTATGCGGAAAAGTTTTTAAAAACAAATCAATCCCTAAGCACATGGTGCCATAAAGAATTAAAAAATTTTTAACTGTTTGCGGTGCCACGTGCTTTACCGCTTTGTATTAAAGTACTCAATGACAATAAATTGATTGAACTTCAGTGAAAAAAATAGGTTTATTTAAGTACATCAATGTTATAGTGATTGAGAGTCCGCTTTGATAGCAGAAGGTGATTAGTTGAAACCTCGATCGGATTATCGTAAAGACGTTTTTAAAACAAAATTCATAACTTCTTTGCTAGGCACAATCTTTACGAAAGAGAGAGCAGCTAGAAAAAAAGAGAGCCGCCAAATTGCTTGTTGTATCTTAGGGAAAGGCATCAACAGGGTTCTACCACTTTTACTAAAAGACAGGTAAAAGGACCAGCTGTCTACAACTAGCAGTTGCTCTGATCCACCTTGCTATGAATACTAGCAGGTAAAGCATGAGTTCATCAGCGTGAATGTAACAAATTTCAAACAGAACAGGCTACAGAAACCAGGTCACTTTATTTGGCCGACCGAAAAACTACAAAAATAGAATATCGATGTGCTGTTTGGTTCCTTGTTTTGATTAAATTAGACGGCAGTTGGAAGTATTATGATATGATCAGTTTCGACACAGAAAGCCCTATCAAAAAAAGCAAGAGGTTCAACTTCTCTCCCTAATTAAGCAAAAACTTGTATTTTTTCGGAAATTTTTGTACGTTTTTACTTAATGATATTTTTTGGAGAGCAGTATTTTCCAACAGATGAACCCTCTGCTGTCCCTAACTTATGTTTCTTTTATACAACCATGCCTCCCGCCAAAACAAATAATAAGGGCCGATTTTGTAGCGAGTTGTAGGTTTCTCTAAAAGTAACCTTTCCCTTTTTTTAGATAAAGTGACATGTCCAAGAAAAGGACTCCATCCCACTTTGTTGTCCTTTATAGTTGCGCCCCTGGTTCATACGATGTTGCCAACTTCTCTAAAAGAAATAAAATCATTGTGGCATATGTAGTTGCAGGAAAGGAAGAAATAAAATCATTGTGGCATATGTAGTTGCAGGAAAGCAGTGTTAAATGTCTTCTTTTTTTTTATGAAAGAACATAAAAAAGAAAAAGTGTATTTTCGGAGCAGCTAACGTTGAAATGAAAAACACAAACCCTCCTACAAATTCAGCAAAAGCATCCTGTTGATCTTTGGCTTTTTGTCATAAAAAAAGATGAAGTGTTTAGTTTCAATAACTAAATGTTAAAGTTTGTTGGATTGATATTATCATTTGATTATAAACTTCATGCTTTGTATCTGCACTAGATTATACACATTATTTTTCTAGAGACATTTGCATATCAAAAAAAGGAAACACGAGTGTGAAGTGATTACGATTTCAGTTTGATAATTTTCATGAAATATGTAGCAATGCAATTTATGGCTTCAGCTGGCTGATTGCAGTTATTAGGCTGTAGTTAAACTGCCCGGTTCTACCGGCGTCGTCCGGCAGGACTACCCATCAGTTTTCTAGAGTTAAAAAATATTAGCTCATCCTTCTGGGTCGGCTTCATTTTAATAACATTTGCTAGAGCACTAAACAAAAATGGTTGTAAATGGGGCCACAGTCTTTGTACCTCTAACGAAAATTATTTTTCTCTTCAGTCAAAGCAGTCTAACATCTCAGAAGTCTTTATCAGTTTTTTTCAAGTCAAATTTAGGGCTGGACGACAAAATGGTGATTGTTTTGACGATTGCACTTGATTATTTGATGACAGGCCCATTTCATAACTTGGCAGGCCTTCTTACGTAATTTTATTTGTGATATCAAGTCCCTTTGCTGCGCCTATTTAAGCTGGTCATAGCACAGCTACAAAAGAGATCATGCCTCCCCCTAAATGTTTTGCATCCAATCTCAGTACTTCTACAAGCTGCTGTCAAGCACCGATGCTCCCTCTTGCTGCAATTTGAGATCTACTGTTTTATTTTCTTCTGAGATCATGGGCAAGCAGGAGCAATTCTTCCAAATTTTTTGATCCCACTCAAGAAAAGAAAAGAAAAATATTTTACGTGTAACGGCAACAAAACGTCGATCTACAAAAGCAAATGGAAGGACAGAAAGTTAATCTTCAAAATTTTAGGTCTGATAACAAATCTGAGAGACAAAAATTTGAAAAATGTTTGTCCCTCTCTCAGAAAATTTGCTTCTGATTACGTTCTGGCCACAATTTCAAAATTTTATTACATTTAGCTCTGCCTCTAATGCAAAGGTGATCATTGACAAAGTAGCTCTACTTAAATAAACTAGTGAAGTAGATTTTTCGGTAACGAGTTACTTATTTGAGTAGTTTCATATTCTTTTTCTTCTATTATTACTTGAACAGCTTGAGTGGGAAGCGATGTTGCTTGAATAGTAAGAAGTTTTACTTAAGTAGATACTAAAATTTCAATGAGTTAAATCAAAATGCGGTATGCAAGCATTCAAAACAGCTTTTATTTCAAGATTTTATTTTTTACAAATCTTCGAAGTTGATTTCGCTTTTTGCAAAAGTATGAACTTTTCTGCAAGAACTTAAAGATTTAAGCTTTTTTGATCAACATTACTGGCAGTTCACTAGTAATTATGATTCAACTGCGAAACAGTTGGTTTCTTTAACACATTTCTATTTTTACTAAAACTGCCTTTCTAAAGTGTAAAGTCAAAATAATTGACCTGAAAAAAAATTTGATGTTATTTTGACGCAACAAAACGTTTTAAGGCACTTGTACTTTTTTGACCAAACAATTTTTTTCGATGTTTTTTTGTAAAATAGCTACGTAGAATACTGCGACTATATTATTTTTTGCTTGCCTTAGTCATTATCAAGATTATATTTAGGGTAAAGAATTTTGCGTAGATTTTTTTCCCGCATTTTTTTTGCTGGCAAAGCTTCGGGCTCTAGTTATTTCAAATTTTAAGTACAGTTTATCATAAAGATCAAAGTTATATGTGAAAAAAGGAAGTACATAAAAGTAAAAAAACACACTCTAATCGAATCACGCCTCATTCTTTTGACTTTTAACCATTAACCAACATTCCATCAAAACCATAAGACTACAATCTGAAACTAAAATCAAATACACAACCAAGGAAAAGTATAAATTATTAGAATAATCACATGTCTGTACTATTAAAAGACTGACAAATCTATTTTTTTATCCACGAAACTCGAGTTGTGCACGCGATAGACAAAAATAACAAATACACATGATAACTGGGTTTCTATGTCAAGATTTTCCCTGACGTGCCAAGAATTTTGAAGTTAAATTAAGCGTTAGGGAGAAATAGTAAAAAGTTTAAAAGTCAGGAATTTTCTATCCAAAGCGAGAGATCAATCGCAAAAAACAACAACTAAGGCTTTATTGTTCGTTTGGAGGCCAAAAGAAGCATAACAACCGATTTGAAAAAGTCTTCATGTAAGTTCCAAAATCAAAAAGGGCAAACTACCTGTCAGAACTTATAAGAGTGAATGTAACCGATATGATGTGTCAGTAGCAGCACTTCTATAGAAATGAACCAGGAAGCAACAAAAAACGAATTGGGTTTTTAGTCGAACTGCTTTCTTAAGTCAGCTCAAGTGCACGATGAACGCAAAAAACAAAACAAGACGAAAGATGGAAATCGCACCATAAGCTACTATTGTTTTTCGCTCAGTCTATTGCTTGTTTTTGCTCAGTTGTTTATCAAGAAATATATGATCTTCTTTTATTGTTTTTCTATCGAGATGTCACGTGATATTCGCTCATTGTTACATGCATTGTGACGCACGAGTATTGTACACTGTGCAGTACCTTTAATTGAGCATGGGTGGTGTTAGTAGTTTAAGGCACTTGAAAAGATGTTGGATGTACTCGGGTGCAATGCGGCACTCGCAAAGTGTTTGAGGTTGTGAAGTAACTCCACAATTTTGTGGCTATATTTGGTGTGGCCTAATCTGTGGCGAAGGTGATTCAAGCATTTCTATTTGACCCAAATTGCATTACGGCCCGATTAAGGTTGAGAGACCCTCACTTCATGGTTGGGAGAATCTTGCTCAAGAGTCTTTCACCAAAAAGTGAATCCTTTTTTGGAGGGTAATTTATCCAAGACTGTAGTACGACTGAAAAAACTTTTCATCCGTTTCAGTCGTTGTCTCACTCCAGTTCGTTCATATAAAGAATATCTGTCATCGCTGGTTTGTTTCCGATATTTCATTCGACTAACTAGCCTATTTTTCTTCTAATTTCGGGTGTGGCAATGCTGGCTGAGAAGTTATGTGGATACTTTTGGTATTAATAGGACTAGAACTTTCCCACTCTGGACCGGCATATTCCACTGTCAAGTAGCGTGAATTAAGGGCATAGGTGTTGCTACGGAATGAGCTTCAGAGACAATGGCCCCTCTAGTTTTTCATCCAAACATGAAATGAAGGCATGTTGGGTAGAAAATAAGGAAATAATCTTGTTCAAAAAGTTGATCTTCAAAAAATAAACGAAAGATTTTCACCTTCACTTTGGACCGAGAACAGGAAAATAGCTGCTTTCAAAAAGTTGATTTCTCATAAAATCATCATGTAACAAATTTATGTATTTGGTCCTCTCTTCCGGAAGAATTTGCTTCTGGCTGCGCCACTGGACGAGGCCAGTCGATTTGAAATAGCTTGGCATACCACTTTATTGAGAAAAGTTTTCTCAAGATGTTATTCCTTACCCTAATCTTTGCTTTAGCGCTGACAATATGTTGTTCGAAATATGTGCTACAATTCAATGTTACACCAAGTAATATTGGATTGAGAAAATATAAAAAAGCATAACATGGGATAACTGAATGTCTTCTGCCTTTTTATTTTGTTTTGAACAGAGAGGAATTGAAGGTTTCAAAAACGTGCAGAGGAGGAGTGCATAAAAAAAGGCTGGATACGAATAGTCTAAATAAATACAAGACAATAGATTTGTAGGTTACTTTGATCACTACCGGTCTAATCTCGATTTCTTTACTTTTAAATCAAGATTGGTTTTAATTACAAACAATCAATCCTTTTACAAATATTCGTATATTTTTCTTGCTAAATAAAAAGGGGAAAAACTAACTAATTAAAAATTAACAAAACTAACTAATTCAAAGTTGTGGGGGAACATTAAACTCCCCTTAATCCAGCTTATTGTTTTATAGGATTTTTATCCTTCCATTCACTAATTGGGGATCGACATAACTCAAATTTGGGATGGGCACCAAAGTAAACGATACTCTAACAGAAATAACCTATTAAGTGGTAGGCCTGCCAAAGACTTTATTTGAATGCGTTTGCGGCAGCACTTGAGTACCTTTGTCAAAGCACAGGTCCCGCCAGAGGAGAAAAAAGAAGCCCATGCCTCCTTTCAGTCAGCAAGCCTTAGTACTTCTTCTTAGTTAGATTAAGAAGTCTAATCCAAAGTCAAGTTCTTGGACTGCAATTGTGTTATTACAATACGTTATGACTGTAAATAACCCATTGAATAAATGCTTGAGCCAAAGAGACAAATATTCTTATCAAAATTTAACATCTTGCTCCACTTCGATACACGTTATCAATGCGTTTTTGATGAGATTAGTGAAACATGCGACTCGCGTGTACAAAGTTACAGTAATACAGTAATAGTAGTTCACCTACAGGTCAATTTTTATAGTTTTTGTATTTGCCGCTGCATCATTGAAAAATAAGATTTATTTATTGGTAATATATCATTCTGCTTTATCCGGCAACAAACGTGTATCAGTAGGGGAAGGGTGGGGTAAATTAAGCCACTCCCTGTATTGCGTAAAAGAAAAGTTTTTTACTAGACTGTTCTAGCGACGCGTGTTTTGCTGCTTTTAATCAGATTACAACTTTGGTATCCAAATTAAAGCTCTTCCTTTGTTTTGTTTTGAGAGAAAGAGGTTTTAGTGAAAATCAGCACTTTTCGTAAAATTTTTGACATAAAAAGGTTTTTTGTTGTAAGGTAGGGTTTGACTTTTTAGAACAATTGCTGTTTCTTGCTCAACATTGTAAATAAACTATTGCACTGTTGATTTATGTTGTGTATTTTGGGGATAGAAATGTTCACATCAGAGTCAAATAGTGTGAATCAACTCAACCCATTGCCTGACTCGACTTACTTCACTAACGGGGTAAGTTAAACCATTTGAGACCTTAATTTCAATTGCGCGGAGCTTGGTCATTTTTCAACACACGCCAACGAAACTTTGCTTATGTTGAAGAAAAATAAATGCATTTTAAGATGCAATTAAAAAAATACTCAAAACGCAAAACATTTCTTGAAATGGGATTTGTTCAAAAAATGGCTCAATTTACTCCACCTTCCTCTTATTGTACTTTTCTATTTGGATTTAGCTTTTAAATTACAGTTTATGCTGCTGATGGTGCTGGTCATGCTGAGATGCGATTAGACAGCATTTTGAGGTCACTTAGCATTATCACAAAGCAGTTCTGTATCAGAAGCGCTAAAGAAAAATTGGAAAAAGCATATTTGTCTAAAATGCTTGTCGGATTGCTGATGATAATGAAATTGTAGTAAAATTTTACATATCGGAAGCAGCTTGTTTTTATCTTCCGATAAAGCTTTCAACGACATTTTTGCCGCAATATTTTTTGAAAAAATTAAGAACCCTTCAATTATGACTTCATCTTACCTCATGAAAGAGTGAAGTTTCTTGACATTGTTAAGTCGGGTGGTGGCTGTAGCTGAAGTAAAAAAACCGCCTTGCTCCGTTATCACAAGCGAAGTTATGAAAATGACTTTTATTGAGATCCCTTCATGACGTCATCAACTTTCTTATGACACTCTCCCCAGAGAAACGTTGACTCATGCCAAGTTTTGTTCTCGCACGCCTGGTAGTTTCGGAGGAGTTGAAACAGGGAGACAGAAACCAAGACAGAATTGCGCTTTGTGGAAGAAATAGAAAAAGAGACTTAGGCGGCTAGAACTATAGTTTTTCAAAAAAATAGATATAGGAATTTCGGTGAAAATTTATGGAAGGATTTGTTGAAAGCCAAAAGCTTATCTGTTTGTAAAGAGGTGATCCTTTCGTAAAAATGAATTTCGAAGACATTTTTTGGGGCGGGGCCGTGGTTCCCTTGACTCTTCCTCCCAAGCACAGATTTTTAAAATATTAATGAAGAGCGGTTACTCGCATTTTAAGCTGGGGATGAGGAAGAAGAATTTAAACAAACTTACCAATTTTAGCGATCACTTTTAACTTGTCAAATTTAATTGCTGGAAATAAGTTTTATTAATATCTTTTAATGAAGATAACCACATGCTTTGCTGTAATTTAACTTGAAGCAACACTGTTTAAAATGAATTTAGTTAAAATTATTGATTCTACATAAAATAATTTCTTTTCATGTCAAGTAAGTAGCCTATCAATTTAATTGTTCAACGAGTTTTGATTATTATAAAACAGCTATGGCTGGGTTGTATTGGAAGAGTTGCTGAGAAATGCTGCGGCTGTTTTTCGAAAATTCGCGAATTTTGAGAAGAAGTGGGGAAATTTCCAGTTTTGTACGATGAATGAACTTGTTTATATTGCTATCCATTTTGAAGATACACGAATGATGGCGCATATGCATCGCTGCTGAAATGTTTCCTTGTTGAGTGTTACTTAAACGTGTATTGACTTCATGGACTACTTTTGGAATTGGTTCAAAATTAGAAAATCTTGACAAAATATCGCAAAGCTTTATTTAAAGCGGCTCATTCGAAAAATACAAAAAATTTTTTCTAATAGGAACTTTGTGTCTTTTGCAAGCTTGTCTAATTCTGTAGTATTGACTCAAATGCTTTGAGAAGACTTCAAGAAAGCAGAAAATTTTAAAATCAATTTGCAGAAACAATTACAACTGGAAAGTAGTGAATAAAGTCAAAAAAATTTTGATTGATTTTGTACAGCTTATGTTTTTAGCTCAACAGGTGCAAGAATCGAAGCTGGCAACATTTATCATTATTAAGCTCATATATTATCACCAAAACCAATGAAAATTAATCAGTTAATCTTTAATCTTTTACCAGCTACATCATTTTGATCAATTTCCATAAGCGTTTTAACAAATAAAACTTATACTACAATTATTTTTTTTACTTTTGTGCGCTACGGTAGTGGATCACTTCAGAGAGTAACTTTTGGGTGATCGGTTGAAAACAACGGAATGGTAATGTTCAGTTAATCTAAACAAAATAAACTCAATCAGAATTTTAAATTGTCCATAGCCTGAGATTGCCTGAACAATTTGTAAAATCAATATCACATGTCATAAAATGAATACTTTTCTGACTCTGTATAATGATTCAATCAACCAAACCAAAATAAAGAGCAGTATTTTATTGAATGTATTAAAGTTAATTAAACAAAAAAAGGCGAAACAGCTTATCCCCTATCGGAGACTTAAACAGAGCAAAATAAATCTGTAAATTTAAAGACAAATTTGATGTTAACAGCACTAGACATCAATGACGAGAGTAGTATTAAAATCAAAATGTTATTGTCTAAGTTTAAACTGAGGCACAAATAGCAGATGACAAAAAGTGATGGATACTGTTTGGAGGAAGCAAAATAAAATTTCTGATCGTTGAGATTTAAATATCGTAGGGCTGGTGATCCGGGAAGAGCTTGGAAAGCAGCATGCCGAAACTCTCAAAATATCAGAATGTTTCACATTTCTGTCAGTTTCGATTTCCACTCTCAAATGCAACCTTTTGCTATGACGTACTGTTTACAAATCCAACTTTTGGTTAACTTTTATGCCAAGTAAGAAAGACCGCTACACAGGCCGGTTTCAATTATGCGTGAATTACTGGCATAGCGTAAAATTTATCGGTTTATTGATATAAAGCAGTGCTTCTCAACCCCTGGGTCGCGACCCAAAAGTGGGTCGCGGCCTAATTTGGTTGGGTCGTCGACTATTACCGTAGTTGTTCACATCTGTAAATCTATTGTTTTGTTGTGAGTTGATGTTGATGGTTCGAATAATAAATTGCCTGTAAATTGACTGCTTTTATTGTTGCGTCATAGTCTGTTTAGCAGTGCATTGTTAGAGCACAGTAAAAGTTCTACGGGAGGTAGTTGAAACTTGAAAGCTGTAGCTGTGTTTAGATGCCGGTTATAACCTATCTATCAGCTGTGACAATACGGTTGAAAAATGATCTTACTGAATGTGCAACTTTAGTAGCCTAAAGAGCCAGAAGATTCTTTTTAGGCAAGTGGCTAAAAATTTATTTAGTTTGTTTTACAGTTCTGTTAGCAATGGCAGCTAAGAGAAAATATATGCCGGAATACTTAAATTACGGATTTACATATCTAGTTGACAAAGGTATCGTCAAACCACAATGTGTAATCTGCAATGAAGTACTGAGCAACGAATCATTCAAAGACAATAAGCTGAAGCGTCATTTGCAAACTAAGCACAGTAAGCTTTCTGATAAAAATCGTGAATTTTTTGAGAGAAAAGAACAAAACTTGAAAAAACAACGAATTGATTCTGTCAGCAGCCATTATATCTGCACGTTAAAGCAAGCAACATTAGCGTCTTGCGTAGTAGCCTGGCATATTGCGCGTGCAAAGAAACCTCATTCAATAGGAGAGAAATTAATCAAGCCAGCAGCCATTGAAATGGTGCACTTAATGTGCGGTGACGATGTTGCAAAGAAGTTAGATATAGTCCCGTTGTCGAATGACACTGTTCAAAGGCGCATTGCTTCCATGTCGTTGAATGTCAAAGAACAGTTGGTTTCTTCTATAAAACAAGGTGGAGAGTATAGCCTGCAAATTGATGAAAGTACTGACGTAAGTGATGATGCTCAGTTACTTGTTTACGTCCGTTATCTTGGTGAAAACACTTTAGAAGAAGAGTTTCTATTTTGCAGAGCTTTAGAAACAACCACCCGTGGCGAAGATATTTTTGCGTTGGTCGATTCATTTATGAAAGAGGAGGGATTGGAGTGGAATAATTGCTCCAGTATTTGCACAGATGGAGCTCCAGCTATGTTGGGATCCCGAAAAGGTTTTACTGCTAGAGTGAAAGAAATTAATCCTAATGTGATGACCAGCCACTGCTTCGTACACCAAGAAAATTTGGCATCTCACAGGCTTTCGACTGAGTTGGGAAATGTCATGCAGGATGTAATCCACATCGTCAACTTCATCAAGTCCAAGTCTCTGAACTCGCGACTGTTTGGAAAACTATGTGAAAATTTGAATGCTGAACACAAACATCTGATATACTTTTCTAATGTGAGATGGTTATCTCGTGGCAAAGTTCTGGAGAGATTTGCCACTCTACGCAAGGAGGTGAGAGAATTTTTGATACAGAGGAAACATACCTTGGCAGATAAATTAGTTGATCAAAAGTGGCTATTGCTTGTGGCATATCTTTCTGTTAGATTTTATCAATTGAATATTTTGAATCAATCTTTGCAAGGACCAAATATAATGCTAGTTGACGTCTCTGAAAAGCTGCTTGCTTTTAGAGAAAAGTTGAACTTGTGGAAGAGAAAGATAGAGTCTCAGAAAACAGCATCATTTCCTGTATTTAATCAATTTCTGGAAGATATGGAAGAGGTGTGTCTTGATGATGTCCAGATTATTATGAAAAGGCATTTAGCTGCATTAATACAAGAATTTGATCTAATTATCCCCCACAGAGCAAAAGAATTGGAATGGGTACGCAATCCATTTGCTGTTGATGTTGATGCATTGCCTGAGAGTTGCCAAAGTATTACTGGATTCGAAGAGGCATTTATTGACATTCAGTGTGACAGTTCGTTAAAGAATGTCTTTGAAAATGGAAAGCTTGGTCAATTTTGGACAAAAATCAAGAACGAAAAGAATATTGTTGGCATGCACGCAGTCAAAGCTCTTCTGCCGTTTGTTACCACTTGTCTATGTGAGAGTGGGTTTTCTACGCTTACACAGATCAAAACGAAAACTAGAAACTGTCTTGAGCCTGAAAATGACATGAGATTGGCCTTGAGCAAAATTGTTCCACATTTTGACAAAGTTGTGGAGTCGATTCAAGTCCAAGGCTCACATTGATTAAGTTTTGCACCTTTTGTGATTGTGATATGCTTAGTTCAATTTTTTGTGTTTGCAAAACAAAATCTAAAAAACTTTTGGGTCGCCAAAGTTTTTCAACTTATTCACGCTCAACATTTGGGTCGCGAGAAAAAAAGGTTGAGAAGCACTGATATAAAGTTATTTTACGAAGAAAAATGCTCCGCGCAAAATTGAATGAAACACAAAAAACTTTTATGCTGCGCCGACAATTTATACCAAATGAAAACCAGCCTTTAACTAAAATAAAAGTCAAAACTTTCAAAATGAAGCATTTGTTTTTCTTAGTGTCTGAAAAATCTTTTTTATGGAATTGATATTTTTCCCTCCTAATCCGTTTTAAAGTAACTCCAAATAGATTTTTCCGCTGGTTTTAGTTTGACTTACTTAGAAATTGCTGCCTCTTTATTAATGTGAATGCAACAATATTATCAAAACATTTGACATTTCAGATTATTTTGTTTTGACTTAGGCTTTTCGCTGATGATGTTTGACGTCACTAAATCTCCCTGTCACATATTAAAGAAATGGTACTCCCCAAGTCACCTGCTTCAGAGTGTGTTTTACCCCGCCTTTGTGGCATTGCCTTTCATGTTCTGCTCGATTATCCACAATTTTGACCTCTGGTTTTAAATTTCACGTAGAAGAAAGAAATGGTTTTTTTCAGCTGAGTAGTTTCAAGCAATTTAATTATCTTAGAAGCCAATACCACGCAAGTCAAGTTTTTGCAACCAGCTGATTTAAATAAAAAAAGGCAAATTACTTAATTTTTTAACATGCCACAGTGAATAACGAGATTTCATTTCCTTGACCTATGCACAATGCAAACTCCATTCTCAAGTGGTTTAAGGCACAAAAGGTAACTCATAAACTTTGAATATCATTTTGAATTTTGCCTTCAGCACAACATTACTTTTAATCTCAATTTACCACCCAAGTGGAAAAAATAATTGTTTTAGAATCAGCAATTTCGCTGTGGAATCACATGCAATTGCCTATTAACTGCGGTAGGTTAGAAAGAGTAGTTCACTTTCAAGTTTTCCCCACTTGAATGTAGTTCAAACATATTGCTATTTTCCCGTCGCGGAAAAACGTTTACGGTTACACATGGTACCAGCAGCGGTCGAACCTGGTTCGGAGTTTGCCACTACTACCGGCAGAATGAAGGAAAAATCACCGTAAAAACGAAAAGACAAAGCGCGTAAGCTCCCGTCTATTTCGAGACCAACCTCAGGGTGATCTATGCTGAGCAATTGTTGCCGACACAATAATCCAAAAAAAACGCGTTTTGTCACAGCGATTTCACTTTAGTTTAAAATACGTTTTTTAACGCGATTCGAAATCAAATAAACATCTTGCAACAGAGTAGAACATGAGAATTGTTTTCAATGTAGTTTTATTTGTCGAACGCTCTGCAATAAAAAGTAGTTATGTTTCTAGAAAACAATGCACGAATTTCCCAAAATGGGCTTTTTACTTAATCAAAAAGAGGACATTCAAAATAATATTCAATCTACTGTTGTCATTATATTTTAATGCTCGATATTTTACTATAAAGACCAAAAATAGAAACTTAGATTGCTTTGTTGTGGCAATACTGTTGGGTTTCGCACTGCAATCCAGTATTTAGCATCGATATGTCTGCGTAGGATGATAACAAGACGCATCAGCCGAGCCGAGTAAGGCTTACTGTATATTGCAAAACCTAATTAGTGAACTGATTATGCTAGCATGATTTTAAACATAAGAAGATTATTTGTTGCAGGTGAATTGGATTTTCGTCTAACTTATAGCAGCTGTTGTCTCATTAAAGCTAAATCATTTTTCCCAAAATTATGCCTTTACTAGCGAAGTTCACTGTTGTAAATCAAAGTTTATGTCAACAAAACAAAATTAATTGTCGCGTTGGCCAGTGTACCATAAACACATGAAAAAGAAGGTCAAAGCGTTTTACGATTGCGATCTGTTAAACTTGATTTTCATAGCGATATGATTACATTTATTACGCATAGAAACAAAGGGCTGTGATTGGTTGAGGGATTGGCTGTTACGAAATGCCTTTTTCGTTGAAATTCAGCTTCTTCTTTCATGGAATTTTCCATTCACTGATTCGTCACCGCTTGCTGAAGCGTTTGTTTGTTTTTGCTTGTACTTGAGCAGCCACAATGGCTAAGACTTTACGTTAATCAGTAACGCCTGTCCAAAACTATTCATGGCTCAGTGGGCTTTTGTATTACCAAAGGTTTTTCATGAGAATGAGAATGGGAAAAGTCATTAACTTTCGCTTAAAAAAATCACTTTTTGATTGATATCTTTTTACTGACTGTTACACAACTTCCACTTTTAGAAACAACTTCAGCTCTTGTCAGCTAGACTTAAATGTTGACAAATGTCTAGCACTTTTAAAACCCAGCAATTTAACCTACTACTAAGTGTATTTGGATTACTATGATCGATAGACAATTACTCATAATGTTCTTTCACAAGTAACAATCTGCTTTTGTTTCGGATTTGTTGCCTTATAAGGAAAGGCATTTTGCGATTTTTTTTTTTTACAATCCAATTTTGTTTTTAAAACAACCAAGTTAAAACTTGGTGCGACTCGGTTATATTGATTTACTTCTGTTCTGTTTAAAAAACGACGTAGCCTACCATTGCCAATCACTAGCAGGAACATTAGATTGGACCAGTTGGGCCCATTACTCTGCTTGTGAAGAAGGCAAGCGATGGCAGTGGACTAGTAAGATTACCCCAAATATAGCTGTTTATTTGTACTAGACACAAACAAACAAAAAGGCTGCTTTTTACATTCTTTTGGTGTGGAGCTGTTTTTGGAAAACTATTTTACAAGGAGTTTTTTCATCGCAGTTTGTATTTCCAAATGTACATCACTGGTTATGGGTGTAGCTAATACAAGTGGAAGGGAGGTATAGATCAAGGCTAGAAGAATGGTTAAGTTACCATCAATTTCAAGTTTTAAAATTATTGATGGTTGTGTTGCTTTATGGCTTTCTTCTCTCCTGTTCTTTCTTAAATGGTTATTCTTTTTAAAACCGATGAATTTATGATCTTTTCGTTGGACTTTAATTAGACCAGGATACAGCGACGTATAAATGATTAGTTCCTACTTTTGTCTGCCGTATAAAAATGAAAGAATACCGTCAAGTGCCTTCTTTTAAGAATCTGTCAAGCGAAATTAGTGGCTTTTCCACTCGATTGCATTCGTGCTGAGCGCCAACTAAAAACGCTATGAATACTCTTTAAAGAAGTCCTTGGTGCAACTCTTTTAAAATTTCAACCAGCCATCTACCTCATTCTTAGAGGACACTCTTACGATTTACCGCTTCGCCATGCACTCATCGACCAAGAGCTGTTTTATGTTCACAAAGATCTTTTCCACAATTTCATTAGGGCTCAATATCGCCCCCTTGTGTCAAAATGTATTATTTTCTGAGAGGTGTGCTATCGTAATTATACAGTACGGACAAACTATTGAATGAACATTACAGGCAGGGGCGTACGCAGAAAGTTTCTGAAGGGGGGAGAGGCAAAGTTTTATTATAATCTTGTGACGTCACAAATCAACTTTATAGGGAGTGCCAAAGGCACGACCATTCTAGGGTGGTTCGGGAGCATGCCCCGAGAAAATTTTGCAAAATTACACCTAAAAATAAGCATTTTCGTGCATTCTGGAAGCAAGTTTTAGTATAATGCTTTTACGACACTTATTACAAGAATGAAATCGTAAAATGAAAATCAAGCATAAAACAAAGTCAGTTTATCTTAAATTGAGGCGACGGTTCTCTTTCGCAAATTGTTCAATCACTTGACTATAATCAAGTTTAATGTCGTTGTTTTTATACAAATGAGCCAATGCATTGAGCCGATTTTCTTGCATGCTCGAACGTAAGTACATTTTGATCAGCTTTAGGGCGCTAAATGATTGTTAGCCCGTTGCCGTTGTAACTGGCAACGTTGCGAAAATTTGCAGCAATGTTTCAGTGATCGAATACGTCCCAAGTTGTCTCGCAGTTTTAAGAGTTACTCTATTTTAGCTAAAAACACAAACAAAATATACTTTGAAATCAGAGCGTTTCTTTTGTTTGTTTTAGAAATGCTCATGTATAGTGCCTAGGGATACCAGTAGCTCTCTATTCTCGTACAAGCTGTACAATTCTCTTTAAAAACGTGGCTGCCACTAACCACTCTGCAGAGCGCTGATATTTCGCATAAGTAGCAGAGTTAATTGATCAAATATTGCTTTTAAAATAGTGGTTTGTGCAGCTATATATCTTTCCTCTACAAGGTTTTTCTGCCCTCTACAACTCTTATTCACTTTCAAAAGCATAACAAATTTTGATAACTGTTTTGCTTTAACCAGATAATTTAGTCCAGATTTCTACCAACAAGTGGTCTGAGCGACAAGTGTTTTTTCACAAGAAAATCAAAGTCCAGCGCGAACTCCGAATACTTGCGAAAAACCAGCTTTGCTTTTTCCAAAACTGCTTGGTTTTGCTTTAGATTTTTTATTTTTAGGGTCTTAGGGGAGGTGGCCTCCCCCCTAGGTACGCTAGTGATTGTAGTAATACCATCTTAGCATTTACCATTAATTCAATAGTTTTTTCAAAAACAAACTTGTTTCATGAATATGCTCTTTTAAAAATGCACTTTTCATGAATATGCACTTTTTGTGCTCCTTTTCCAAATAGAATATCCCATTTTAAGATCCTGGCTATGCCTTAGTCGGTGCTACTATAGCGTGAGGTCTACCGACATAAGTCACCTACCGAGATGCAGGGTGAGGTCTACCGCTTGATTCGCATCTACCGAGGTGCAAATCGCGTGAGGTTTGGGTTAGGGTTAGAACCACTGCCCTAACCCTAACCTTAACCCTAACCCTAACCCTAACCTTAACCCCTAACCCTAACCCTATCCCTAACCCTAACCCTAACCCTAACCCTAACCCTAACCCTAACCCTAACCCTAAACTTAACCTTAATCGTAACCCTAACCCTGGAATGTATGTGTGGTGTTTGGAATTATTATAGCTATAGTAGTAAGTGTGCAGCTATAGTGTGGCTATAGAGAGGGGAGGGAAAAATAATTCATTGGTAGACCTCACGCTATAGTAGTAACCGGAGGTAGATCTCACGCTATAGTGTGGTAGACCTCACGCTATAGTAGCACCCCTTAGTCTATGTGCTCTGTTCATTGCTGACACAAACTCAAGGAAACCTTGCGTTTAATAGTGTGGAAGTAAAGATTACATTTCTGATATTAAGCCATTCTAAAGCAATAGGGCAAAAATGTGGTACGATTTGACACAGTGACGCTGTTTTCTTTTAGTTTCCCCTTAAACTTTCTCATATTCTCGCTGGCTCCTAGCATGTAGCATATTCTTTTCTTCCTGCTTGACGTGACCGGGGGAGTTTAAAGTGTCCTTGCTTTTCCTCAAATGTTTGTTTTGACCCCGGTAGCTCTATGAAGCTATTATAAAGCAAAATACCAATAATATCTTCCATGTGGTGCGATTTAGCACAGTGACGTTGTTAATTTTGATTTTGCCTTAAACTTTCTTAAGTCCCTGCTAGCTACGCATTATGATTCATATTTGTTTTTCCTTGCTTAGGTATGCTCGTAGAAGTTAAATAAGTTCTTGCTTTTCCCAAATTTCCAGTAGCTCTACAAAGCTATTATCAAGTTTCTTCTTTTTTTCGACTTCTCCTTATTCGGGGTCGCCACAACGCGAAAGTATTTTCCATTTGTCCCAATTGACTTCGTCTTCCTCCTTAGCTCTAACCTTTTCCATATCTAATCTCGCCAAATCCATCTACCTTGTTCTTGGCCTTTCTTTTTCCTTCTATCTGGCACCGCCATCTCCATCATCTTTTTTCCACGTAGCCTTCTTCTCTCCTTTTCACGTGCCCATACCAGCGTAGCCTTGCATTCCGAAGTTTGTCTCCTGGCTTTGCGATTTTCGCAGTCCCTCTCACGTATTCGTTTCTTATCTTGTCCTTTCTTGTCACTCCCAGTGCCCATCTCACCATTTTCAACTCTGCAATTTCCATTTTTCCACCTGTCTTTCCGTCACTGCCACCGTTTCCATTCCAAAAAGCATGGTTGGTCTAACAACACTCTTGTACATTTACCCTTAACCCTTGCTGCTAACTTCCTGTCGCACAAAACTCCAGACACGAACAGATAAAGCTATTATCAAGAAAAATAAAAAGAAATGTTTCTCCTAAGTATGGTGCGATTTAACCTCAGCAGGCCATATTATCACCCGTGCCAATCTAAAACGTATCAAATGATGCAGCTGCACCAGCTTAAACGTACAAATATTTGTTTGAGCCACAACAAAATGTTTTACTAAATATAAGCCATAGCTCCTGTACATGTTATGATGATCATGTTGGTTTGTTATTCAAGACTGGAAGAATTCAAAAAGAAAGAACCATACACAAACTACCATTCGTAATTTTTAAAAAAGTAGAGGGAGGTGAAACATAGTGAAAATGGAGGGCGTCGCCCAAATGGTGGTCGCTTTTGACTCATAAAGAAATGAGCTGTTTGGTGATAGGCATGTTCGACGATTTGATGAACCTGCTTTCGTATTGATATTGGTGACATTAAAATTTTTGCCTGCGCTGTTTGCATTAATTCGGCCTTAGCATGAAAAGAGCTCCTGGCTTTCCTATAAGTCATACAACCCATTGCAATAGACGCCTATTGAACTCTTTTCAAACAAAAGCATTTCATCTTAATCCAGTGTTACAGATTAATTCTATTATTGTTTGATTTTGATCTTTTCTTAAATTTAGGATTTTATTACATTTAACTTTGCCCCCAATCCAGACTGTTTTGTATCGATATCCTTGCAATTACAAATATCAGCAATGGGCTTGACCATTTATGCTCGCTATCAAAACGATAGCGGATAATTTTGCTGCCTGCTGCTGTTTTCATTAAATAGTGGCAAGCATTGCGATGTCTTTTAGCAGTATGACTTCACAATGCATTTTGAGCGATTATTATTGGGATCGCTACTTACCACTTCTTTGTCACTGTAGGCGAATTAATATCAACTAACATCTCTGACATCTTTGACTGAGTGCATGTTTCTTGGCCCTGGCATAAACCCCGCCATGCAAAGAGAAAACTAAACCGAAATGAAGCACTCACAGTTCAATTATAGCAGTAGTGGGGGCCCCATCAATGATGTTGAGGTTAAGAACATCAAATCAGCTGGCTGCTGCGACAGCCTTGCCCAATTGCAAAGAAAATTGCTTCAACATTTAGATCATATGTAGTTCCACCCCTACATTTTGTTGCAAACGATAAGAAAGGACCATCTTTACCCCATCGTCTTTTTCTTTGGTGATCACCATGTGTTTTGCTTGGGGTAGCCTACATCTTAAAATTTGTAGTCTTTTGAATATTTTGATGAATAATGCCAAAGATCCATTGAGAAATGATCCACAGATCCATGCTATTGAGAAAGAATAGACAAAATGCACCAAAAGACTTAATTTTTCTAAAAATTGCGATTTTGTGAACTGCAGACACTAAAATTTTGTGTGTTTGTAACCGGTAGACTACATTTCATAAACATTTGGAGACTTCAGTTTTTGATGGATTGTTTTGAAAACGTCAACAAACAATGCAAAAGAACCATGCTTGTGAGGAAAAGTAGTCAATATGTACTAAAGAACTAACTTTGTTTAACAATTGCAAGTTTGTTAGCTCTAGTAAGATAACCGTACAACTAAAAATGAAACATCATGTAGAACAACCAATTTTTGATCAGCCATTAGAAACTAATCCTTAGCCTCAAGTAATTGGAGTTACATATTGCTGGAAAGCAAATTTTTTAAGCTTTCAACGGATGGCAATTGTTGGTACTTTAGTGTAACATTTTTGTATTAAAGCCACCTGTTTTTACTGAGCTCATCACTTTTGGAGAGGGGTAAAAAATTACACCACAGGTCTTAAAATTCAGATTTTTTCAGTATAAAAACTAATATTAAATATGCATATTATACACTATCGGAATTGCGTTGAAATAACCTTTAATTTGTTGAATAAAGTTTAAAAATCAGTTGAGAAATGAGGTTACAAATCAGTTTTTTAGTAAACTAATTTTGCAAAAAGGTTGCAATTTTTAAAAACGTCTTGATGTTTTGATGTGCGGTAGCGAACATTTGTGTTAATTGTATGAAACATATTATGACACCAAAGACGCAGTTTAAGCGTGCAAGGAAAAAAGCGAAGAAGAAAGGCTTAGAGGGCTTGAAGGGCTTAAATAAAGAAGTGCTTGTAGCATAATCAAATAAACATTAATTGTTGTAAAGTTGTTTTTATCAAAAGCAGCTTATTAACATCTCCTAAAAGAACGTTTAATCGCGTTTCTGCGATGAGTACTTTTTGAGATTGAACCAAAAAGAGATTGTTCAATGAATCGTTGATTGTGACGTCATTTTAGACCCCACATAATTGAAAGTTTTTGAAATGTGGTAAGTCGGAAGCTGGTTTTTGTTTCATTAAAAAGCGGTTATCCTTTGTCAAGTAATGAGAATTTTTTAAAATTTATTTTTATATATGATGTCATAATGGCGTCACAAACATTCTTATGACACTGATCACGGGGTGGTGATCAATCGCACCAAGCTTGATGCTTGTACCTGTAGAGTTCAGAGGAGTTAACACAGAAAGTCAGACAGAATTGCGCTTAATATATTAGATACAACGGCGTCGCGTGCAGGGCCCATAACAGTAACGTCGGGATTGAAAATATCGGTTCAGCCGACCAAGCTGGCTTCATCCATCGAGCAAAAGAAAAGTTGTTTTTCTGCTCAAAAGATGTTCACGACTTGGTGCACTTTTTTTTCTAATACAATTTTTCATTTCAAGGCCCTAACTATGCCTTAGGTCTATGTGCTCCGTTGATTGCTTACGTCAACGCAAGGAGCCTTGCATTTCCTCTAGTTTGGAAGTAGGAAACTCACTTTCTCAAATCCTTGTTGGCTGCGCAATAGGTTGCTTGTTTGCTTTTTTTGCTTAGGTCAGCTCAGAAGAGTTAAAAGAGGCCTTGCATTTCCCATAATTTATAGTTTTGATTCCGGTAGCTCAATGAAGGTAACACCAAGCAAGATAGAAAAAGCGTTTCCCTTAGGTATGATGCGATTTTACCCCAACAGGGCATGGCATCGCCTGTGCCGAGTTAAAACGCAACAATTGAGGCAGCTGCTCTAGTTTTGCGGTATAAACATTAGTGAGATCAGCCACGAAAAAGTTATATTAGGTATAAGCCATTGTTCCTGTACACGTAATGGAGAGCATCTTGATCAATTAATCAATCTTTTTGAGTACTACCAATTGACCAATTAATCATCTTGATTAAAATGATAATGGATAATTATGCCGCTTGATGCTGTTTTGACTATATAGTGGTAAGCATTGTGATGTCATTTTAGATTGTGACGGAACAGTGCTTTGCAAAAAGATTCAAGTCAGAAGAAAAAAGCATGCTTAAAAACACTTAAATTAATAAGAGCTTGTTGCACTTTGATACTGCGTAAGATATTCTAGAAGTACTTTTAGCAAAAACTAATATTTCTTGAAATGCAGTGTTTTAAAAGAAACATCATAGGTGGATGTGCATAGCGACTACATGTCTTCGAAGTTTATTGCGTGCTGGCAACATCTTAATTGCCCTGTATTTACCATAGACGTCCTTAAACTAAACAGACTTTATTATCCGTTATTAAATTTAGCAAGTGAGTCAAAGCACATCAAAGTTGTGGGAGGGTGTCAAGGTAATTGACATGCATTTTTAGAATGAAGCCATTAAGTGTTAGCACCTTAGGACCGCTACTAACCACTTTTTCGTAACTGTCGGCGTATGTGCATGAGCTATCGCTTGCGACTGCGCGCATGTTGCTTGATCCTGGCATAAACGCAGCCATGAAAAGAACAAGCTAATCCCAAATGAAGCACTCATGGTTAGGTTATTACAATAGCATGGCCCCCCATTAATAAATGTCGATGTTAACAACAGTAAATCAGCTGGCTGCGCCGGCCCCACCCATTTGCAAATTGCTTCAACATTTAGATGATGTAGAGTTGAACACTAATATTTTTTTGCAAAAAATAAAACAGAACTATCTTTATTTCCCCTCTTTTTCTAAGGTGATCACCAAGTGTTTTGCATGGGGTTGGCTAGATATTTAAATTTTTAGAGACTTCATTTTTTCATGGATTGTTTTAAATATTTTTGCGGATAATGCCAAAGATCCACGCTAGGAACAAGAATAAAATGTACCAAAGTACTTAGTTTTTCTCGAAATTGCAATTTTGTGAAACGGAGGCAGCAAAAATTTGGGTGTTTTAAGGAATAGGCTACATTTCATAAACGTTTTAAGACTTCATTTTTTGATGAATCTTTTTGAAAACGTAGACAGATAATGACAAAGAACCATGTTTGTGAGGAAAAGTGGTCAAAATGCGCCAAAGAACTAACTTTGTTCAACTGTTGCCAGTTGTTTGGGTTAAGTATGATAACTGTTCAACTAAAAATAGAACATGATGTATGGCAACCAATTTTTGATCAACCATTATAAACTAATCCTTAGCCTAAAGTAATTGGAGTCACGTATTGCTGGAAAGCAAATTTTTTAAGCGTTTAAAGGACAGTAATAGTTAGTACCTTATTATAACCTTTTTGTATTAAACTTACGTGGCGTAACTCAGATAACCCTTTTTGGGAAATGTAAAAAGTTAAACTATGGCTAATAAAGTTCAACTTTTTTGTATAAAGACTAATAGTTAGGATGAATATTGCATACTATCAAATTGCCTTGAAATAATCATAAATTTGGTGAAAAAAATTGATTAAGAAATGAGCTAGCCAATCAGTTTTTAAATAAACTTATTTTGTAAAAACTGAGCAATTTTTGAAAGTTTTTTGAGCAAATTTTTGTTTCTGCTTTATAAAATGAAACATCTATTTGGCTGTAATTGTGTTAGTTTGTATAGAGTTGATGGGTTAGCTGTTCTCAATAACATTTCTGGACCAAAAAATGACCGCACTTGAAAACAGCTTCTTTGTCTTTCGGCTTATTCCCAATTAGAGGTCGCCACAGCAGATATCTGCTTTTTATAACATGGCATTTGTTTTACTTTTACGGTCGGATGCCCTTCCTGCCACCAACCCTCTATTTGGAGGGAAAACTGGGCCACCTGTCTTCCACATAAAGGTGGGGGCGTCCCGTTAAGTGCCTTGCCCAAGGACACAACAAGCGAACTTGCCGGCTTGTTTTCCACAACCTCCACCAAATGCCGAGCGCCAAGCAGGGAAGCTATGGATACCATTTTTAAAGTCTTTTGGTATGACTCGACGAGGGGAATGAACCCCAGGTCTACCGACTGCGAAGAGGACGCTGAAAACAGCTGATGAAGCTATTCAAGGATTATGATAGGAAAATATCGGTTGAATTAAACCTGATTCAGACCGACTTTTTGAACGCAATTTTGCACCTTTAACACTGGAAAATGTTTGCCATATAGAAAACCAAACGACAGCCCACTTTACATAAACAAAAATTCCAACCACCTTCCTTCAATAAAAAAACAAATCCCATCTATGGTCTATGATTGCCTTGCACAACTCTCATCATCTAAGGATGGGTTCAATATAGCGGCTCCGATGTACAATAAAACTCTCCATGAAAGCGCATATGAAATTTACTTAAAATACAGGAAAGAAGCGAAAGCAACAAAAGCAATCAGCAGCAGAAGAAGAAGAAACATAATTTGGTTCAACCCCACATAGTGAAAACGTTGAAACAAATATTGGCCATGAATTCCTAAACTTATGACGAAGCATTTCCCAAACATCACCGGCTTAATAAAATATGCAATAAAAAACAATATTAAAATTAACTATAGCTGTATGCCGAATATGTCCGCGGTCATCTTGCGCCACAACAAAAAGCTTCTTTTTACCTTGCCAAAGGCTGATAGACCTTTCATTGCCGATTCAAAATGTAATTGCAAAATAAAAACCGTTTGCCCACTTAACGGCGAATGCAAACAGAAATCAATTGCATATAAAGCAGAAATATTCTTTAACAATACCAACAAATTGTATTATGGATTCTGTTCTAGTTATTTCAAAACAAGATTTAGTAATCACAAACATTCATTTACCCATCGTAATAAAAAGAAATACAACCGAGCTATCAAAAGAAGTCTGGCGAGCAAAGGACAATGGCGTTTAGCCGTCAACAAAATGGTTCATTGTGTCTGCAGCACCATCATATCATTGCGGAGGGAGCAGATGCAACCTGTGCCTGTCTGAAAAGCTTGCCATCTTAAGCGACGACATAAAAATAATGCTCAACAATCGAACAGAAATAGTGAATTCATGCCGCCACAGGAAGAAATTTAAACTATTGGATATCAGATTGGACGGTTCGTGGTAGATTTATATGTTTAGCTCCATTACTTTTTGCGTTTTTCTTTATCCTTTCTTTTTCGTCTATTTCACTTTCCCAAATTATTGTTTACCATATTAAGTATATACCTCTTCCCATTATTACGTCACCATAACTTTCATACCAACCTTCACAGTTCTTAGTTACCCAAATGAGATTGCTGTTCGCAGGAGAACCAGCAGAAAAGATTATTTTTCACTATTAGTTTTCACTTAATTTGATAGGTTTTAGTTATTTACTCTACTATATCAGCTTGTTTTCCTCGAACAACCGTAAGTAATACTGTATTTTTAGTTTGTTTTGGGTTCATTTTTCGTTTTTTTGCAGAAATACCTGAGAAGCCTTAACGGCGAAACAGGCTGTTGTATTTTTGCCAGTAAAGATATATTAATGCTCAGTACGATAGCTCAAACGACGACGACAAGCTTATTAATATCTCCGGAAAATGCTTTCAATCGCGTTTCTACGATCAGTAGTTTTTGTAAAAATACAGCTAACACATCATAGCACAATCAAGCGTTGATCGTGACGTCATCTTAGACCTTAAAGAGATGAAATATTTTGTATGCTAGAAAGTCGGAGACTGGCTTTGTTTGAACACAAAATGGTGTTGATCTGAAAAGAAATGTAAATTAAATAAAAAATTTTTGATTAAGACGTCATAAACACCCCTACTACACTCACCCCCGGGTGGTGATTAATCGTGCCAAGTTTGATGATTGCACGTCCAGTAGTTTCAAAGGAGTTAAAGCGTACTTACATACGTACTTACGTATGTACAGACAGAATCGGCCTATAAATATTAGATGTAGTAAAAGTCTGACAAATTATTTCAGGAAGAAAAACACCTGGTATTTTCAGAAGCTATTTTTCAAATAGAAATTTTTATGAAAGATTCTATTCAAATAAAAACCTCTGAAGATGCCCCGGTATTTTTCTGCGTGAGACAATTTGCCAGGTTTTACTACATATTACATATGCATAACTGACCGACTGTGCGTTATTGGAATTACCTCTGATTAGTTTAGCCATCAAGCACTTTTCCACATGATACACCTTCAAGTCAAGCAAATGTTTAGAAAGTTATGTATCTGCTTTAAAAATAAATAATATGTCAGACTCTGCGGGAAAGCCTGTCATTCTAAACGAAAATGAACTCAAAGTTTGCGAATACGTCGCACCCATTTTATCAATATTTGTTGTTGCTTATGCGAATCATTTTATAAATGCGATTCATATTTCAACAACAATGGCAAAATTCTGGTTTTACAAGATTGTCACAAGTGCTCTCTTGTTTTATTTTAAACAGTTCAACTAATTTGATGTTTCTGCACATTTAATATAATGGGCTATGTTTTCAAGTAAATCCATAACGCTTGATAACCCTCAAATAGAGATACCACAAAATGACTTGCTGATTGCACATCGCTACTTGTCTTAATCTATTAGAAGATATTTACAAGTTCACAAAATATCAAAAAAAATGTAAAATGCAATTTATCTAATCTTTTTCATAAGTTGTTAGCCTCATTTATGTTATGATCTAACCTTAAAAAAATATTAAAATCAAATATAATTCTGTATTTATCACCAGCAGCGTATTTACGTCAACTCACCTATGACATAAAAAATAACTGACTTTCATTATAAGTCGAATTTAACCAAAATAAAATTATCCCAAATTGGTGTTTGTGATTTTGATTATTGGTTTGGGAAAACGCTTTTAATTTTTAATTGTTGCTATCGAGAGAGCCTTGATTGGATTAACTGATGAGACCTTGGCCTACGCCCTATCCTTTACCCTAGCTCCTAAATAATTGAAAAATGGAATACTTAAAGATCTGAAAATCTCAAACACTTTGTCCGGGCGGCCAAGAGCGTCATTTGCTTTTCCAATGCCGCCGAGGTGGGGTCTTAATCTGTTGATATGCTCCCCCCGGAAAAGAAACAAAATTCGATTTTGTAATGTCTGTCACTTAAAAAGCTTCAATTTGTGTAAAAGTATAAAAACATAAATTTCAGCCACTAATAACCTAAAATTTTGACTGAACAAAGTCTGCGCCACAAGCATAATAATCTAAAACTCATTAAAGGAGTTTGATGTCCAAAAAAAGTCTTTACCTGGGCATATAAATCAACACCTCGCTGAGAGGCGAGTCAGCACCTCGATATGTCTGGCTGTTTGGTGCGTCACCAAAACAAGTTTTTTCAAATGTCTCTCACCAATAAACATCAAATAACTGCTAACTTTAGCTTGACTACCTAACAGTAATAATATACGGAAAAAAACAATCTCGCGATCCCATTTTAATTTCCGTATGGTTATCACAAAAGTTGTGGCAATTTTAACGGTAGGCTACACAATCTGCTACAGCCAAATCTACGAGGTGTTGCTGAATCAGCTTGACCATCAATATACCTTCAATTTTTAGAAATGATCACAACAGTAGCGTATGGCGTTGGTTTTGGCCCCACTGGGCGAAAAAAAACTGCGGACCCACTTTCAATCTGTTAATAAAATCATAACTATTGGTCTTTGAGTGCTATGTTTAGACGCAGATAAAATTTTCTCTCTATCAGTCAAGAATGGCCGCGCTCTCCATGCAGCCACGCCCTACAGACTATATACAACGCACACCTTCTGCTAAGCCATTGAATCACAATTAACTACTATCATATTTTAACATATCAAGAGAATAAACAATTGGATCCACCTCTTGATCTTCTAACTTACAGCATGTTAAAAGCAATGCAATGTTTGGTCCTGTCACGAAGGCAGTCGGGAAAGAACAAACTAAACCAAAATCAAGCACTTACAGCAAAGTTGTTACTATAGCAGGGCCCCCGTAAGTAATGTCCCGTTTAAGAATGTTCTTTTAGCCGACTGCCCTGGCTTCACTCTAGGGGTTATTGTGAGAACAACGATAAAAGTTAATGCTTTTTTGATATTACCAATTTTCGTTCCAAAATCAGAAGTCCCTTCTTTGAATAGAAATCGCGTGGAAAGAAAGTTGTACGAGAGCGCCAAAATGGTTTATGTGTGTGTTGACAGGATTAAGGTATTAAATATTAGTCATACTACTAACGACGTTTTGTAATTTTGTGCCTATTGGTAAGATCTGGAGACTGTATGGCTGTGCATATGTTGTTAGGTTTTGCCACAAGCGTAGCTAGGAGAAGAGAAAACAAGCCCGAAGTCAGGCACTCACACTTGCGCTATGGCAATGGACTCGGTATGGCTTAAGACTAATACCAATCGACGTGGGTTTTGAGCTAAAGGTGGGGATCATTTTTATGATTCCTGCAGGATTTTATATGAAAAATGGCCAGTTTGTTTGATTTTGCTGCACTTGATTGACATATTTTGAAGGTGCACATAATATAAATTAGCGACGCGACAGCACAAACGTGCTGTAACTTGCCATTGCATTATTAAAAATGCAAGTTTTTGGTCTGTCGGTTTGTTAATACTGCAATGTACCATTCTTCTTTAACAGGCAGTCTATCAATTGTTTGCTTTTGAAATAACAATAAACAAAACTTTACGCGCAGTTACTGCCTTCTGCACAGTTTTCAGTTTAATGATATCAGACAGCATTATGGCGACTTAAAGCTAGTTAGGAGCGTTCAAGAAAGAAAGCATACTTGAAATGCCTAAAATGCTTAAAAAAAGAATCTTTTGTTGCATCGCCAATCTAGCTCAAATTGTTGCAGAATTATTTTCATCAAAAGTACCTTACTGAGATCTCTTGAAAAACCACTTAACCGCGTTTCTGCGGTAAGTAGTTTTCAAGAAAATAAAAGAGAACTTATTTTGTAATCAAGCGCCATCTTAGATCCCGAAGGAGTAAAATCTTTGGAAGTTGATAAATTGGAGACTGGCTTTGGTTTGAGTAAAAACTTTTTTCACTGTCAGTAAATGTATATTAAAATAAATTATTTTTGATTGTAACATGTTATGACGTCAATAACTCCCTTATAACATTCATCCCCCAAGGTGGATTGATTGTGCCAAGTTTGATGTTTATATGTCCAATACGTTTGGAGGAATTAAAGCGTACATTTGCACGTACGTACAGACAGAACTCTTCTTGGTAATTTAAACTAGCCGGCTCTGCCGGCGTCGCTCACAGACCTCCCCATCAGCAATGTCAAATTAAAGAATATCGGTTCAGCCGGCCAAACGGTTTCATTCCATGGCTAGTTACAAAAACTGTAATAAAAAGTTCATGTTTTTGACCAAGCCAAATCTCGCTCCAAAACAAAACTATTGTTTTTTGAAAAGGAAATTGGGATCAAGTGCATAAATTTCCCCGCATGGGGAAATTTATGCACTTGATCCCCCAGGTCTTTATCCCTCACCTTGTACACTCCCTTCCAATGTACACTGCCCCATACATTTACATACCGGGCCTGCCCCTTCAGTGTACACTGCCTTTCTTTTAATGCCCTGCCAGCTGAGATTCGAACTCGCAACCATACCGCAACCATGGTATGGGGAAAATTTTGCACTTGTTGTTGTCTTGGGGAAAATTTTGCACTTGTTCCGGAAATTGATTAAAAAACATTATGGAGGATTGTGCGTAGCCACTACATTTCTCCCAAGTTTATCTAGTCCTTGGCAAACTCTTATTTGCCCTGTTTTCACCATAGGTGTGCTTAAACTTAAAAACTTTTACCCATTAAATCAAGCAGGTGCTTGAAGTGAAAACATGTCAAATCTGTGACAGAGCACCAAAGTGATTGATACAAATCTTCAGAATCAATCTACTAAATTTTAGGCCCACTACTTGAGATTTTTTCGTGATTCCAGGAAAATTTGTATGAGGTAAAGCTTTTGGCTACGAGTATGTCATTTCGTCTGGGTATGTACATAGCGAGGAAAGAGCATATCAAACGAAACTAAAATACTCACAGTCCAGTAATTGCAATTGCATGGCCCTCATTATTAGCATGAAGTTCAAAAAATCGAATCAGGCGGGTGCGCCTGTTTGACCCATTGGCTTGCTGTGAGAGCAGTAATAAGAATTTAATGTTGCTTTGGCAAAGCCAATACTCATTCCAAAATGAAATCGATTGAACAACGTTACAAAGGTCGCATGTAACTTCTATATTTTTTCCAAAGTTTCTGGGGTCCCTGGCAACGTCTTGCTTGCTCCGTTTTAAACATAAGCGCTCTCACAAGGCTAGGCACTAGGCTCTCACAAGGCTAGGCACTTAAACTAGGGACTCTCACAATTGAAACAACTAACGAATTATATAAAATTTGCGAGTTAATTTGATGAAATACAAGGAAGTACAACTTCAAGGTTGTGGGAGGGCGCCAGAGTGATTAATATGTGCTTGCAGGAATAACCTATAGAATACTAGGACTATAACCAATAACAACTTTTCCTTAATGGTATGCCTATTTTTACGAACTAAAGCTTATATCTGCACGCAGGTTGCTTTATCCTGGCATAAAAGCAGCCAAGGAGAGGCCAAATCAACTCGTAGAGCTACAATGACAGTTGCAGCTCCCCCATCAGTAATGTCGACATTTAGAATATGGGTAATTGTGAGACCGGTAATGAAAAGTTAATATTTTTCTGACTTAACCAATTTTCTTTCCAAATTCATAAGCACCATGTTTTTAATAGAAATTGAGTAGAAAAAGCATCAGGGTTAGTGATGGATTAAGGAATTTTGGGACTGAGGGAAGAATTTATAAGGCGCTCTCAAAATGCCCTAGTTCACGATGACGATCTTTTTTCTGGAGATTACCACGTCGGAAGGATCGGGTTAAGACTTTTTTGAGATCGCAATGTCATATGGTTGAATCAACCTGTCTTTTCTGCAAATTAGCGTACAGACCTAATTTTTTTTGCTAGTCAAAGATTTTAACACTGAAATTACGAACATGTGTGGATATGGGGGGCCTTAGGCAACTGCCTCACTTGCCTCAACTTAAATCCACCACTGATTGGGTGGTAGCGCACAGCGCAAAATTTGTGAAGTCCCTAGCAACATCTTATTTATTCTTTTTGCAAAATGTACTTACAAAGTGGTGTTGGTCATAACTGAAATACCCAATAACTTCACAAGATTTTACTCGTTCATTTTGCCACGTACAAGAAAGCATTAGTGTAAAATTTCGGGGAAGGAGGTGCCAAAGTAATTGCTGAGTAATTTTTCAAAAAGACCTTTTAAATGTATGACATAATACAAACAATATTTCGGAATTGTATGCCTATTTGTATAACCTATTGTCTCTAGCGCATACTGCTATCCTGGCTTAATCGCAGCTGGGGGTAGTGCAAGCTGACCAAAGTCAAGCCCTTACAGTTAAGTTATTGAAATAGATTGAAATGTGGTTCAAGAGTAGGCTACAATCCATGGACCAGGTTTTTGTGTTAAAGATGCGGATAATTGTTGTGATTTTTTAAAGATAATACACGAAAAATTGTCAATTTGTTTAACTTTGCTGCATTTGATTAATATTTGTTTGAGGTTGAGATCAATTGAGTTTGCGTCTGCACAAAAGTATGGTAACTTGCCATTGCACTACTAAGTTTTTGACCAACAGCTATGCTAATACTTTAACCTTTTGCGGTCCAACTAACCGTCTGGGATGCAAGAACAATTTGTGTTCTTTGATCCAAACACATGTCACACATGCATTTAGTTTATTACCTCTCTAAGAAGTCCAAACCATATGTAACAAATGCAAGGAAAGATTTTTTATCGATTCGGACTTTAATTAATTAGTTCAAATAACTTAGATCAACTTAATGATGCGGAACAAAGTTTTTTTCATAAAATCAACGTACGTTACACATAGACATCGTTCAAAAAAATCAAGAAAAAGATTTTTGACCTAGACTGACGAAATAGTAAATTCAATTGGATGGCAAAAGCTAATGTATTGTATCATTCTTCTCTCACTTGCAGACTATCAGTTATTTGGTTTCAAAAAAACAAAATGTAACATTAACAGCTTTGCGCGCAGTTGCTTCCTGCTGGCTTTTTTCTTATTTTAACCAGAGCTGGGCACCGCAAATTTAAACTCAATTCCGCAACCGCAAATTCCGCAAAACTGCAAGAGGTGTTCCGCAACCGCAAATCTGCAAATTTGCGATAGGTTTGCGGTGACTTTTCGCACTTCCGCAACCGCAAATGCACATAGCACTTCCGCAAACTTAGACCGCAATATTTACTGTTATTTTGTCTTCGTGATGACCTTTTTTATTTTTGAAGGTCAAATTTTGCCATCGACCAGACGTTGACCTCCAAAAAAAAAAAAAAAAGGTCATCAACTCCCGGTCGTCAACCTCCAACCCAGAAAATAAGAGCGTCCACTTTTTCCGAGCAGTTTTACCGCGGATCAGGCAACACTGCCTATAGGTTTGCGGATTTGCGGTAAATTTCGATTTTTCACCGCAAATCCGCAAATATTTGCGGTAGGAAATTAGGTTCGCAAATCCGCAAATAAAAACTTGAGTCCGCAATTTGCGGATTTGCGGATTTGCGGAAGTGCCCACCTCTGATTTTAACCGTACCAGACACATTGTGATATCAAATAGTGAGTTTAAAGCGTTCAAGATAAAAGCAAAGAAGTATGTTTAGAAGTCTTAAAATGCTCAAAAAAAGTCTGTTCTTGCATCATCAATTAAGCTTTAAATGTTGTAGAGTTTTTTATTAAAAGCACTTTGTCAATATTTCCCCCAAAAGCTTTTAGTTGCGTTTCTAGAGTGAATACTTTTTGAGAAAACACAGGGAATAAATTGTGCAATCAAGTGTTGGCTATGACGTCATTTTAGAGGCAAAGGGATAGGTGGTAAATTTGGGGCTAGCTTTTGTTTGAGTAAAAAGTGTTTACTTTTTGTCAAAAAACACGAAATTAAAGAAATGTTTTTTTATGATCTGATCATATGTTGCAAACCCCTTTGCGACTCTCTAGCAGGCAATCAGTTGTGGTAAGTTTGGTGTTTCTATCCATCTTCCACCATTATTTTTACCATGCCGAAAATTATAAGATCTAGAGATGGATTCAATTATTTGTTTTCTTAACGCAATAATAAATTATAGCCATGTGTAATTTGCCAAACTCACAAGATTAAAACTTTTTGCGACACGTCTTCTATTACCTCTTTATAAAAAAAACATTTTGCATGGTTTTCTAAAATTGTTTAAGTGATTATTCACCCGGTTTCACAAAGATTGCTTCTGGTTCAAATCCCAATTAAAAAAAAACTCAAAAATTAGGAGAAATTAGAATCCACATCCAATTCTTGTGCAACAGTAGTAAATTTGTTTTAATAATAAGTAGTAATGAGCACGATCCAAATTCCAAGATTCGAAGTATCCAAAGTTTGTTTGTTAAAAAACCGTGGCGGATCTAGATCCTAAAATTCTCCCAAAACGGAGTTTTAATTGGAGTAAGTCACTTTGGGAGTTTCTATTGATTATTAGACACATGTTTGACTAAAAAAATCAACAATTGGTAAGTGAGCAAGCTTTCGAACCTAAATAAGATTTTAAGGTGGATCTGGTTTTGACATCACCTGGATCCGAATTCTTGCTCAAGAATGATAAGAAAACCAGGAGCAGATCCGCATCCTAAATTTTAAGGATCCGCGTACCACTGGTAACCAGCTTTGAATAATAGCGATCCTATGGAAACTTTGAATCCTCTACGGATCTGAAGAACTAAAAACCATGATGGAGCACAAATTGAAGGAGGCAGTTGCATGCCCACTAGGATAAGTGATAGCTAATTGGAGAGCGAGTTAATTTAAAGAGGTCGTGCGACAATTGACTCGTCGACTGAATAAGGACCGACGTGTTTTATCAACTGATCTACTATGTGTGACGTTAAGAGTGAAGTACTGTGGTAATAACTACATTAGAATTACTGACATAAATAGGCAGCATAGGTCGTAGTTAACAGTGTTAAGAAGCTTAGACCGCAATTTGCAGTATGATTACGATGATTATGTCTTTAGACCTCACGATGGTTGTTTTTTTTACTTGGCTTTGTTGAGCAATCATTTCTTTTGTGTATTTGCACTTGCTATGGCAGGGATGCATCCTGCACTGTTGCAGCAGTACCTGTAACTTAATAAAGTGAATCTGAAGATATAAGCCAGCACAGCTTAATAAAAAACAGATTAAACATTGACCATCAAATATATGACAAAAATGTTTGCACTATCAAGATTCCATAAATTAGGCAGGCTACTAGTACTAGTACTAGAACACACAAATTCTGTGGAATTCCTTGGACTAGCATTTACCTTAATTGCATTCCTAGCTGCAATATCACATGTAACCCTAAACCTAGCCCCAACCGTAAACACTGACTTGAGCTTAAGATTTTCCAATTTTTGCAAAATCCATTTCTATGTAACACTTTCTGCTGATTTTCACGTTTTAATTTCTTTCCTAAATCAAAGGTTTTCAATCTTTTTATGGTTACTGAGCCTTTTGAAAAAAGTGTCAGTCTTGCTGACTTAATTTGTTTGAAATTCTTTTGAACATGCTATTGATTCTTGTGCTTTTCAAAGTTCATCTTTATATATTTTTGTTTACAGATTGATATGAAGATCTTTTTCTCTATAAAGATCAATACATCTAAAGTTGCAATTTTTTTTGATTGATGATTTTCAAGACTTTGTTTGCAGATTAAGGTTATTAAAAGTCACCTACTGTTTAGCAACCATAGTTGCACTTAATTAGGCATACTATCAAAAAATATCAAAAATCAATTAACTGCCAAAGAATCAATTATTTTTAGCTTTACCAAAATTGACCACAGCATTTGCGCTCTGCTCTGAAACTATCTCATGGAACACCATAGGGTCCATGGGCCCCAGGTTGGTAACCACTGCCTTAGGTGATCAGGAAATGTCTGAGATAATTTGTCAAGATAAACTGGTTTGTAATATCAGTGGTAACTTATTATGTTTACATCTAATGGTAAGCTGTGGAACAAGTATTTCCATGTCAGACTTTGAAGTAAGGTAGATACCTACCTAAAGCAGAGTGGTATTACTATTAATCTGCTTCTAGTATTTTGAAAATAAACCTCAAAAGCTCCTCACAATAATCTATGCAGTAGCTCTAGTTTGTTAGTAACTCTTGATAGTATATTTATTGAATCTGATAACAGCTTACTTGTTTAACTCAAGTGTGCATGTTATTTTTTTGCAAGCCTTCTTCATTGTGCATTTGTTACAGCTTCCATATGAGAAAGAGAATGAAAAATTATGAAGTCTATTAAAGACACTCTTTACATACCATGACGTTGTAGAAGCTATGATTTCAGAATCTTAACTGCTGTTTTAAAGCATTATCAAAAATCATGCAGGAGATTGCACATATAAATATAACCGTCACAAAAACTGCAAAATTTTATTAAACGTGATAACTATGGCACTGTGCAAGATAGAATAGAGATGCTTTATATTACAATAAAGTGTGGGAGAAATACCACCCTTATTAGTTTTCTGTTTAAACTTGTACAATGTATTCAGACCAGGGCTGGGGAGTCAGTGGTCTGAACTTCCGACTTTGACTCCTGGGAAAATGAAAGGTCCGACTCCGACTCCTGCTTGTTAATACTAATAGCAAATATTCTTATATTTTCTTTTACCATCTATATATAAATCAAATTTGCATGTCATTACTACCAAGTGAATCATCTCGACTGAGAGCTGTAGAGATGTACATCCAACTGCTGTGGCAGCTGGGTGATACAAACAGCATCTTTCCCATTAAAAATGAATTCTTTTTCAGTTGCGAATTTGCGTGATATGCTAGAAAACCAAACTTTACCTGCTATTGTTTTGATAAAGAAACAATGTAGGGTTTTTGAGGAGTCAAGAGTCGGCCAATTTTTGCCGACTCTGACTCCTGAAGCCCCAAAAATGCTCTGACTCTTCGACTTCGACTCCCCAGCCCTGATTCAGACCCCTTTCAAAGTTACCAATACTTTTTGTGTAGTGCATTTCTATACAAGTAGGAGAAATTGCTATCAAATGTCGTTTCCAAGTGCACAATAATGTAGCCACTGCTGGGCTCAAATGCAGAGTCATTGTTGCTCTTAGTGGCACTATATCCTGTTTGACTACATTGAAACCACATCATAGCTAGATTGTCTTACACTTGAAAATTATATGCATGAAATTAGAAAAAGAATTTTATCTTGCATGTACATGCTTGCACTTCTCACTTCAAGCTTGATTAGAAAGCATTTTTGCTTGAACACTAGCAGGTTGTTTAATGCTTTCTATCCTTACTCTTCAGAGATTACAGTTTTGCATTTATGTCTTTAGTGTAGCTCTGGTGTTGTTGGAGGCAAAACAATTTCTTTTTTACTTGTGTGCTCCTGTAAAAGACATTGTATGCTAGTTTCATTGTTAGGTTGCACTTATTTGTATCGGTAATGCACTGTACTAACAACATTAGTTACTCTAAACTGGGCCTGGCAGCACGGTTCCCTCTAAGATTTTAGTAAGTGCATAACCGCCAGCAAGAGTGTGAAATTGAAATAAACTTTGATTATAAAACTTTTTATTTAGTTAAATGCTTTTCAACCATTTTTGGCATTTGGCCCATTTTGGAAATACTCAGAGGCATATGGCCTGGTTATATTTTTTCTCGTTTTTATGAGCATTTTTTGCACTTGTTGATTTCAAATCGTTTTTGGCATTTTGCCCATTTTTGAAATGCACAGAGGCATGTGGTCCAGTCATATTTTTCCTCGTTTTCATGTGCGACCTCAAAAAAGTTATCTAAGTAAATTTTAACAGTGTTGTACAACTAAAATAAAAAAAACAAGTCAAGAAAAAGTTTTCCTTTACAGCAATTAAAAAAAGGCTAGACTTTCTTTTATTGTGTTTTTTAACACACCAAAAACGTGTTCAAAGAAATTAAAACTGCACTTAATATATTTTTTCTTCTCATTTCAAGGCTTATTTCAATAATGGCTGGTAAGCTATCACAGCACATGGCTGTCAGCTGCATTTTCTTTAAAAAAAATTTTGGAGGGGATTTAAGACTAAAATTGGTGAGAAATCGCACTCTTTTTACTTCTAGTTTTTATAAATAGCAAATGAGAGGTTATTTATTTCTGGTTTATAAAATGGCGTTTTGTGCACTAAAGTGGAACCGAGAGCTATGCGCTTTTTTATCTTAACAAGCACGATTGAAATTAGCATTGAAATGTAAAGAAAACGCAAGTTAAGCAATTCCAGTTTTAAACTTCTTCGAAAACTAATGTCTTGTATTAAAGTGAAGTTTGAGAGCTACTTGCTATTACTGCTCTTCAACTACGATAGAAATTGGCCGGTTTACTTTATGTTACTTGCTTTGGGGTTGATTTATGATAAGTTTGGTAACGGCATGGTGATATTTTAAGTCGCCGTCACTTGTTGTTTTGTCATATCTGGGTGATGTTTATGCGAGACGTTGCATTGCCATAAGAAAGCGGCTGTCCAACCTTTCATTCCCATTCATTGTTTCTCACGCATTTAAAAATTACAAAAATTTTAACAAATGTAAAAAGTTACCAAAAACCGCCGGACTTTTTTTACGCACTGTTGAATTTTAACTGCGAATCCGCCAGACATAATTTTGCAAATTTGCACTTTTTTTGCATTTAAAAGGAACAATGCCTGGCAGTCTAAATTGAACTATATTCTGGAGCAACTGAAGTTGTACATGTGAACAGGTGAAATAACATATAAAACCTCAACAGCAGTAATGAGAGTGTGTGGTTGTCCTGCATGCAGCTTGGCCAAACTTAACTGTCATTAGCATTAACTCTCATGCTTTACGATTTACATTAAACTTGAGCCAGCCATGATGGCATTTGTCCCATAAGTGATCGTTGACTCAAATGCGATAAGATTACTTGCAGTCACCCAAACTTCTTGTTTATGAGCTTATTGAGTCTAGTAACTTAAACAAAAAAAGCTGTGTGGAGAATTGATTAAAAAGTAAAGATTGCTTAGCTAGACGATTTGACTCTTAACCAACATAAGCTTGTGCTCTTATTTGGCAATCCTAAAATCTGATTAAAATCAAATAAGGAGAAAAAATAAAGGTAATTAATTTAAAAATAAAACTACAAAAAAACTGATCTTTAATCCTTAAGTAGGTCAGTGTTTTCTCAAAAATTGTGAGTTTTTAGAAGTGTGTGCCCAAAAAACTTCATATGCTAAAGTTTGGGTGTGCCCAACTTTAAGATTTATAAACCTAGCTCGTATTCCAAAAAAGGAAAGAGCAAACTGTCAAGGTTCAAAACTTGCTACTTTTGATAACAGTCACATCAGTAAATGTTGCTTTGCTGCCTAAAAATTGCCCCTGTTGTTGTTTTAAAAACATTACTTCAATGTATAGTGGGCGTGTGCACAAATGGATTGCCAATTTGCCAAAAACGTTGACATATGAGAAAGTGAGCTTAAGTGTTGTGAGTAGCTGCTCAAATGCATGAATTTTTGTTTTGTCTATTTCCATCTTTGTTGCTGTTAAGAAATTTTTGGATAGTTTAGTTTATGCATTTTTTACCAAAACTGAAGAATTGCTGTATAATTTTTGCTTTTGTAATTCTCCTCTTTTAGTTTCATCAAATTATAAATTTACCATTACAAAAGCAAAACTCTGGAAAGTTTGGCTTTGGAGATGGCATAAGTCGTCGTGGCATAATTTTGCCCAAACTTAGAGCTTATCTTGTATTGTTTAGTTTTTTAGATTTTCAAATTAGTTTTCAATATGTTTATGACAAGATCCGAGTATGACAGGGGAGTCAATACTTTCTCTCCAGAAGGACGAATTTTTCAAGTTGAATATGCTATTGAAGCTATTAAGTTAGGTTCTACTGCAATTGGAATACAAACTTCTGAAGGAGTAGTATTGGCAGTGGAAAAACGAATCACTTCACCATTAATTGAACCCAAAAGTATAGAAAAGATTTTTGAAATTGATAAACATGTTGGTAAGTTAATTTTTTTTCACCTTTATATCCTAGTATCAAAGTTTTACAGGATAATTTTTTTTATTGTTTTAGTTTGTGTTGGAATGCTATGCAAGTTTTTATTATGATGTGATAATGAAATTTGATAAAATCTTTCTGCTTCCTGTATTACACATAATTGCAGATGTTTGATCGTATTATTAATTGTGACCAGGGCATTGGATTTTCAGACGTTTTATAGGCAAGTCCAAATCTGATGCCAAATTTTACTGAAAGCAAGAATTATTGGGACAAAAACATTTTGGTGTGATGCCCTGGGAAAATTGAAATGATGCCCCAGTGCACCATGACGTCCAATTTGACAACCAGTGGATTAAAGAATTTCAAGCATAAATAATATTATAAGCCCTTAGCTTAGTGTGTCTGGTGTACAAGAATTACCATTAGGTACTGCATTTCACAAAATCAAACTTGAACTTGTCTGTAAAAACTGGTGGTCTAAAACGGAGATATAAACGTACTAGTCTGCAAGTACCATGCCCTGATTGTGGCAGCCTTTGCGATTTTAAATACACTTTAAGAATATGATTTATGCTGTAATGTAGTATTGACTTGCACTATTATTTAATCTAAGACGAGGATGGTGCAAGTTCATGGATTGCTATTATTCTAAAGCAAAATTTTGACTTCATTAAAAAACAAAACCATGTTCAATTGTAAAGAATCTAGATATACAGTAGATTCCGATTAATCGGGTCACATCGGGACAAGCACCATTTGGCCCGATTAGGCAGCTGACCCGATTATCTGAAGTCTTGCAGTATCCGTGCCAGGGTTGTCCTTGGTACACCAGTTATCTCAGCTGGCTGGCGATGACTAATGTTTGGAGGTTGCTCTCCAATTTTTCTTGGGACAACAATCTTTTTAGCAATTGTTAAATCTTTTTGTGGCATTTCTGCTTGGGACTTCACAAAATTTGCAGCAAAACACAACAATTACGATGTCCAAGGGCACAAAATAAGTTGCGCCTATATTGTTCAATTGTTACATAATATAGTTGGCTTTGTGATATTGAGTTCTATTACATTACAAAGGCGGTTTTGCAATTACACCGGTGTATGTCTGATTACAGTTGTGGCCCGATTATGCGAATTTAACGTAGTGCATTATCTTTGATTGGATTTTGTTCTTCACAATTTGGCCCAATTAAACGGCTGACCCGATTAACCGGTGGCCCAATTAAGCGGAATCTACTGTACTTGCAAACTTCTATTGTGGAAAGTTGTTTTCAAAAAACGCTTTGTGTAATGTTTTCTAGGTTGTGCAATGAGCGGATTAATTGCTGATTCTCGAACCATGATTGACCGAGCAAGAGTGGAAGCTCAGGTTTGTATTTTGGCTCTCACATCTGCTAATTGGAAAAGACCAGTCATGTTTTTGTAACCAGTTTAGAAGACTGGTCCACATTTTCTGTAGGGTTGAAATCTAAACAATTTAGAAAAGTTTTATGTTTATTGGATGTTTTAATTGCGCCATACTATATAACGCACTAGTAAATTTGTCTTTAGGCCAATCGGAGGCGAAGATAATCATAACTGTTAAATCAATTTTTAAGTATGCCGTAATGATTTTTAAAGCTTAATAATTTATAGTCAACGTTTTTTTTTTAGAATCACTGGTTCACTTACGATGAACAAATGAGCGTTGAAAGCATCACAAAAGCTGTTTCAAATCTTGCTTTGCAATTCGGTGAAGAAGATTCTGAGCCTGGTGCAATGGTATGATCATGCACTGGTTTTACTATCATATCATCATACTGGTCCTTCCATATAGTAAATGTCCGCGATGTGAACAAACTCAAACGCTAATCTTAATTGACATCTTTGGCACATGCTAGTTAGAACAACTGAAATCGTGTTCCGGTTAAAATTAGCGAGGATTTAACGTAAAATGAGAGACGGAAGTTTTTATACAGTATTAAAGAAGCCGACTTAACTCTTAATTCAAAGATTCGTTGCCATACATAGACTGTTAGTAATAACACAGCAACTTTTTTTATGAGGATGCTGTGACACAAGTAGACTTTCTCGTGTGTAGCTTATACAATTATAAAATGCTCACGCATATTGATTTTTTTTTGATTTCGCAGCTTTCGTTAGTGATGAAATTCTATTTTAATTACCTCACATTGTGATACGCTGTTATTTGATCTTACCTGTAGTGTATTTTGCGAGCTTTGACTAAATTAAAATTTTATTCTGATAAAACACTGTACATCGATGTCGACAACTTAATACTTTCAAACCTCGGTTTTCAAACACGATTCGTTCTGGAAGGCTGTTTGAAAACCGAATCATATTTTCCCATTTCAAATAATGTAAAAGAAATTAATTCGTTCCATGCACTGAAAGAATAACTTATTTACCTGCTTACACTATACCTTGTATGTCATAGTATAAAACCATTTCTTCAAAGAGTAAATAAAACACAAAAGTATAAATAAAACGAAAAACATAAGCAATTTTAATGTAAATTAAAATAATACTGTACATATATACACTTTTTTTGATGCGAAGTGATAGAAGAAAGGGATGAGATATTTCTTGGACGGGGAATCCCCTTCCATAAAACTTCTGCTAACTCTAAGGGTGTTTCTTCTACTCTCTGTTTTTTTGGGTCAGGTAAACCTTTTTCTTGAGTTTCTTTCTTTTTTTCTTTCATTAGAAACATGTCCAATGTTTGTTGTTTTTGCAAATTTTTCTAAAGTGAGACATGATATTATTGAAAAGGTTTACTGCTCTATTTGCTACCACGGTATCAGGGTGATATTTTTTTACAAAGGCTTGCACACCACCCCATTTAGCACAAATTTTTTTGATTTAAGCACTTCGGACACTCTCTTCAGTTTTTTCCGTATCTTTAGAAGACTGTTCCTCGGCCAAATTTTTTTGTTGTTTATTATGAATGTATACGAGCTCTTCGTTGGTAAGCTCTGTTCTGTGGTCTTGTACCAACTCTTCAACCTCTTACCTGTCGACCTCTAAGCCCATACTTCTTCCTAAAGAAAGAATCTCAACAATAGCATTTTCTTTAACATCAGCAGCAGGAGCATGTGTTTCAAACCCCTCAAAGTCTCATTTTGGTACACAACCCGGCCAAAGTTTCCGCCATGCTGAATTTATATTTCTGTGACTAACTTGGCTCCATGCATTATGAATAAGATTAACACAGCTCAGAATTGTAAAATAATTTTTCCAAAATTCTCAGAGTTAACTGAATGTCATAAGTGACATGAAAACACTTGTAAAATTAAGTAGGACCTTTTGGTCCATTGGTTGTATTAGTGGAGTTGTGTTAGGTGGCAGGTATTTGACCTGAATAAAGTTAAACTCATCAACTAAGTCATTCTCCAAACCTGGAGGATGAGCGGGAGCATTGTCTAACACGAGAAGGCATTTTAATGGCAACTTTTTGTCTTGCAAATATTTTTTAACACCGGAGACAAAAACTTCATGAATCCATTCTACAAAAAATTGTCTGGTCACCCAAGCCTTTGTGCTACCACGCCACATGACAGGCAATTTACTTTTTATAACATTATATCTTTTAAAAACTCTTGAATTATTAGAATGATGCACTAATAATGGTTTGACCTTGAACTCCCCACTTGCGTTACCGCACAGTAAAAGAATTAGTCTGTCTTTCATTGGTTTGTGCCCTGGCAATGTTTTTTCCTCCTTAGTAATATAAGTTCTGTTTGGTATCTTTTTCCCAAATAACCCTGTTTCATCTGCGTTAAATACCTGTTGGGGGAGATAGCCTTTCTTTATCATGTCATTAAACTCGCTACAAATTTTTCCGAAGCTTGTTTGAACTTGCCGCCTCTCCATGCCTAATTACGTTGTGTATTTTACTTTTGTTCTTAAATTTTTCAAACCAGTCCCTACTAGCCTTAAATTCAAAAGTATCATCACTTATCCCATGGTTTTTGTTTACTAGATCATCATAAATTTCTAATGCTTTCTCACAAATGAACGATTCACTAATATTTTCACCTCTTTAATTGTACCGCATTTATATAAACCAGCACAACTTTTCCACTTCCTCGAGTATTGGTGGTCTTTGCATACTAATAACAGTCCCTTCTTTTGCAACATCAGCCCCCTTCATCACTTTCTTATTCTTTATAATTGTAGATATAATTGACTTCATCATACCATACTTTGCAGCAAGATCAGACACATGAATGCCATTTTCATGTTTTGTGATAATTTCTTTCTTCACTTCAACTGTTCTTACAAATTTTCTTTTTCCTTGACCAATATCACTTCTCGCTTTCTTTGCACCCATGACTAAGGGCAAACGAAGAGAAAAGAATGTTCAGTGCAATAAAATTGTAAATGAACAGCGTAGCAATGAATGTAATTAACGTAACAACGAATGTACTGTATCTTGTACGGTAGCTTACTAGAAAATGTTCACGTTTCGTCTTGGCAGTCACGTGTCGCTGTTGTTCTTTTTGTTCGAGTTGTTCAAGGACCGAGTCATTTTCATCTCGAATGTTCCGAATTGCTCGAACTCCGAGACGTTCGAAAACCGAGGTTTGACTATATTTTATAACCTTTTGTCGAGCATGACAGAAGAACTATGAAGTGGCAATTGCACTTCAAAATTTTGGTCTGGCCTGATTGAAAATGAATTTGGCGCGAGAGGCAACAGCCAGTGATACCATACGAATACAAAAAAATGGTTTAGTTGTCACTATCAACCAGAAGTTTTGTCGGCATCTAATTTTAGAAATTTGTTGATATTGTATCAGCAGCTTGACGTGATGAAAAAACTGTCAAACGCGTAGTCGATCATGTGCGAGTTTGGGGCTCATTGCGATACGATTCTGGCGGCACTGCCAACCGTTACGGGCATTTGAAACTCATGCTTCAGGCCCAAATATGACTTCACGCTATCGCAATGATATCTACGGGTGACTGCCGACTCGAAGTCGTTGCTTCACCCTGTTAGAATAGGGAAGCTGCATTACCTATATGTCATCGGTGCAACTTTTATTTACAAATGTGGGCAGATTTCCAAGTATTCAAAATATAAATATTAATAGGTTTTAAGGTGCGTGCAGAAATTTGATAATGCAACTTTTACCTTTTTTAATTGCAACGCTACAGCAACTTCAATTACATATTGTGCAGCGATCCACTAGGGATGGATCCCCACCAAGCTAACCTCCAGCCCAACCTCCTCCTACTCGGCTCCCGCCTCCGTTTTAATCCCACTCCAACTTTTCTTGGAGTCACCTTCGACCGCACTCTTTCCATTTCTAAGCATGTGTCTTTGCTAAAGGCCAAGTTTTTCCCACGTCTCAAGGCCTTACGCTGTATCTCTGCTTCCTCATGGGGCCCCTCTAAGGAGTCCCTCTCTGTTCTGTATAAATCTTTTCTTCGGTCCCTTCTCACTTACGCTTCACCCGGATGGTTTCCTTTCCTAAGTGCTACCAATATCACCAAATTGGAACGCCTTCACCGAGCGGCCAGTCGCGCCATCACCGACTGCCTCTCGTCCTCCCCTATTCCTCTACTACTCACCGAGGCTTCTCTACCTCCCCTACGAGTCACTCTGACTCACTTCACTCTTTTTTCTCATGAGCGGGCTCTTTGTCTCCCAACCTCCTTTCCCATCTCAGGTTTGGCCAGACTTGGAGTGAAACCAAGACTCTGCAGATCGTCCTGGAGAGCTTTTGCGTCCACTCACCCGCTCATGCTTCCTTCTACTTGTTCTAGGGAGGCTCTTCTTGCTTGCCCTCCCTGTCCTCCTTGGCATCTGCCTTCCTTCACGGTCGAGTCCACCCTTTCCTCTCCATGCTCTCGCTCTGATCCCCTCTTTCTCGCCAAGGTGCGGCTCTCGCCCACCTTGACTCTCCCCCCTCATGATCTGGTACTCTGGACAGACGGCTCTGTTCCTTTTCCTTTTGGCAAGGGCGGCTCCGGCGTTCTTGCTAACTGCTCTCTCGGTGGCACTGAGGCCACTCTTTCCTTTTCGGCAGGCCCAGTTTGTTCCAGTTTTTCCGCTGAAGCCTGCGCCATTCTGCACGCTCTTTGCTGGTCTCGGCAACACCATAAAGTCTGCCATTTTTCTTCTCTTCTTCTCCTGTCTGACTCTCGTTCTATCCTTGACACCCTGTCCTCTCCTCCACCTTTCCTGTTATCTCAAACTCTGTGGCAGATCTGGCAGGAACTGTCCTTCTTCTCCTCCTGTTCTATCAGGCTACAATGGGTCCCCAGACACTCGTTTCTCCCGGGGAACGACACAGCTGATGAGCTTGCCAGACGGGGAGCGCTGCTTGTGCCCTCCGCAATCCCTTGTAGTCTCTCTCCTCTTATCTCTCGTATCCACTCTCGTCTTTTCTCGGACTGGAGGCGTACTGTCTCTTCAAAGTATTTTGACACACAGGTTCCCTCGATTTCCACTGAGGAACTTGTGCTCCCTCGTCATGCTCGCTGTGTCCTCTCTCGTCTTCGCTGCAATGGACACAGCCTTCTTTTAGGTTCCTATCTCTCCAGGATTGGCAGAATCGAGAATTCTTCTTGCAGCGCCTGTGGACACCCGTCCCAGGACATCTCTCATCTCATTCTGCACTGTCCAGCTACGGACTCTTTGCGCCGCTCACTCTTTGGCGACTCTCTGTCTCTTTATGACCTCTGTTCCAGACCCTGGGGAGTTGCCCGGCTTCTGGGGCTCCATGGTCTTCCGCCATGCCCCCATCCCTCGGAAGGGGTCGGGTAAACAACAACAACAACAACATCCACTAGGGATGTAATTGTATCAGGTATTTAAACTTGAAAATCTTTTTTTGGTGATCAACAATTCAAAAGCGATTGTTGCGCCGAAAACTGCTTTGATATGCTTGTGCTTAAATGCAACTTTTACTGCTACTTTCACTAAGAATTAATGCAACTTTTTATAGCAACTAAATATTGCCTTAGTAATTGGAGGTAGCGTTAGGACACCCACCGTTAGCAGTCTGCCTTGGTGATGGGGCTTCATGACTGGTTAAAAATGGACTGCCACTTTTGCCTACCCTGGTCTTGATTAGGTTTGTAGTGTGAAGCAGAATATATTTTTTCATGTAATGCCTTGATCCCAAGGAAGAGAAGAAATGAACAGTAAGCACGACATGACCACCATGTGGTCATTCGCAGTCTCCCAAACTAGCTGTTGCTCTCGTGTTAAACGAGATAAATAGTATCTTTTTGATTAATTATTTGCAATTTTTAAACCAGAGCCGCCCGTTTGGTGTCGCCTTGTTGTTCGCTGGGTTTGATGAGAAGGGACCACAGCTATTTCATCTCGATCCGTCCGGAACTTACGTCAGTTGTCTAGCGAAAGCGATCGGTTCAGCATCGGAAGGTGCACAGTCATCACTCGAAGAACAGTTTCACAAGGTCAGTTAGGATAAACCAATACCACTCTGTCATAAATGGCGAACCAATGACCTGCACGTCACGTTTCAGTGACCAATTTTGTTCTAAATAAAAAATCCACCAATATTGTAGTGACGAACATAGTGTATCAGCTATTTGCAATAAGGCGCAGCCTTATTTTTGCCACGGTTTCTCTGTGAAATCACAACCGCTGGTAGCAAAATTATCTCCAGAAAATATAGAATTTATGAATTTTAGGTTTTGTTAACATCGTCAAGTGCTTCTCAAAAAATTTAAGAACCCAAGCTACAAAATGGTTTGAAATTGTTACTTGCTAATTTTTAAGATGCAGCAGCAAGTTTTCCATTGATAATGACATTCGTTAAATGTGTAAACCTCTGTTTGCTTCTTTCCACGTTAGGTTCATACGTGTGATACATTCGCTAAAAAGGTTCGCCGCTTCAAAACTATGTGCTATCACTTTATCTTATCACGTCGCAATAAAGGGGTCACAGATAGGACTGCTAAAAGTAAAGACTGCGCTTGCTTGTCCGATGACCAAGGTTTCAATGGCTGTGTCAGTCGATATCTGTAGTGGGTTGGGCATCTAACCTAATATACGTGCGTATTTTCTGACGAGGTTTAGCATATGCTTACCGTTTGTTTAATGCCGGTGCATCAAACTTTTTTATTAATTCTTTAGTTTGGAATACCTTTTTGTGGATACGATTTGGCGCAGTGAGTTTTCCACACAGCTGCAAACTTAAAAATCCAGAACAGTGTTCTGGTTTTGAGTGAACTTTTATGAAACATTATCGTTATTTTAAGCAACCGAATAATCCAGAATTTGCTCTCCAATTAATTATTGTTCGTTGGAAAAAGCAAATGATTAGTGTTGGAAATAGGCAAGCGGGTGACATATATTATGGTGTAACTCGTATGGGTAAACCTTGACCGCATGGCACGACAGACCGAGCATTCGATTTTAAACCAAATGACTGCTAATTCAGCACTCGTTGCATCGGGTCACATGAGTCATGCAGCTCGCGTTTACATTGACGCTCACATTTCGGGTTCAAAGTAAGGTTTGCTCTGATTGCAACGATATGCACGGTCGGCTGCTAACTACCATAGCGTTAGTTCATGTTGCTCAGCCTATCAACCTCTCAGTTTCTCCAGGGTTCCATGAGCTGAACGAACTATCACCTTTTTATGAGTTTTGTGAATGAAACGACGTCAGTCGCACTACGTTCTTACACTAGCTTCCTAATCGGCGACATCACTGCGAGGAATGGCGCCGGTTCACTAGGTTTCTAGTTCAAAACACCTAAAGGTTCTACGTTTGTGGACTGGGAAATATTTCTTTATATTTGTGCAGTTTTTTGGTAAAAATGCACAAATGTTGACGCTACTAACAATGTCGTTTCGCTAATTTGTAGAGTTCTTATGCTTACAGTTATGTAATATTGCTTTAGTTCTCTATTTATAACTTCTAGTTCTGATGCCAGTAGGGGTAAAAGTGGTTTAACTTTATCGGCGGAAATAGAAACTGAATACACGATCAATGATCGCTTGGTAAATTTGCGTTTTCTTTATTTCGTCATAAAAGATGCATGAATTGTCTCGTCGTCTTGCATTTACTTCTTCAGTAATAGACTAGGTGTTTGTCCCTGCCAGCAAAGGGCCACCGGTTTTTCCAGTTTTTTCGCCAAGCTCATTCCCAAAACAGATGCGCTTGGCGAAAAGGCTGTGAAAGCTGGTGGACCCTTAATGGCAGAGACAAACATCGAGTCTATAATTGAAGAAACAAATGGAAGCTGATGAGATGAGATAAAAGAATTATGACGCAACAATTGTAAAGGTAAACCAAGCAAATTTTGTAATTCGTTGTTCTGTGCCGGCTGTTTACTACATCTGGGAAATTAGTTAATTTTACAGCTGCTGCTAACCATTGAGGGTTGAATGCATTTACCCTTGATTTTTTAGCTAGTCGCTGGATCGTTAAGAGGCTAACCTGGGTACAGTACTAAATTTTTTGAGGTCAGATGATAACTTTTTGGGAGTCACGTAGATTTTCGCCAAAAAAGGGTGCTGCATTGTAGAATTGTGAAAATTTTTTTCAAGTTTCAAAAAATTTGTGGGATTTCACAATCGTACGCGACGTTTCAAAAATTTTGCCCTATTGATTCCAGGTCGTTTGGTACCCCTCAGATCCCAGTCTCCCTCAACTCCTTGAATTTTTTAAACAGAGATGGTGGGATTTGATTGTTGCACAAAATAGCTTACCTTGCTGTATTTTTACCTAGATGCCTTTCCTATGCATTACCTGTGCATTTCTACTTAATTTCATTTTTTATTTTGGGTGTAATTTTTGTTTTTAGTCCATGACTTTGAAAGAAGCAACCAAATGTGTGCTCGGCATACTGAAGCAAGTGATGGAGGAGAAATTGACTGCGACCAATGTAGAAGTTGCTACTGTGACTAAAGGCGACAACTACCACATGTTCCCCAAGGATGAAGTAGAACAGTTTATTAAAGAGTTGTGAAGCGAATTTTGATTCGATTGACTGTTCTGGTTTCGAACCTGCAAAGGCTAAGCTCTCAAAGACTTGCGCTTTCGATGCCGCGTCGCCACCAGATCGATTGTTTGTTTGGAAGTTACTTATTTCGAAAATCGGCCGCGAGTTGCTTATGATTTATTTGCAATGTTCTTGTAGTGAATAAATATTGAAAATTACAACCGTTTTCTCTATGTTTCATACTTTTGGCCATCTGAAAAAACGCATTTTGCAATGTCAGACAGCCTGTTGGCGCGCTTAATTTACAGATGATGTTGGTCGTATTTTAGATTTTTATTAAATCGAGGATTCAGGAAAATGCTCCAGGCTAAAAAAATGCGATTGTTGTGTACAACAGGCGCATGTCCCAATGCTATTAAAAGGAAGTTTTCGAATTTTTTTAGCGTCCAGGCCATGGGTGAAAGCCTCGTTGCTGTAGAAAAGCACCGTAAAGGAAAAACAAATGAAGTTTGATCTGAAAGGTAATTTTGATACCGATTTTTCTCGCCGAAAGGTTGCGACTACACTAACCATGCTGTTGCTTGCACTTGAACAAGGAAAGCCGCCCGCTATTTTAGGAATTTTTTTTTTCAGTTACTGTTTTGGCGACATAGCTAGTAGCCATCAGTGAAGTGCTGAGGCGCATTTTGCAAAACATAATTGCTCTCAAAGCTTCTACTTATACTATCTTTAAATTCGTTTTTTTTCTAAATGAGGAGTAAATGCCGGCCCATAGTTTCTTTAGATGCAAATAACTGCATACTTTCAAAAGTATCAAATTACGTAGGCTGTTTTATTGAAACTACGCACAACTGAGAATCGCAGATATAATACTGACAAATTAATCTCATGCGGCAGAGGAATGGAACCAATTGATGTACGCGTTTGAAAAACTTTTTTTAGATCTAATGTAGCTTGCAAACCTGTCAGTGGAAAAATCCAGTTTTTCTGTCATTAGCAACCACTCCATCTTTTGCTTGTGGAACCTCGTCGTTTTGATGGAAAAGAAGTAATCACTGTTTTCGCTTAAGAAAAGTACAGGCCAACTTTGCTGCTCGCAGAATGTAATTTGAGGCTGGCGTTTTCACACTTACCACTAAAAAAGGAATCTGTTATTTTAAAGTTGTTCAAAAAAGGGTCAGTTCAAAAAATCTCCCATTTTGAGGTTAATTTTCACACAGACAAAAACTTTGCAACGCGACTGTGTCTAGCCTGAAATCAGTAGTGCACGCAGAAGTTTGTCGTTGATGGCGTTTGGTGATCATACGTAAACGGCTGAATGCACTCACTTAAAAACTTAAATGATTGGCATGCTATGCTTTCTACGGTTACTCTGAGAATTATGCTTGGAAAACGCAAATAATAGTTTGTACAAATTTGTTTTGGTGCGATTCAATCAACATCATTCCATTCTATGCGGCAAAGTGAAAATAACAGATAAAATCGATACTCTTGAAAGCGTTCAAATATGTTGTCATTTTGTCAATATAACCAAACACCATCCACAGCTGGGGTTAGCAAACTGACTCTCAAAAAGCCAATTGGACCCGGTTTCCACGAAAAAACTTTTTAAAACCTAAAATGGACCTAACACTGTATCTATTGCTTTTTCTTTACCTTAACGCTTTGTAGCCTATAAACAACAATAATATGTTGCGCATGCAATCCACAACATGGTGCTAAAGTATTAAATTTCACTTTTGTGATCAACAAAATTTTGAACACTTGGACTAGTAAAAAATAATAACAAAATCACTGAGGGTGAAAGGAACAGGACAATGTGTGTTTTTACTCTGAATTTACCGAATCGTTTTCAATGCGACTCTTGCACTGTAGACTGCAAATGTGTAAATTGATCTCGTGAGTTTGTATGAACTCCCTTGAAGATAGTGGAAGGGAAAAAGCGTGCCTTTCTGTAAATCTATAGCTAAAACTTTCAGTTTGCACCAAAATGCTAATACTTCTTACCTGTACCAATGCCTTTATTTACTTACACCAAGAAAAACTCTGCTTTGTAGTAGCTTATGAGTTTTCCAAAGACACGCGGAGCCGCAATACAAGAATGCAAGAGCCACAAGTTGCCGAATCCTGCCGTTAGGAAACTTGTAAAAAGATTATGTACAACAAACCTCTTCATCTAGAATCATTAAGCGGTACAAAATCACTTGGTCAGGCAATAGAAAATGGACTGGAAATTTGGTCATACTAGAAAAATCACCTCTCATGCTGATGCCTCATTCTAAAAAAGAACAAGCCGGATCCATCAAAAAGCACTGGCGGATTAAAAATGGTTTGGTTTTTGTTGGAGTCGACAATAGTGGTTCTTTGGTGAGAAGGCGATTAGTTGCAACAGGTAAAAGCTAAAAGACGCTTTCAAAAAACCTTTTGCTCAGAGCAACACACAGAAAAAAAGTAAATTGTACAAATAAATAATCTAAGATTAAACTGAAAATGAGCGGAAAAAATCTGTTTTTGTGTGAAAGTCATGCTATAGTTCGAAAACAAAAGTTTGTAAAACTGTTTCACTGTTGCAACAGTTGCACTATTTTGGTTATCAATGCTAGCAGCGTATAGCAAAACGTCTTAATTCAAATATTTCCAGCAGTATGCTGACCCTGTTTTTTTTGCTGAGTATGACAGTTTTGTTGTTAGTTTATCAGCTAATTTCTAAGTTCTCACACAGTACGTTTTTGAACCGCAGTAGATTCAAATCTGAGCCGTGAAATCTACCATTAGCACTGTTGTTTACGTTTATAAGCTTAACTAGCCGACCATCAGCGGAACCACTATGTTAATGTCTCGGCTTCACCCAATGACGAATGTTTTTTTGATATGGACAATTAATTGCCTTTGCAAAATCAAAAGTGCCGTTTTTTGAAATGGAATCGATTGAACAAAACGTTATAGGGGGTTGCGTCGAGCAGCAACATTTTCCGAAATTCCCGGAGTCCTTGGAAACATCTAGTTTGAACTGCTTGCAGCATTGATGTGTTTGAAATTTGACTTGCTCACAATCGAAACAGCCAGCGATTTCACAAACGTTTAAAAAGTGTTGTTGTTTTTGTGATGAGAGTTGGGTAAAAAGTATTATGGTGGTTGCGCATAGCTGCTTTGTTTTTTGTTTAGTTTTTAAGCTCCTAGCAAAGTCTTGTTTGATGTCTTTACAGCATAGGCTCACTTAGAAACTGGACTTGCTCACAATTCACATAAGCCAGTAATTTCACAAACTTACATTGGCTTATTTCACCACTTGTGTAGAAGCATAAATGTAGTTGTGTGGGGGCGCTAAAGTGATTGTTGTGTATTTCTAGGAACAAGATATTAAATGGTAAACATAGGCTACTACTTTCGACTTTTTGTTATTGTAGGCCTACTTGTGTGACCTAAAATCTCTGGGTGTGCGTATTTTGCTCGGTCCCGGCATAATCGTAGCCGAGGAAAGAGAAAGCTAATCCAAAGTCAAGCTCCTACTGTTAAGTTATTGCAATAGTTTTACTTATTATAATTTAGACTTTCCATTGCATTGTTAAAATTCAGAATTACATCGGTAAGTAAGCACTGTAATACATTATTTTTTCTTAACCTGCGGCATATTAGTGTAAAAAATATGTTCCTTTGAGCAAGAGCGTGCTGACTGAACCCCAATTGCTGGGAACTATGGCAGTCACAAGGAAGCACGACAGTAATGTTTTTATTGCATTGATGTTCAGACTCCAATCAACGCAGTTGTGGCAAACAATCAAAATCACGTCCGTCCGTCACCACGTCCAGCGATGAAAGAGAACATAAAATCTCCGATCGCATAGTCCAGTGGTTCTCAACCTTTTTGGCCCAAGGACCATTCTCAAGCTCGCCTATATATCCGCGGACTCAAGCTAGTATATATTAATGAAAAATAGGTTTTTTGATTTCTATCCAAGAGGAAAACCTCTTGACGAAGGATGACGAAATCCTAACAGTGGAAAAGCATTGTTTCCTAACGTGTTTGATACAGCAGGCTAAATGTAAATACAGCTTTTCCTGAAAAGTTTTTTAAATTGTTTAGGTCCTAAACGCAAACACAGTATTTCTCAAAATAAGAGAGTTTAATACGGTATCAACGAAAAAAACCAAGCACTGTTTTTCATTCAACACACACTCAATGAGAGCCTTGTCCTTGAACTTGCTTGACAAGTTTATCGAATTCCGGAATTATGGTTGCCAATGCACATCTGATGTCATCTTCCGGTTGAAGTCTATTGCGATACTTCGTTTTGATCATCGTCAGAGTTGAAAAGCCAGATTCACACAGGTATGTGGCTGGAAATGGCAAAAGAGCCGTTGCAGCTTGCTTGCAAAGATCTGAAAGACTAGGCTTCATCGACTGCACATTTGCCCAAAATTGAGTCAAAGAAGCCTTTTTAAACTTGTCTTTTCACATCTGTCGACTTTGCAATTCAAGCAACTCTTCAGCAATGCAGTCCATATCTGAATGAACTTCTAGCGCTGACACCTGAAAAGGATTCCGAACCCAATTAAAGATCCTGCAATAATCATTGGAAGGAATATAACGATCCAATTCAGAAAGAAATGTGTTGAGGTGCTCAAGAAAGATGGGAAGAATGACGCCAAAATTGATATCTTTCTCTTCCACAAATAAGTTCAATCCTGGGAAAGCAGCTAACCTCCCACTTTTCATTCGATGCATCCACAGCTTTATTTTATTTTTGAATGCATCAATACTTTCCAAAACATCAAAAAATAGTTTCTCTTTTCCTTGCATAGAACTATTCAGTTGGTTTACATGGCTGAAAACATCGACCAAAAATACCAACTTCGCAATCCATTCATCACGAAAGCGATGAGCAAGTTCATGATTTTGCTCCTTTAAAAAAGCATGGGTTTCCTCTCTAAGAGTAGCCACTCTCTCAAGCACCTTTCCTCGTGACAACCAACGAACAGTTGAATGGAACAGAAGCCCACTGAGTTCCGCTACCATTTCGTCACACAAAGCACGAAATAAGCGAGTGTTCAAAGGACGAGATTTAATATAATTTACCACAGATACAACCTCTTTGAAAACTATGGCAAGATTTTCTTGTATTTCTTTTGTTGCCAAATTCTCTCTGTGGAGAAGACAATGAACAATCGAAATGTTATTGTTTTTCCTTTTCACAAAACTCGTGAAACCTTTATTACTTCCCATCATGGCTGGAGCACCATCAGCACAAACAGACACGCAATTAGACCACTCAAGCTGATGTTCTTCAAAGAAGAAATCCACTTTCCTGAATATTTCTTTTCCTGTGGTATTTTTAGCAAATGGACAGCAAAACAGAAACTGCTCAACGAAATCATTTGTGTCAAAATATCGCACAAACACCATGAGCTGTGCATCACTTCCGATATCTGTTGTCTCATCCAGTTGCAAACTAAATCTTTCACAGTGTCTTATGGCAGCGATTGTTTGTTGCAGAGCATTTCTTGAGAGTTCTTTGATGCGCCGCTTCATGTCGTTTCACAAAGGAACCATTTCCAATATGTTTGTAACAGCATCACCACACATTATCCTGGCAATTTCAACAGATGCTGGTTTTATCAAATTTTCTCCAGCTGTGTGAGGTGCTTTTGCACGAGCGATTTTCCATGCAACCGCAAAAGAAGCACGCACTCAGTCCCGTAGCACTCCAACTTCGGGCCCCCCCAAAGTAAGCGCAAGAGCCCCTGCGCACAGGTCATATCACTTTAGAGGTGTAAAATTGAAAAGCTGCATTAAGAAAATACACCACAATTTGTACATAAGTAAACAGGCTAATGTCAGAATAAAGCATGCCGATACCGAAGGTGCAAGTCATAAAAAATTCGGCACCGATGCCAGAGTTCAGTAGGACATTTATGCAGACACTGCGAAACGAAAGCAATGACACTGAAAAACATGAAAAAGTTATAAAAACACAGTATCATTTAAATAGTCTGGAGCGAACCTTTTTGTTCGCAAATGCTGTTATGACATTGTCATAATCAAGAGATCGGGCGCAGTCATTTTCGATTGACCACATGGCTAATGAAGATAGTCTACTGTCTGTCATAGACGTTCTATTAAAAGTTTTGATCAGTTTCAATTTGCTGAAGCTTCTTTCAGCGCTGGCAACAGTCACGGGGCAAGTTAGTAAGATTCGAAGTGCGATGTACACATTCGGATACAATTCAAATAAATGAGTCTTTAGAAGATAGTTCAGAAAGTCTTGAGCCGTATTGAGATTGCGTTTTTTTTTGTAAAATTAATACAAACCGCTGTAGCTCAGCGCTCATTTCATCAGAATCAATGTCACCGAACTGTTTTTGGAACTCTTTACAGCAAGTAAGAAGAGCATTTTCTTGTTGCACAAGCAAAAGTTTGTCTCGTGTGTACAAAAACGAAAAGGCGGAAGAAACCTCACGTAACAAATTAAAGCGCTCCTTTATTGACATAATAGCCTGGTCTACTAATGGATAGAAAAAGTTGCTTTTAAATTTCAGTTCAGGAGTAGCTCGTTGTTCCTCTTCACCTTGGTAATCAAACAATCTTCTTTTCTTTCCACTTCTTGACGGAGGAAAAGAAGGATCAATATCCAATTCCTGTGCTATTTCAACAGCAGATGTTGCGGCACTGTCATAACCCGTTGTGCGATAGTTTTGCAAAAACTTTTCAGTTGCCTGGATTTCCGTTTCCATTGTATGAAGGGAGACTCCATACGATTGAAGAATCTTGCTTGCTTTATTGACTTGGAATAGGATATCATACCAAATAAACACCGACAAAAGAAAACTCCGTTTTGATAAATGAGCTATCAACGATTTTGTTTCTGAGGCAGCTCTTCCATCTTTTCTTTCTATGGAAATGGCTTCCAAGTCTTTCAGTGCCAGCAACACCTCTTTTAAATTGTATCGAAGAGGTTTGATGCATTTAATTCTGCTTTCCCAACGAGTATCAGATTGTGACTTTATGGACAGCTCCACATGTTTCTTCAAAATTTCCCAACGCTGAGCAGAGGAAGAAAAAAGCACATACAACCTTGTAAGTACTCGAAAAAATGTCAATGCTTCCGTCGATCAATTAGCACTGTCAACAACAACTAAGTTAAGGGTATGGTTTGCACAGGGCACGTAAACAGCTTTGGGATTGATGTCTAGCATTCTTGCTTGGACCCCAGAATGTTTTCCTTTCATGTTAGCACAATTATCATATGACTGACCTCGACAATCAGACAATTCGAGTTGCAGTTCGGTCGCTTTTTCTAAGAAAGCGTCCAACAAGCCTTTCCCAGTACTGTCACTTATTCTCAAGTAGCCAAAAAATCTTTCTTTAACAACAGCAGCTTCTTCATTACATAGTACATAACGGAGAATGACAGACATTTGTTCATGATGTGACATATCTGGAGTGCAGTCCAAAATTATAGAAAAATATTTTGCCAATTTCAATTGCTGTAAATTTTCTTTTTCAACTTCTGTCGCTAGCAATTCAATTAGTTCATTTTGTATGGTAGGACTCAAATAGTGATCTTTAGTGTTTTTATTCTTGATTCTGTCTTGAAGCTCTTTTAGGATCGGATTTCTTCTTGCCAAAAGCTCAAATATACCCAGAAAATTTCCATTGTGAGGAGATCCTAAGACTTCTTCAGATCCTCTAAAAGCAAGATTCCTTTCCGATAGAAACAAGGCAATGTCGATAAGTCTCTCTAAAACATTTCTCCAAAAACGTCTTTCATTGAAAAAAATATTCATCTCGCGTTTGTCGATAGTGGATGAATTTCTTATCCCTTCAGCTAGCAACATCCATTGACTGCAGCATTCTTGGTGGGAAATGCCGTTTTCATGGTCTTTCAGTTTTTTCGAAAAACCCTCCCATGTATTTATACCACTACAAAAGGGGCTTAGTGTTTTTCCAAATAGCTTACATCAAAAGCAAAAAACTTGATCTGATTCCCCAGAATAAACTAGCCACGACCGTGAAACACTTTCACCATTAGGTAACACACGTTTATAATGGTTGGAGGAAAAACGTCGCCTTGGAGTTGTGTTATTATATGGAAAATTCATTATTAGTTGATGTGGTCCACGCTTTACTATATCACATCGTTGAGCATCAGAAATACTTTCAGGCCATTGACATGGGTCATCAGGGATAGGGGTAAATTGAGATTCAGATATTTTTGATATTGAAGGTTGCGTATTGGCAGGTAAATCACAACTTACATTTTCTGGAAATTCACAATCACTTTGATGCTGATCGTCATAGTCTTCTTTTTCTTGTACACTATAGTTTTCTTCATCCCTCTCGGTACTAGTGCCAGGTCTACTCTGCTCAGTAATCTTGAACAAATCTGTCATCTTGGGCAATTTCGCTACAGCATCTCGAGCAGTGGCTGCTTCTTTTCTCTTTTGAGCACCACTTTTTGAACGTTTCATTCTATGCAATGTCAATAAAATACTTTATCTGCACTCTGCAGTGTATATATATATATTGTCCCGGTATTTATAGCCAAACAGAATTCCAGACCATTCTATGATTGTTGCGTAACAACGGCATTGTTACATCAATCGAATATTCAAGATTCTACCAGAAAATCGATCGAAATATTCTAGATTCTGCGAGATAAAATGACGTTGCATTCACTTATGATGTCACAAGCCAATTTCTTCCTACAGTTTAAATCGGTTGTAAACAAGTCTGCTGAACTGAAAATAGTCACGTAGCCAAAAAGCAATTTCAGACTAACTTGGGCCCCCAAAGTTGGCCTGGGCCCCCCCCAATTGGGGGGTTTGGGGGGCGGCTGCTACGTCTCTGCACGCACTGCATGACTGTGAGAATATATTATTCCTCCCCAAGCAGTTGGGCGATCTATGCGACTTCGCTTCACCTGATGCTCTTTTTCTTTAAATACTTCAAGAGATTTGTTAACAAAATTTCCATGATTTGATAGTAGGTGCCGACAAAGTTTCGTTTCCTTTAAAGAGCTGTGAGCTAAGACTGTTAAGCACAACACACACCGCGGTCTCACTTCGCCATTCACCTCAATCAAAGTAAGTATTCATCATTATATGCAAAAACTTGCTTTCTTTTAGCCATTTTAAGTAACTACACTAATCAATGTCTGAAAGAAATCAGTGGTGCCTTTAAGACCAAGTAATTCTATTCAATCTTTGCGAGCTTTTGTTGACTAGCACAAAGTACTGTAAGTTAACCCTGTAACTTACCGTACCGTACCGTACACTGATCAACACACTCAGGCTGATAAGAAGAAGAACACAATAAATATCTTTATTATGATATCACAAAGATAAAGTTGGTGAAATAGGAGTATTTTACGTTTTATTTGTAATACAATATGAACTGACTACTAGTAAAAGCAACTGTGCTCGCGGACTCATTTGAGTCCGCGGACTCGGGGTTGAGAAACACTGGCATAGTCGGTAGCCAAATTCTACACATGTCACCAACAACTAGGTCGCTGCACTCGTCTATATAAACCAGGTCACTGCGAACGTCACACGAACAAAAACAATAGACAAAGAAGAGACGGCGGTAAAGGCAAGCCGGTCAACAAGCTACCATGAGAAGAAAAAAATAAACATTATCTAGCTCTAATAAAAAAAAGGAAAATATGTGTGTGTGTTTTTAGACACATACGATAATAATACACAGATACACATAGTAAAAGCTGAAATCACATATAACGACGGGAGTAAGGTGTTGATCCGCCAATAGCAGGCTAACAAAGAAATTATAAAAACGGACAAAAAATGTCTGGCATGGCAACTCGATGAAGTGCGAGGCGCAACAAGCTATATTAGTAAGTGGCTTTACTATTTACATTTGCTTTCCAAATGCAAGATTGACCGAGTATAAAATAATGGGTACAAGTGCTGCTGCTTTTTACTTAAAATCGTATCTGAAAGCAATGTGATTTCTGTTAGCTTTATACGCAGCAGCGGTTTTCTTGAAGCGGCGTGCAAGAAACAGAAGAACAAGCATGTTTAGAAAAAGCTTCAATACATAATCGCTTGTGGCATCGTACATAAAGTTAAAATTGCCAACAAATAATTTTTAGCGGAAGCAGTTTTTAATATCTTTCGAAAAAGCTTCCAACCGCATTTCTATGGTCAGTATTTTTGAAAAAATGAAGAAAACAATTTAAAAAAATCAATTGTTGATTATGAAGTAATTTTAGTTTCCAAAAATACGGAATTTTTAAGGTTGGCAAGTCGGGAACTGGCTTTTGTTTTTGTTGAGAACCTCCTTCTTCTATTAAAAACGCAAGTTTTGAAAAAATTATTTTCAATTATAAAGTAAGCGTGATCTTATCAACTTTCTGATGAAACTCATACCAGGTTGATGATTAATGGTGCAAAGTTTCATTGTACGTTTTGTAGTTTCGAAAAAGTTGAGCTTAAAAAAGCGCATCAATACTTAATCATTTCTTGCGTCGCCAATAAGGCATAGAATACAAAAAACTTAATTTTATGAAAAGCATCTTGCTAATATCTATCGAAAAAGCCCTCAACTACGTTTCTATCATCAGTTTTTTTCGAGAAAATGGAGAAAACAAATTTTACAATTAACCGTTAATTATGACGTCACGCGAAATTGTAAATAATGAAATTTTCTGAAGTTGGTAAGTGGCGTACTGGCTTTTGCTTGAGCTAAAAACCACTTTCCTCGGTAAAAATGTACAATCAAAAAGAATTACTTTAGACTGTGATGTCATAATGACGTTACAAATCCTCTTGTAAGACTCATCCCGGAGTGGTGATCAATTGTGCCAAGTTTCATGCTCGTCCGTCGAGTAGTTTTGGAAGCGTTAAAACACGTACACGCACGCAAATAGATAAATACAAAGACAGAATTGCGCTTTACAGTACAGACTGTTCCGGCGTCGCCCACGGGGTCTGCATCAATAACGTCGGGCTAAAAATATCAGATCACCCATCGGGCACTTGTAGGTACAGCAACAAAACGTTAATGTTTTTTTGCGCGTTCTGTTTTCACGAATGGATGCCCTCTTTTTCGTAATAAATGATCTGATTTCAAGCACCTGGTTTCGCCTTAGGTCTGTGTGCCCTCTTCATTGCTTGCGCGAAGCCAAAGGGAGCCTTTCGTTTCCCGTAGTTTGGAAGTAGGAAATACATTTCTGATATTAAGCTATTTTGAAGCAAAATAGCAAAAATGTCATTTATTTTATGCGATTGGACAGTGACGTCGTTTTTCTTTTGATTTCTCCTCAAACCTTCTCAAATCCCTGCTGACTACGCATTATGTTGGATGTTCGTTTTTCCTTGCTTAGGTGTACTCAGAGGAGTTAAAAGTGCTCAGAGGAGTCCTTGCTTGTTTGAATATTTTGAAATTTGATTACGGTAGCTTTATAAAAATATTATCAACTAAAATTGAAATAATGTTTCCCCTAAATATGGTGCGATTTTACCCCGCCAGATCATGCAATCACCTTTGCCGAGTTAAAACGCATCAATTAAAAGAGCTGCGCCGGCTTTTCTGTACAAACATTTGTGAGAATAGTAACGCTACTCTGACTCGAATAGCTCTGACATCACACCTTGGCAATTGCTTGGCTGCGGAAATTTCAAAGCTGAAAAAAATAATTCTAGTTTAAAATTTATATTTCAAAAACTGCCGAACCATGTTTGTAAAAGTTAGTATCATTTTTTGGTTAAAACAAGCTCTTTTGATTTAAGCAATAAAAAAGTGTGGTGCAGTAGCATTTTGAAAAAGAATCTGTTTTTGCATCATCAATTGAGCTTTAATTGTTGTAAGAGTATTTTTCATTGAGAACATCTGATTAATATCTCCCAAAAGAGCTTTTAATCTAGTGTCTACGGTCAGTAGTACTTGAGAAAATGCAAAGAACTAATTGTGCCATCCAGCGTTAGTTGTGACTATTTTAGACCCCAAAAAGATAAAATGTTTTGTAAGTTGAGGCCTAGCTTTTGTTTGAGCCAAGAACTGTTTTTTTCTGTCAAGGAATGCAAATTAAAAACTGTCTTTATTATGACGTCTTCATGACGTCACTAACCCCCTTATGACACTCACCTCTGGGTGTGATCAATTGTGCCAAGTTTGATGCTTATGCGGCCAGTAGTTTCGGAGGAGTTTAAGTGCACGCTCGTATGAACGTATACACCTACAGACAGATTTGCGCTTTGTGTATCAGAAGATCCTTTCCCAAAACAATCTCCTGAATAACCTGCTGCCTTGGATTGCGTGATAAAGTTGGACAACATGTTTCAGACCAAAATGAAGGTAAAAGCATGACTTCGAAAATTTTGAAGTCTGTAGGTAAAGAGTTTGGTATTAACTTCATCACTGTTAAAAAGAATGAAGACCATTGACGACGAACAAAACAAGGCAGGCAGAGAAAAATAACAAAAAAATTGGTTCAAGGGAAAGAGTACGCCTTGAAGTTGCTCAAGGCAACTGAAAACGAACACAAAAACTGACACAAAGCCTATAAACAAGTATATAATAATAACAATAGACACGATTAGGAAACTTGATAGCGTCTAACGCTCGTCCAAGATTCTACCTTTCGGTAACAAGACTTCACTTTCCCCAATGGGTAACGCCCTGACTGGAGATTGTTGTATTTGCTAAATTTCTAGAATATTCGATTTTTGTTTGTGACCGATAAGATAAAGAAAACTGTTCGTGAAAACATCCTCGCCTACCCATACGGGAGTGTTTTTCAAGCGCTTTGTATCATTTTTTAGATGGAGCCTCTACTAGTAACCATTTATGAGTAAATTGCTGCGATAGCATCAACATCACATCACTTGTGATGAATTAACTCCCACAACTAAAGAGTGTGCGCAGGATCGTTTTATGTAGTTCACATATTTGGCAAAACAAACTTCAAGAGAAAGCGTACGAATAACATCTCTATTGCCCGCATCAAAAGAAAAGAAGTGGCTATATGAGGCACCCAAACAATCAACAGTTTTTTCCCCACACAGCGGACGAATATACAAATTCTGCATCGGACTCACAAGCTATCAAAAGGTCCACGAATAACTACTTTGGAGAGCACAAAGATCTCATCATCGACAAAGATGGACTATTCATCAGTAGATCTTCAAACCACCTGAATCAAAAAGAATTTTTGATCTTCAAAAATAACAATTAATGTAATTTGTTTGTGATAGCTTGCTTGACTTTGAATTTTAAAGCAACGGCTGTAGCACTTGTTGCAACCACTTGGCTACGTACCAGAATTATACAAACAAAATACAACAGCAACCAACGTCCAAGTTGCCAGCAACAAAAATGGTTTAACTCAAACGGGAATACCCTGAATAGGAATTGCTGTATTGCCAAGCAGCGCATATATAATAATCAGCGTTGTGTGGCGGATATACAAAGGCTAGCTGAGCACAAAAACAACTTCATGGAGTGTTTCCAATTTAGCCATTTATGCCAAGATTTAGCTTTTTTATCCATAGTTTTGCACTTTCTTGCAATTTAGCCGTTACTATATTTCAGCTAGTTATTTTTGAAAATCTAACATTATCTAGCTTTTCCACGATTAGCTATATAGTCGTTTTTTTGTTCAAATATTTTTTCCATTTGTTGAGGTAACTGGAAATTGTGTAATGTATGACCGAGTTTTTAAGCAAGTAAGTGAGTAAGTGAGCTGGTTTTGCTTGCATTTCTTCTTCCTTAAGATAAGGGTACGGCATGAACGGAAGTTCTGGCTCACATCGTAAACTTTATCAAAATTTGGCTGCGGAAAAACCTTAGGCCAGACCTGATTGATTTTTTTGCTTTCTTGGTTGACTTTCTTCCCTGTAAAAAAGTCCTAAATGATTCAGTCGTTAGCTAAGTAAAAGTAGCAAAGTAGTAAATAGCACAAAAGAACAGTAAAACAGTGAGCAATCATGTGGTCTAAGAATCCAACAAACTCTACATCTTGTTAATTGCCTGCTCTTCTGCCTATTTGTATAAATTTTTAAATTGCGTGTGCGGGAGTTGAGGTTACAGTAGATTGTGCACAGGTAATTTCTTACTGCCCTCTCTGTCATTAAATAATGTTAACCTTAAATCTAAATAATTTACTTTCTCGGTTTACAGCTGTTCGGATAACTATTTTACTGTTTAAACTTATCAAGACCAGGGTTTTATCTGTAAATTATTAGAGTTTGGGCTGGATACCTTTGCTAAAAAAATAATGCAAGCCCAGAGCAATCCAAGCTTAGTCAACTACCTGCATCATTGCACAAACTTTTGATATGACATGAGGCAATAAGCTAAGATTTGGGCCGAGGGAGCAGGATTATGTGAACACTAACCTTATCCCCTAAGCCCAACAGATAAATCAATTCTAGTAATGGAGACACTTAATCGTGAAAAAAAGTGGTTCATGTCTTCAGTTGCTGGTAATTTCGTCTCACAACCTTTACTACACCAAACCGAATCTGCACTGTGGAAAAATTTGTCTGTTTTTGCAATTAGGGTTGTGTGTGGAAATTTTTGTCTTTCCGCCCTAATTTTAACCTTAACACTTGAAACTGCCAGACTAAATGATCAACACGAAACACAATGGGTCTGTCATTGGGGCTATGCGTAAGCTTAGATCCTGTGAACTTCAATCTGATTAGACCGAAAATGTTAAGTAAGATGTACTTACATTGGAAATGAAACTTTGGTTTGGGGTGATTTGAAAAATTTTATTCGCATTGCTGCGAAATAAAGTCAAGCGGATTTGTAACAAAATCACTGGCAACCATGTCATGTAACCAAATTGAACAGCATCATCAAGCAAGAATTAGCGGAAATTCTTGAACTAACAACCGCAGCTCATGTGCATGATTGACTTGGTCTATGGTCATATTTCGCTACTGGCTTATTTCAAAATTCAATAAGGTTTTTCGGGCAACATCCAAAATCATGACTGAAAGCCTGACTACATTTCAACACAAAAAGTTTATTAAGCAGGTTTCCCGTTTGAATGATGCTGCTGAACCAGCGTTATCAGTGGTGACAAACAAACATATTTTATCATCTGCTCTACAGCTGCAAAATCATCAAAAGCTAGCCTACTAGCTGCTGTCAGCCTTGCTTCGAGCTTGAAAGCATAAATTACGAGAACAAATTAGTTTTTGTCAACGGTTGTAGCAAAAAAACTGTTTTGTAAACTTTTTTATTGGATTGGTGGGATGTGAATTTAACTCCTTCTGCAATAGCAAGAGAATTCTTTATCGTTGAGTTTACGGCAATTTTCCTTGGTCGGTTTCCCTGTTTGTGGTTAGGGTTGCCAACTTTGCGTTTAACAATTCCGGGACAACTCAAATACCAAGAATTTGAAAACTGATGCAACAGAAACTTATAAAACACGAAAGACATGAAAAGCAACGGTGCGTGTTGCGCGCCATAGAGTGATGATCGTACAGTGTTATTTTAATAAACTTCAAACCTCTAATCAACTTTATCATGATCAAAGAAACTTTTGAAATGGTGAAACTTTAAGGTATGAATGCAAAAAACCGCTAAAACAGGAAAAATTTACAATTTTTACTAAGTAAATTTATTTCTGTAACAAAAAACATAAAAAATCAGTCCTTTTGGCATTTAAATCTGTATTTTTCTTGTGATTTTGCCGCTTTAAGAAGATCTTTGTCTTTGCTTGTAAACTCATAAAACTCATTCCATGACATATGAAAGTCCATTTTCATCATCAGTTCAGCTTTGACAAGGTTAAAGTTTAGTCTGTTTCTACTGTTGGTATAAAGCGCATTCATAATACTGAACACTTTTTCACAAATTAGTCATTAAAGTTGAGGTGTGTAATATTTTTATATAGAAAATATTTTGTGTTTCTTGTTTTTAGTTTATAATGCACTGCTAGTGTGAGGCTTTTTTATGAGCAGATTTTGATTATTTAGTCACTTTTCAGATTTGCACGGTCTTCTATTTTAGAACGCCTTGCGGACAGCTCTTTTTCTTAACAAGAATTCATGGATTACTCTATTTCCGTAAGGATTACAAATTTTAATATCAACTTTTTGCAGGAAATTTAAATAAAAATTCACTTATGAAAATATACCAAAGATTTACGTTTTTTCCCTTTACAGGTGTTATAGGAGTTCTTCATTACTTTTTATAAAATTTTTAATCCCATGTCATCTTCACAAATCGAGTTTGTTGAGCAAAGTGATGATGATGAATAAAGCTATGATGATGAATAACTCCATGATAAATTGAAACGAGTTCGGTTAAAATCACAAGATGTTCCTCTTTACTGTTTAGTCTTAACGAAAAAAGCAGACAAAGTTTTGCTTTGCTTCTGCACAATAACAGTCCTTTTGTGTTTGTTGATTTAGCATGGCCAAAAACTGCGGATTTACCGTCATATTTTACAAAAAAGGACTGTCAGCAGAGAGTGCAGTTTGCAGTAAAATCATCAACTTTAGATAGCCATGACATGCCTTCTTGTTTGAAGCATTCTGATCGGAAAACACAATACCGTTTGGTAGGTTTGACTTTCTTCTTCGGCGGAGTTTGTGCCAATGTATCATCAGCATTACACAGTTGCCAATTTTGGGAATTTTCAAGGCCACTTTTTTGGATACTTTTTGGCAAAATATTTTGGGAAAAATATCTTGGGATTTTTGAAAGCCAGCTTGGGAATTTTTGGTCGTAATATTTGGCGAAATCACTTGATTTTGGTGTAGAAACCAATCATTGAGGGCTTTTTTTGAAAAAATTTGGGTGAGGACATATTTTTCAAGTCTTTACAGATCCAACGACAAAAGTTGGAATTTGCGTTGGATGAAAAGTGAAGACCCCTCGTTAGTGGGGAAAAAGAATTTACAGCACAATTACTGTGATAGTATTGTCTACATATTTGGGGAATTGGTTGTATGGCATATGACAAAACAAACATTTCGACATCTTTGGATATTTTACGCAAAAATTTTCATTTTTGAGATTTTTTAGACTCTTTTTTGGGATCTTTACACGTTTTAAGTTAGAAACCATGCTCATGCCAGATTCAACAAGCTTATGATAAATTTGTATTGTCATTGATTAACCAAAATAAGCCAGCAGAACTTCATTGAATTTGTATGAAAAAAGCTCGATTTGTCCTTCAAGTCGCTGCATATCCAAAGTCACAAGCAGACAATATTTCACAACCTGTTAAATGGGCAACAAATGCCTCTGTGACCAGGGGCGGCCTTAGGCCGATTTGACCGATTGCTCCAAATCGGGCCCCGCGCTGAGAGGGGCCCCGCATTTTTTTTTCAAAAGGCGACAATCTCGGTCATCTCGATCCTCTGGCGGCCGGCCCGAGGCGTGATCTTACTGATGCAATCACATGTGTGCACTCAGCCAGTCAGCGCCCAGCAGTCAAACCAGTAGTAACCAGATTAATTAATAACGTATCTTTCCCGCCAAAACATCAAAGCAAAACGTGGTACGTCCTCGCCAGCAACGTATTTATTACGTCGTATATACACCGTGCTTTGCACTTGCAATTCTTTTCTTCTTTATGCACAATAATAAATAGTATAGAGGGGCCCCGCAAGCATCCAACTAATTGGGCCCCGCAACTTCTAAGGCCGGCCCTGTCTGTGACACATTACAATAATAGAATGAATCAACTAATTCTAATCATACGCAGCTGGGGCAATGCCAACTATTCTTTAATTACGATTTACGGCTGTCACTGTTGTAGTCATCAAAATGAGGCTACCAATTCCTTTTCACTTTCTGATAAATTACTTCCTTAATTACCAGAACACTCCTTGAAAATGGTCTGCATTCAAATGTAGACTATTTCATTGTTTGAATTAATCGCATGACAATTTTGCATAGCTAGTGACATTAGACATAAATTAAATTAGTTTTAAGTTGAACTGGTGCAGTTACATAGTCTTTATAACCGACGTTTTGCCGGCCAATATTGAGTATCGTCAGAGCAATGATAATATTCAAGCACAAGTTATAACTTCAATAAAAATTTAATCTTGTTTCATGCACAGATACGGTAGCAATTAGCGTCACTTTCTACTTACCATGAAGCATCTAATCCATAGTAATCAGGAGGCAGTGGGTTCGAATACCACCGGCATTCATTTTGCTTTTTGCACCACTCCATGACAGGAGAGGATTAATCGAGTTACGGGGCCCATTCAGCGCAATGAAGTTTCCGGAACGCAATAAACGTGAGAGCACACATAAAAATATGATCACAGCACTGATACAAGGTGGCAACTTGTACGTTTTGGTTTAGTCGTTTACTTTGCCCATTGCAAGGTACAAAAGACTTACATGTATTTTGCTTTTCGCGAGGCAAAGCTTGAAAGACTTATTTTCTTGCTTTTCGCGAGGCAAAACAATCGATAAAAGTTTTAAAGGCTAGTAATAATCGCTCATTGTCGGGTTCGCAAACATAAGGAAAAGCACCGAAACTTGGTTTTGTCCTTTATTTTTGGTGTTTGATGTTTGCAACTTTTGTTTGTTCGTTTTATGCAGAAAACGTCTTTTTTTTGGTATCTTTCAAAACCAAAATACATAGAGCAACTCGGACAAACATAATAACCTTTCTTTTTTGGAGATCATAATTTTGAATGCACTATCAGAATTTAGTCTATTTGGGTTCAGAATAATGAAGCCTTTATTGTAAGATTATTTTTTTAAATTCCGTGATGCCTCTTGTGGGTCCATTCCCTTTATTCTAGACTGAACATATTTTATTGTGACAAAACCGGGATATGGCAAAAATGGTGCAACCGATATGTTTATATTGTAAACGTGGAATCTTTTGAAAAATAAAAACAAAAGAAGCTAGAGGCTTTTAATAAAGCATAGCTTGGACCGCCACACTTGCATTACTTTTCTTGCATTACTATACATGAAAGACCTTGTGACCACTAGGCTGTGACAGCACTATTGTTCTAGCAGTTGTTAGACTTAGTGCACTTGCGACAGCCGCCACTCATTCACGAGTGATACGGCTTCGCAGAGTACTGACAGACCTTCCACAAAAAGATCTAGTATAGATCCCGCAAGTGTGGCGGTCTAAGTTATGCTTTATTAAAAGCCTCTAGCTTCTTGTCGGTCACCAACTTCACTGAAGAGACCTGATAGGTCGAAACAGTGTCACTGTCTGCAGTTTTGCTAAGTGCATCGCTAGCCTCTTGCATTACAAAAACAAAAGAGTTTTATAACCTATTTCTTCAAATGTTGATCAGTCGTATTTCTTGCGCAGCAAATTAGGCGAGCTGTTCAATAAAACAATTTTATCATTCAGATCTTGAGCAAAGAGCAATTTACGCAAAAATAATTTTCATTGCTGATAATAATTTTTAGTCAAAACAAATCCTTGTACTGGAGCCAATCAGTCTTCATAAAGCAATACTAATGGCTATTTCTACAGTAAGCCTACCGGAAATCGGATATAGCATCGCAAGTTTTCAGCTCAAGTTCCCTGGTACAAGAGTCTCAGCAGAAAACGGAAACATTGAACTTTACTCATTGAATGGAAGTTTTGAAAGAGAGAATGTTCTCTGGGAAATTGTGATTACTTCCAGCACAACCTCATCCACACAACAAGGAGCAGTTACAGAAATCCGAGGTTTTGTTTTTAAAAAACAAAGCACGGTAGATCCGACCGGAAGAATTAATTGGAACAGACTATTTTTTGTTGAAAGTGAAGCAAAACTTGCGTTAACATGCACTTTTTTAAATGCTTTTCCAGATGTCCGAGTAAATGGTATAGCTCCACCAAATCCAGAACCAATAATCCCTCCATTTTCTTCCAGGGAAATCATGTTTACTCTTCGTTCTAGAAATGTGACAGAGCCTACGTTTCTCGCACAATACCAAAATAGAGTGATTGAGATATCACCTGCAAATAATTACGCAATAGCGACTGGAGCCATTATATCCAGGACTGACGTTACCAATGTTCATGGAGTTCTTTATCTATTAAACCCGGTGTCCTCTCTTGAAGAATGCGCAACGATTCTTGCGACGATATTTCCGAAACAACTCATTGTATGGATGACGTATTGTACCAACTATAAACGGTACTCAAATGGTTGCAACATTCCAATACCGCAAAGCGTGATCAACGATGTCTCCAGAAATATATGAGCCAAATAAACGCTACTAGCAATTTATTTGAAGCCGATCATGTTGAATAGATTGACAATTTACAAGCTTTTGATGTTACTCGCCTTAACGAAATTGCGTTTACCGTTAGTGATAATACATTGGAATCAATTAACAACCCGGATTTTCCTCAAAGCAACTGTACTATTCCTGGGACCCCCAACAACTACGAAATGAAAATATGAAACCCATCGAAAACCAACACCTATTTATCTATTCATGGCCTCCTTTGTCTTTCCAGTCTGCTTTGCTTGAACAATGCTCAGCGATACTGGAAGAGCATTTTCCAAAAAAGTTCACAGCCATTGGAGTTCTCGGATGAATTTGGAATTGAATATCGATAAATTTATAGCTGCTGTAACTTGTAAACATGCCATTTGTTGAAAATTAGAAATATAGTCTAGGAACATTGTATAATTAGGCAAAAACAAATATCTCAAAACGTGGCGTATTTAGAAACAATTTTTTGGGGGGGCCAGAGCATTTTGAAGCTAAAGATCTTGTTTGGAGATCAACGTTTTTGACACCGAGATTTTTACCCAATTTTGATATTTGATTTCCAAACCGACGTAAAAGTTTTATTCAGAGAGTTTTGCCCATTTCGATCTCAAAATGTTTTTTCTTTTAACATTTTCCGCTGCGTCATATTATTTGAATGAGGATTTCTCTTTTCCACCCCTTAAATGCGCCACTGATCTCATATAATTGTTATCAAATATTTTCTGTCAGCTCTAAGCCAAACTCATTTATAAATATGTATTGCTATAGCAATATGAAATAAAGAGAACCATACAATCGTTTGCACTTTTATTTCCTAATTTTATTGAAAGTATGTCATCGTCGTGGTCGTCGTTCTTAATTTTTTTGAATTCAGACTTATTCATAATTTTACGCACTTTATTCACATTCCTTTATTTTTATTTCAACAATTGCAGCTCGCGTTGTATAAAAAGTTGAAGTTTAATCAAAGCGAACATTATTGGTAATGAATTAGTAAACTTGATTTTAAGTTCCACAGGTTTGAGCAAAATTTTATGCTTTTATAAGTTTTAAAGTGAATTTGAGTGTTGATTTCCATTTGCTATTATCTTTATATTTACGTGTGATTGTATTTTTTTGATATTTACGTGTGATTGTATTTATAGATTATATTTTACGTGTGATTATATTTATATTTACGTGTGACTGTATTTATAGATTATGTAATCCAAGAGTTGTGAACGAATTATCTTGAGATTTTTAGCTTCTTTTTAGCGCTTATTTCGCTTCGCTATTCTTCGGATCAACAATTTAAACTTGACACCGCTGTAGTTTTGCATTTCCCTTGAAGACTCAAGGGCAAATGTATTAAAGGGAGAGGTGGGCAGTGTTGCCGTAAAATTGTGCCACAATACTTCATTTATAACGATACTGATGGTAATTTTTCAAAATTGTGCTGGTCACGTTACTGCGGTACAAGTTTTTATGCTCTTTTGACTGGTACCGGTTATTTTGAACCAACAACCTGCCTTTTTTTATGTAAAGCTATAATTTCTAATGTTGTGGCTGCTGAGGATCAATGAATTTGATCAAACTGATAAAATTGAAAGCATCCTTGTCTGCTCAAGATTGTGCTTGACCTCAAAGCTTAAAGTTTAGAATCTTAAAAGAATCACATTGCAAAAACGCAATTTAGAAAACAGGCTTCTGAAAAAATTAAAAACTATAGTTTTTATTGTTTTTAATATTCAGTTCGCCAACATCGTCCAGCGCTGTTATAAAGACTATTATTTTGCATGAGAAAGAAATTTTTGAAATCTAAACAAGTTGGACTCGATCATGAACATTTTGAATTTCTTGTCGTTTTTAACCTAAGAGTAGACTAGATGCCTAAACGGGTAGGAGGATAAAGCTTCCTAAATTTTTAGATTCATTATTTAATAGTTAAAGTAGGTCTAATTACAAAATGTTTTGAGTTTATTTGTAGGAGATTAAAAAGTCAATTTGTTTGAAGAGCAGGACGTAGTTTTGACCGGGTTGTATACGAAATGATAAAACAATTTCTTTTGAATAGTTTATTTCCATTAAATGGTCTTCGAGTTGAATAAAAAATATGTGCGTGATATCTTTACATAAAACGGTCTTCATGGTGATTTCCTCGCAAACTAAAATGCTAGATCCGCCCCTGCAGCTATACCTTAAAATCAGCTACTCCTTCTAAAATTTTAGACTCGTATATCCGCCAACCATTCAAACGGTTTGCATTCATTTTGTTTTGGAAATCTAAAAGTTGTTTACAACTTATAGAAATGGTCATGTTGTGAGTAAAATGAGTTTTGCAATGGAGAATATGTATGTTTCTGAAGCGACTTAACTATCTCGAAGGAAGAAGTTTAAAAATTACATGATGTTTTTTTTCGGTAAATTTTTGACCCACATGTTTTTTGACGGCAAACAGACGTATATTTGGCTCACATTCCCACGTTCTTTTCATGTCGCTATTATGTGATAAAAAAATTCACGATGAAATAGACTCTCAAAGCAATTTGCTGAACTTAACCAAACAGAAGATTCATTGTAGCCTAGTATCACACTTTTGGGCAAAATGTTAACACCTGCTATTCTACGGCGTTCTTCTAAGGATGCTTAGCCAAGCTTCTACTTGGCCTACAATGCAACCGATACTATTTTTTACCATAACACAACAACATAAGAAAATAATTCGTCTTCTAATTAGTGATTGACTTCATCTTCTACTTGCGTATTTGAGAGGCGAGCCAATGTGCCATGCCCCTCATGACAATAAATCAAAAATGTAAGGTTAATTTCCATTTATGAACGTTGTTCAATCTGGGTGTACGGTGCACCCCACGATGCATCGCAACTAACTTTGAGGTGCATGAGTTCAAACGGGTGCACAGGGATACAACACAAAAATTACAGATGTGCATACGGATGATTAATAAAAGTGTTTTTTCTACAGCCCTACCCTGTTTTGAATCTAACGCGATCGTGAGGACCTGGCATTTTCTGCCCTTATCTAGATATTAGCCTATAGGTATGACGTAAAAGCAACCGCCATCTACTGTGCTTATGCGTCTGAAACTATTGTGGTTGTCATGGCAAGATTGAATCTATTGTGGTTGTCATGGCAAGATTGAATCTATTGTGGTTGTCATGGCAAGATTTGTCAGCAGAAGAGCACGTGCAACGTGCTCGCCAGGCTTAGTATTGGAAACAAGTCGCTTGAGTTCCAGTCTCGAGTATAGTCACGAGTCATTGATGTCGAGTCGAGTCGAGTCTTTTTCTGCCACGACTCGGCTGGGGTCGAATCTTTCCAAACCTTCATTGCTAGTGTTCAGGTTTTTATGATTTTCTTTAATAATTGCTGCGGATAGCATGGGATATTGAAGCAATGTATTTCTATCACAAGGGCTGCACCAAGCAGGAGATATACCTTTCAAGTGCTTTTATCAAAAACAACTAAACAGAACGCACGTGGTATTAACTAATCACTTGTTTGTCACAGCCAACGTCTTATCGCACTTAACTATCAATTATCAACAAAACCTTAGGTTTTAGACATGATCATTGGTTATTACGTTAGACTAAGCTATTACTTAATTCGTATGTATCTGTGAAACATGAGTACCAAACAGAAAACTAATCGTTTGTTTTCATTTTACCAGTACCCCTACTAAAAACAGAAAACAGAAACCTGCATACGGCGTCTTGCTGGGCTGCTGTACTTACACGTTTACAGAAATGAAAAATAAGTCATTCTCACCAGGTTTTACAACTTTTGACTTAAAATTGAATAAAATTGAAATTGGAACTCTCTAATGGAAAACTTTGTGATTTAGAAGCATCATATTTTCGAACCTTTTGATCTGTGACTACTGTTCGTAGAGAAAGCTTTTTGAAGCAATGCTCTGATTTTGAAAAAGACTTTATTTTCTTTGGAGATGGCTGCCTCCTCTGTTAAATATCGTTCACTTTCGTGATTTTCTTTTTGACGATTTGCCCTGATTAATAAGCTACTAGACAGTTAAACACAGACTAAAAGCATCGGAAAAATATTACTTCAAGCAATCTTTAAATTTTGTAGGCCTACCACAAACCAGCTTTTCAAAAATCAATGGGTTACTTGCAATATGCACCTCATATCTGACGCGTATTGTCTCGTCAATGCAAATGCTGATGTTACTGTCCAAGTACACGAATATTTACAATTGCAGTAAAAACAGTAGCTAATTCGGAGTTTATTATTATCCAAGTCAAATTCTTTTTTTCCGCGTTTGTGCAGGTTTCAAAGACCTAATTCAGTGTGTGCATACTAGGGTTTTAAAATAACCGGAAAGTGTGTAACCGGTTAATAACCCCCTGAAAATTTCATAACCGGTTGTTTACCGGTTATAACCGTTATTATCAAATTACAATTATAGCTCTGTTAAATTCAAAAAAATTCCTCTATCTTTAATGATGTGCGTTAAATTTGAAAAAATAACTTTGTACAAGAATTTGAGCAAATCAAATTTTGTATTATAGAGAAGAACATTAGAAATAACATAATGTAAGCCTGGTAGCAATTTCACAACACCAATATTCGGTTTACTTTTTGAAATAGTCTCACAAAAAACACAAAGAATCGATCGTCTTTTCCGAGAAATTGTTTTCAGTTTACCTATAAACAAACCGGCCGCTGAAGGAACTCTCTCAGCTTCAAGACCGTTTGCTTTCATTGTAAACATACAATTGTACAGTTTTTGTACGTTTTCACTTCTTGTTAATGTTTTTTCAAAGGATTTTAGTTGGTCGAGATTGTTTGAATCCTTAGCACTTTGGTCAACTTGAGCTGTTAAATTAATAATGGCATTCATGTACTCTTTCAAAAACGACGCTTCTTCATTTTCTGTTTGAGCAATCTCACTTGCAATTGAAGCGTTTATTTCTTCATCTTCAGTGTCCATAAGTTCATTGTTATATAATTTTTCAAATACTTTCTTTCCGCATCTTTTAACGGTCGCTTTTGAAAATTCGGGAAAATAGTTGCTTTGCAAAAATTTTTGATCGTGGAAAAATGATGTAAGTGCAACAGCATCATTTTGTCTTCGCGAAACATACCGTTTCAAAAGAATCTGATGTAACTAAACAGCGATATAATTGTTATCACTTTTTAACTTTGACAGTAAGAAGTAAATTGATGAATCAGCCTTGAGCAAAGATCCATCTTCTGAGCACAGTTTTTTAAGAACTTTTTCAACAGGATGAAGACAGTTTACAAGGTTTTGTGAAGTATTTCATTTATTTTGTGGCAATGTTTCGGTGGATCCAACAACTCGCAGAGCTTTTTCAATGCATTTTCTCAGCTTGAGAAATCTTTCTATCATCTTAAATAGACTGTTCCATCGAGTTGTACAATCAAGTGAAAGCATCATTTCTGTTCCATGTTCACCCTTAATATAATCTTGCAACTCCTTATTTTAAAAGTCTGCATATTTTTCTTACTTTTCAATTAAACTTGTCAAGTTTTCGTGACGCTGAGTGGTTGATTTGTTTTCGCCCTTGTTTTTGAAATAGACAACTGTTCGATAAATCAAGATCTTCCTCCTCATAAGCCAGTTCTTTACCAGCATCTTCAACCAAAGTTTCTCCTGCAGTGTTTGTAGTGATCAATTTTATCTTCTTTTGTCCGGTACTGCTGCTGGTTCAATACTTTCTGTATGTCTACATGTATATGACTTTTGGTCCCGGGCATGTAAAGTTGCCCAAATTCTCGGGCTCCAGATTTCTCGCCATAAGCAACCAAAGTCGGGTAACAAAAACAAAAAATCGAATAGGGCTTGCAAAACTTTTCTCATTAACTTTTGTGGAGCTTGCAAATCACTAGCCCGATATTTTCTTCTACAAGTAGTAAGCTTTGTTTTAATGAGTTAAAGCTTATTGATTTTTTTCACTGCAAACAATGAATGGAGATTGCTGCTACACTGCTTTAGGTTCAATAGACTTATCAAGAATTTTTGTTCATGAAAATCTGACATAAAAAGTCAAAAAACCCGACATGCAAGATATTTTGAATCTCGGAAATCAAACTACATTTCAAAGAAATTTACTATTTAACATTCTCAGCAACAAAAAACCTGCCTCTGTTAAAAAATTTTAAAAGTTCTTGTTTTAAATAGATTTACACCCAAATTCTTTGACGGAAAATGCAAAATTTTTGAAAGTGTGAAACCTATTTACAGATTTCCCATGTTATAGTCTTCATCAATTGCAGTAACGCTGCAAAGCAAACAATATAACAAAGCTTGCATATTTTTTAGAGAGCAGTTGGTTATTGCCTGATTGGCAAAGTGTTTATGTGATGTAAAGCCGATCGAGGGGTAATGCTTTAAATCCGATCTCTGCATTGTTGTATTTTTCGGGAGAAACTTGTTTCGATGAATTTTTTGGCTGGCTGGCTCGCGGATTCTAATTACTTAATTCATCAAAAGTAATTTAAGCAGAATATTGAAATTATGTAGGTTATATTCATACGTGGGCGGTCGGTACTTCAAAAGTACCGCGATACCGGTGCTAGGTACATGACTAAAAAGGTACCGCGGTCCCGGTACCGATGCAACCAAAATAGGAATACCGCAGTACTTAAAGCGGTAGTTTTAGGACATAATAGTTTGCAGATTCAAATAAAGTAAAGTTTGTAATTACATTCTTTCCTTAGTTGATGCATAGCTTTCCTACTTGGCGATCAGCACAAACGGAATACAAGATGGCAAATGGTAAGATGGCAAGACCTGATTACTTCAAAAATCATGTTTTTGAGAATACTGACTTTGTGCTCTTTCATTATTGTTCAACAAGGAAACAATTCAATCAAACTATTTTCCGTTTTGCCTTGAAGCTTAAGTTGATGAATAATAATTATTTCTTCCCGTTTGCTGATCAGCAGCTTTACATAAACAAAAAGAAATCAAGGTTATTTACGATATTTGAAAAGTAATGGTTAGGTTTGCGATGTCACGGCAGTTGTGTGGAGAACAAGCTGCAAGCTTGTTAGTTGTGTCCTTAGACAAGACGCTTAACGGGATGCTTCCATCTGATGTGACAAACCGATGGCGGGGCCAAGCAGCCTACCCCTCTTGGTGGTCCAATCTACCTGACGACTAGCAAAAAGGATTATTGACTAGCTTATAATCTGAGATACTTCTCCAAAATGAAACATCTTACCCTTACGAAGCAGAAAAAAAAAGGATTTTGGTGGTCAGGAGATTTTTTCAAAAATGAGCATTCTTTTGACAAGGTATTGGTAAAGGCTTTTTATTTAAACGTTCATAAATGGAAATTAACCTTACATTTTTGATTTGTTGTCATGAGGGGCATGGCACATTGGCTCGCCTCTCAAATACGCAAGTAGAAGATGAAGTCAATCACTAATTAGAAGACGAATTATTTTCTTATGTTGTTGTGTTGTGGTAAAAAATAGCATCGGTTGCATTGTAGGCCAAGTAGAAGCTTGGCTAAGCATCGTTGGAAGAGCACCGAAAAAGAGCAGATGTTAACATTTTGCCCAAAAGTGTGATACTAGGCTACAATGAATCTTCTGTTTGGTTAAGTTCAGCAAATTGCTTTGAGAGTCTATTTCATCGTGAATTTTTTTATCACATAATAGCGACATGAAAAGAACGTGGGAATGTGAGCCAAATATACGTCTGTTTGCCGTCAAAAAACATGTGGGTCAAAAATTTACCGAAAAAAACATCATGTAATTTTTAAACTTCTTCCTTCGAGATAGTTAAATCGCTTCAGAAACATACATATTCTCCATTGCAAAACTCATTTTACTCAAAACATGACCATTTCTATAAGTTGTAAACAACTTTTGGACTTCCAAAACAAAATGAATGCAAACCGTTTGAATGGTTGGCGGATATAGTCTAAAATTTTAGAAGGAGTAGCTGATTTTAATGTATAGCTGCAGGGGCGGATCTAGCATTTTAGTTTGCCAGGAAATCACCATGAAGACCGTTTTACGTAAAGATATCACGCACATATTTTTATTCAACTCGAACACCATTTAATGGAAATAAACTATTCGAAAGAAATTGTTTTATCATTTTGTATACAACCCGGTCAAAACTACGTCCTGCTCTTCAAACAAATTGACTTTTTGATCTCCTACAAATAAACTCAAAACATTTTGTAATTAGACCTACTTTAACTATTAAATAATGAATCTAAAAATTTAGGAAGCTTTATCCTCCTACTCGTTTAGGCATCTAGTCTACTCTTAGGTTAAAAACGACAAGAAATTCAAAATGTTCATGATCGAGTCCAACTTGTTTAGATTTCAAAAATTTCTTTCTCATGCAAAATAATAGTCTTTATAACAGCGCTGGACGATGTTGGCGAACTGAATATTAAAAACAATAAAAAACTATAGTTTTTAATTTTTTCAGAAGCCTGTTTTCTAAATTGCTTAGTTTTTGCAATGTGATTCTTTTAAGATTCTAAACTTTAAGCTTTGAGATCAAGCACAATCTTGAGCAGACAAGGATGCTTTCAATTTTATCAGTTTGATCAAATTCATTGATCCTCAGCAGCCACAACATTAGAAATTATAGCTTTACATAAAAAAAGGCAGGTTGTTGGTTCAAAATTACCGGTACCAGTCAAAAGAGCATAAAAACTTGTACCGCAGTAATGGGACCAGCACAATTTTGAAAAATTACCATCAGTACCGGTATAAATAAAGTATTGTGGCACAATTCTACGGCAACACTGCCCACCTCTGCCGTTACTACATTTGCCCTTGAGTCTTCAAGGGAAATGCAAAACTACAGCGGTGTCAAGTTTAAATTGTTGATCCGAAGAATAGCGTAACGAAATAAGCCCTAAAAAGAAGCTAAAAATCTCAAGATAATTCGTTCACAACTCTTGGATTACATAATCTATATATTTCAACAAATTATAAAGATTAATAGACTACATTCAATTTTACATCAGTGATACAGACAACATAACCTTGATAAATGATTAAAATTCACTCCAGTTGTGTTGCTTAACCTTGTTGATTATTCATTTTTGACATTACTGAACCTAGAATGTTAAGCACAAGTCATTATTTTCATCGATATTTTGAACTAATTGTACTTCCGGAATTCGATCGCATCCAGAATAAAAACCATTACACTACCACTAACAATGACCACAATATGAATATAACAAACTATGTCAAAAAAATACAATCACACGCAAATATAAAGATAATAGCAAATAGAAATCAACACTCAAATTCATTTTAAAACTTATAAAAGCATAAAATTTTGCTCAAACCTGTGGAACTTAAAATCAAGTTTACTAATTCATTACCAATAATGTTCGCTTTGATTAAACTTCCAACTTTTTACACAACGCGAGCTGCAATTGTTGAAACAAAAATAAAGGAATGTCGATAAAGTGTGTAAAATTATGAATAAGTCTGAATTCAAAAAAAATAAGAACGACGACCACGACGATGACATACTTTCAATAAAATTAGGAAATAAAAGTGCAAACGATTGTATGGTTCTCTTTATTTCATATTGCTATAGCAATACATATTTATAAATGAGTTTGGCTTAGAGCTGACAGAAAATATTTGATAACAATCATATGAGATCAGTGGCGCATTTAAGGGGTGGAAAAGAGAAATCCTCATTCAAATATTATGACGCAGCGGAAAATGTTAAAAGAAAAAAACATTTTGAGATCGAAATGCAAAACTCTCTGAATAAAACTTTTACGTCGGTTTGGAAATCAAATATCAAATTGGGTAAAAATCTCGGTGTCAAAAACGTTGATCTGCAAACAAGATCTTTAGCTTCAAAATGCTCCGTCACCCCAAAAAATTGTTTCTAAATACGCCACGTTTTGAGATATTTGTTTTTGCCTAATTATACAATGTTCCTAGACTATATTTTTAGTTTTCAACAAATGGCATGCTTACAAGTTACAGCAGCTATAAATTTACCGATATTCAATGCCAAATTCATCCGAGAACTCCAATGGATGTGAACTTTTTTGGAAAATGCTCTTCCAGTATCGCTGAGCATTGTTCAAGCAAAGCAGACTGGAAAGACAAAGGAGGCCATGAATGGATAAATAGGTGTTGGTTTTCGATGGGTTTCATATTTTCATTTCGTAGTTGTTGGGTGTCCCAGGAATATTACAGTTGCTTTGAGGAAAATCCGGGTTGTTAATTGATTCCAATGTATTATCACTAACGGTAAACGCAATTTCGTTAAGGCGAGTAACATCAAAAGCTTGTAAATTTTCAATCTATTTAACATGATCGGCTTCAAATAAATTGCCAGTAGCGTTTATTTGGTTCATACATTTCTGGAGACATCGTTGATCACGCTTTGCGGTATTTGAATGCTGTAAGCATTTGAGTACCGTTTATAGTCGGTACAACACGTCATCCATACGATGAGTTGTTTCGGAAATATCGTCGCAAGAATTGTTGCGCATTCTTCAAGAGAGGACACCGGGTTTAATAGATAAAGAACTCCATGAACATTGGTAACGTCAGTCCTGGATATAATGACTCCAGTCGCTATTGCGTAATTATTTGCAGGTGATGTCTCAATCACTCTATTTTGGTATTGTGCGAGAAACGTAGGCTCTGTCACATTACCAGAACGAAGAGTGAACGCGATTTCCCTGCAAGAAAATGGAGGGATTATTGGTTCTGGATTTGGTGTAGGTATGCCATTTACTCGGACATCTGGAAAAGTATTTAAAAAAGTGCATGTTAACGCAAGTTTTGCTTCACTTTCAACAAAAAATAGTCGGTTCCAATTAATTCTTTCGTTTGGATCTACCGTGCTTTGTTTTTTAGCAACAAAACCTCGGATTTCTGTAACTGCTCCTTGTTGTGTGGATGAGGGTGTGCTAGAAGTAATCATAATTTCCCAGAGAACATCCTCTCTTTCAAAACTTCCATTCAATGAGTAAAGTTCAATGTTTCCGTTTTCTGCTGAGACTCTTGTACCGAGGAACTTGAGCTGAAAACTTGCGATGCTATATTTGATTTCCGGTAGGCCTACTGTAGAAATAGCCATTAGTATTGCTTTATGAAGACTGATTGGCTCCAGTACAAGGATTTGTTTTGACTAAAAATTGTTATCAGCAATGAAAATTATTTTTAGTAAAATTGCTCTTTGCTCAAGATCTGAATGATAAAATTGTTTTATTGAACAGCTCGCCTAATTTGCTGCGCAAGAAATACGACTGATCAACATTTGAAGAAAGAGGTTATAAAACTCTTTTGTTTATATTTTTCAAAAGATCACACAATTACGATATAAACATATCGGTTGCACCATTTTTGCCATAACCCGATTTTGTCACAATAAAATTTGGTCAGTCTAGAATAAAGGGAATGGACCCACAAGAGGCATCACGGAATTTAAAAAAAATAATCTTACAATAAAGGCTTCATCATTCTGAACTCAAATAGACAAAATCTGATAGTGCATTCAAAATTATGATCTCCAAAAAAAAAAGGTTTTCATGTTTGTGCGCGTTGCTCTATGTATTTTGATTTTGAAAGATACCAAAAAAAACGTTTTTTGCATAAAACGAACAAACAAAAGTTGCAAACATCAGACACCAAAAATAAAGGACAAAACCAAGTTTCGGTGCTTTTCCTTATGTTTGCGAACCCGACAATGAGCGATTATTACTAGCCTTTAAAACTTTCATCGATTGCTTTGCCTCGCGAAAAGCAAGAAAATAAATCTTTCAAGCTTTGCCTCGCGAAAAGCAAAATAAATCTTTTGTACCTTGCACTGAGCAAAGTAAGCAACTAAACCGAAACGTACAGGTTGCCACCTTGTATCAGTGCTGTGATCTTATTTTTATGTGTGTTCTCACGTTTAATGCGTTCCGAAAACTTCATTGCGCTGAATGGGCCCCGTAACTCGATTAATCCTCCCCTGTCATGGAGTGGTGCAAGAAACTAAAAAGAATGCCGGTGATATTCAAACCCACTGCCTCCTGATTACTATGGATTAGATGCTTCGTGGTAAGTAGAAAGTGACGCTAATTGCTACCGTACCTATGCATGAAAAAAGATTAAATTTTTATTGAAGTTATAACTTGTTCTTGAATATTATCATTGCTCTGACGATACTCAATAATGGCCGGCTAAACGTCGGTTATATAGACTATGTAACTGCACCAGTTCAACTCAAAACTAATTTAATTTATGTCTGGTGTCACTAGCTATGCAAAATTGTCATGCGATTAATTCAAACAATGAAATAGTGTACATTTGAATGCAGATCATCTTCAAGGAGTGTTCTGGCAGTTAAGGAAGTAATTTATCAGAAAGTGAAAAGGAATTGGTGGCCTCATTTTGATGACAACAACAGTGACGGCCGTAAATTGTAATTAAAGAATAGGTGGCATTGACCCAGCTGCGTATGATAAGAATTAGTTGATTCATTCTATTATTTTAATGTGCCACAGAGACATTTTTTGCCCATTCAACAGGATGTGAAATATTGTCTGCGGCTACCAGCCTAATTATTGCATTTTCTTAAAATAGATTAAGAATCTAACAAAATAAATTCTGTCGGCAGTTGAACTCAAAACTGATCAAATTTATGTCTGGGGCTATTAGCTATCGAAAAACTATTGAATGATGATTTCAAGTAATGAAATTATGTACATTTATATGCAGATAGCCTTCCAGAACTTTTTTAGTTGTTGAAGCAAGTTAGTCAATCAAAAAATGTGAAGGGATTGGTAGCCACATTTCGATGGCAACAACATTGACGGCTGTAAATCGTAATCAAAAAATTGGGGGGCATTGCCCTTAACTCTTATCATAAGAATTAGACGGTCAATTGTAATTATTTTAAAGCGTTGTCGAACCATTTATTGTCTACTCAACAGATTGTAAAATATTGCCTTCGCTTGTAACTTCAAGTCTGCAGCGATTTACGGGATAAATTTATTGTTTTTGATACAAATCTAATAAAGTCGTGGTCACTTATTTTTTGAACATGAAAATAATTATTTATTGTGAACTCCTCAAATCCTGCATGGGTGTGCTTAAAAGTTGCAACTTTTTAATCACAAACTTTGTCGAGCTGCCACCAACTAGACAAGCCATAGTGATGCCATAAACAAACAACAGTGAAACTCATAACTAATTTTAATTCAAAATTATGAATCTTAAAATCAACGCAATGTGAACAATTACCAAAATGATAGAAGTTCCACAATATTTGCGAATCTAACATGATTGAATCAACAAGTAGTCCATTCAGCTTCAGATTAACATAGATTTAAAATTCCAAATACTAAGAACAATTATATACAGTAGAATTGTATTGTACTACTAGAATACTATGAGCCAAAATAGTTGTGTTCAAAACAACTAGACATCATTATTTAAGACATTCCCGAGATCAGTCTCAAGACTACCACTTTTTAGTTTTGAATTTGTCATTCGATCTTACTATGAGCCAAAATCGAAACTTCAATACATTTCAGTCTTCTGCTGAGGTGCCAAGTGCTAACTGAATCAATGAGAAGTTGTAACACTTTAGCAGTGGTAGGCATACTTCCTCCAAAGTCTTCACGCTAATTAGCGGAAATGATGATTTAGCTGTCATTCTTCCGTTTGCAAATCTGTCAGCAAACACTGCATTTTGCGAAGGTGCCAGCTGCTAATTTGAGCGATGGGTGGCCATTGCTTTTAAGCTCATCCGCTAAACAGCTACACACTTATTGGCAAAGCCAACGTTTTCGTTAACCGATGAGCAATTTTGTTAACCTTTTGTAACTCTAGGGTATTGCTTAGTTTCCGTTGAATTCATTTGCAATTCGTCAAAGATTTTCTTTCAGTCAAGTTCATGATCATGCAGTTTTTCTGTTTTATGCAATGTACCGATAGAAGTTTGGGTTTTCATAATGCATTCCATTTGATAATAATGATTCCAATCACTCGTTTCAAGTAGGCATAAAACAGGGGTGAACAACTTTTTAACTATTGGTGGCAACATTTACATTAGTTACGACCGCTAATGAAACCAAGTCATATTTTGTGACTTACGTATTACAGAATTAAAGATCTTATGTTCAAGTTGAGATATTTAAAGTTCAAGTAATGATGTGGATATTTTTTCTTGAAATGTTGAAAAGCAAATTTTTTTTCAGGTGGAAGCTTTTTACCCTTCTTGTAAAGATCAACGAGACTGTATTTAGAGAACTATTTTTTGAAGTAATTTTTTAATTTGATCAAAATTGCAAAATTTTGTTGAGATTGAGTATTTTTTCCGTTGTTTCAAACGCAATGACTTTTTTGAGGGTCCCTGTAGAACAGTGGTTTTTAGCCGTTTTTATGTCATTAACCACTTTCAGCTTTGACTAAATTGTCATTTCCCTGAACTCCAATCGCGTTGAACCATTTTTATTTGTTCAGCCATGCATTCAACCCTTGAATACAAACAAACCACGCGCTACATAAGTTGATCTCCGAAAAATGGATTGTCAAGTCCGAAATGTTAAAGAGAAACTCTTATCACAAATTTTCCCACCAGCAATATTTGTTATTCTCCACGAGCGAGGAATTCCCCAATGGTTAAGAGTTCTAGTGCTAGAACGCAGTTGAATTCTTTTAAATTAGTATTTAATGCCCTACACCATACTTTAATAGATTTGTACATGGCTTCAGAATTTACAAACCACACCCACCTGCATCCGTGTAGCTGCAAGACCTCTAGCCTAAAAAGTAAACGTAACTATGGTATAAGTAGAAAAATTTAAAGTTTGGAAATCTAGCTAGACAAATTATGGAACAGAATCAGCTTCAAAAAAATCCCTCCTAAAGCTTTTTCCGCCTCGTCTCTACAGAATATAACTCTCTGATTATTTTTAACATTTTTCTTCTCAAAAAACCTTTTTATCTGTATTTGTTGCAGGAGTAATGTTAATTTTCCAAAGAACGTTGCCAACAGCAAAGCTTCCATTCATTGAGTTAAGCTCAATATTTCCATTTTTGATGGAAATTCATATGATGCGGTTTTCGTAACCTCGATGCTACAATGAGATCTTTCAGGTCGAAACAGGATGTCACCATCTGTCGCGAAACAACGAGAATCAAACAAAAACCCCTTGTATTTGAAGATACAGATTTCAGCCGCTCTATTAATGAGCAAAAGAAGATGGAGTTTGGATTGGAGCGCTGTTTGCAGTGTCATTTAGGCCGGAGCGCTATTTGCAGTGCCAATAAGCGAGTGTTCGAATCTCACTATGGCTTTGTTGTTGTTTTCTCGGCAACCATACTTAACGGCATTTTGCCAATTCCTTCATTTTGAACCGCAAATAGGTTTTCTATATATATATGTAGAGCTTTTAAAGAACGCTCATTTACCTTTGTAATCATAAGCGTTATGCTTTTTTGTATTGGAGAGGACCTGGAGGCTTTTTTGTCTCAAAGCAGAGGAAAAACCTTCTTTCTTGATATCAAGTTTTTTAGAGTGTCTTTTTTTGCTATTTAACACTTTTTCTCATATTTTTTCATTTTTAAAATTTCTGAGTGCTGATAAGCTGACATTATTTTTCGGAAGAGGGCTGAAAAAATCCTGGGGTGCTCTTCAGCTCCTAAGACTCCCCTTTTACGCCTACGGCTGTAGTATTTGGAAGAGTAATCAATATTTAAAATAAACCTTCCACAGTGGGATATGTTTCCATTCCTTCAGCAAACATCAGTGTGTCTAGAACGTTGTTTAATATTGAATCACTTCAGTTGCGCAGCCAATAGAAACGCGATCAAAGCAATTTAACCTCCAATATCTCAATGCTGTCAATTCAGCAACAGAAGAAAGAAGCTCAGCACATTTTTAATCGAGTCGAAGCAAATGTGGGCTTTATACTTGCAGAATGTTGAATCAGCAATTGCAGTTTTGTGAAATCAATGTTGTTGGATCAAATTGAAATTGTGAAATGAGTTACTTTCAAACAAACAAAGATACTAATTTTCCCTAGAATTTTCATTTCTCGTTTAATTCTGAGCGATTTTAACAAAACCAATCTTTACTACGGCAATATTTTAGCCTTGCTTAATTAACACAATGCTTCTTTGACGATCTTTGGTAATAAAATCTATATTTGCAACCAATAAAAGGCTGATGCATTCCACTTCCCATTAAAAATGCACAATAAAAACAAAAATTTTATTTCACTACAGCTGTGTTGCTGATCCAGGTAGAAATACTGAATCCTGGGATACCGATTAAGACCAAAACCCGCCAGTTTTATCAGAGAGTTGATGGATCAATCTGTGTATTGATTAACATACAAAATGAGATGGCATTGTTGCATTGCTGGATTTTCGAACTATTGAGACTGACTTACCGGAGTTAAATCGAATCTAAGTTAAAATCCATTTGCCTGCATAAAGTAACATGTCCACAGCACAATAAATACACAATATTTCTAAAATGTACCGTTACTTGTAAATACAAAGGTATAGGTACTTATGGCGATTAAGAAAACGACTCGCTAATTTATTCTATCTGTTGAATTTACACGTTCAAATTTTATATGCAATGTTCTGAGTTTTGAATCCGCAGTCTTTCGATTTCAAGTCTGACACTTGGTCCATCACGTCGTGCTGCTACTATTAAGAATCTGAGTTTTTTGCCCTTTGCTTTCCAAAATTTACGTGTGCTTGATTCGAAGACCCAGTCAAAAATGTATGTGTACGAGAATAATTGAGAATTGACATCGGGGAGAATAATCGGAAGATTGTACCTGTCGGAAGATTTGTGTGATGTAATTGTTGGAGATTGTTACTGCTGTTTTTGGATCACAAGTATACTGAACGTTATATATATTTGGATTCGTTTCTGTCATAGTCCGGTAAGCCCAGTTGTGAAACTTGTTTTTGTTACCTATTTATCCCGCTGGATTTTTTTTATATTGATTGCTTGAATAGCTAAATTATTAATCCAAAATTTGACAATAACTTGTGTTATAACTGAACCCGTAAGTTTGATCCCGTTTTGTGTATATGATATTCAAGCATAACTTGTGTTGTAATCGAACCCGTTGTCTGATCTCGTTTTTGTGTGTGCTTCATTTGGTAATTTATCTCCGTGTTACAGAAAACCGTACTTACTACGCTCCGCCACGTCAATAACCACTTCGATACAGTAAAATTTTATAACATCGGCTGGAAGTGTGAGATTTTGAAGTGCGCGTATTCGGCTACACATCTGTCTCAGCAGCCTCAGTTTTCCAAAGACTGATTTCATCGGCTGCTCTTACACTATCATTTTTAATAAAAAACTTTTCCTCAAAATTTTGATAAACCGAATAGTTGTTTTCCATCAATTTTTTTTCGTCAAGTATCGTTTACAAAAATATAACTTTGACAAAAATGTGTCATTAAAATCAGAGTTATGGCCAGAGACGTAGCAGCCGCCCCCCAAACCCCCCAATTGGGGGGGGGGCCCAGGCCAACTTTGGGGGCCCAAGTTAGTCTGAAATTGCTTTTTGACTACGTGACTATTTTCAGTTCAGCAGACTTGTTTACAACCGATTTAAACTGTAGGAAGAAATTGGCTTGTGACATCATAAGTGAATGCTACGCCATTTTATCTCGCAGAATCTAGAATATTTCGATTGATTTTCTGGTAGAATCTTGAATATTCGATTGACGTAACAATGCCGTTGTTACGCAACAATCATAGAATGGTCTGGAATTCTGTTTGGCTATAAATACCGGGACAATATATATATATACACTGCAGAGTGCAGATAAAGTATTTTATTGACATTGCATAGAATGAAACGTTCAAAAAGTGGTGCTCAAAAGAGAAAAGAAGCAGCCACTGCTCGAGATGCTGTAGCGAAATTGCCCAAGATGACAGATTTGTTCAAGATTACTGAGCAGAGTAGACCTGGCACTAGTACCGAGAGGGATGAAGAAAACTATAGTGTACAAGAAAAAGAAGACTATGACGATCAGCATCAAAGTGATTGTGAATTTGATGCTGATCGTCATAGTCTTCTTTTAGTACTGGGAAAGGCTTGTTGGACGCTTTCTTAGAAAAAGCGACCGAACTGCAACTCGAATTGTCTGATTGTCGAGGCCAATCATATGATAATGGTGCTAACATGAAAGGGAAACATTCTGGGGTCCAAGCAAGAATGCTAGACATCAATCCCAAAGCTGTTTACGTGCCCTGTGCAAACCATACCCTTAACTTAGTTGTTGTTGACAGTGCTAATTGATCGACGGAAGCATTGACATTTTTTCGAGTACTTACAAGGTTGTATGTGCTGTTTTCTTCCTCTGCTCAGCGTTGGGAAATTTTGAAGAAACATGTGGAGCTGTCCATAAAGTCACAATCTGATACTCGTTGGGAAAGCAGAATTAAATGCATCAAACCTCTTCGATACAATTTAAAAGAGGTGTTGCTGGCACTGAAAGACTTGGAAGCCATTTCCATAGAAAGAAAAGATGGAAGAGCTGCCTCAGAAACAAAATCGTTGATAGCTCATTTATCAAAATGGAGTTTTCTTTTGTCGGTGTTTATTTGGTATGATATCCTATTCCAAGTCAATAAAGCAAGCAAGATTCTTCAATCGTATGGAGTCTCCCTTCATACAATGGAAACGGAAATCCAGGCAACTGAAAAGTTTTTGCAAAACTATCGCACAACGGGTTATGACAGTGCCGCAACATCTGCTGTTGAAATAGCACAGGAATTGGATATTGATCCTTCTTTTTCTCCGTCAAGAAGTGGAAAGAAAAGAAGATTGTTTGATTACCAAGGTTCATTCATTCACGCGTATGAGCTCATGCTCGGTTTGCATGTCTTTCGTCAGACTGGGCCACCACGACGGGTAGACTGCTTGGCCCCACCATCTGTCTTCCACATAAAGACGGAGGCATCCCGTTAAGTGCCTTGCCCAAGGACACAACAAGAAAGCTTGCCGGCTTGTTCTCCACACTATCCCTTATGTGCTGAGCGCCAAGCAGGGAAGCTGTGAATACCATATTTTAAAGTCTTTTGGTATGACTCGACAAGGGAAATGAACCCCAAGTCTACCGACCGCGAAGCGGACGCTCTAACCACTACACCACCGCGCCGGTGATTACCAAGGTGAAGAGGAACAACGAGCTACTCCTGAACTGAAATTTAAAAGCAACTTTTTCTATCCATTAGTAGACCAGGCTATTATGTCAATAAAGGAGCGCTTTAATTTGTTACGTGAGGTTTCTTCCGCCTTTTCGTTTTTGTACACACGAGACAAACTTTTGCTTGTGCAACAAGAAAATGCTCTTCTTACTTGCTGTAAAGAGTTCCAAAAAAAGTTCGGTGACATTGATTCTGATGAAATGAGCGCTGAGCTACAGCGGTTTGTTTTAATTTTACAAAAAAAACGCAATCTCAATACGGCTTAAGACTTTCTGAACTATCTTCTAAAGACTCATTTATTTGAATTGTATCCGAATGTGTACATCGCACTTCGAATCTTACTAACTTGCCCCGTGACTGTTGCCAGCGCTGAAAGAAGCTTCAGCAAATTGAAACTGATCAAAACTTTTAATAGAACGTCTATGACAGACAGTAGACTATCTTCATTAGCCATGTGGTCAATCGAAAATGACTGCGCCCAATCTCTTGATTATGACAATGTCATAACAGCATTTGCGAACAAAAAGGTTCGCTCCAGACTATTTAAATGATACTGTGTTTTTATAACTTTTTCATGTTTTTCAGTGTCATTGCTTTCGTTTCGCAGTGTCTGCATAAATGTCCTACTGAACTCTGGCATCGGCGCCGAATTTTTTATGACTTGCACCTTCGGTATCGGCATGCTTTATTCTGACATTAGCCTGTTTACTTATGTACAAATTGTGGTGTATTTTCTTAATGCAGCTTTTCAATTTTACACCTCTAAAGTGATATGACCTGTGCGCAGGGGCTCTTGCGCTTACTTTGGGGGGGGCCCGAAGTTGGAGTGCTACGGGACTGGTTATGGCAGCTAAATTTTTATATTTCTTGGCAGGTTCAGTCAGTTGTAAGTCAAAACTATATGGAAAGAGATGAAAAGATGATTTGGACTTCCTCTAAAATATTTCAAAGCTCTTCTCATCTTTAAAATGTTTTTTATGCAAAGCAGTAAACCTCTCTTTCTACGCTATTCCATATCGCTCTTAAAATAAAAAACCGTTTGTGAATCTCTAAAAACGGTTTTGACATTGTTTTTGAAAACAACTAAATGGCATTACATCTATAAGAGGAGTTTACAGTCTTAAGTGCCTGCTTCTAAGATATAAAGCGTAATTCTGTCAGTCTGTCTGTCTTAACCCCTACAAAACTGCCCGGCGTACAAACATCATACTTGGCACGATTGATCACTTCCTCGGGGTGTCATAAAGGGTTCGTGACGTCACGATGACGTCATAATCATTTGACGTCATTGTAAAATTTTTTGGACTGAGGAACGCAGTTTGTGGCTAAAACAAAAGCCAGTATCCGATTTATGAACTTCAACAAATTTTACTTCTTTGCGATATCACATGCCATCATATTTAACAATTAATTGAAAAATTTGTTTCTTTGATTTACTCAACAAATACTGATCGTAGCAAGCGATTAAAAACTTTTTCACGAGATCTTAGCAAGGTGCCTTTGATAAAAGAAACCTTACAACAGTCAATGATGAATTGACAATGCAGCAGCAGCTTCTTTTATTTCAGCATTTTGAGCTTTCTAAGCATACTTCTTGCTTATTTTTCTGCACGCTTCAATCTCGCTCTGAGATGTCACAATGCTGACTGGCACGATTGACGCTGTCTTTTGCTACCACAGATCATGATTTGATGATTTTTCAAAAATTGCTTTTGCAAAATCAGTTTACTTAAAATCTGATTTGTGAGCTCATTTCTCAACTGATTTTCAAACTTTTTTAAAAGAGTCAAAGGGTATTTCAATGCGATTCTATCAATATAGGATTGGAACGAAAGTCTTGTTCGATAGAAAATAATATTTATTTAACTAATAAAAACAACATATACATTGAGAAATATATGCAAAACATCGCTGTGAAGAAATGTTTAGTTTAAATGCATTATTAAATGCTTTGTTTAAATGTTTGTTTCAATAATTGTTTTAGACAGTAAAAAAAAAACTCGTAGATGGACAAACTCGTAGATGCGATTCAACCAAAGAGGCGCCGGCTGCGCGAAAACAGTTTTGAAAATTTCCATTTTCTCCAGGATAACGCTCGACCGCATACGGCGCGATTATTAAGCGCAAATGCGCAAGTAAAAAGACATAGCGTTTCACTAGGCAATTTGCGCAATAAAACAAATGCTGATAGCGCAGCACAAATTACGCAGCAAGAATTGAAAAGTTTTATATCGCAACACAAGTTGCGCATGCACCAAAAAATATACTGAAAAGCAACGCAAGCTGCGCAAATGCAAAATTGCGCAACTTGCAAAGCTTGTGCTAAAGCTGCCCATTGCCCAGCTCTGCAGCAGACTAAGGATACCATATTTTGAATTGGTGATAGGGGAGCAACACTCTGGGAGTGTATTCCAAACGCTGTGAGGGTAATTCAGCAACAAGAAAATATATTTTTTCCCAAACTGAATGTCAAAACATTTCTTTTGAAGATCAAATTTTGGAATGTCGGTGTTTTTTATATTTTAGCCTATGTTGAAAGTGAAACCCTATTTTTTTAAATCAGCAAATCAAAAGCGATTCTTTGACTAATTTCTTCGACAATTTCAATTTTTGCAATTGTTTTGTTAACTCTTTTGAAAATACTGTCAAAAGTTGAAAAATAAAAAGCAATAGATCTTGTTTAGTGTCTTCGTAAGACATTTTTTTCTTGCAAATGGAGGACAAATCTTTCAAAAGGAGGTAAGGGAGCCCTACAGTAGGTTTATTTGTTCCTGACTTAAAAGTCCAAAAATTGGAACACGGTTAGTATTCTCTCAAAAAGGCATCTGAAATTTGAAGCATTGTATTGCTCTATCTGATAGTCCGTTTCAAAGTAAGTGAATAATATTGTTCACACCAAACTAGAACGTACAAGCCTTGCAAACGAGAAAACAAGCAAATAAATTTAAGCTTTTAGAGTAGGAAATTTTCTTCAAGGTAAAAGACCGTTTCAGTAATACTATGGCATTGAGAAATTATTAGTAAATAAAAGTCTCTCGCTCTTGGTAATGGAAATAATGGAAAACAGACACAGTAAGATAAGCTAGAGCTTCCAGCACAAGCATAGTATTTAGTAGAGTCACGTTACCAGTGCTTTCACAAATAATTTTTCTTTTTTCCTCGACTTTAAAAAATCATTTCCTCATTTCAAAATCAAATTTTTTCCCTAAGTTTCTAACACACTTTTCTCTGAAGAACAATCTACAAATAGACTAGATTACTTTTCATACTTATAAAAATCTTGCAAGGCACCTAAAATGGCTTACAAAGGTTACTAAATTGCTTATCTTCAACAAATCAACACTTATGAAAACCCTAGCATCAAAAATAAACGGTAAAATAACTTAGCACAGCAGTATGATGTTGATAATAAAATTAAAACTGAAATACGCGTCACTGGAAAAAGAACTTGCGCACACTGGATAGTATGGGTATTACAAAAACACCGGTACCTAGGTTAATGTTTTTTTCACTCAATGGACAGATAGACCCATGGCCAAGATGAGATGTTCTGATCAGAATCAATGTCACCGAACTTTTTTTGGAACTCTTTACAGCAAGTAAGAAGAGCATTTTCTTGTTGCACAAGCGAAAGTTTGTCTCGTGTGTACAAAAACGAAAAGGCGGAAGAAACCTCACGTAACAAATTAAAGCGCTCCTTTATTGACATAATAGCCTGGTCTACTAATGGATAGAAAAAGTTGCTTTTAAATTTCAGTTCAGGAGTAGCTCGTTGTTCCTCTTCACCTTGGTAATCAAACAATCTTCTTTTCTTTCCACTTCTTGACGGAGGAAAAGAAGGATCAACATCCAATTCCTGTGCTATTTCAACAGCAGATGTTGCGGCACTGTCATAACCCGTTGTGCGATAGTTTTGCAAAAACTTTTCAGTTGCCTGGATTTCCGTTTCCATTGTATGAAGGGAGACTCCATACGATTGAAGAATCTTGCTTGCTTTATTGACTTGGAATAGGATATCATACCAAATAAACACCGACAAAAGAAAACTCCATTTCGATAAATGAGCTATCAACGATTTTGTTTCTGAGGCAGCTCTTCCATCTTTTCTTTCTATGGAAATGGCTTCCAAGTCTTTCAGTGCCAGCAACACCTCTTTTAAATTGTATCGAAGAGGTTTGATGCATTTAATTCTGCTTTCCCAACGAGTATCAGATTGTGACTTTATGGACAGCTCCACATGTTTCTTCAAAATTTCCCAACGCTGAGCAGAGGAAGAAAACAGCACATACAACCTTGTAAGTACTCGAAAAAATGTCAATGCTTCCGTCGATCAATTAGCACTGTCAACAACAACTAAGTTAAGGGTATGGTTTGCACAGGGCACGTAAACAGCTTTGGGATTGATGTCTAGCATTCTTGCTTGGACCCCAGAATGTTTTCCTTTCATGTTAGCACCATTATCATATGACTGACCTCGACAATCAGACAATTCGAGTTGCAGTTCGGTCGCTTTTTCTAAGAAAGCGTCCAACAAGCCTTTCCCAGTACTGTCACTTATTCTCAAGTAGCCAAAAAATCTTTCTTTAACAACAGCAGCTTCTTCATTACATAGTACATAACGGAGAATGACAGACATTTGTTCATGATGTGACATATCTGGAGTGCAGTCCAAAATTATAGAAAAATATTTTGCCAATTTCAATTGCTGTAAATTTTCTTTTTCAACTTCTGTCGCTAGCAATTCAATTAGTTCATTTTGTATGGTAGGACTCAAATAGTGATCTTTAGTGTTTTTATTCTTGATTCTGTCTTGAAGCTTTTTTAGGATCGGATCTCTTCTTGCCAAAAGCTCAAATATACCCAGAAAATTTCCATTGTGAGGAGATCCTAAGACTTCTTCAGATCCTCTAAAAGCAAGATTCCTTTCCGATAGAAACAAGGCAATGTCGATAAGTCTCTCTAAAACATTTCTCCAAAAACGTCTTTCATTGAAAAAAATATTCATCTCGCGTTTGTCGATAGTGGATGAATTTCTTATCCCTTCAGCTAGCAACATCCATTGACTGCAGCATTCTTGGTGGGAAATGCCGTTTTCATGGTCTTTCAGTTTTTCGAAAAACCCTCCCATGTATTTATACCACTACAAAAGGGGCTTAGTGTTTTTCCAAATAGCTTACAACAAAAGCAAAAAACTTGATCTGATTCCCCACAATAAACTAGCCACGACCGTGAAACACTTTCACCATTAGGTAACACACGTTTATAATGGTTGGAGGAAAAACGTCGCCTTGGAGTTGTGTTATTATATGGAAAATTCATTATTAGTTGATGTGGTCCACGCTTTACTATATCACATCGTTGAGCATCAGAAATACTTTCAGGCCATTTACATGGGTCATCAGGGATAGGGGTAAATTGAGATTCAGTTATTTTTGATATTGAAGGTTGCGTATTGGCAGGTAAATGACAACTTACATTTTCTGGAAATTCACAATCACTTTGATGCTGATCGTCATAGTCTTCTTTTTCTTGTACACTATAGTTTTCTTCATCCCTCTCGGTACTAGTGCCAGGTCTACTCTGCTCAGTAATCTTGAAAAAATCTGTCATCTTGGGCAATTTCGCTACAGCATCTCGAGCAGTGGCTGCTTCTTTTCTCTTTTGAGCACCACTTTTTGAACGTTTCATTCTATACAATGTCAATAAAATACTTTATCTGCACTCTGCAGTGTGTATATATTGTCCCGGTATTTATAGCCAAACAGAATTGCAGACCATTCTATGATTGTTGCGTAACAACGGCATTGTTACGTCAATCGAATATTCAAGATTCTACCAGAAAATCGATCGAAATATTCTAGATTCTGCGAGATAAAATGACGTTGCATTCACTTATGATGTCACAAGCCAATTTCTTCCTACAGTTTAAATCGGTTGTAAACAAGTCTGCTGAACTGAAAATAGTCACGTAGCCAAAAAGCAATTTCAGACTAACTTGGGCCCCCAAAGTTGGCCTGGGCCCCCCCAATTGGGGGGTTTGGGGGGCGGCTGCTACGTCTCTGATTGTAGACGTTTTTCTATCTGGCTGGATCGCAGTAGTTTTGGAAACTGGGTAACCAATACGATTTTTTCTGCTTCTTTTTCTTTAATTTGCTGTTGCTGACAGGATGAAATCTATTCAACCAAGACTTTACCTACTCAATTTTCTTGGATGTGAGAGTTTTAGGAAATTTAGGTTTAAAGCATTTTTTTTAGATATTCCAGACTATTATCATAGTCATACAATTGTATGACAGCAAATCTTTTTGTTTCTTTCTTGCTATAGCCATTGGGCAGAAATAAGTCTACTTCATAAACAATTCATGCTTGAAATCCACAGACCTCTGGCTTATGCATTTTGATTATATAGAAAAGATAGTAAAATATATTTAATGGCTGTGAGGACACTTAAAATAGACAAATTGCATTGGAAATCCCTCTAAAACAATAATTATATCGTTGGTATTGTCAAAAACCAAATCAAAATACATTTATGCATGGTCAAAACCGACCAAGTTGCTCAACATTTACCCCATGTGTATTTAGTAAAAAAAGATTTGTTGGTTACATCCAGGGGATTTCTCAAATTGCTGCTGCTTCTGGTGCAAAGTTTTAGCGTTTTGGAAACAAGCGTTTGCAACCTCCGATTTAAAAAAAAATTAAACCCATTTTTACGCCTAAGAACACAGGATTTAAATTTTTAACATCACATACATAACAGACGGTATCAGGACAGTTACCCCCTGGAGATTTACCCCCAGTCTCTTGAGTTAGGGTTGCGGTTAGGGTTACAGTTGGATAGGGTTACTGCTAGGGTTGGGATTGGAGTGCCCGGGGGGATATATGACTCGATGTAAGTGACCGGGGGTAAGTGTCCGGTGGGGTAAGTGTCCTAGAACCCATGCAGACAAACCTAACGTAAGCATACGTTTTTGAACGGCTGCAAATAATTCTTTTCAGCTCATGAATATTCTGCTTTCTTTGTAAATTTTTTATTTTACATAGAACTTTTGTTTTCTGAAATAAATATCAAAATAATAAAACAATTTATTTTAAATTGACTGATTAGATCAGGGGTGGCCAACCTGTGGCTCCTTGCCTGGTTTCATGCGGCTCTTTTTCACATGCCTTGTTTGTTCTATCAGCAGCCTAGTTCTTCTATCAGCGGCCTGGTTCTAGTCAAAATCTACCGGTGGCCTTGCTAGTTCTGTAGTATTTTTGTACATGAGGACAGGCTAATTGTGTTTGCATTTTTTCAGCTTTGTTTGAGTAATATAACTCAGTATATTTTAGTAATAATGGCGGAAAAAATGCACAGCAAAACGAAAATATGAGGATGAACACTGGACGTTTTTAACAGAGTGGGGAGCTTATATTTTTTTGTTGAACGTAATAGCAAGCTATTCTGCCTTATACTGCATGATAAGCGTCATTAGCGCATTTCAAAGCTTCAAATCTTCAGCGCCACTTCAGGTCACTTCATGCTAACAACAACCGTGAATTTCCGAAAAAGATTGAACTTCGCAAGCATAAGTTGATCACTTTGAAAAGTCAAGCAGAATAGCAGATACAGGTTTTCCAAAAATTTACGAAGCACTGGGAGACTGTAACGCTTGCATCGTATCAAGTGGCTTGGCACATTGCACGAGCCAAAAAGCCATACAATGAAGGGGAGTCCGTTAAAAAATGGCTCTGTGGCATTGTTGAAATCTTGTCTTCTGAAAGCGACAAACTGAAAAGTACGTTGTCAGATATCCAGCTGCACCGCCACACTGTTGAACGCAGAATATCTCATATTAACATGGCTATTGAATCATAGTTGCACTCTGACTTCCAAGCTTGCGAGTATTTTAGTGTCACATTAGATGAGAGTTATGACATACAGAACAAGCCTCAATTGGCAATATTTGCACGATTTATTTCAACGGATTGTTTGATCAAAGAAGAACTCCATGATATTGTGCCATTAAAAGACAGAACCAGCGGCATAGATGTGAAAGAAGCAATGATGGCTGCAATCGAGAAAGCCAATCTGTCCATAGCAAAACTAACCGCAATAATTACGGATGGAGGGCCAGCCATTATCGGATCTGTAAACGGATTTGTGGGGCTGTGGAAAGCTTACCAAACTTTTCTTGAGTTTTGAAGTTTTCACTGTATCATTTACAGGGAGCAACTGGTGTCTAAATCATTGAAGTTGGACAACGTCATTAAGACTTTGATGGAAAACGTCAACTACACCCCCCCACACACATGCGCTTCACCACCGACAATTCAAGAATCTCATCGCTGAGCTGGATCAAGGGCTTCCAGGTGATTTGCCGTTGTACTGCACCATAAGGTGGCTGTCAAAAAGCAGGTACTCTCTCGCTGTTTTCAGCTTGTGGATGCTGTGAAACTGTTCATGAAAGAGAAGAACAAAAACTATCCTGAGCTCTTGGACTTCGAGTGGATCTAGCTTTTTTGGTCGACCTGCTGTGTCACTTGAGCAGATTGAACCTGAATTTGCAGGGTAAGTTGAAATTGCTGCCTGTTCTTGAGGAAACTATGTCTGCTTTGTCGACAAACTGAAGATGTTTAAGGAGTATATTGAAAGGGAAGATTTGACGCATTTTCCCACCCTGCTAAAAGCCAGCGAGCAAGTCACTATCACCATCCTGAATAAGCAAAGAGCTAGATATGCAACACTTCTTGCAACCCTCAAAGAAAGCTTTGTGTCGCCGTTCCGTGATCTACAAATGAAATGGCCGCAGAATACATTTCTTGTCGACTCATTTAATTTCGAGATAGACTGTTTGAAAGCCCATCTAGTTGCAGATGAGGCTGCGTCTGAATTGGAGATGATCGATCTTTGTGAGGAGGAAAAACTGAAACCTTCTTTTAGGGAAGGGACCACTGAGTTTTGGAAACGTGTGCCAATGGAAAATATCTCAAAATCAAACGGGCTGCACTTAAGGTACTTTCAATGTTTGGGTCAACATACGTCGGCGAATCTGTGTTTTCTGCTCTAAATCACGTGAAATCAAGGCATCGATCTCTAGCCTACTGACCAGAGACGTAGCAGCCGCCCCCCAAACCCCCCAATTGGGGGGCCCAGGCCAACTTTGGGGGCCCAAGTTAGTCTGAAATTGCTTTTTGGCTACGTGACTATTTTCAGTTCAGCAGACTTGTTTACAACCGATTTAAACTGTAGGAAGAAATTGGCTTGTGACATCATAAGTGAATGCAACGTCATTTTATCTCGCAGAATCTAGAATATTTCAATCGATTTTCTGGTAGAATCTTGAATATTCGATTGACGTAACAATGCCGTTGTTACGCAACAATCATAGAATGGTCTGCAATTCTGTTTGGCTATAAATACCGGGACAATATATACACACTGCAGAGTGCAGATAAAGTATTTTATTGACATTGTATAGAATGAAACGTTCAAAAAGTGGTGCTCAAAAGAGAAAAGAAGCAGCCACTGCTCGAGATGCTGTAGCGAAATTGCCCAAGATGACAGATTTTTTCAAGATTACTGAGCAGAGTAGACCTGGCACTAGTACCGAGAGGGATGAAGAAAACTATAGTGTACAAGAAAAAGAAGACTATGACGATCAGCATCAAAGTGATTGTGAATTTCCAGAAAATGTAAGTTGTCATTTACCTGCCAATACGCAACCTTCAATATCAAAAATAACTGAATCTCAATTTACCCCTATCCCTGATGACCCATGTAAATGGCCTGAAAGTATTTCTGATGCTCAACGATGTGATATAGTAAAGCGTGGACCACATCAACTAATAATGAATTTTCCATATAATAACACAACTCCAAGGCGACGTTTTTCCTCCAACCATTATAAACGTGTGTTACCTAATGGTGAAAGTGTTTCACGGTCGTGGCTAGTTTATTGTGGGGAATCAGATCAAGTTTTTTGCTTTTGTTGTAAGCTATTTGGAAAAACACTAAGCCCCTTTTGTAGTGGTATAAATACATGGGAGGGTTTTTCGAAAAAACTGAAAGACCATGAAAACGGCATTTCCCACCAAGAATGCTGCAGTCAATGGATGTTGCTAGCTGAAGGGATAAGAAATTCATCCACTATCGACAAACGCGAGATGAATATTTTTTTCAATGAAAGACGTTTTTGGAGAAATGTTTTAGAGAGACTTATCGACATTGCCTTGTTTCTATCGGAAAGGAATCTTGCTTTTAGAGGATCTGAAGAAGTCTTAGGATCTCCTCACAATGGAAATTTTCTGGGTATATTTGAGCTTTTGGCAAGAAGAGATCCGATCCTAAAAAAGCTTCAAGACAGAATCAAGAATAAAAACACTAAAGATCACTATTTGAGTCCTACCATACAAAATGAACTAATTGAATTGCTAGCGACAGAAGTTGAAAAAGAAAATTTACAGCAATTGAAATTGGCAAAATATTTTTCTATAATTTTGGACTGCACTCCAGATATGTCACATCATGAACAAATGTCTGTCATTCTCCGTTATGTACTATGTAATGAAGAAGCTGCTGTTGTTAAAGAAAGATTTTTTGGCTACTTGAGAATAAGTGACAGTACTGGGAAAGGCTTGTTGGACGCTTTCTTAGAAAAAGCGACCGAACTGCAACTCGAATTGTCTGATTGTCGAGGTCAGTCATATGATAATGGTGCTAACATGAAAGGAAAACATTCTGGGGTCCAAGCAAGAATGCTAGACATCAATCCCAAAGCTGTTTACGTGCCCTGTGCAAACCATACCCTTAACTTAGTTGTTGTTGACAGTGCTAATTGATCGACGGAAGCATTGACATTTTTTCGAGTACTTACAAGGTTGTATGTGCTGTTTTCTTCCTCTGCTCAGCGTTGGGAAATTTTGAAGAAACATGTGGAGCTGTCCATAAAGTCACAATCTGATACTCGTTGGGAAAGCAGAATTAAATGCATCAAACCTCTTCGATACAATTTAAAAGAGGTGTTGCTGGCACTGAAAGACTTGGAAGCCATTTCCATAGAAAGAAAAGATGGAAGAGCTGCCTCAGAAACAAAATCGTTGATAGCTCATTTATCGAAATGGAGTTTTCTTTTGTCGGTGTTTATTTGGTATGATATCCTATTCCAAGTCAATAAAGCAAGCAAGATTCTTCAATCGTATGGAGTCTCCCTTCATACAATGGAAATGGAAATCCAGGCAACTGAAAAGTTTTTGCAAAACTATCGCACAACGGGTTATGACAGTGCCGCAACATCTGCTGTTGAAATAGCACAGGAATTGGATATTGATCCTTCTTTTCCTCCGTCAAGAAGTGGAAAGAAAAGAAGATTGTTTGATTACCAAGGTGAAGAGGAACAACGAGCTACTCCTGAACTGAAATTTAAAAGCAACTTTTTCTATCCATTAGTAGACCAGGCTATTATGTCAATAAACGAGCGCTTTAATTTGTTACGTGAGGTTTCTTCCGCCGTTTCGTTTTTGTACACACGAGACAAACTTTCGCTTGTGCAACAAGAAAATGCTCTTCTTACTTGCTGTAAAGAGTTCCAAAAAAAGTTCGGTGACATTGATTCTGATGAAATGAGCGCTGAGCTACAGCGGTTTGTTTTAATTTTACAAAAAAACGCAATCTCAATACGGCTCAAGACTTTCTGAACTATCTTCTAAAGACTCATTTATTTGAATTGTATCCGAATGTGTACATCGCACTTCGAATCTTACTAACTTGCCCCGTGACTGTTGCCAGCGCTGAAAGAAGCTTCAGCAAATTGAAACTGATCAAAACTTTTAATAGAACGTCTATGACAGACAGTAGACTATTTTCATTAGCCATGTTGTCAATCGAAAATGACTTCGCCCAATCTCTTGATTATGACAATGTCATAACAGCATTTGCGAACAAAAAGGTTCGCTCCAGACTATTTAAATGATACTGTGTTTTTATAACTTTTTCATGTTTTTCAGTGTCATTGCTTTCGTTTCGCAGTGTCTGCATAAATGTCCTACTGAACTCTGGCATCGGTGCCGAATTTTTTATGACTTGCACCTTCGGTATCGGCATGCTTTATTCTGACATTAGCCTGTTTACTTATGTACAAATTGTGGTGTATTTTCTTAATGCAGCTTTTCAATTTTACACCTCTAAAGTGATATGACCTGTGCGCAGGGGCTCTTGCGCTTACTTTGGGGGGGGGCCCGAAGTTGGAGTGCTACGGGACTGCTACTGACTGACACCCATGTAAAAGATTTGGTTCGAGTGGCAACAACGGAATACAAGCCCGATTTGGAGAAGATTGTTAAAGAAAAAGAATGCCAGAATTCCCACTGACTAAGTAATATGCCTGATAATAAATAGCTTGTAAATTTCTGTCATTATCATGTTGCTGTGTGACATTCACAATAAATCGAGCTGAGCAAAGGTACGGTATGTGTTAATTTGTGTGAGTGAGAGGTGGGGTGATGTTCATGCGATCATTATATCTTGTGTATGATGTGGCTCTTTGCAGAAACACAGTAAGAAATGTGGCTCTTGGTTTCTGAATGGTTGGCCACCCCTGGTTTAGATTAATGAATAAACCACAAAAGACTCTTTTTTAATCATATTTAAATTATATTTAATGGACCGTATCGATTTCTATTTGAAAATCAGCTGTGCTTTTACCAATAAAGTGTTGCCACATCATCAGAAATAAGTATGATAAGAATATGATACGTCGCTTTAGCATAAGTTCTTGCAGTTTTGATGGGTGGATTATAATAATATGTATAATTGTGTTAATCCGTGAAGTTGTCATATTGTGATTGGTTTCAAGTGTAAGGCCTGACCAAGCAAAAAAAATGATATAAAGTAGACATGTGTCCAAAAATTTGAACTCTCCACCAGTAATAAAGTTTGAATAATCGTTTTGGCTGTTTTGCTTGACAAGTACAGGTTTGAATGTGTATGATCCTAAATTTGCAGTTGGTTACGTTTTAAACAAAAAATCTGTATCAGTGTATGTCTGGGCTATAGTCAAGTGTGACAGAACCACTTATGACTGTAGGCTATATGCTGTAGCATGTAATCATCTGCCCCTGTAGCGGTTTCGAACCGGGATTTTGTGTTAACAGTGTTTTTGACCTGAGTTGTCTTTTATCTCCTTATGTTTTCAACGCTTTCTATATTTGCGCAGTTTAGTTAATTTGGGCACATTTTAAGTTTCTGATTTTGCTTTAAGCATGTTTTGGAATTGTTTAAATCATTTGACCTTGCTTTTATGGCATTTAATGCAATTCAGTTCAGTTCAGTTGGTTCTGTTTTGTTTAGTTTCATTTAGTTTGGTATGTTTAGTTCAATTTGTTAATAAATGGATCCATTCTTTTGTGAAACATTTTTGCCAATGAGAAGCTGCAGCAAAGATCTGCCGTTTTATGTACAATTGCCAGTTATCCAAACTAGTGGTCGCTGCAACCAAACTGAACTTAATCAACTGAACACAGTTAAAACAAGGTCAATTAATTATAACCAATTCCAAAACATGCTTAAAGCAAAATCAGAAACTTGAAATGTGCCCTAATTACCGTAACTAAACTGCGCAAACAAAGAAATTAACCAAAAGCACTGAAAAGATAAGGTTATAGATAAGACAACTTAGGTCAAAAACACCGTTAACACAAAATCTGGGTGCAAAACTGCTAAACCCTCTATCAATTTAGAATGTGCCCATGTAAATTGCTTATTTGCCAAGTAACTAACTTGAAGAGCCATAGGAAACTGAAATCACCTGCCAGTTTTATTTTAGTTGTGACTAGAAGTCCACTGACACAAAAACCTTGATTTTTATTTTAGTTGCATATGATTGGTGGTATTAACCTATAGGCTACTGTTAAGCCCAAACTTAGTTGTTAGTGAAAGTATTGTTGACCTATAACTTAATTATCTGTTTGTTTAATATGTTTTTTTCTTTTTTTTAAGCAAGCTTTACATACTTACTGCATGCTGATTCAGTGTTGGTGTATAACTACACAGCTACACACTCACTTTCAAAACTGACTTGACAAAACTGGAGTAGTGCAGCACTTAAGAATTTACATATGATTCCTGATTGACACCAAACAAAGGTACCGCACTTTTATGAAGTTGAAAATTCCAAATCTTTTGTTTCAAAATCAGCTGTGATTTTGACCTACTAAACAATGGCAAATGCAACTCAGAATGTTGTTTAGAACAATGCTGGTTGGTAATCAAGAAACATAAAGCAGAAAATGTAGTCAAAGTATAAGCTATAGAAACCAATAATTGCTGTAAAAATGTAATCATAAATGAAAAGCTAAAACAAAACTAATAATAAAAATTATTAAAATGGCTGCACATGCACGATTGTGCTTTAAAGTAAGTGACTGTGCTGACACACAAACATCATCTTTTCAATCATGCATTACTCACTAAACAAAAAAATTAAAATTGAAAGTTTTAATTACGTGGTGAGAGATTTTAGTAAAATTTAAAATTTTGTCCATTTTATTATCAATAATGTATATGAGGTCTGTTCAAAAAGTATCTGACTTTTTTGTATAAAGCACACAACAACAAATTTTGCAAGTTTTATTCAATCTCCTTCAAAGTATTCCCCTTGGCAGTACACACACTTTTCCCAGCGCTTCTGCCACTTCTTAAAACATCTCTTAAACTCCTCCTCCGGAATACTCCCAAGGTCCTCCATTGATTTTTTCATAATGTCTTCTCTTGATTGAAATCGCCTCCCTTTCAAAATTGTTTTTAGCTTGGGGAACAGCCAGAAGTCACACGGTGCCAAGTCGGGAGAGTAAGGAGCCTGTCTAACAAGTGGCATGCTGTTTTTGGCTAGAAAAGCATGGATCACATGTGCAGAATGAGTGAGGGCATTGTCATGGTAGAGCTGAAAATGCTTTGCTGCCCACATGTCGGGCCACTTTCTTCGCACAGGTTCACGAAGGCGACATAGAACCTGCAGGTAGTACCCCTGGCTAATTGTCTGCCCTTCTGATGCACATTTGTGATGCACAATGCCACGGGAATCAAAAAAACAGGTCAGCATCTCTTTCACATTGCTGCACTTTCTGAGCTTTTTTTGGCCGTGGTGATTCCGGATGCTTCCATTGTGGGAATTGAAACTTGGTTTGTGGGTCATAACCATAAACCCAGGTCTCATCACCAGTGATGATGGTCTTAATAAATTCTGGGTCATGATTTGCAAGATCGTGCATGTCCTCAGAAATTTCTTTCTGGAGTTCCTTCTGTTGCTCTGTCAGCAGCTTTGGGGCAAATTTAGCGGACACTCTCCGCAGGTTCAAATCCTCAGTTAGAATGGAATGAACTGAGCTGGTGCTTATTGTCACTTCTGCAACAATTTCTTGTACCATTAAGCGACGATCCTCCAGCACTTTTTTGTGAACTTGATCCATCACCTCCTCCTTTCGACTTGTGGATGCTCTTCCCAAGCGGGGATCACTCTCCACTGATGCACAGCCATCTTCAAAGCTTTTAAACCATTGCTTTATCTGAGTTGGGCTTAAGGCCTCATTCCCAAAAGCTTGTTGAATCTTTCAAATTGTTTCAACTTGAGTATCACCAAGTTTTTGACAAAACTTGATGCAATACCTCTGTTTGATGCGTTCTGTCATTGTAATGAAATTTGCTGAAAAATCAAAAATCAACGAACACGTGCCACCTGCCTGCACTAAATGCTTTACAGAGAAAGAAATGAACGATGAATTGGCTCGAAACGCTTCACGATTATGCATGAATGCGTGTGTGTGCAGCCACACTTTGCACAGACAATTTGCTTATACCTTGTTGGCGAGAGAGAAAAAGGTCGGATATTTTTTGAACAGACCTTGTATGATGTTATAAAAGCCATGGAAGTGGATTACAGTGGCCCCTTACATTTAGTTATAAATGCTAAACAGGTTGTCACAAATCGCTTATTTAACTGATTTAATTATGTACTGATAACTATGTTTTAAAGATTTGGGTGACTTGATGAATTACAAAATATGTTTACATAAGCGTACAATTAAGTTGAAAGCAAGCAGAAATATTAGGCCATTAACACTAAAAGGTATTTTTGCACATCAAAAACAACTTAGTTTACCAGATTTATGATAAGCTGGTCTTAACTTGAAAGTGTTCACAAAAATGTAGTGCAAGTTTTGTTGAGGCAGCCAATTTGTAATTGATGAGATTTTTTAATGAGATGAGACATAATTATTTTGATGTAAAACATTTGTGACTGGTCATGTTCTATGACAAAAGTAATATGGAGTGATGTCAGACAAAGTTTTTCGAAAAATTTGTGTTTGTGATCTATGATTTTAATCTGAGCAAGCTATGACTCCCAAGCACACCAAAAAATGTGAATCAAAATCTTCATTGTCCAATATTTAAACGGGTGCTTATAAATAGGAATAGTACAAACTTACCCAAACCCTAACCCTGTGCTATGCCTACTATGCCTGTTTAGTACTACCTTATTTTAAACATTTTTGGCAACTGGGGATTAACTTGTCAACAAAAAATCATTGCAACAAGTGTTATTTTTGACATCCAACTTTTGTTTGCAATGAGAAAAGTCTGACAAGCTTTTACTGCTGGTCATTTTCTGAGTGATTTTTCCTGCCAATTTTTTGCAGTGGAAAAAAAAAAGATGTGGTTTGGAAGGAAAAAAGCTATTTTATGTAGAATCAGATGTAGAAATACTTGGTGCATTACCTCCAACTTATAAAATATGATTTTAGTGTATGTCTGACTTTTTCTGAAAATTTCCGACATTTTCCAATGTCCAAGATTGTTCTATCTTGCCCTATTAAAATGTGACTGGACAAGATTTGATCTTCAATGTATACTCCCTCTACATTTGATATATATTACTCCCAGAGGACACGGCTGTTATGTAGTCAGAGAAAAATTAAAAGATTTCCTTGTATGCATCCTCCAGAGAATGCGATTCCAATTCCAAAAAAAAGTAATGCCAATATTCAAATTCCTAACCATATCATTTCAATCCTAATCATTAAACCATTGCAAAGCTGAATGTGGAGCAAATAAGTCTATTTAAAAACACATTAATCAAGCACCTATTTTTTTCATCATTAATTTCACCATTCTGTGCTCTCAACAAAAATCTCAATTGCCTATTAAGATATTCTAATGCTGCAGTAGTTACAAGAAAAACATTTACAATGCTAACATAACAATTAACAGTGAAGAAGCTGCAACAGTTGATTTGATATTTTGAACTACCTAACAAAAATGTTTGTGGCTCACCTTCAAATATTACCAATCTGTTTGGAAAGATTGATTTTGCAAAAAAAGCATCAAATTATCTTGAGGAATATACTTCAGACTGACCGTAACTGTAATTGTACAAGCTTCGAATTAGTGTGGCAGTCTCAAAATTTAGCATGCTTACAAGTGTAAATAAGTACCATATTATTAGCTCTTGTTTTTTTGTTTTTAGTGTTGTTTTGGCAACAAGGATTCATAAATTTATTTCTTATTTTATAGAAAATCTTTTTAAAATGTTGTTAAGAGTATTACTATCCATTTTTGTTGTTATTAATGTGATTAACTTTGGAAAAACTGCCGATGATGAAGACTGTGAAGGTATATTTCAAGTTTCAAGTTTTGAATAAATTTTGTGATTTAAACTGATCTTTTGCAATCTTTTTACCCCCAATTTTTAATGTGGGCAAGTGCTAATTCAAGTAATTAGTTTGTTTTTTCCATTTCCCCCTTTTTTCCAGATAATAGGTTTTACTATGTTTACTCTCTTTTAGTCTCAAGCTTGCAGAAAACTGCTTATGACTTTTGTCAAAATAGCTTTGAATAAAACTTTGGAGAATGGATTCATTGCATGCTCTGAAATAATGAATGAAAACTTGACGTTTATGTCTGGTTGTTATCAGAAGCTATCACCAGAATTTCCAGAGAAGAGAAGTGTTGCTATGTGTGTGCTACCACTACAATGACAGGCAATTTCGGGTGTTGGAATTGCTGTTCCATATAGTTACTTTTGAAGCAACTTTTATCAATAACAAATAACCTGTATTATGCGGCCAATAGAATATATATACACATTGCAATTGGTCTAGTAGCAGCATTGATTGGGAAACTGGTGAAATGCAACAATTTTGATATTTCCACTTACTATACGTATGAGCATCTTTCTTATTTGCTTTATTCTGATGAGAACCAGACAAAAACCTTCAAGGTTTTACTCATCACCCAAGAGTGATTTTATCTGTCTTCTACTGCTGTATTCAAACCTATTTTAAAATTTTGTACCATTAAATAACTGTTTAAATATCTTTTGTATTCTTTCAGTGTTTATACCTTTTGACAACTTTGCCTGAACCCAAAAAATCTGAGCTAAGACCTGCATCAACTAGTGGCATATGCAGAAGTATTTTATTGCGGGGGGGGGGGGGGGAGGGTTGATTTCTCATTAAGAATGCCAAATGCCTGATAATGGTAGGAAGTTCCAAAGGTATGCCTTTACCCCTGAAAAAAATTTAGACAATTTAAATAATCAGCATTTTTTTGCTTTATGGAACAAGTTTCTTGCAAATGCTTGCATGAAATTTTATTAAGTTAAAAGTTGTGTACCATCAATATTTATGAGGGGGTTGACCCCCATATGTTTGCCACCAGCTTCAACCAAGTTTTTACATCTAGAATATTTACCACAAAAAAGGTTTTACTTTCCAAAGTGCTAATGTTTGCTCTTTAGGTGACAACGTAGTCAAAAAGCATTGTGTTTTGATGCAAAGTTATCATGTACTCTCAACTAAATTATCATTCTTTTTTGTTAATGCCATCTGAGTTTTTTCCAATACTTTTTACAGCAGTGGTGTCCAACCTTTGTAATGGCCCACACCCCTAAATTATTTCAATATGATCTTGCAGCCCAAAAAAATATCATAATAGGCATTTGCACTCCTAAAATATCGTAATAAGTTCTTGCACCCCTAAAAATTAGCATGTGAAGAATTCATATCATGTGTTGGACCAAGATGTGGGTCAATTTTGAAGTCCCGGCCGAAATTACATGTGTGACCTTTTTTTTTTTTTGAGATCAGCATCATCTCAGGCTGAATTAAAGGCCGTGCGCTACGTGTGCTGTAATTAAGCACAGGTAGTGCAGAACAATTAGCACAGGAAGAACTGAGCATGACAATACAGTAATCTCACAGAAAAATCTGAATGAACATCTCACGCCCTCTAAGTGCAAGGCAGCCCTTGCACCCCTGGTTGGGAACCCCTGTTCTACAGCATATAATGTGGTCAAAAATCTGATAACCAAATAGTGCTTTAAGGATTTATTTGTATCTTCATATTTTTGTAGCATTTTTTTCACTAGGCATTGGTATATCTTACAGTGTGCATCAAATATCTCACAAGGTTTCAAAAAATTCTTGATGATGAAAACATTGAAAACGAGCCAGCTATTAGAGAAAGGTTAAAGAAAGAGTGTGGAAAAGCCAAAGGAAAAGATAACAGATTCGTAAGTTGACTATAACCATTGTTATGTTCGCGATTGCTTAAATAATATTTCAGGATAAATTAAAACTTTGGCCAAACAATGAACAGTTCCATTTGAATATTGGTTTTAAGGATCAGAAAAAATTAAGGTTGAACTTAAATGCATTTTTCTTATGCTGTTTTACTTGCGGCTTAAGTAATGAGCTCTGTTGATTGCGTGCTCAAAGTCCGTTGAGGGCAAACGTTATTATTGTGATTAATTGCTGTTGAAATTTTGCGATGCCTTATTCTGGGTTTGCTAAAACATATATATCGTTTGCTGTATGGAGCAGTAGTCAAATTTAAGAAAAATTATTTTCAAAAAGTTGTCTTCGTTCGGGCAAGATCTTTCATTTTTGAAAAAGCTTCTCAATAGCCCTTTTTGCTGGTGTTCAGTTGGACTGAGCTACAACGACGGGTAAACTGCTTGGCCTCACCACCTGTCTGCCATATCAAGATGAAGCATTCCGTTAAGTGTCTGCCCAAGGACACAACAAGCAAGCTTGCCGGCTTGTCCTCCACACTATCCCTTTTATGCTGAGCGCCGAGCAGGAAAGCTGTGAATACCACTTTTTAAAGTCTTGGTATGACTCGACCTGGGGAAATGAACCCCCAGACTACCGACTGCGAGGCGGACGCTTTAACCACTACGCCATCGTGCAGCTTTAGAGAGAAAAAAAAGAAGTTCAAAAAGTTCATTACGATAAAAAAAAGCTCTTAAACTGACAAAATTACGCATGATTTGTTAAGTTTGCTTAGAACCTTTGTCTTAATTAGACTTCGAGAATGCTACATTGGTCTTCGGCAATGATTGAAAGATAGATTAGTGTAGCCATTGGTAGCAACTGGTAAACTGCTTGACTCTGTCATGTGTTTGCCACATATAGGTGGATGAATTAAATGCCTTTCCAAACGACATAACTAGCAAAATTTACGGCTTTTTCTTCGTGCTATTTCTTCATTCAGAGAAGCTGGTAAACTCGTAAGTTTAATATCATTTTTGAAATCTTTGGTATGACTCCATAAGAAATCAAGCCTTATCTACCAACGCCATTGCTGTTACCCAGACGTTGACAAATTTTTTTAACAAAGAAATGAATAATTGGGATAACTCATGATCATGGGCCGCCAAACCGGTTAGCCACTTTTGCTCAACAATGAAGTCAATAAAAACTAGTCACGAGGTGCTTTTATATAAACTATCCAGTAACTGCACTTGTCCTATTTGTGTTAATTCATGCGGTTATATACTAGAAAAATAATGGACTAGTATTGAAGGCTGTATCTTAAATACAAGTTTGGGGTGTAACTTTTTTCGAAGTATTTGTTACTCTGTTAGAAATTGTACAACACAAATTAAATTACCACGTTTTAATTCACATTTCTTAAAGTAAGTTTTGCAATTCAAGATGCAAATTGCTTTGACTGCGGTATATAAAATAAATAGATCACAATGCAGTATGCATTGTGCTAAATTTATTGCTACTGCGCTTAAAACTAATTGAATCTCATAATCGTGTTTAAGAAATCGGGGTTATGGTTCTTGTGTTTCCAGGTACGCGTAGGGCTATGTTACATCTGTAAGGATTGCTGGCAGATTTCTCGAAGCCCCGGTGGGTGGAACGTCCGATTTGCAGTCGGTAGACCTGGGTTCAATTTCCTTTTTGATTCATTAAATGACTTTAAAAATGGTATTTGCAGCTTTCCTACTCGGCACTCAGCTACAAAAGAATAGTGGGGAGAAAAAGCCAGCAAGTTCGCTTGACGTGTCTTTGGGTAGACACTTGCATCAACTACCTCCCTTTTTATGTTGCAGACAGATGATAGTCTTGAGCAGTCTACCCATCACGGTAGTCTAGTCTAATAATAGACAAGTAAGCAGAGCGTAAGCTGGTGCGATTGAGTTAAATATAGAAACAAAAATCCTGGTGAATGAAGAATTACCTTTTTATATTTACGTGGAGCGGTACCCTCGTACTCCAGAGCATTTGAATCGCTAGATCGTAGAATGCTGTGGAGAGTTAGTTGTCAGGACATTAATTTGCCAAACTTTGATATTATTATAGTGTTACTACATCGGTGGAACAGAAGATGCTGCAACTGGCTTGATTCAAGAAGTTACAAAGCCGTGCAGCTTTCATATGCCTCCTGAAAAAATATGCCAAAAGTTGAAGAAGAAAGATTCTCAAATTTGTGAACTCAAATACGGTGAGCATTACAGATACTGTACTATCAAACCTTTTTTATCGGCTGCATGGCTACCGCAATTGTGTTCAGCTTTTGCTGTGACTACGTAGTGCGTAGTTATGCCATTGCAGTAATCTCTTCATTGATTTGCTCCGGTTTATGGATTACAGCTGGCGGCTATTTATGGGAAGCAAGTAGAAGGGGAAAAGGTCGAGACTGTAAATAGTCTTGAAGAATTTTTGCGATCAAAATTTTTCTATATGGGAAAAACTCAACTTTGGTCGTAACTGCGAAAATGTTTAACTACTTTGGGTTTTTTCCGCCCACCTCTCTTAGCGGAAACAAAACCGGAATTACAAATATGCTTACCATGCAGTAGATTTATTTTGTAATGGCAGCGTTGTGTGTGAGGGATACTTCACCAGTTTTAAAATCACATCACCGTCGTCTTGTGATATCGCCTTGTTTGCTAAGTCGTTAGTCTGTTCTGCATTACCTTCGTCTTTGTACAGATTAGTAAAACAACGTTGCTTTTGTGTAGCCTTCATGGGTTATGCTGCTTGTACTTGATCTACAATAACTATTTTTTATTTCAGAAAAACAAATTGATTGGAAAACTGTCAATTTTAATAAAATGAGAGTAAAACAGTTGAAGAAGATTCTTTTAGATTGGGGAGAAGATTGTAAGGGTTGCATTGAAAAGCAAGACTTTATCAAAAGAATAAAGGACTTACTCCCTCAGTACGTCAGAGAAGAATTGTAACAATTGCCTACACACTGGTTACCTAAAACATTATCAAGCTTTTTTGACTGCGTTTTTCACCACTACTGGTTTAGTAACATATTTTTTGTGGTGCAGTGTAGTAGATTTGTTGACAATATTTTAAAGTTAATTATTGCAATAATTTGCAGTGAATACAAAACTAGAGTTAGAGATTGCAAATGTGAATCCAATTTGTACTTCTACTTCTGCATTACAATCCTGTTTCGTTAGTATGAAATCGATCAGTCGTAAAAATGGCCGATTTTCGATCGCTTTGCACAGGCAAAATGGAAGACCTCCGACATTATTAGGCAAGTTCGAAAAGCTATTGGATGATGACGTAATTTAAAAATTTGAATTTCCTTAGGTCACAACTTAACAGTCGTATGATAAAAATTATTCTTGTTCCAAGTCGGCTTTGCCCTCCTGTTAAAACGTTGCTTTGCAGAAATAAAATTCAATTAAAAAGTAGTGGTAGCGGGTTCAAACATTTAGTTGATTTACCAAATTTTGTTTTTATTTGTGCAATTGTTTCCTTATTGAGACAAGTGTAGCTGATACGCGGCTGCCATTTGTATTGTTAGTTTGTTAATGGTTTTGCTTTTGACTTATTCAATATACGAGCACCGTCCATTCGTTAACCGTTAACTAAAGATTTTAACTCAATAGCGCGCAAAGTTGTTACGCGACCCCATTCTGGCAAAGGGCATGGCGGAAAACTGCAACCGGGAAATTTCCCACAGTCTGGTCTAAAGGTGCCAAGAATTAGAACCACAAAACATTATGGTTTGAGGAAATTGCAAGCCTGACTGAATGAGACGAGAGATAACTCTTGGGGCTACCGAAGTGTGCTCATTGTGGAGAGAGAAACATTCGAACAAAGCTGGATGTGCTGCAGCAAGCATGGTAAGGAGGCGCAGGTAAAGGTAGCAATTTCTTGCTCTAAAAAAGAATGACTGCAGGGTGCACAAACTTAACTGGCTCAAGTTAAAGTCCGGGAGAAAAAAATAGGTAAACTTACCGTTGCTATCCATACCACAAAAGCTTGCGTACATTAATGTCGCAAGCTTCGGCAAAAAAAAAGTTGCGGAAACGAAAACAACTTTAAGAGTAAGCAGTTGGCAATGACCAGAAGCTTTTGTTTGTCAAAAAATTGGACTTAATCATTAGTCGAGTCGAAATTTAGGAAAGTCATTATTTTGACGAAAAAGAGAAGGTTGGTGTGAAAGCATGGAGTAAATAGTTTCACCGCTGCAAGAAGGACGGCAGGTGAGAATAACTTTCCCGGGAGAAAAAGGCAAGCAAGTGGAAGCAACAACTCTCCAAGAATTCCTGGTAAACTGAAGTATTACTTTTTGTCTAGTGAATAATAAAATAAGATAGACAAAGGTTTGCTCAGAAGAGAAGGGGAAAAATAAGTTGGGGTGACTCACGGTAGTGGCAGAGCAGAATACTGCCGTGATATGGTAAAATCTAATAGCCACAAAAGTCACGTTTTTGAGAATATTGATTTTGTTGTGTTTATTATTGTTCATCAAGGAAACAACTTTTTTTAAGTTTTACCTTGAAGCTGTTATCTGTAGAAATAATAATTTTTTGTGTTTGTTGATTAATAGTTTCACACAAAAGGAAAGAAATCAAGGTTGGTGATGACATTTAAATTGCATTAGACATTAAATTGCGTTAGGTTTGGTCACATCACGGCAGAATACACAAGGATTACAGGCAGCCGGTGATGACGCGGCTGCCTCATCAGTAAAGGCAGTCCTATTTGGTGGTGTAGAACAGAGGTTTCCAAACTTTTTGCTTCGCGGACCCCTTTTTTACGATTGTGCTTCTTTGCGGACTTGCAGAATATGTGATATTAGCTTCGTCACTCGTCTCACTTATGATGATAATATTAGTAAGTGCTGAAAGTGCCCTCTCACTCACTCATGTGCAGGTTTCTTCCAAAAAAAAGATCATTGCCTGCATTGCTGCCACGATTATGTCTCGCAGTCCAATTCATAGTCAGGCTAGAGTAAATTTTCAGAAATCTTTTCGCGTACATTCTGGACAGTCATCACGGACCCCAGTTTGGGAATCTCGGGTGTAGAGGAAAAGAAAGAACCGGGTGAAGTTTAGATCTTTCTAGAGTATATGTACAGGCCTAGGAACTTCTTTGAGGAGTCCAATGAGGAAGCAAAAACAAGACAAGGCTTAGAGACAAAAAACTCGACCTTTAGCGGAAAAATCTGTTTAGGTAAGAAAAGAGAGCTGTCAAAAGTAACTCGAAGAAAAACATAAATGGTGGTTAAAGCAAAAAGAATTATGAGAGGCGAAATTTAAAATTAGTCTGGTGAAAGACCACTGAAAAGAAAAATGCTTGACATCTTTCAGTGTTACAATTGCATAAGTAAAACTCCCCTCAGCAAATTTCATTTGATTTAATAACTATGATTTCACAAATGGATTGAGTGATAGTAGTAGAACAAATGATGATTTCGCTCAATAACAACAAAATGAAACATGACGATGACGACAATCTTGCTAATGCCCGCGACGACGACGACGAATTTCAACAGTTTGGTTCCGACAAATAAATTCTTCCACATAAACAACGGCTAAATTTCGAAGAGTTTTAGCTAAACAGTAAACAACTGAATTTGTAATAGTTTCAGCTAAATTTTTAATCAAAAAAGAACTACTTGCTCGAAACAAGCATTTTTATACCAGTTGTCATTCCCAAAATTATAATTAACAAGGGAATAAGTCTTGTTATTCCCAAAAGCATAATTGACAGAGAAACTAGTCGCGCATGAAAAATAAAGACAAAGAGTGGCCTCAAGTGTAAATCAAGATCAACACTAATTTCTATATAGAGCAAATTTTGATGTTTGCAAGATGTTGCAAGATATTTTGATGGCTTGAATTCCATTCTGCTGCTGGTTGGTGAATTTACAGCCACGTTTGAATAAACACATTAGTTTGGAAGCCAGTGCTTGATGCATGCGGGCCTCCACAGCAGAAACGAAGGTAGTTTAAGATCAGAAACCAAATTTTCAGCATAAAAAACAGCTGGCAAAGAAGTAAAAAAGCAAGAAATCAATGATGATATAACAAAACGGAGCAAAGCAAAGATCCTTGGGGACTCAGATAGAGGAAGTTTTGTTTAGAAGTAACAATGTGTCAGCGCACCTAGCTTTCAGAAAAAAAACAATTATTGTAAACCTAACGATGATAAACACCAGCAGAAATAAATTTGTGAAAAAAATAGTGCCAAGCGGTGCCTAACCCATTTTCCTTTTGAGAAAATGATTGTAGCAGGAATTGATTGAGAATAATTCTGGGTCTGTAAAAAAAATCCGAGATGGACAGAGGCAGAAAAATATTAATTGATCAAGTTTAGTCTGACCAGAATGGAAACCAGCCTGAGGAGCAAATAAAGTAAAGTTGGATTCCAGAAGAAAAGGTAAAGGTAAACGCGATATCACGGCACGCTCAAGCAGCCTTGAAACTCAGATTGCATTAGATTAATCGGAAAAATACGGGAAAGTGTTGAAGTTTTCCGATCTTTTAGATGGAAAGGATAGGCACAGAAGTCTTCCAGAAAAAAGTAAGAAACATGAAATCAAAGAAGAATTTGAAATAAGGCATCGAACCCAAATCGAACCGAAAACAAACACCAGTATTTTTGGTGAACCTGAACCACTAAAATTTGTTGCTGGCGAACCCGAAACAAGTCTGAACCACAATTTTTATACACCGTGGAACTGAACAGGAACTAACCCGACAAAAATAAATTTTGTTGAACCTGAACCAAATCCGGAGAGTTAGTATTTAAACGCTTCAACTAGTTCCGCAGATCTATTAAAAAAACTGGCAATCAGAATTGCATATGTTGTTGAGCAGACTCTCCTAATATCTAAAGTTTGACTTTCAAAATAATATAAGTCACCAATGTTTTATTTTGAATTAGTTTAAGAATGCGACACAAAATTTAAGCTTTATTGTTAAGACTTTTTTCATTTAACCCTAGAGGTTGTTATGTTACCATACAAATTGTTTCCCTCAAATCAGTAGATAGACTTGGGGTTCATTCCCCAAGTTGAGTCATACCAAAATACTCTAAAAAATGATATTCACAGCTCCCTGCTTGACGCTTAGCACATAGCGATAGTGTGGAGAACAAGCTGGCCAGCTTGCTTGTTGTGTCCTTGGGTAAGACACTTAACGGGATGCCTCCATCTTCATTTGGCAGACAGGTGGTGAGGCCAAGCAGTCTACCCATCGTGGTGGCTCAGTCTGACGAAAGATATGCAAATCGAGCATGAGCTCATACGCATGAATGAATGAATTAAAATTCATTATAGAAGCCGAAACGGGTGCATCTGCATTAGCCGAATGGATTATTTACTAGCGCACCTAGCGGCGAGTTTTTGTTGCTACGTGCAGCCAAAGATTTGTCAGCGCTTTGCGCTTTTCCATAAAAACAGCGTAACGGCTGGTTTCCATTAACTTGGCGCCCTCCCACAACTCTGATATGTTTTGACGCACTTGCTGAATTTAAAGGATACAAGTCAGTTTGGTTCAAGTACGCTTATGGTAAAAACAGGGCAAATAAGACATTGCCAAAGACAAAATAAACTCGAGACACATGTAGTGGTTGTGCACACCAGCCCATAATGTTGTTTTTAAGCGATTGCATTTCAAGAAACGTTAATTTTTGCTAAAAGTGATTCTCTAACACAGTGATTCTCAACCTGTGTGCCGCGGCACACTAGTGTGCCGCGAGGAATTTTTTAGTGTGCCGCGTATATTTTTGTCTTTGATCGCTTATTTTTCCGCAAAACCAAATTGATCAATTCTTTGATCGCATTTTCGATTCTTAATTCTTTAAATTGCTGTTCGTTTGAAACCTTCGAGCGTAGCCAGTACAAGCCTAATCGTGAAGCAGCTTATCGAAGGATGCAACAGCGTGACTTGTGTGACAAAAAAAAGGGTGAAAGAAGAGAGTCTGATAATCTTGGTCGCAGATCTAGCTCAGCTTAATGCCAAAATACAAGATAACTTTTTAAAAGTCAAAATACAATACAGTGAGCCCTGAAATAGTCTCGAGAGCTGCTTAAAGCCTAAGTAGGCAAACTAAAGCTATGCCTGATGAGAGCGGTTTCTCAGAGATAAAAGCAGTTGTTTTATAAGCTACAACTGCATTAAGAAAAAAATCTAATCTTAATAAAAATAGCAGAGCCAAGTTTACGGTATTTGATCATATTTATTAAAGTAGACGTTTAGAATAAATTATAATTCTATGCCACTGTTATTCAAATAGTATCCGTATTAAATATATTTAAAATAACTTTGGCTCTGCTATTTTTAGTGAAACAGATTAATTCAAGTTTAAATAATGCATGGACTTAGTTTTAGTGACAAAATTTAGTCATTAGTTTAGTAGTCAAACCATGGAAAAGTATTTAAAAATAAGCAGTACCAGTAACAAAAGTGGTGCATTGCAACAGAAAGTACCTGCAAAAAAAGGAGTCAAGCGTAAATATAAAGAAGACTACATAAAGTACGGTTTTGTTGCTTCTGGATCCTACGATCACCAACTTCCTTTGTGTATTATTTGCAATCTTTCCTTGTCAAATGAGGCCCTCGTTCCTAGCAAACTAAGCAGACACTTAGAAACCAATCACGAATCTTTAAAAGATAAACCAAAAGCATACTTTGAGAATCTCTTGTTACAAAAAGATATAGAAGCCAAACGATTTAACAAGTACATGAAGTTGCCAGAAAAGGGGTTAGTTGCCAGCTACAAAGTGGCTCATTTGTTGGCTAAACGCAAAAAAGCTCACACTGACGCCGAATCTGTTATTGCACCATCAGTATCCATTATTGTAGAAACTATGCTTGGAAGTGATGCTGCAGATACGGTAAGCAAAGTTCCATTATCAAATGACACAATTTCAAGAAGAATTGAAGACCTATCTTCGGATATAAATGATCAAATTCGTGAGCATTTTGATGTGCAAGGACAAGATGACGAGTTATCTCAACTTTGGGCACTGCAAGTTGATGAATCTACTGATAGTACAGGAAAAGCGCACCTTTTAGCTTTTATTAGATTCGTAAAAAACGGGTCGTTTGTAAACCAATGCCTATTTTGCAAAGAGTTAAAAACCACTGCTAGAGGGGAAGACATATTTACACTGGTCGACGAAAACATTTTGTCGTTGAACTTACAGTGGAAAAACTGTGTTAGCATTTGCACTGATGGCTGCCCATCCATGCAAGGGAAAAACAGGGGATTTGTTGCTTATGTTCGCCACCAAAATCCAAACGTGTTTGTAGTGCATTGTATGATACATAGAGAAGCTCTCGTCTTTAAAACATTGCCAACAAATTTACATTCAGTTATGAAGCAAGTTATTGAAGTCGTAAATTTCATAAAAACTCGTCCCCTCCAAAGCCGACTTTTTACGCAACTTTGTCAAGAAATGGATTCAAAATTTAAATGCTTGCTGTTTCACACAGAGGTCCGATGGCTCTCGAGAGGAAAGGTACTGAAACGTGTATGCCAACTAAAGGCTGAAATTTGTTCTTTCCTGGACGCTCAAAAAAAAGACTTCGGGTTTTCTGTACATGACGAACTGTGGTGGTTACGAGTGCAATTTATAGCAGATTTATTTGAAAAAGTGAATGTTTTGAATTCAAGCTTACAAGGGCCATCCGAAAATACAATAACAGCTACATCAACATTGATTTCTTTTGACGAAAAACTGTCTTTATGGAAGAGAAAAGTATCTGAGGAAAATGTAGATGCTTTTCCTACAGTCAACAAGTCTTCTTTAAAAAAAAGAATAATTCCGGAAATTTTAAACACTTTGTCAGATCTCCAGTTTTCACTCCGAAACTACTTTCCAGAATTCAGTGTTAAAGATTACGGGTGGGTAATCAATCCATTTGGAAAAAATAACGACACAACGAATCTATCTACCGAAGAAGAGGAGCAGCTTATTGAGCTACAAAACAATTGTTTTTATCGGTCCAGTTTTTCCGAAGAAAACCTACATGACTTTTGGTTGTCCATCGTAAAAACATATCCTTTGCTAAGAATAAAAGCAATCAAAATTCTTCTTCCATTTGCATCATCTTGGCTTTGCGAATTTGGATTTTCCGCACTCACTGAAATCAAAAGTAAAAAAAGACAACGCCTTCTTGCTATTGACGATGAAATGAGAGTATGTCTTACGTCATTAGAGCCTCGATTCGAATTGATTTGCTCGAAAAAGCAAGCACAACCGTCCCATTAAACATGTATGTTTGGAGTATTTTCATTTTATTTATGTATTCATTTCAATTCAGTATTTCATTTCAATCTCATTTCATTTATGTTTGGAGTATGTTTGAGTTTTAAATTTTGTAATGTGAAAGTGTGCCGCGGATGAATTTTTGATTCTTTAGTGTGCCTCAAGCACAAAAAGGTTGAGAATCACTGCTCTAACATCTTATATTGTATCAAGGTGTAACAAGCGATTATTTTTTTAAGTGTTTTTAAGCTTGCTGTTTTCTTCCGACTTGCATCCTTTTACAAAGCACTGTTGGGTCAAAATCTTAAATGACATCACAACGTTTGTCAATATATAGTAAGAACAGCAGCAGGCAAAAAATTATTCACTATCATTTCGATGCCCAACACAAACATCACTGATATCAATAGTTGATAGGATATTTGTATCGGTGCGAAATGCTGATGTTTATTCTAAAGTACGAAGAACTGGATTAGGGGCAAAGTTAAATTTACTAAAATTCCAAGTTTAAGATAAAACCAAAACAAAACAACAATGGCATCAATTTAGAAAATTGGAATTAGAGTGAAAGTTTTTGCTTTGATCAACCCCCTTACACTTTTTAAAAGTACGAATGTTAGTTAGCGACATCATTTTGTCTTTTTAAATACTTCCAGTCTTGATTAATAGACTAAGATGATCACCGTTATATGTACAGGTACGATGGTCTATATTTTCTACAACTTTCCGTTGCTGCTCTCACAAAGTTTACACAGTGAAGCCATCGCAGAATGCTTTAATTGATACGTTTTAAGTCGGCTCAGGTGATAACATGACCTGCCGGGGTAAAATCGCACCATATTTAGGAGAAACATTTTTTCTATTTTGGTTGATAGTAGCTGTATAGAGTTACCGGGATGAAAGCTAAAAATTTTGGGTAAAGCAAGGACTTTTTCAAATTCTCTGACCACGCCCAAGCAAGGAAAAACAATCATAAAACATAATGCGTTGGCAGCAGGGACTTGTCAAAGTTTGAGAGGAAATCAAAAGAAAACAACTTCAAAGTGACATCGCAACACATGGCAGTTATTATTGGTATTTTGCTTTATAATAGTTTCATGGAGCTACCGGGATCAAACCTGAAATTCTTGGGAAAAGCAAAAACTCTTCATCCCTAAGCATGCCAAGCGAAGAGATAAGAGATAACATGCAATATAATGCATTGCCAGCAAGGATTTGGGAAAGTTTAAGGAGAAATCAAAAGAAAATAACGTCCCCGTGTCAAATCGCACCACATGAAAAACATTTTTGCTATTTTGCTTTAAAATACATATCAAAAATGTGTTTCCTGCTTCCAAACTGAGGGAAACCAAAAACTCCTTGGGTTCACGTGAGAAATGAACGAAGGGCATAGATATGAGGCCTAGCCAGGGCCTTGAAATCAAAAATTATATCAAAAAATGAAGCACACCAAGTTGTAAAAACCTTATGTAGAGAAGAAATATAAAATTTTTGTTACTGTTCACTCCAGTGTTCAATGGGTAGGGCAGGCTTGGCCGACTGAACCAACATTCTGAATCCCAGCATTACTGATGGGGACCCCGCGAGCAACCTCGACATATACAATAAAGCCAGAATTTTTTTATTTTTCTGATATGCGTCTGTTAAGCTGTCTATATCTAAACTGTAGTATAAAGCAATGTAATAACATCCCAAGGTTAGGAAAAAAATTACAAAAAACAGTAATCCCACAATTTGGGCAACTGAATTTAGAGAAAGTGTTTTGTTGAAAACTGCTGAAACCTAGCATGATGGGCTCCTACTAAAATAGGATGAATAAACTAGGAAAGGCAGAGCCGATTTTGTCGCTATGTCGAAAACAAGGCAAATAGAGTGGCTAAAGAACTGGACGCCACAAATATAAATACGAAAGGAGCGCACGAAATCGCAAAATAGGCTAACCACTAAATAGTTTATTTCTGCTATTGTGAAAACAACCACCATTTGGCCGCCACGATCAGTTTTAACTGTGTTTCAATCCCTCATTTCTCAAACTTTTTAAAAGTATTGATGTTAGTTTGTTGCAAAATTTTTTGTTTGTGAGCATTGCCGGTCTTGATTGAAAGATTAAGATGATCACCACTACCAATACAATTATGAATGTGCATCAAAAACCCAATTTTATCATTACCTTTTACAACAAGTGCTCGATGGCTGAAGCTCGCTTGGCGGGCTGAACCAATATTTTTAACACCGACGTTGGTGATATGGGCCCTGCCGTGGGATGCCGGCAAGTCTGGCTACTTTAGCTTATGATTTACCTGATCTCAGTGTGAAGTGAAATTACCATATTGTATAACTATTGTGCGTAGACAAAATCATAAAGCAGTAATGCTACAATTACAAACATCGTGATAAAAACAACAGAAAACAAAAACGTAAACAAGTCACAACATTTAATGCTGGTCTCAAGTCAGGATACCAAATTTTGTTTACAAATTGTAAAATAGACGGCGTTTGGATGTTGATGAAAGTAGAACCCCAGTCTTGCAAGCACCTTGCAAGGTTTCTAGACTTGTAGGCCTAGTAGAGATTGTCATGCTGTAATTCTATTGTAATCAATAGCGTATTTAGAAAAGCCATGACGCCATGACTCCCCAGTCCTAAAAATAACAATAAAATAGCCCATTTTTATTGTGAAAATGATAGTAATGCTTGCAGCGTTTGAGGGCTTCAGTGCCTCGTTACGAGTTGAGGCACAGAGCTAAAAAACAGGCCTCATAATATCCACCTCGGTTGTTTTCTGTAGCTTGACAGTGCAAGCTGTTTAATGCCAATTTTGCTCTGTTATACTGTCTTGTCTCACTATTTTGCAACCCACAATTTGGTCTTTAAATATCATAAACACTTGCAATCAGGGGATTGGATACCGCGCGGTATAGTAAGGAATTAGACTAATCAACAACAACTACGTTCGGTAAAACAACTTTGTTTCGAGAATATGCTAATGAAAGTGAACTTGTTAACTGAAGGGAAAATGGCAAGACCGAAAAGAAGATTTGTGGAGGGAGTGGTGAATGATTTAAAAGTGGTTAGAGTGATAGAAAGAAAAGCAAAGAACCCATAAAGGTGGAAAAGAATGATCTGCTTAGACGACCACAGAAAGAGAAGAGCCAAAAGGAGAAGCAGAAACAAAGTGTTTCGATCAGCTTTTTGTTCATCTAGCTTAACTGGGGGAAGACAGATAAAGGAAGGGGACCGACAGGGCCAAAGCCCGGAGTCCCCTAAGTTTGTATTCGTGTTGCGATCCGAAAAGCAAGCAGCCCATTATTTGAAATATTGTAAAAACAATAGAAAAGCTCGCCAAATTGTTTATTCTTGTACATCACAACGTTGATTTTTCAAAGAAATAATTTGTGATTTACCTTTGAAAGTGATCACAAAACGCAATTTTAATCTTGATTCAAGAAAGCAATTCAACAAATCTATTCCTAATGCTAATAATATGTGAGATTTGGGAAAGTAAATGGCAATGGCATGTGTTGGTGGGTAGCCGGTAGTAAAACAGTTGCGGTTTGGAAAAATTAGTCACTGATATATTAAGCTGGCAACAGTAGCATTTTTTTGTGTAGAAGACCATGCAGACGGCAATGTGCTTAAGAGATAGATTTAAAGTTTAGTTCTCATTAACCAAATGGTACTGTATCTGTTGAATTTGAAAAGCATGTAAAAACATACCGCGACATTAAAACAATTAGTTTTAATTTCTTGTTGAGACTTATTTCTGCGCTAATTAACTGTTTTGTTTTGTTTTTGTTTTATTTGCCATATTCAGTCCCGTAGCACTCCAACTTCGGGCCCCCCCCAAAGTAAGCGCAAGAGCCCCTGCGCACAGGTCATATCACTTTAGAGGTGTAAAATTGAAAAGCTGCATTAAGAAAATACACCACAATTTGTACATAAGTAAACAGGCTAATGTCAGAATAAAGCATGCCGATACCGAAGGTGCAAGTCATAAAAAATTCGGCACCGATGCCAGAGTTCAGTAGGACATTTATGCAGACACTGCGAAACGAAAGCAATGACACTGAAAAACATGAAAAAGTTATAAAAACACAGTATCATTAGAATAGTCTGGAGCGAACCTTTTTGTTCGCAAATGCTGTTATGACATTGTCATAATCAAGAGATCGGGCGCAGTCATTTTCGATTGACAACATGGCTAATGAAGATAGTCTACTGTCTGTCATAGACGTTCTATTAAAAGTTTTGATCAGTTTCATTTTGCTGAAGCTTCTTTCAGCGCTGGCAACAGTCACGGGGAAAGTTAGTAAGATTCGAAGTGCGATGTACACATTCGGATACAATTCAAATAAATGAGTCTTTAGAAGATAGTTCAGAAAGTCTTGAGCCGTATTGAGATTGCGTTTTTTTTGTAAAATTAAAACAAACCGCTGTAGCTCAGCGCTCATTTCATCAGAATCAATGTCACCGAACTTTTTTTGGAACTCTTTACAGCAAGTAAGAAGAGCATTTTCTTGTTGCACAAGCGAAAGTTTGTCTCGTGTGTACAAAAACGAAAAGGCGGAAGAAACCTCACGTAACAAATTAAAGCGCTCCTTTATTGACATAATAGCCTGGTCTACTAATGGATAGAAAAAGTTGCTTTTAAATTTCAGTTCAGGAGTAGCTCGTTGTTCTTCTTCACCTTGGTAATCAAACAATCTTCTTTTCTTTCCACTTCTTGACGGAGGAAAAGAAGGATCAATATCCAATTCCTGTGCTATTTCAACAGCAGATGTTGCGGCACTGTCATAACCCGTTGTGCGATAGTTTTGCAAAAACTTTTCAGTTGCCTGGATTTCCGTTTCCATTGTATGAAGGGAGACTCCATACGATTGAAGAATCTTGCTTGCTTTATTGACTTGGAATAGGATATCATACCAAATAAACACCGACAAAAGAAAACTCCATTTCGATAAATGAGCTATCAACGATTTTGTTTCTGAGGCAGCTCTTCCATCTTTTCTTTCTATGGAAATGGCTTCCAAGTCTTTTAGTGCCAGCAACACCTCTTTTAAATTGTATCGAAGAGGTTTGATGCATTTAATTCTGCTTTCCCAACGAGTATCAGATTGTGACTTTATGGACAGCTCCACATGTTTCTTCAAAATTTCCCAACGCTGAGCAGAGGAAGAAAACAGCACATACAACCTTGTAAGTACTCGAAAAAATGTCAATGCTTCCGTCGATCAATTAGCACTGTCAACAACAACTAAGTTAAGGGTATGGTTTGCACAGGGCACGTAAACAGCTTTGGGATTGATGTCTAGCATTCTTGCTTGGACCCCAGAATGTTTTCCTTTCATGTTAGCACCATTATCATATGACTGACCTCGACAATCAGACAATTCGAGTTGCAGTTCGGTCGCTTTTTCTAAGAAAGCGTCCAACAAGCCTTTCCCAGTACTGTCACTTATTCTCAAGTAGCCAAAAAATGTTTCTTTAACAACAGCAGCTTCTTCATTACATAGTACATAACGGAGAATGACAGACATTTGTTCATGATGTGACATATCTGGAGTGCAGTCCAAAATTATAGAAAAATATTTTGCCAATTTCAATTGCTGTAAATTTTCTTTTTCAACTTCTGTCGCTAGCAATTCAATTACATGTAGTTCATTTTGTATGGTAGGACTCAAATAGTGATCTTTAGTGTTTTTATTCTTGATTCTGTCTTGAAGCTTTTTTAGGATCGGATTTCTTCTTGCCAAAAGCTCAAATATACCCAGAAAATTTCCATTGTGAGGAGATCCTAAGACTTCTTCAGATCCTCTAAAAGCAAGATTCCTTTCCGATAGAAACAAGGCAATGTCGATAAGTCTCTCTAAAACATTTCTCCAAAAACGTCTTTCATTGAAAAAAATATTCATCTCGCGTTTGTCGATAGTGGATGAATTTCTTATCCCTTCAGCTAGCAACATCCATTGACTGCAGCATTCTTGGTGGGAAATGCCGTTTTCATGGTCTTTCAGTTTTTTCGAAAAACCCTCCCATGTATTTATACCACTACAAAAGGGGCTTAGTGTTTTTCCAAATAGCTTACAACAAAAGCAAAAAACTTGATCTGATTCCCCACAATAAACTAGCCACGACCGTGAAACACTTTCACCATTAGGTAACACACGTTTATAATGGTTGGAGGAAAAACGTCGCCTTGGAGTTGTGTTATTATATGGAAAATTCATTATTAGTTGATGTGGTCCACGCTTTACTATATCACATCGTTGAGCATCAGAAATACTTTCAGGCCATTTACATGGGTCATCAGGGATAGGGGTAAATTGAGATTCAGTTATTTTTGATATTGAAGGTTGCGTATTGGCAGGTAAATGACAACTTACATTTTCTGGAAATTCACAATCACTTTGATGCTGATCGTCATAGTCTTCTTTTTCTTGTACACTATAGTTTTCTTCATCCCTCTCGGTACTAGTGCCAGGTCTACTCTGCTCAGTAATCTTGAAAAAATCTGTCATCTTGGGCAATTTCGCTACAGCATCTCGAGCAGTGGCTGCTTCTTTTCTCTTTTGAGCACCACTTTTTGAACGTTTCATTCTATACAATGTCAATAAAATACTTTATCTGCACTCTGCAGTGTATATATATTGTCCCGGTATTTATAGCCAAACAGAATTGCAGACCATTCTATGATTGTTGCGTAACAACGGCATTGTTACGTCAATCGAATATTCAAGATTCTACCAGAAAATCAATCGAAATATTCTAGATTCTGCGAGATAAAATGACGTTGCATTCACTTATGATGTCACAAGCCAATTTCTTCCTACAGTTTAAATCGGTTGTAAACAAGTCTGCTGAACTGAAAATAGTCACGTAGCCAAAAAGCAATTTCAGACTAACTTGGGCCCCCAAAGTTGGCCTGGGCCCCCCCCAATTGGGGGTTTGGGGGGCGGCTGCTACGTCTCTGGCCATATTTATCCTCCATTCACGAGAAAGCGAATCGTATCGCTATACTTTGGACGGTAAGTCCGCACTCGCTTGGGAGTTGCCTTTTTCGTGGTTTATGGGTCACCTGTCTTCCACATAAAGGTGGGGCGTCCCGTTAAGTGCCTTGCCCAAGGACACAACAAGCGAACTTGCCGGCTTGTTCTCCACAACCTCCCCTAAATGCCGAGCGCCAAGCAGGGAAGCTGTGAATACCATTTTTTAAAGTCTTTTGGTATGACTCGACAAGGGGAATGAACCCCAGGTCTACCGACTGCGAAGCGGACGCTCTAACCACTACGCCATCGCGTCGGTAACTGATCTCTGTCGTCAGATTCATTGCGCTAAAAAGGGTTTTGCAACGTGATAACCCAGGGTTTCACCAACTCTTAATCCATGCCAGTAAGTAGGTCTAGGCCAGTAGTTCTCATCCGGTTAACCGTGACTCATTAAAGGGCCACAGCACATAGGTCCCATGAACCATGGATTGCTATTTCAATTTCAACTACCAAGAAGATCAAACATCACCAAAATTGAAAAAAATATAATGTAAGTAGGTCACAGATCTGTTTACCTTGAAAATGGATTGCATGCCTGAAAAGGTTGAGCAACACTTGGCTAAGGCATGTCTTATTCTCGCTTCTATTCGGGAATCTTTTGTAATTTGCGAAACGAAAACGCCTGCACAATGAAATCAATATTTCTCATGAGTTGATTTAGAGTGAAACAACATACCGGCAGCTGCCATGTGGTTAAAATTTGCTAAAACGTTATGTTTGCTAAGCCAGTGGTTTCCAACATTTTTTTGTGTTCTCTCCTTACAAACTCTAGTTTTAGTTGTTTCCTATCTACCGAAAATTTCAAGATGAGAAACTTGTCTTTTGAAGACCGATAATTCAGACCTCTCGATTAATGTACATGCGTTCCAAATTAAACGTGGAGACCATTTTTTTTGGAGATCAACATTTGTGCAAGTTTCAAGTGCAAAATTTGCATTCCATAGACCTTTTCTTTTTTGTGGCTTTTATACAAACTCACACTGAACATTCGAGTGTTTATGTAAATTGTGCGACTCTATTTTTCTTTCAACACCCGGGTTTTTACTGCTCAATTGCTTTATAGAACAAATTTCCTCTCCTAAAAAATAATTTCTTGTTTAACGGGTCAAGCACTAAGTAGCTTTCGGTTGAAAATCACAGTGTTAAGCTATTCTGCCTGTAATATAATTGAGGACCCGAAGTCAAATTGGTCACATTAACGTTGTAGCGAAATAAAAAAATTGTTTAAATGACTTGTCGAGAGGGGGAGCGTTTGCCAACAATAAAGAGTTTGATGGGGCGGTAGGAAAAAAGTTTGAGAAACACTGTGCTAAGCAATTGCTAGTGTACAATTACATTTTTTAACTTCCCATTAAACTTGAGTTTCCCTTTGACTTCTTTCATCATTAACAAACAGTTCTACTAAACGTTTTTAGTGCCGCAGTACTGGTAGTAGTAATTTCACTTTTTAAAATACGTTTTCTAGACTCATGGTGGTGGCTTATGCAGAAATTTGTTGTGAGGTAAAAGGTTTAATTTTTTTTATTAAGAGTGATAGAGACACGATTATTTTAGGAGGTCAGATGGCATGCACGCTCAAAAATTTTTTAACAATTACGCTAAAATTTAAGCTTTTTTGTGCTTTCTAAAATAAGTTTTGAGATAATCATTGCATGGATTTTTTGCCCAGCCATAAATGTCACAATCAAAAAAGCAGGTACGAGTATATATATCATTCAATAAAATTAAGACAGGAAAATTAGCCAAAAGTAGCTTAGGCTGCTCATTTCATTACTGCAGAGCGTCACTTCAACGACGGTATTAGCAAGGACTAAATGGAAACCAGATTGCTACTGATTAAGTCGTCATACACAGTCGCCATCAATTGGAAAATGGCGGCGAGGACTTACAGGTCTAACAGCTTACTGCCAAACAAAGCATATATTACACAGTGCCTACTTGAGATATTAATTGAGTACAGTAGACGCCGCTTATTAAGCCCACGGTTTATGAGCCCACCCGCATATTGAATCCAAATTCTTCCGACTGGGAATTCTTCCATTTGACTGTGTATTAGCAAAACTCGCTTTATACGCCCCAAAGCCCGTTTAATAAGCCCAAATTTTCTACGCAATTCTTTTAAATTTGTTTAAAAAGCTTCATAACCAACAAATTTCGTTACATAATTCTTGATTTTTTTTCGGTATGGATAAGCATCAAGCATTTCAGTTACTGTCTAAAACTCTTTTGTTCTGCTTCAACAAAATTCTCTTCTGTTTTAACAGCGCATGTAGTGCAGTAGTTGTAATGCGTTAATTGCGTGCCAGAGTACATACGCGGTCTCTTTGATTTTAAATATCAAAATTTTATAATCTTTTTAAAATTTTTATATTTTAGCTCAAAAGTTTTAGAAAAATTCGTCCGTCGGTTAGCAAGCCCAAAATCGTTTGGTCCCAAGGCGGGCTTTATAAGCGGCGTCTACTGTATAACTCACAATATCTGTAGGAAAATGTTGTCGTGACTAATGCACACTACAACTTCGCCAAGGTAGAGACACTAGGAAATGTTGAGAAGTGACAAAATGGGTATTTGTTGAGTTAAAAATTGTTGGCTATAGCAATAATTTTCGAGGGTTTAACCCCCCTTCCGTGCCTATGCCACGGACTCATAAAAACAATGCAATTTACTTCTGCAAAATTAGTCATTTTGTAAATACGGGTCACTCTGCTTTTTTCTCAACATCACATTGGTACAAAACAACCATTTGTTATTGCACGCGGTATTGTTTGTGATGAGGAGCGAGAATCGATGTTAACACAGCCAAGCGTATCGCTGCCATAGAATCAAACGTCTGGAGCGTAATAAAGAGTAGAAAACAAAAAAACAGCTCCTGTTTATCGTAATTTATTTCATTGCTCCGCGTAAACCACGAGTGCAATGCACTAAAGAGTAATCAAGCGTGACGTTTATGATGAAATCTGAAAATTGAAATTAATGTAATTGTTAAATTTAGATTTGGTTTGAATTACGGTGTGGTTGCAAATATACGGTCTGCAAATTTGATTTAAATTTGAAAGAGACACGCACGCAACTCTTTTCTTCGTAGGATAAATACAATTATGCAAGGTAGCCCATAGGTTTTGATTCCGATCATCACTTCAGCTAGTTGCTTTGCCTAAACTTAAATTGTTCAATCGTTCAATGTTTACTATTGCTGCCTACTTACCTAGGCTCACAAATGTCAATACTTTCAATTCCTGTAGTGCTGCTGATAGACGTAATCGCTGATCGAAGTTGCTTATTTGCTAAAACAAGCAGCAGTTCAAATTGGTAGCACACCTAACATGCAATACAATCTTCACTCCAGTTAATTTTTTGATTACAAAGTCATAGGTCTAACCTATGCAGTGTAAACTGAAGCCACCAATAGACAAAGCAAATGATAATTTAATGCATACACGCTGTGCACTGCTTTAATGATTGTTGTCAGTACAGTTGTACAGACCTATCTACTGATACATTTAGGCGATTGCATTTAGATAATTTGCACTGTATAGGTTTAGTATTTTTCCTACCATCAGTTTAAATTAAAATGGTGTTAGACCTTGATCTATTTCGAAAAGAAAAAGGAGGTGATCCTGCAAAAATTCGTGAAAACCAATCTAAGAGATACAAAGATGTAAAACTAGTGGACAACCTCGTACTTGCTGATGTGGAGTGGAGAAAATGTAAGTTTTAAAGTTTGTGGCTTAGTTTTTGAATTTGTCTCTAAATCTAGTTTTGCGTGATCTGATTGAGTATTAAATAGTAAGTGTTGCCAAAAGTTTCAAGTTTGTTGTTGTGACAAGGAGGCTAGAAGAATACCATTAAGTAAGCTGCCTCCAATTGTTCAACCATATTATCTGCATATTGCCTACTTGATACCTAGGTATATGCAAATGACATATCGTAATAACAAAAGTAAGGTGTTAATTTTCATAAAAAATAAAATAAACTGGTTGAAAGTTGGAATTTGACTTTTGTTTTAGTGGTCAATTTTGTGTACACCTAGCTGTGTTTGTTGTATTTTTAAAGCTGATGCTGTTAATGCGTAACTGTCCTTTTATAAAATAACTTCAAATTAGTTTATAAATGGACAGTTGTTCAATACCCCTGCTATTTCATGCCATCTTTGGTGCCTGGCATAAGCTGTAGGAGATCATTACTTGGTATTTTTGTGTTGACAAAAACAATAAGGCATTGTTCACTACCTAGAGTTGTAGTGATGTCAACTTTTTAGATCTGCATTCTAAATTTATGGCAGTGGCAAGAGTGTCAGCACCAGCTTTTTTTTAAATGCCAGCAACAGACGTTATTGGTTAGTGCAAATATTTAATCTTTAGTGTACACCCCCCTTACATTTTTAGTACCCACACCCTTCCAGCAATGTGCACTCGTGTCATGTAATTACAAAAAAATTACTGCAATGCTTCCTCCAAACAATCCAATTCTAACTATACTAAAAAAGTAGAGGAGCCCAAGGTAAAACCAAATCTCTGGCCATGGCGTTCAGAAGTCATGGCACTCACCACTACACCATTGAGTGGATGGAAAAATTGTGCCTAATGTGCTTTCTTAAAGGAAGTGCAGTTTACCAGCATTTTAGTGTTGAAAGCTAAAAAGCTGGTGCTGGCACACTAGTCACTGCCTAGATTTGTATTTCTGTTTTGTGACCACATGCTTGATTAAGTATAATCCAATGTGATAGGCAGTCCAATAATCCAATAGGTGTTGTTTGTGCAATCAAAATGTTAAGTAGATTTGCTTTTCAGTGTTTTTTTACTCTTGAATGTTAATTTTGAATATGATATTTGTCAGCTTTATATTTTGAAGTGTAGGTTAATATCTACTTTGTAAAATAGTATGATGGCTTTGAATTAATTACATTTATGTCAGCACCATGGGACAATCAGACAACAAACTGAGTTTAGTAGTTTTGTCATGGTATAACTGCAAGTTGAATATGTAGACAATTACATTGCATGTGGCATAGCCAAGCAAAATCAACACTTGCAGTAGAGCTCATGTTTCAAATTTGAACAATACTTTTCACCAATAGACATTTATAAATGACTAGGCCTGGTGACTCAAACACTATAGAGTTCTTTTGCATTATTCTAAACTTTCTTTGCCTCTATTTGTAGCTTCATCCATTTTAATGGATTTGACTACTTTCTGGACATATGAGTTGGCCATTTCATCTCATTCAGCATCCTATGTGTAGAATTTTGGAATGTATTGATCTATTTTTCAATGATAATATCTGTAAACTACTTTGAACTATCATAATTACACAAAAATAGTCATGTGCTATTTTCTAATGTAGTACAGTGGCTAAAAAACTAGAAATAGACAATCATTACTTCAATGATGGCCATGCTATGCAGCAAAAGTTAAACTTAACAGTTCATACAATCAATTCTAAAAGTTCGTGGTGATAATCTCAATTTTGGTTTGGGTAGGATTTGTTGTTATGATAGTTGTAGTCACCCTACTGGGTAGTAATGCCCTGCAATAGAGTTGTAATTATTTGGAAGCATCATATTTTGCTAACTACATATTGTATTCATTTTTATAGCTCGATTTTTGTTGGACAATTTGAATAAGATCAAAAACTTGTGCAGCAAAACTATTGGCATGAAAATGAAAAAGAAAGAACCAATCAGTGGCATACCTGATGATTTACCTGAAGATCTTCCTTCTATTGAAACTTTGAATTCTGAAAATCTTCTGGTATGTTGGTCATTTCCACTAGGCTAAATTTAATACAAAGCTTTGTTTGATTTTTTGTTGCATAATTTTTCGATTTTAATGGTAGATGGATGTATGCGTACTTCAATTAATTTTTGTTTTTGAATCAGTTCAAATGTTTTTAAATCAGACTGACGAGTAAAAAGTCTTCAAATTGTAGATTGGCTCTCTTGCTCATATTGGTGATGTTCGTTTGTATCATTTGTAGTTTTATACAAGTTTTTGTTTATTACACAAATTCTGTTATATTAAAAACCACATAGACCAGTGGTTCTCAAACTGTGCATTGCCATGCTCTAAGGCATCATTCTCATTTTTCAAGGGCACTGCAGCATGGCCTGAAATTGGTGTGTGATGGTGTGCCTCCCTCTCTGAAAAAAAGAGCACAAAATTTGATTTTGTTAAGTTATCAAATGAAATGGTTTTTTAACTTTCATAAAAGTACTAAATGGCATTTTCAACAAGTAATTTTTAAAAGTTCTATTTAGAAAAAGGTTGCGCTACAAAATGAACATTTAATTGTTTAAACCTGGGATGCACTACCAGGTTGGCCCTGCAAGTCTGATTTTCTTTTTTTTCTTTATGTAGAATACATTGCACAAACTCAGGTTTCCTGAATCGTTTGATAAACTTTATTTGCTATGTTGACTAATGACTTCGTTATGTAATCTTGTTTCCTGTCTGAGGGAAGGAGGATTTGCATCACTACCCCAAGAACCACAATTACGATCAAAATGATTCTCAGTGCATATTGAATAGTAAAATAATTTTATTGAAAATTTTGAGAGAATATTTCTTTATGCCTTAGATATATGTGCTTTGTTCATTGCTTACGTACACCCAAAGGGTCTTGGGTTTCCCTTAGTTTGGAAGCAGGAAACATATTTTTGATATTGAGCTATTTTAAAGCAAAATAGCAAAAATGTTTTTCATGTGGTGCGATTTGACACGGGGACGTTATTTTCTTTTGATTTCTCCTTAAACTCTATCAAGTCCTTGCTGGCAATGCATTATGTTGCATGTCTTTATCTCTTTGTTTGGTATGCCCAGAAGAGTTAAAAGAATGCTTGTTTTCCTGAAATTTTGTCGGTTTGATCCCGGTAGCTCCATAAAACTTATAAAAGCAAAATACCAATAATATATTTCATGTGTTGCGATGTCACTGTGACATTGTTTTCTTTTGATTTCGTCTCAAACTTTGTCGAGTCCCTACTGGCTACGTATTATGTTGCATGCTCGTTTTTTTTGCTTAGGCATGCTCAGAAGATTTAAAAGAGTCTTAGCTTTACCCAAAAATTTTTAGCTTTCATCCCGGTAGCTCTATGAAGCTACTATCAACCAAAATAGAAAAAATGTTTCCCCTAAGTATGGTGCGATTTTACCCCGGCAGGTCATGCCATCATCTGTGCCGACTTAAAACGCATCAATTAAAGCATTCTGCGATGGCTTCACTGTGCAAACTTTGTGAGAACAGCAACGACATATTTTAGTAAGTGTAAGTCATAGTTCCTGTATACAGTATGTAATGGTGATCATCTTGGTTTATTAATCAAGACTGGGAGTATTAGAAAATAAAGAATGATGTCACTAACTATCATTTGTACTTTCAAAAAGTGTAAGAAGGTGAAACACTGTCAAAAATGCTGGTGGTAGTTTTGACAATTTAAAAGATAAGCTATGTAGTGGTAGGCCTCTTTGGGATTTAGTGGGCCTGCTTTCGTATATTTATATTTGTGACATTAAGTTTTTCGGCTGCGCTGTTTGGTTTAATTCAGCCATAGCATGAAAAGGAGCTATGCCTTTTTCCCACAGTCCTATCACCTATTTCAGTAGACGCCAATTAAGCTCTTTTCAAACAAAACCATTTCCTCTTAATTCAGTTTTACAAATTGATGCTATTGTTTTGTTTTGATTTTATCTTGGGATTTTATTACATTTAACTTTGCCGCTAATCTAGACGTCCTTACTGTTAAATGAGCATCAGAGTTTCATACCAATACCAAGTGCCTATCAATTAATGATATCAGTGATGTTTGTGTTTGGTATCAAAATGATAGTGGATAATTTTTCCAACTGCTAATGTAGTGGCAAACGTTGTGATGTCATTTGAGATTATGACCCAACAGTGCCTTGTAAAAGGATTCAAGTCGGAAGAAAACAGCAAGCTTAAAAACACGTAGATAAATATCAGCTTGGTGCACTTTGATACAGTGTAAGATGTTACAGAATCACTTTTAGCAAAAATTAATGCAATCGCTTAAAAACAACATTATTGGCTGGTGTGCATAGCCACTACATGTGTCTCGAGTTTATCTTGTCCCTGGCAATGTCTTATTTTCCCTATTTTCACCATAAGCGTTCTGAAACTAAACAGACTGTATCCTTTAAATTCAGCAAGCGCGTCAAAGCATATCAGAGTTGTGGGAAGGCATCAAGTTAATTGATAAGTATTTTTATGACTAAGCCATTAAATATTAGGGCCTCTGATTACGACTTTTTCGTTACTGTAGGCGAATTTGTATGAGCTAACGTACGCCTCTGATTGAGCATATGTTGCTTAATTGGTCCTGACAACAACGCAGCCATGCAAAGAGCAAACTAACTCGAAATGAAGCACTTATAGTTAAGTTATAGCAATAGCAGGTCCTCAAATAATAATGTCGAGGTTAAGAATATCAAATCAGCTGGCTGCGCGAGCCTCATCCAGCTGTAAAGGAAAGTGCTTTAAACATTCAGATGATATGTAGGTCGACAGTAATATTTTGTTGCAAAAGATAAGACAGGACTATCTCTTATCCCCCTCCACTTTTTCTTGAGAAATCGCTAACATTTGTGCCCGGAGTTGGCTACATTAAAAAATTTTTAGAAACTTGATTTTTTGATGAATCTTTTTGAATATTTTGATGAATAATGCCAAAGATCCATGCAATCAAGAAAAAATGGAAAAAATGTACCAACGGACTTTTTGTAGTATTAATTTCGTGAAGTGCAGGCGCTAAAATTTTCTGTGTTTCTAACCGGTCTAGGCAACATTTCATAAACGTTTAGGGACTTCATTTCTTGATAAATGTTTTTGTAAACGCAGTCAGGATAATGCCCAAGCACCATCCTTTAGGAAAAATGGTGAAAATGTACCACAGAACTAACTTCGTCTAACAATAGCAAGTTGCTTAGGTCAAGTAGGACAATTGTTCAACTAAAAATAAAACATGAAGTATGGCAACCAATATTTGATCAGCCATTATAAACTAATCCATATTTGTAAGTAATTGGAGTCACATATTACTGGAAAGTAAATTTCCTAAGCTTTCAAAGGACAATAGTTGTTAGTACATTATTATAACATTTTTGCATAAACTGATTTTGCAAAACGGGTGCAATTTTTGAAAACATCTTCATAATTATGATCTGTAGTAGCGAAAGATTTCTGTCAATCGTACCAGACGGCATTTTGACATTATACAGCAAGTTGTTAGAGTGCTAGCGAAAAAGGGAAGAAGCATGATTAGAAGGCTTAAAGTCCGTACATATTGAATCGCTCGATGCGTTGTCAAATGAGCTTTAACCGTAGAGTTGTTTTTATCGAAAGTGCCACATTAATATCTCCTAAAACAGCGTTTAATCGCGTTACCACGACCAGTAGTTTTTGAGAAAGCACAAAAAACAAATTGTGCGATAACGCGTTGACTGTGACGTCATCTTAGACCCCAAGAAATAAAAGTTTTTGTAATGTGGTAAGTCGGAGGCTGGTTTTTCGTTTGAGCAAAAGGCGGTTGTTCTTTGCCAAGTAGTACAAATTAAAAAAAAAAATTGTGTGCGACGTCATCATGACGTCGCCAACACTGATGACACTCACCGCGGGTTGGAGATCAATCGTGCAAAGTTTGATGCTTGCTCCCCCAGCAGTTGTGGAGGAGTTAAACAGACAGACACCCAGAATTTCGCTTTATATATTAGGTGTCCCTGATTGTTTGCAATTACCAAACATTAAAAAAATCTTGCAAGGGTACAAAGTCAATTTTGGCCAAGAAGCAGCCAGGTCTCTAATGTTTTAGTTGCAAGCTTGCCCAAAATTGCTTTGCAACATTTGGTTATATTTTCATGAATATTCAATAATTTGTGTTTGCCTAGGCTATTTTTTTTAATAAGCATCGTGAAATTCTCTTTTCAACTATTTCTACAGACTTTAAACATAGCGCAAATCAAGAAGTTGAGAATAAAAATTGATGAAGAAATAACTAAATGTGATTTGAGAAGACAAGAATTTGAAAAGATCCGTCTAGAAAATTTACGAGAAATAGGAAATATTTTACACGACTCTGTTCCTATCAGTAACGATGAGGTGAGCTGTGGGACGGGTAGCCTACCGCGTAGTTTACGTTGGAAGTTAACATGGCGTTAGTGGTTTGCTACATTTCTTTTCAAGAATCACGTAAATATTTCATTAAGCTGCTCTTCCGTTGATTTTGAAGTTGCCATTAGCGCTGTGCTGCATCTTGTTATGTAATTTGGGTGTTGCAATGTTTCTTACGATAGTAGCAGTGATGGTTAGAACTGGTTGTCATGTGTAAAAGACCAATTTGATTCAAAGCTGATGCTTCATGTACATTTATGTAGGATGCGGATAACAAGACTGAAAGAACGTGGGGTGACTGTACTGTGAGAAAGAAATATTCCCACGTGGATCTTGTTGTTATGGTTGATGGGTATGAAGGCGAAAAAGGTGCAGTGGTTTCTGGAAGCAGAGGATATTATTTAAAGGGTAACATTTTTCATGCATTCATGTAGTGGTGCTCTGTTCCTTCACGTTTTATGTACTGCCGTGGTCTGGTGCACGTGTTTTACTTGTAACTGTAAATCAGTTGTCATTTTAATTTTTTCAAATTTATGCCTTGAGAAAAAGATAGATTTTTACCATTTTACGTCGCTTCATAGGGCTTAGACTTACTGGTTCCTATGCATCGGTCGCTGTCTACTTGCTTTTGAAGCAGACTTGGTTCGTGCAACGCATCTTTTTACTTTTTTGAATTCCATCCTGACAAATGCCAATACCGATATAGGTGTATTAAGGTGGTTGCTGTGATTTAAACAATGCTAAGTTGATCAGTATTTGTCGGATAGTTCGAAATTATTTTGATTGTTATAGTGAACAATTTGTTTCATTGTAATGAATGGTATTTAGTTTTATCCTGCTGGCCACATTAAAACGCCGGCTGGCGTTTTCAGATCGATTAAAATACGATATTGTGATCAGCTTTGGTTTTTTTATTGGGCTGTTAAAAACCAAATAAATAATGTCACACCGAAAGCTGGGTGTTATTTTTTGCTGCTTTTATGTTGACATTTTAAAAAAGTGTTCACAGTTCAGTCAAGTTCATTATCACATGTCACATAGCGCACAAAAGCGGAAAGATGGATTCATATAAACATTATTTTTAAATGCGGCCTATTGAAAAAGAGTCCACATAAGGACCACAAGGACATCGCTGTTAACTGCCACTTAAAGCAATTAATTCCTTCTTACCCTGTCACATCTTTCAGGTCCCCTTGTTTTTTTGGAGCAAGCACTTATAAACTTCGCTTTGCAACAGCTATTGAAGAAAGGGTACGTTCCAGTTTACACTCCGTTCTTTATGAGAAAAGAAGTAATGCAAGAAGTTGCTCAACTCAGCCAATTTGATGAAGAATTATACAAAGTAACAATTTTTTTTAATGTTATTTTTTATATTGTAGACCGCAGTGTGTTCATCACTTCACAGTACTCCATTTTACTTTTTGCATCAGGTTTTAATAAGCTTTAATCAGATTTTAATAACTAATTTACGGTACTCAATTTATTTTTTGCAATAGGTTTTAATATGCCATTATGCTCTGACGCCCAAAACATTTCCATTGCTGCTTATTACATTTCGTAATTCAATGATAAATATTAATAATCACAACTACTCATTACACGTATAAATTTTTTGTTTCAAGGAGCCAAGCTGTATCAAAAATTTAGATTTCGTTGAACAACAAAAAATTTTTTTGTTTTCTCTGGGACAGGTTTTCTGAATAGTTTAGATTAAAAGATTCAAATTTTTCATAAACTGAATTTGCGGAATTTTAAAAATGTATTGTTATTTTTCAGACGTTTTTCTCAGTCAAATATTTTGCCCTGATAAAGTCCCAGTGAGACGACGAAAAACTTAGGCGGCTGTCATTACGTTTAGTAACATCCCTACTGTTATAACAGTTTGACCACTTAAAGTGTTGGAAGAAAGTGTTTCCCATTTAAATATTTCTTGCAGTGTAGTAATGTTTTAAGCAGCGCAGTGAAAATGTACTTGTGCGAAGGGTGGTGTGATGCGTTGGAGTGGATATTTGGGGCTATTTGTTCAAGAAAGTTTGTGTTATGGTTCACGATAAAGAAAAATGATATTGGTCACTTACTGACTGGATTTGCTGCCGCCTGTTAGCATTGCTTCTCATTTCAGGTTATTGGAAAATCAAGTGAAAAAGCAGACGATAGCAGTATTGATGAGAAATACTTAATCGCAACAAGTGAACAGCCACTAGCTGCATTGCATCGCGATGATTGGTTGGAGCCCGAGAAGCTTCCGATCAAATATGCTGGTTTGTCCACCTGCTTCAGACAGGAAGTAGGTTCACACGGGAGAGATACTCGAGGCATTTTCAGAGTTCATCAGTTCGAAAAGGTAGCTACATTGTTGCATATTCGCCCTTGTTAAAATTAATGTTTGACCGTATCTTATACCTCCGGTAAACACAAACTGTTAGAAACGCAGTTAAATGATGATTTTTGTATTTGTCATGAAAGGCATTTACAGTTATATTCAGTTGTCACAACTAGTGAACGAAATAAAAGCAGGTGGTAAATTTACACTACACCACAAACGTCAAATGTTACGGAAACTGACAATGCCCGCTTTAGATCATTATTTATTGTTCACAGGTTGAACAGTTTGTATACTCTGCTCCTGAGAAATCGTGGGAATGTTTTGATGAAATGATCGGTACTGCGGAAGACTTTTACCAAGTTAGTTTGCCTTAATTAGATGTTGCCTTAATCTTGTGATGCTATGTGTAATGACAATTTTCGCTGTGTGTTTTAACTGCAGTTTCAGCATCAGGCGGTTCTGCTACTACTTCATTAAACGTAGACAGTGTGATCTAAATCCCGTATCACTGTCAATTTAGCTCAACTGGCCACGGGTGTAGAATTATGAGCATTAGCGGAAGTTACTATAAACCATTGCAGCGAAAGAATTACTGATTGAAGTTCTCAGTAGCCAGTTAACCTATGTGTATCATGACATTTTGATTTCAAGATGATGTTTAGTCAATAAAAGAATGATTTAAAAACAAATGAAGGCCTGAAGCACCCTGTTGACTTTTTAATTCTTAAAACGTCTACAGCACCCTAAAAACGTCTGCTCAAAGGCACATTTACAGTAGTTTTTGACAATAGGTTGATATGTTATGTGAAAACAACCATATTAGGTCCCGTAATAGGTCGCCGTAATATGACAGAAGATAGCATTGCTGTACTGATTTACTGGCTTTGGGCAACCTCACTTTATTGATTTACAGGCAACTGAATGAATTACTTTTTGCGTTTAGACTGTGGTTGCAATATAAGTGCAGAAGCCAATTATTTGTTGTGGTACTGCTGAGGGCTTCACGCCACTTCTTTATTACCTGGTAATGTTAGTTGCTGCACTGTTTTTGTTTGGGACTGATGCATGACTTAAAACTGACGATAAAATTCTTTCTGCAATTGTAATCGAGATTAAGGTAGGTGGAAACGGCCCTTTTCACTCCAGTCATTAATGCAAGGCCTAGACTGGTAGCCTCACCACCACCAAGGCTGACTGTCTCTAGCTGCAAAGAGTCGACATACTGAGAGAGCAGCTTCACTCTATCCGGGTGAGGCATGGAGGAAGCGATTTTATTGCAGATGATAGTAATGAACGAGAGTCAATGCCGGGACACCTCTGTGATTAAATGATCAAGATCGATTGCTGAAGAAGACAGCTCTGCATTTGCCCGCTCCATAATTGTAGACTTGAAATATTTTTTCATGTTCAACTTGAACAAAAATATTTTCACTATAGGTAATGCTTTTGTCAAGCTAAAGGGACGAAATTAATCGTGTGCGCTTGTAGTGAGTAGAAGTAAATTCCGTTCTGAGTAATAACACTGATTTGCTTTCTTCTGAATTTGTAGAAACTTGGCATTCCGTATCGCATCATCAACATTGTATCCGGAGCATTAAACCACGCAGCATCGAAGAAACTTGATCTTGAAGCTTGGTTCCCGGGTTCAGGGGCTCACAGAGAACTCGTCTCATGCTCAAACTGTCTCGATTATCAAGCAAGGCGACTTAAAGTTCGATTCGGGCAAACAAAGAAAATGATGGAGAAAGTGCGTTGCCTCATGACTGTTTAGTGTCTAATGTTCAAACTTTAGGCATGCGTAGTTTGATCTGGCATTTTTAAGTATCTAATATTTGTTATGTTAAAAAGCTTTAGTTTATTATTACGTAGCAAGGCGGAGATACGAACGATAAGATTAAACTTCAGATCAGAGTACGCAAACTTTTTGCTGGCGGTCAGTTTCTCTTGCAGGGTAATAGAACAGGCAAGATCTTTGGTTTTTACACATTAACTTTAAAACGTTACGATTTTTGAAATTGTTGCGTTTGAAACCTATCTTTTTCGAACTAGGTTTCTCGGCAGATAGCCAAAGTTAGAATGTTAATCCACTCTTTTCAGACCATGCACTCCATTAGATACTTGTAGATAGGGCACTTAAGCATGACGTGATTTGGAATTTGCTGTGTGTAAGCCAGTTTCAATCTATTTGTGCTCGCAAGGAAACAACTAGCTGCTGTTCGCGGTCTTAAAAGTCTAACCAATTAGGATCGATATAAAGATAGCACTGCTGGTCCTGCAACGGGGCTTGGCATGAAATCACGAGGTCTTGTAGGTGTTATTCTGGGCAGTCGACCTTTTTGCGGCGAACCCTGGAACTGGTACTGATCAGGCTAATGACTGCGAAGAGAGAGAGAGCAAGCAGCTACGGGGTAGGGGAAGAATAAACTGTGCACTTAAGCATGACGTGATTTGGAATTTGCTGTGTGTAAGCCAGTTTCAATCTATTTGTGCTCGCAAGGAAACAACTAGCTGCTGTTCGCGGTCTTAAAAGTCTAACCAATTAGGATCGATATAAAGATAGCACTGCTGGTCCTGCAACGGGGCTTGGCATGAAATCACGAGGTCTTGTAGGTGTTATTCTGGGCAGTCGACCTTTTTGCGGCGAACCCTGGAACTGGTACTGATCAGGCTAATGACTGCGAAGAGAGAGAGAGCAAGCAGCTACGGGGTAGGGGAAGAATAAACTGTCGCACCTCCACCCGAAGAACAGCAAATACCAAATTAGCACTGATCTTTGCTGGGAAAAGTACCCGGTTCAACATACTGCAATTTTTAAATTGAACACCTTTTTTGTTTTTGTGTTGGCAATCCATCGTAAGAGGGCAAAGTTTTTGAATTCAAGATCTTTTCTTTTGGGCATGAACTTAAGAAAGTGGATATTTAGAACTGCGTACCTTTTGAGGGAGGATCAATATCAAGACGGAGTTTTAGAATTTAACTTATTGTGAACCTTTGGACATAAACGTCAAAAGAGTGAGGTTTTAAATCTAAAGACCTGATTTTTAGTTTGGATAATTGACCAATGGATGCGGGCTAAAAGTCGCTTTGTCCGCAGGCTGCACAGCTTCACCTTGCTGGTCGCTATTTACTCGTCCGTGAAAACTTGCTTTTCAAACATGGCTTTTTGCCTTTTATTTCCATTTTTCATTTTATTTATCTTTTACTCTTTCATCAGATCTTCTCTCACTTTTCGAAACCGACATTTATAAATCAATTCAAATTGCCTACATTCTTTTTATTTCCGCTTTTATTTGATTACTAAATAAAAGTCTACAATCGATCACATTTTCATTATTTTTAGGTAGATTATGTTCACATGTTGAATGCTACCATGTGCGCCACCACGCGCGTCATTTGTGTGATCTTGGAAAATTATCAAACTGAAGAAGGAGTCGTGATCCCGGATGTATTACGACCTTTCATGCCCGAAGGTGTGGTATAGTTGCCGTTTATTTCCAGCATGTTGCTGATTGCAACTTTGTTTTTTGTTTTATTTTGTTTTATTTGCCATATTTATCCTCCATTCACGAGAAAGCGAATTGTATCGCTATACTTTGGACGGGAAGTCCGCACTCGCTTGGGAGTTGCCTTTTTTTTTTTGAGGTTTATGGGCCACCTGTCTTCCACATAAAGGCGGAGGCGTCCCGTTAAGTGCCTTGCCCAAGGACACAACAAGCGAACTTGCCGGCTTGTTCTCCACAACCTGCCATAAATGCCAAGCGCCAAGCAGGGAAGCTGCGGATGCCATTTTTTAAAGTCTTTTGGTATGACTCGACAAGGGGAATGAACCCCAGGTCTACCGACTGCGAAGCGGACGCTCTAACCACTACGCCATCGCGTCAAATCTAGTTCTAACTGACTTGATGTCAGTTAGAACTGATACTTTTTCGTTAGGTACCGTTACCTTTCTACTGTTGACTGGTGCGTCATCGTAGAAGTAAGTAGCAAATGGTCAGTATACACCACTCCAAAGAAGCAATTTTTTTTAGTATTTTTTGATTTCTTCGAAGCAGTTTCTTTAGAAATGTGAACCCACGCCACTTAATACTTACTTTCAGCATGAATTACTTTTTAGAATATCGAGAAATTATAAAATTTACTAAGCCAGCTCCGATTGATGAGGAAGCCAAGAAAAAGGAAGCCAAAGGAAAAAATAAAAATAAAGGAGGAAAGGGAGACATTGCTTCGAACATGAATGATCTCAGCGTTAAAAATTAATCTTATTTCTATCGCCATTAAGAAATACATTGAGCATTTTGTGGTATTCGGATTATGACGTCATTTTTTCAATCATTTCGTTTTGTTGCAGGTTTTTAAAACGATATATTTGTGAAGTAGCGAATAGTTTTGTGCAATTGCTGTTTGATGTATAAAAAGATATACTTAATTTGCTGCAGGCAAACGTCAACTTTCAAATTAAGCTGATACAAAAACAAGTGGTTAGTGTTAGAGACAGACTGAATCATATTGGAAAACCATAGTATGGCTTTTAATTTATACTTAAGTTTTGTTTCATCCTAGCTTGATGTACATAGTCTCGATGTCACGTTTTTTTATGCTGTGTACATCTTGAAAATTTCAGTTAGCGTATATTTCGAGTGAAATTTTGCTCCGCTCCCGCATGTTGCTGACTACCATTTGGTGTAGTGATGAAAGTGCGATGTCGGGCTCAAATTTTAGTAAATATTTCAGTTATATTTGCGAATAAAATTTATTCTGGTGTTGGATTCAGAGTTGTTAAAAGACATAGCTTAATTTTAAATTAGCGATGCAGCAGACTAAATACAAAGATGCTAACTGTCATTTACAACTTAGTAAATTTAAAAAACATCCAGCTAGACTTCCAAAAGCCAATCTACTGTAAAGAAGTGTGAATAGACAAGTGAATGAGCTGAGCAGTTTGGAAGGCGAGTTCAATCAATAGTACAATTTTGCTAACTTACGCAACAACACTATATCTGTCACGGTTTTTTGGCTATAGAAATGCTGTTAGAATATGAAGATGTAATTTTGAAAATTGATACACGACTAAAATAAGTAACGTTTTGGCAAAAAAAGATACATGAGCGAAAAAAGTAACGCTTGTTTAAATAATTTTCGTGCAGCGTTTTACAAAATGCAAATTTGAATAAGTGATAAACTTTGGAAATGGGAGAGCTATGCACAAGTTTTAAATACAGTAGGCAAGTGGAAGAAAACCTGGAAGAAGCAAGTGGAAGAGGAGACAGAGAAAGTTGGTTTGAAGAAGGAGGATGCTCTGAGACGAGACAAGTGGAGGGACGGAGTGCGAGAAATTGCAGAAGGAATGGGGTAAATCCGGCCATCTCTGCTAAAGGGAAAACACCGGATAAAAACTGAATAACTACTACTAGGGCGCCGATTAATTATTCGAGCCCTCTGCTGACAAACGTCATAGGGAGTCATCAACATTTTTAGTGATCCATCGCTATCTGACTTGACGTGCAAAAAGCACTTGATAACGGGCTGTGTTTTAGTGGAAAAGCTTTTTAGTTTCAAACTAATCTTGTGACTATGTCTTCCATAAACAGAAAACTAAATGTAATAACAGTTCAGACGAAGTTTTACGTACTAAATCAACTAGCAAAAGAAATTTGCCTTTCTTTACCAGTGCGCTGCAATATTGGTCTAATTCGATTATCCAAACCACCCCCAATCTTAATTAGTTCGGAAAAACGGAGTTCTACTGTATTTATATTCCTTTGCAATGCTACCAGTTTCTTTAGCTTAGTCGTATTTTTAACAGACCCTTACAGCGTAAATGAGATTGTGTTAAAAATAGCATACAACAACGTTTTGCCCACACTATTTGCTTGCAATACCAATTGATTTATAAAACTTTTCTATGTTCTACAAAAAGGGCATTTGCATCCTATGAAACCCACATAAACAAAAAGTAAGAACGGTGCCATCAAGCACCCAGATCACCTACATTGTTGCCAGTTGTGAAGAGGAAGAAGTTATGGTCTCTTAATTTATAACGACCAAGTCACAATCTGGCATTCACCATATTTTTGAAGTTATAATTCACGATGATATTATTTGCAAAATAAAAGAAAACAATTCTTCAATCAGACGATGTTTGTGTTGCCAAAAACGAGAGCTGGTTTTCTGTCTTTTTTGGCGTCAACGGCGATGAAGTGTTACTGGGAAGATCAGGAGACTTGCTCGGCTGGTGAATCTTTTTTGGTGACTTGGGGGAATGTTCTCTGCTTGAATCTTTTGGTTTTTTTTCAGGAGACAGCACAAAAACCGGTTTAATATCTTTCCCCGAAAATACATCTTTTAATTGTTCAGGAGAAGGAGACTTTTCTACAGGAGGTAGATCAGGTGTTGGCGTTCTGGGCTTGTCATGAACTGGCTCGGCTGGTTCAGGGGTTGCTGTAACGTCAGGCACAGATAGTGGGACGCTAGTTTTATTTGTAGTAAAGATTTCTTCTTCCTTTGAAGTCTCGTTTTCTTTATCGAGATCATCTTTTTCTTGAAGAGGAGGCTCTTTTTCAGTCGGAGAAGAATCCGGTTTAGATTCATTTTTCGCTACAGAAAGTGGTTGGTTTTCTTCTTCATTTTCTTTTTTAATTTCTTCTTCTAAGAAAGAAGGTTTAAGATCGGTTTCCTCATTCGCTACTTCATGTTTCACTATACTTTTTGGTTCTTGTGGTGGAGAAGGGGAGTTCGATTTCTCACTTGGAGATATTGATTGAGGCTCTTTCGTCACAGGAACAATTTCTGGTGTTTTTATCCTTATGTTATCTTCTGTTGTTGGTTCTTCTGTGATTTGCTCCGCGGCTGACTTCAATTCATCTGTCATGGTAGTTTCTGTTGGTGCAAGTTCATTTTCTTTTTCAACATCTGATATTGCCGTTACAATTGCTGGAGTTTCTTCTTGTGTCACAGTGGTTTCATTTTCAATAGTTGCTTTGTCTTCTTCATTTTTATTGTCCTGTTGTGTTGATTTTTCAATATCGAGTTCTTTGCGGCTTTCTGTCAGACATTGCTCATTTGGTTTCTCTTCAGGAGTACTTTGTTTTTCTATTTTTTCAGCAACTTTAATTTCGTTTGCCAATATTGTCGATTCTCGAGACGCATTGTTTACTGACACGTCTGGCAAAATTTCAATTTTTTCAGGATTTGTTGATTGTGTGAATATGGACTCGTTTCCGACATCGCCTCGAGAACTAGCTCTTAACCGGATTCCGTAAACAGTATTTGCTTCTAATCCGGTGAACTCCACTTGACTGGCGGAGTCTTCTTCTGTAAGAACACGTTCTTCTTTAATGACAGTCGGATGAATTTCAGTCTGATCATCATTATTTTTTCTCAAACGCGTTAGAGTAACGTCAACACTTTTCGATGCACCTTCTACTCCCCACCACGTTACCGAGATTGAGGAAGTAGTGACGCCATCTTCTGGTATGTGAATATTCAGAACGTCACCAGGCTCTATAAAAGAAATAGAAAGAGTTATAAATAGAAATATAAAAATGACATAGCAACATGTAGTCCTACACAAGAGCGTAACGTAGTTAAAAGCTACAGGAACCGCACCTTCTTTCCTCCAAATTTCTTGAAACCGATCATGAAATAAAAGTATTTTTCGGTGTAAGGGCTGCTACACGCCGATCTTCAAAAAGGTCATTTAACATAATTAAAAAACAAAAAACTGAAAAATGTATTTTTATCTTCTCCCCAAAAAAATACTGCTGCGCTCCTAAAACTGGGCTATCTTCAGCCGGCCGTAAATTGAACTATAAATACCCTTCAGGAACAAGTGAAACGTAATTTATCATTATTGTTTGTGGACTGGTAGATGTTAATGCTAAAATTGAAAGATTACGTGTTCAACTTTTATCGAAAAATGTTGTGTTGTAATGGGCTTTCATTTTTCAATATTAAAGAAAAATAAAGATGGACAAATATTGACCCATTTGGTACTTCAAATAGCAGTTGATCCTTATATGCCTGTGATCAATGCAAATATCAGCTAGTAGGTAAAGTGCTTATCCAACGTGAATCAACAAGTATTTTCAAAGTCAATTAACATCAAATGAGTTGTATTGGTGTCATTAGTGCTTGCAAATCAAATTTTTAACCAACGCTCTCACTTGATGTGGGGCTAATGTTCTGAACGCGAGGTACGAAATAAAGAGTGCGATGTTTTTTACTCACTTGTGTGTATTAGTTGTGTAGTAGATTTTCCTAAAATCGTATTTGAAGTAGGAGTCACGGTAACTTGGTAAAGAGAACCGGGTATCAGGTTTGAAAACGTGTGTTCGCATTTTGTGGTCGATTGCTTCAATTCATGGTTTTCATTATCGTCTTCTTGTGATGTCAGTGTGACAAAATAATCTTCCGCACCCTTGACTGGAGGATTCCATGAAATATTAATTTCACGTTTTGAAAGAGAAGCACCTTTGAAGTCAATAACTTCTCCAGGACCTGAAACATCAAGCAAAACTTCAAAATAAAGTTTTTAAATTTTTCTGATTTTATATTGTCGATAAACCTGTTTACCTTATGTTGCATTCTCAAAACTAACAGCAAGCATAGTGGTTGGAGCGTCCACTTCGCAGTCGGTAGACCTGGAGTTCATTACCCTTGTCAAGTCATACCAAAAGACTTTAAGAAATGGTATCCATGGCTTCCCTGCTTGGCGCTCGGCATTTATGGGAGGTTGTGGAGAACAAGCGGGCAAGCTCGCTTGTTGTGTCCTTGGGCAAGACACTTAACGGGACGCCCCACCTTTATGTGGAAGACAGGTGACCCCGAAATAGCAACTCCCAAGCGAGTGCGGACTTACCGTCCAAAAACATAGCGATACATCGCTTTCTCGTGAATGGAGGATAAATATGGCAAAAAAAGAACTTATCTTTTCCTTTTATTATGCGTAAAGAGTGGCAAGTAGCTCTATCCCTGCCACCTCTTTTCAAAATCTCGACTCTCAAAGCGTATTAGATATTGTATGAGTACTTTTTCGCAGCTGATGTCATCAGTGTTTAGTGAGATTGCGCTACTAGTCCAAAATTTGTGGAGAAGAGTGGCGTCTCTATTTGAAAAAAGGAAAGATACTTCTTTTTCACGTGCTCTACTTTACGTCATGCTTTTTCTAAAAAAATGTCGAATCCATCTGATAAAGGAAAAGCGACGTGAAAGACAAATGAATTGTTTGAAATCAAGAAAGAAATTATACATTTTAAGAATGAGTAAGGAAAAAGGAAGCGGCTACATTTTCCATCAACATATCAAACTCTTTATGGTTTTAACAAAAAAAAGAGAAAAATTTTTTTTGTTTATCTTCGTCGTTTGAGCTATTGGTTCTGAGCATTATTCAGGAAGATGTATATACACTGCGTGAGCGCTAATACTCTGTTTGCGAGTCTTCAGTTAACGGGTAGGCCGCTTGGCCCCACCACCTGTCTGCCACATGACGATGGAGGCATCCCGTTAAGTGTCTTACCCAAGGATACAAAAAGCAAGCTTGCCGGCTTGTTCTCGACACTCTTTTCCTATTTTGCTGAGGGCCAAGCAGAAAAGCTGTGAATACCATTTTTTAAAGTCTTTTGGCATGACTCGACTTGAGAGATGAACCCCAGGTCTACCGACTGCGAAGCGGACCTCTAACTACTACGCCATCGCGCCGGGACGACGACGCCAGGCGGTAAAAGAGCGCTAAACGATTGTCGTTTGTTTTGGAGAATGTCCCCTCTCAAGCCATTCGAAGGCGCATTCTTAAGTCAAACAAAAATTATTGTTTTGCAGCTGAGACTTACCTGTAACTTGTTTGGCTGTTGTCGCCTCACTGGAGACATTGTTGCTTATTGCTGTGATAGCAAAATCATACACGCAAGAAGGAAGGAGGTCTGAGAATGTGTAGCTCACTTCATCCTTGGAAACTGTTGCCTCTGTTTTCTTTCCTCCTGCCAAAAAAAAGGGCATAAACCTGGTTTACTTTTCAACTCTTTAAATAGTGATGCCGTACAAGGTAGCACAGTATGGCAATTCCAGTTAGCATTAATAAAAAAATTTATTTTCGAAAATAAAATGCTGTCATCTCAAACGTTTTCGACGTCCACATTGAGCTCTCATCATGATCTATAGATCAAACAGTTTTGTGTTAAAGTACTAAATGAAATAAACTTAGTGTTATTACACTTTGTGGACATAGTTAATACAACCCAAGAAAATCTGCCGATGATTCAATTTTTTAGATCTATGAAATATGATGTTGTCCAAATAGTATTTTTGCGTTATTCAGTAATTTGGTATAACTAAAATTTTGATTAAAAGAGAAGCTTCTTATAAACAAGTTTTAAAGACGTGAAAGGAGCAATTATTAAAAATGTCAAACTTTGTTGATATTTCGAATGAGCTGAGTGGTTACACTTTCGATGTCTTCAAGCATGCTCGCGGTGGTTTTCAATTATGACGATACTTGCCTTCACTGGTGCATGAAAGATAATATTTTTCAACTCCTCCCAAACTTGGCTCCCATGCGACAGAAATTTTGTCAAATGAACATTCAGCCTTCTTGAAAAATATGGTCTGGATAGAGGAAGGAACTGAAATGATAGTATTAACACCCATATTAAAGAACTGCCAGAAACTATTCCTTAAAGCAGTAATGTAGGTAGAACGTGAACTTTTGCAAGTGTTACTGGGGTCTTATTCTATCAAAACACAGCTTGATTGGCCTCTGGAGTCACATCTAATCTCGCAGCCTCTCAAACTCGGCCCTCAAACGCTTCCGTTATTGTCCTGAGTTAAGGCACAGCGGCTTCTTCAAGGTGCGCATAATTATTCAATTAAGTGAAAGAAATCTGTTTTAATAAATTGAACTTTATGCTTTTCTCGTTATTATTCGGCAGCGTACAAAACAAGCTAAGCGTGTGATTGGCAGTACAAAGTTTACAGATTCAACTCTCATTGCGTAGCGTTGCATGTGGCAGGACAAACCAAAATCTTCTCTTGGTTTCGAACTCAGGGTTGAGGTTTAAACTACAGCTTGCTCAGATTGCAATTAAACACGCGGGTAGCTACTCGCTTAAAAGGTGTGAAGTCGAATAGCAGTCTCGCAAACTATAGGTTTATCAAGTTTCAGATGAGATGAATAAGATCCCATTGTTTGATATCAACACTACGAATTAAAATGTTTTTGTCCATTAATAAATCTTTAATTCATAATAGCAAAACTGGCGTAAAATCATTGAATCATTTTTAAATAACAAATACCATTATAATCTTATGAGAAGAATACCAGAAAAGCACCTGATGTCACAAAAGGGATGGTGTGGTGAACAAGCCGGCAAGCTTGCTTGTTGTGTCCTTGCACAAGACACTTAACGGGATGCTTCCATCTTTATGTGGTAGACAGGTGGCGGGGTCAAGCAGTTTACCCGTCATTGTGGCCCAGTCTAACTGAATAATAGCAAACAGGGCTAATGAGAAGCTGGAAATCTGAGAAGCTACTCCACAAATCAATGAAATGACAAGATAAGTCAAGAAGCACCTCGGAAATGGCAACTCCCAAGCGAGTGCGAACATCCCGTCCAAAAGACAGCGACACAATTCGCTTTCTTGTGAACCCTAGGATAAACATGGACAATCAAATCAAATCAAAATGTCACCTTATGGGTAGCAACTGTGATATCACCGTCTGATCACCTGATGTCGCTACATTTTGTTACCAACTTACTGGTTCCAAAAGTCTGTGTAACTGATGATGATTCTCTGCCATCTCTCATTACTGCCACATGGACGCGGTAGAGAGTTCCTGGGGATAAATCAGTCAGGAGGTGGTGAGGTTGAAACACGTCCTTGATTATGACCCCATCTTCAAGCTTGTCTTCTCTCCTAAATCATCAAACAGTTTGGTCGCCAAATTAGATGCTAATAAAAAAAACAAAATATCGCGATAAAGAAAACCATAATATAGGTATGACAGCTTTACATGAAATTAACTATAAAAATGCGTAACTGATTTGCTGTTATGGAAAAAAAATCAGTTTGAACCGCCTAAAAATTCTAAAAAAGTTCAGCAACATCAAAAAGCCTGCCTAACGTAGACACCTGATGGCTGAATTTGTTTCTAATTGGATTTGCATTGCCTAGAAATTTTTAGTGCATTTTTGGGCAAAGTTGTTGCCAATCCTTGTATATTGTTGTAATGACCTGTAGCTAATCACGTATGAATCCATTCTTCCGCAGGCTGGCGGCCACTTAATTCTTTGGGTGGTGCACGATCGTTCAGTGGTAGAGATTTCCAAATTACCCACCATTCCAGGCACTGATAATTGACAAAGATTGTTAAATTCAGGCCTACTACTATATTGTAAAACTTAGAATTCAAATGATGGAGCAAGACATACCTAAACTAGTTACGAAAAGCTTTCTTAACGCTTACTTTTACTACAGAGTATTTTGAATGAACAAATAGAGAAAGAAACTGCTTTATAAGATCTTCTTTTCAGTTGCACATTATTAAATATTCCCACATAACCAACAGATTAGCATTTGACAAATATGCAAAAATTGATGTTTGAAGACATTATAATTATTAGCGTTTCGATTGAAACTCCTCTCGAACTTTAATAAAAATGAAAAATTGTGTGAATATCTCTCGTTAGACAAAGTTTCTAAACGCACGACTATCTTACTGCAAGAGACGCTAGCACATTTTAAACTTAATGTATTTTGTGAGGCAACATGCTCAGGTATTGCATCTTTTTTTGATTAAACTTCATGTTTTGGCTTTTTTCGACGTTCAAAACAGCCAAGATTAATATTCATTTTTCCACCTGTTGCAAAAGTAGACACCACTCTCTTGCTACTTTTATCTTTCGAATTAGTGGCGACACCAATTGTGTAAACTGTTCCTGGTACAAGACCTAGAAAAGAAAAGTTTGTAAGGTAAGAAACAGGAAGTACATCATATAATGTTCTCATAAAATTAGTAGCAGTGTGCAATAGGCTAAGGTTTAAATTTATGCTAGACTTGGTGTAGATGTATACTTTAAAGAATATAGGGACCTAAGAAAACAATTGCGGAAAAAAGAGCTCAATCGTTGTAGTTAACATTAAACTACCTCTGCCATGTAGTTCAGGCAACCTATTTTAGAATTTTTTTTGAAAGAAATTGATTAGAAAATTCATTATTAGATTATGAGGCAGTAGAAGGAAAGCAACAAAATTGTCTCTTCTGTGATGCTACCATTAAAAAATTGGGAAATACGTAGAAGAATGACTTAACATCTCAACTAATTTTACGATCAGAATATAAAGTCCAATTACAGTCTATAGCTAGATTTAAGAGCAATAGGATATACACTTGTAGGTATCTCAAAAACGCGGGTGTTTGCAATACCCTAAGATTACCTGTAAACTTGTATTCCGTTTGCGTTATTCCACGAGGTGTAGGATCACTCATAACTCCTTCTTTAGGTGACAAAAATAAATCGTAGTCATCCGCGTCTCCTGTTCCCGGAACCCAGGTCACGAGAGCTTCTTCAGGTCCAACGTCACGTGCTGTTATGCCAGCTACTTCTGAGGGAACTAAACAAGGAATAATTTTAGTTTTGGTTTTATAATTACCCTAATAATGTTTTCAATTTTTTGTATAAATTTTGCACCCGTGAAACGGTTTTCACTGCAACATGCATAAGCAATTTCAGTCAATACAAATAAATTAAGTCGCCTAATCTCTCTTTTTGATGACAATAAATTACACTAAGGTAAAGTTTAGTAAAATCGTTAAGTTTGAGGGAAAGCGATATAAAACAATAGTGCCAAGGCCCAAAGAAATGTTTTATTTTACTTAAAAGTAGATAAATATTGAAATTACGTCTTAAAAATTTAGAAAGCATACTACTTTTGTATCCCTGGATACATCTGCAGTTGGAAGAACCACAACTTTTTACTGGTCGCATTTCAAATATTATTTTCTCTAAAATATTTTTTGCGCATTAAGTTATTGGCAGCAATAGAAATTATTTTTGATGATTCAAGCCATTTTTTTTATGGCAAGCTTTGGCTGAATTAGCTGCATCAAGCCGACAAAATGCCACGCACATAACAGCACAAAAGGGTAGCCGCCTGCATGAAAAGCAATAGTGTTTATAGACCTGGAGTCATTAATCTATTTTTGGCTAAAATTTTCCTTTATCTCAAAAAAAATAAATTTTCAAAAGGTTCATGCCATGCTTTTATTCCTTTCCTGAATAACTCTGCCCTAACATGCCAAATTTTTTTTTGTTTTGCCATATTTATTCTCCATTCACGAGAAAGCAAATTGTATCGCTATATTTTGGACTGAACGTCCGTATTCGCTTGGGAGTTGCCATTTGCGATATGTCTGGGCCACCTGCCTTCTACATAAAGGTGGAGGCGTCCCGTTAAGTGTCTTGCCCAAGGACACAACAAGCGAACTTGCCAGCTTGTTTTGCATAACCTTCCCGAAATGCCGAGCGCCAGGCAGGGAAGCTGTGAATACCATTTTTTTAAATTTTTTGGTATGACTCGACAAGGGGATTGAATCCCAGGCTTACCGACTGCGAAGCGGACGCTCTAACCACTACACCATCGTGTCGGTTGACAGCGAAATCAACAATTGCCGAAGCAGTAGGATACGCCGGCAGTTTGGAAAAGACACGATTTTTTGCAAATTATGTTTTAATAAAAAAATAAATTCTGGCTATAGAAAAATAAAATCTAAAGGTTAATAGAAAAATAAATCCTGCTTGTTTTTAGTTTAGATAAGCAGCTAACCAATCTGAGGTCATTGTTAGAAATAGAATTGGGACAAGCTTATGTATACGAAATAAACAAATTTTGTTTGTGTGGACAATGTGAAATATGCAAGTATAGACTATTTGTCATTCATCAGACATTGTTTTTTAATATTTGCGTAAATATGCATAGCTTATCTATAAAGGCTGAAGTCCCTAGCTCCCTTCGCTTTTTACTTCAGTGATAATTGTGGACAATTTAGATTTTTTCACTCATTTTTGGGGGTAAATTTTGTATTAAAGTCAAGTGCAAACGCTTATTGTTGCATTAAACTGGAGGCCCACTTTTGACCTCATAAAGCTTTTTTTGCAGACGCAGCAGTTAGATTCCCTTGTTAAATTATAGCCAAGATTTTAGCGAATCTCCTGCTTGCCGTTTAGCAGTAAACCTAAGGTAGAGGTAATGTGAAACATGACCTATATAGCCAAAAAATTTAATCCAGTCGTCATGATTACGTGAAATTTTTTTCGCCAAAAATCATTGCAGTTAATAAGAGCTGAATGACTTTATCATATTTTATAGAAGTTTTCCATAAAAGCAAAGCTTCTTGTTACCTCCTATTTACATTTAAATGCCATATTGCAACTCATTAATCTACCTGTGCATTGATTAAATAACTGAGGTCTGCTTGTTTTCGATGCTGTATTGCATTCAATCTTGCAACTGTAAACTCGTCCTGGAATAAGATCGCCAAATGTGTAAGTGGTCTTCGCCAGCTTGCTTATGATCCTTGGTTTTCCTAAAGTAAAGGCGAGGTGAAAAATATGTGCAAAAGACTTGCCATTTGTTGAGCGCTGTATTTCGCTAGGGAAGTAGCCATACAGAGCTGTAGTAAATAACAAAAGCTACTGGGCAAAACAAAAAATAATCCAAGTGCTAAATAATATTGCTTTTTCTTGGTGTCACTTTCCCTAAATGTAAAGAATAAACATCATTTCTTTATTTAAAACGTACCCCTTCTGCGTCGATGTTCAAAACAAAATTTAAAAAATGACTCTCTTATTAGTTAACTGCGACTTCAATCTTATTACCAGCGTGGCCACAAATGCACAACCCGGATAAATACCAGATTCTGCATCTTAACGCTACTTACGATTTTTGTTTGTCATATCAGTTAACTGCAAAGTGTAACTGTCAATTCTTCCTTCTGGCTTCTTCCATTTCAACGTCATTTCGCGCTGCGTGACGTCCATGAATGTGACGTCACACACATGACGCGGAGCTGAAAACAAAACTTTTATTAAAACCTAACAGTCAGGCAAACTGATGTATGTCCTTTAAATGGTTAAAAAATGCTCCAAGCTATTCTTAGCAGCGTCAACCAGTACAGCCTAATTCATATGAATCACTTCCTAGAGGTATAAGGCGATTCCTCTCAACTATTCACTAATATAATTGGTAGTAGTTTTTGCGGGAGGGCAGTGGGTACATAGTAGCAGGCAGTAGAACAAATCGTATTTAAAAGTGTTGCATATGGCAAACCTGAAGGAACAGACGGCATGCGTGTGGTACATAAAAGTGCAATCAAGTAGTCAAGCAAGAGCGCTGCTGTTTCCATAACAATAATATTTTGCCCTATTTTTAAAAGCACCCTACATTTTTGTTTCACAATATCGATATAGCTTTCCGTGCTTTTTCATTTCTTTAAAAGATCCTAGTTGTGCACCGGAAAGCAGCAGCTTGACACCTATCCAAGTATTTATTCCGGCGACATTGCCATATCCCACGGTTGGGAAGTGGTAAACTCGTGGCTTGGTAGCCTAACAGTTGAAAAGATACAAGAGTCGTGTATACGCTCTTTCAAAGATCTGATATGAATGCAAGGCTGATAACCGTTTTCCTACATGACCCTACGTTTCGCTGTTACAAAATAAAGTTAAACACTCTCTGCAATTCTTAATTTCTTCTTCTCAATTCTCACCTGTCATCCATCTTCCTCTAATCGCTTCACTGCGCGCTTCCTTTATGACGTTGCGCACTGTTATGATGTATGTAGTCCCTGGCATCAACCCCTTAACAGTTTTTGATGTTCCTGACATGTCGCTGGTTTTGGCCATGGGAACTTCTTCCCCATCTTCAGTGACCTCAATTTCATAGCTACCGGGCTTCCCTTTGCAGTGTTTCCATTCTAATTTCATAGAATCGCTTCCCCCAACAGGTAAGCATTGTAAATTGCGAGGAGGTCGTGGTACTATAAATGAAACATTGTGATGCATTAATAAGGATAGGCAAATAAGTAGCGAGACTTGGGGACTGCGGCTCCAGACTGCTCTTCGCCCACACCAGAACATTATCCTCCCCAAGCTTCCTCCCCATAAATCAAAAAAATGGCAAAAGAGTCACTTTCAAGAAATTGATTTAAAAGAAATTTTTTCACCCAAAAATAGCAAAATATCCATTCTCGAAAAGTTGATCTGCAAAAAAAGTGCTTCACTTTTACCTCGAAACGAATGTGAGGTCAGCTCTTCCCAAAGAAAATTAAAGTGTTGTACCTGGGTTGACAGGCACTACTACAGCGCAAATAACATAGACCTCAGTAAAAACTAGAGGAAGCAGCAAAACCAAGGAATACAATCCCTTTTTATGCAAAAAATATTCAATTTTGTCACAAAACTGCCATTTTTGTGTTCGTTAGCATTCCGCCTCCACTTACACAAACTCAAATTGCGTTCCTGGAGCCACAAAAACAAGATCTTCTGAGGAGATTTTCAGCGAAATAGGTTTTGATTGGCTGGACGAAGCTATTGCGCTTGAATGCTAATATTTTGCAAATTTTTTACATATGATGTCATAAGTGCTATCTTCAGTCAGAAGAGTCGAAATGGTTCAATTTTCTTTGGAAGCACAGATAGAAGCTACAGCTAGTTGTCTCAGTTTTAGAGCAAGTTATCCAGTTATTTTATTTATTTTATTTAGTTATCCAGTACGATTTTGTGTTGGATTACTGAACGAAAAGGTTTGTTTTTCTTGAGTTTTGTACATAGGTTTGTAAAGTATTAAATAAAACGGTTTCCGTTTAAAAAAGTTTTCTGCTTTTTAAACATTCTGCTGACATAAGTTTATTAAAAGTAAAGGTTTTCTATTCTAAGTACAGTAAAGACAGTAGGGAAAGTTTGGGCAAGAATTGTAACCGGTTTTGATCTGAGTTTTTTTTAACTTTATTTTAAATAGTAGTTACGATCGTTATCTGCTATTCTGTTATTCCATAGTTCTCAATCATTTTTTAATGAATTTGATCATTTTTTTCATTTTGATAAACTTATTCACTATATTTTAAAGCTTTATTTTAGTGCTTTCATAAGCTGTTTTCGTTAAGTTACTGGTATTTGTTAAAAGTCATGTGTCCTTAAAATTTTTGGCAGTTGTTACCTGAAAAAAAAACAAGTTGAAAAACGATTATTTGAGCTATAGTTACGCTAAAGTTTTAATTTGACAGTATTTTATGAAAAAACTATATGAATATTTCGAAGTTTGATTATTTTAATTCCAGCTTTTCGTACGAATAGATACATAATTGACAGTTTTTATATTTTTTTGAGCTACACGAAATATATTTCGATGTCATGAGCAAAGAAAAGAAAAATTGCAGATAAAAAAAGGGTATTTAGAAAAAATGGACCAATATGATTTTCTTTATCGCGGAAAGAGGAAAACTGTTTTGTTTAAAGTGCACAATGACGCTGCAGTCATGAAAAAAGAAAATTTTAAACGTCACTACGAAACCCAGCACTCTGAGCTTAAAACCTTGGATGGGAGCTCAGAAAAATGGAGATAGAAGAACTCTTAGCAAAGTGTCATTACTTCTTTTTGAGCACAAATGACGATGTGCTCACTGTGAGCTATGAAGTATTGGAATTGATCGCTGAAAAGCTTAAGTCGTATGACAAGATGAGACATGGGAAAGAAACTATTTGTAAAAGCAAATGAAAAGTTGACTCCAAAGTCAGTTCATTTGTATCAGAGTTTGAGTTTGTTCCGACCCACTGTTTGACAACGCATAAAAGAAATGGGTCGAGATAATAAAAATAATCTCAAAAAAGCTGATAAACTAGTTAGCTTCTCCCGGTGTCTCGATGAAACAACGGATATCAAGAGCATCGGGCAGCTGGCAATGTTTTTTCGAAGGATAACATCAGATTTTCAAATTAAAGAAAACTTGTTGTCTCTCAAATCGATGCGCGGGACTACTCGCGGAGAAGACCTGCTTCAAAAGCTCCTCCCAGCCCTAGACAAGTTCCACCTGCCATCAGATAAGCTGTGTGGTTTTATTACTGATGGCGCACCAGCTATGGACGGGACACATAAAGAGTTGGTATCATTGATAAAAAGGGAATAATTGGAAAAGGAATTTGACATGATAAATTGGTATTTTGTCATTGCATTGTTCACCAGCCAAGCTTATGCACAAAATCTGTGAAGTTTGATCTTGTGATATCGCTGGTTACAGACTGCATTAACCTTACTAGAAAAAGAGACCTAAACAACTGCGTATTCAAGCAAGTTCTCAAAGATTTTAATGCTGACTATGGCGACCTTCTTTATTTCTGTGCTGTTTGTTGGACGAGTCGTGGAAATACGCTTAGGCATTTTTTTTTCTCTTCTACCCAAAATCATTAAGTTTATAAATTTGAAGAAGTGTCCTCTCACTGAGCTGAAAGATAATGACTGGCTGCGCGAGTTAGGATTCATGTAGATAAAATCACTTAGATTTTAAACGAATTAAATGTGCCACTCCAAGGGTTAGATCAACTGCTGTACTTGATGTTCTCCAAGATCAAATCCCTCATGTCAATGCTGAGCCTTTGGGTAAATCAGTTGAAAGGTAACGATTGCACGTATTTTCCCACTTTAAAACACACAATCCGACTTCTTGTGCGCCGTATGCTTTGGAATGTTCCAGTTGCTTGGAAAGCTATGATGATAGATTTCAGGACATCAAAAGCAAGCATCTGGAGCTTGATGTCTTTTCTATTCCGTTCAATGCTACACCCGCTTCTGCACCTCCTGAGCTCCAAATTGAACTCGTAAACCTACAGAGAAATGACACATTGAAGCAATATATTAGAAGAAGCCGCTATCAAAAGAAGAGTTTCCAATCTTGAGAGCTCACGCTCTCAAATGTTTATCAGTTTTCGGAAGCACCTACTTATGCGAGCAATTCTTTTCTAAAATGAACATCATAAAAAGTCTTTCCAGGTCAAGGCTGACAGACAAAAATCTTAGTATGTAATTGAGAGTTGCCATATCGTCAGTTTGACCTAATAAGCAAAAAAGTTTCCAAAAATCTCACTGAGGTTTATTTTGGTAAAGCTAGTTTAAGTTTTCATTAAATGTTTCTTTGTTTCTTTTTATTATTTCATGCTTTAATACCGAGTTAAATAACTTCAGCTGCATGGTTCGCATTGATTTTTGGACTATTCTGCGTATATTTTTTTAATTTGGATTTCTTGCATCATATCCACGCTAGAATCTTCATAAAGTGGCGGTTACAGGTGACAAACTAGGTTTTTATCATTTTCATTTGTTGCTCGTTACTGTTGTTGAACAACGTCTTATTTTGTTTCTAAAAGGTTTATAATTTTGTGTTACAAATTCTTTGTTGACTGAGTTCTTTGCTTTTTAACGCGCTTTTATTTCTTATTCAAATTAAACTTTAAACTGGAAATTTAATGCGCTAAAGTTTTTATTACGATTGTTTTAATTTATCGCATGACTTAACACTTTCAACAAAATCAATAAGGGCGCTTTTTGCTTTTTAAAATATAGAAAAAAATTTTATGGTATGACTAAAAACTTTTGCGGCCCTCTTGCTCAGCTGGAACTGACAAAGTGGCCCTCAACAGTGAATAGGTTTAAATATAGCAGGCATTCCTCGTATGTCGAGTGTAACGATATTTCAATCAGATCACTTCGTTCTTTCGACAAATTTTCTATTTAAATTTAACGTTTCGCTCCCCTTAGTTACCGGGGAGCTTCTTCAGAACACGGTAGATGTAAATAATGTGACATACAAACTGTACAACATAAAATTACAAAGACTACCTGTATTACTAAACACTAAAAATTATTTATCAACAGGACAGGCAATCACGTAATAACAAAAACATTGTTACATCACAGATACAGGAGTGGCCAAGTAAAAAGTGTAGTGAATCTGTGATGTAACAATGTTTTTGTTATTACGTGATTGCCTGTCCTGTTGATAAATAATTTTTAGTGTTTAGTAATACAGGTAGTCTTTGTAATTTTATGTTGTACAGTTTGTATGTCACATTATTTACATCTACCGTGTTCTGAAGAAGCTCCCCGGTAACTAAGGGGAGCGAAACGTTAAATTTAAATAGAAAATTTGTCGAAAGAACGAAGTGATCTGATTGAAATAGTGAATAGGTTTGTCACACCTTGTTTTAGCATTTAAAGCAAATTATTTGTCTGCTAAAAGCAAAAGAAGGTTTTTCGTCGTAAACTTTATGCCTTTTTCTAGGCTGAATTTTGATTTATTTTAGCTCTTTTTAATTTAAAAAATCTGCTATTGATATAAAAAGGTTACAAAAATATCTTTCAAAATTATTGGAAAATGAAAATAATTTTTTTGGGGAAATCGGAATCTTTTTTAGAATAGAAGAGTTAGTGAGAATAACTTCACACAAAAAGTGGCGATAGAAAGTAAGAACAAACTTGTGAATACTGAGGCGGTTTCACAAGGTGACTTCCTTCCTTCCGGATCGATGGCAACAATAGCGACTGAATAATAAGTAGCAGCGCGCAATCTAGTGAAGGTGTGGGTCACATCGCGATGAGCTCGAAGCTGTAATATTTACAAAAGTTTGATCAAGATTGTAATCCAAAAACGCGCGGTGAGAAAGGCTCTCATATGCTCCAAATATTTTTGAGAATAATTATTTTTTAATATCAGAGAATTTAGGTTCGAAAAACAGCAATTTTTCGAAAATATTCTCTGGCAATTGAAAGCTTAACATGTAAAATCGAAAGATCGCGGCTTTGTCGTCAGTAGCATAAAGTTCAAATTTCTTGTTGATTCATGCCAAAAGACTTTAAAAAACGGTATTCACAGCTTTTCAACTCAATCATCAGCTCAAGAGAGATAGTGCGGAGGAGAAAACCTGTAAGTTCGCTTGTTGTGGCCTTTGAAAACGCCCTTTACGAGATCCATTCATCTTTATGAGAAAGACAGGAGATGAAACCGAGCTGCATATCCGTCGTAGTGGACAAGTCTGATTAACGACATACAAACAGAGCATGAGCTTATACGGACAAATTAATCAATTTGTATGACATTAAGCAATATATTGGCTGCTTCCAGATTTAAAACAAAGATTGAAATTTGATTCATATATTTTCATCCTGCGATTACAGAAAAATCATTTGTTGGTAATACTAAAATATTGTTCAGACTCGTTTCAAAGTTACCAGTAAATGCTGGTCTAATGCATTTCGGTTATAAACAGTGAAACCAAGCAGAAGAAAGTGGCTGAAGCGCTTCACCCAAAAATGAAATAGCATGGTTATAGAAAAATTTGAACGCAGGTTCATTGCAATCATACACGTCGAATCAACCCATTCGACCGTACAACCGATGAAGATTTATCTTCGCACGGCGAAAACACCCAAGAACTGTGTTAAAAGTGGCAAGGTCTTTCTGTTCTCATATGACATCGCAAAAGAAGCCGCCTGATGGTAACTACTGTTCAACGCAACCTCCGGGCAATGCAAAGCGTCAAACAGGCAAAATTTCAGTGACAGATCTGACGGTATACCTAATGTGTTGCATCAAGAATCCAGGAGGTTGGTCACGAGCCTATTTTGAAGTCAGTGTACGGCGATTGTCTTACCAGAGTGCGCGATTTGATTTTGTCCGGAGGAAAAAGTCGAACTTGGTAGCACGAGGCATCAAAATTTTTTGGTGGTTCCCACCTCACACGGAATGATTTGATAGTGACATCGTCAAATTTTATATTCTGAACTCCACTTGAAACTGTAACAAAAAAGAAAAATCAACAAACATATACTGTACATGCTGAAGGTTTTACTTCTAAAAATAGAAAACCCGGAACTTTGTTAGCGACAAAGGTTTTGCTTAATATGCTCTTGAATGTGACTTTTTGATAATATTTCATGCTTGCTGGTTTGCAGCGACTAGCTTCAAACTATCTGCAGGCTTATTCATTCAACAAGCATAAGATTGGTTAACATTCTAAAAAGCATATTCAGCATCACGCCATTGCATTTCTTTATCAGCGGTTCAAAATGAAGGAAAATTCAGTAGACAAAAACAAAGCAAGTGCTAATACGTTAGAGCTCCATATATAATTTGTACCGATAAAGGTTTATGTCATAATCAAAAAACAAAGTAATTTAAAGTAGCTATTGGACAATCTAATTAAGTAGCATTGAACTCCATTAACATAATTGTTTTTTCTTTAACGCTTTTGGCATTTCATTGCAGCTAATTGTTAAATTGTATATTGCATTAGCTGTAGATCTACTTATATCAGCACTTTGTGTAGGATTGAAGAAGTTGTCTTCAGTGAGATAATCATAAGGTGATCTCACCAAAAACACCCTCCTTTTTTAGTGTTTATTGTCAAACTAAATGAATGTGGTGGAGGCATTCCTCTGCCTATCCTTTTTATTGAGAATACTACGCTATTTTGCTTGTCGCGTTAGATAAATGTGATAAAAAAATTCCTACCTTGCAAACTTGAAGCGATGGTATCCAATGAAGACACTGATGACGTGGACACAAAAGAAAGTCCACTTCGAGACCTTACGGGGGTCACTTTACTGGGGCTGCTCCCCATGGTTTGTATGATAACAAAGTCCAAGCAAGCACTTTAGCCTTCCAAAATATTAATTGAAATATCTAAGTAGCTAAAACAAAACCCAAATCAAGAAAGAGTAAATGTTGGTTTGCTAGAAAAGCAGCCTGTAAAGGAGAAACTGAAAGCTCTGCTTCTCTTTCTAATACACGAACCTTTGGGGACGTGTACTTTTGATAATTTTTGACTACTGTTTATTACTCTCACAAGCTTGAGGGTAGCTGAAAAGTTTTTATTACATTTATAGTCTACCATATTTATTACATTTATAGTCTACTTATAGCTACGTTGTGTCTACCATCGCAAAATGCAATGTAATTTTAATTGTCATCTCATTCTCTTCAAAGTCTTAGTTTAGCTTTTATGCCATGGAGTATGCTTCATACTATTATCAATAAAATATTAAACTCATAATCACAAGAAGCGTATCAATCCTCTGCTGACACTGCTTTGATTATGCTCTTTCTTCAGCAGCAAACTAACTTTTCAGGTAGATTGGAGCCTGCCGAGCGATCAACTAGTTTTGCGCCTTGGTCGTCTGCTCACGGAAATCTTTGAGTAATACTTGGAAACATTTTGTTAAACCAACGTCGGAGTTGTGTGGGTGCCTTCGCAAAAGACACGAGAACGCGATTTTCGATTATTCTAAGGTAAAATGGGCAGGATGTCGCTGAGGCATCTTTAACGTGCTTTCATCACTACCTGCCTCTGCACAAGATGATTAGTGATCACTCTTGCTTAAATATACTGAATATTACTTTGATTTTTGTTATTCATAATGAAAGAATCAGTAGTTGTGCAGTTGCAGCAACGATAAGCGTCTGGCACTTTCTAAAAGCTCTGTAGTTTGTGAGAAGACAAGCAAAAATACAAAAAATTCAAAACTCTCAAAGGGAAAAGCCTGTAGTCTACGTCAAAAAATTCTGAGGATTGTTCTTTTCCCCACAAAAAGTACTAATATGCCTCTGGATAACAATATAAATAATTGCAAAATGATTCTGTGCTTCTACTATTCTGCCAAACATTGATCAATTAAAAGAAAAGGTGACATTTCATGTTATAGTGATGGGGCGTCCAATATCGTTGTATCAGGTCACAAAACCATTGTTCTCTGCATTCTACAAGACACATGATAGTTTTTCAAGAATTAGTTGTGTTAAATCAGGAACAATAGAAATCCATTCGATATGAAATCAAGAACTCAACTCCGTTTTTATTAGTAATGGAATGCTCAAAGCTCTGTTCATGTTAAAATTAATTATACAAGTTTTGAACTACCCAATCATTAAGTTCCAAACAGCACAAAAACTGTTGTACAAGGCTAACTCATGAGTGAGTAAAAATTAAATTTCTGCACCTCCAGTTCTTTGCGTGGGACCGACACGTGTGACGTCACGTAAATTTTTGCCCATTCTTGGCAGCTCAATTTCGTGGGACTATTTGGCTGGGACAAGGTTTATTGCCTATTTGTCATGAGGACAACAGAATATTAAGTCCCAGGCACCACAGTAGCAAACAGACAACAAAAATTTGATGTTTTTCATCTTATTGACCACAAAAAGCACAAATTAAAGCAAGCATTTGTCTGCCATGAAGCGACAGAGGCTGATTCCCTGTCAAATTTGTGGTGATTCTGCCAACGTCACTTAAAGGGCTCTGTAATCCGCTAGTGCCTACTCTCGTGTTGCATACTACTGATGCTGGCATAAAGTGACCTTCTCAAGACGGATGCCTGGGCGTAATGTCAAGAAGATCAAACGCAGCTCTATCACAAAGATTCTTCTTTCGATCTTGCTGATGTAGATCTGATAAAAGCGCGGCACGTCATTAGGGATCAACTTGTCAGCTCAATGATCACAAGACATTGACCAAACACGCAAGGGTTCCTCATTCTGATTTTACACTTAAAGTTGGCTCCCTACGAAATGATCACAAGGCAATGGTGCTATTTGATTTCTAGGTCGTACTTGCCAAATGCTACTGCTACATTTCAAGCAGGCCAGTAGTAATGAAGATAGTGGGTAAATTCTACATTCCTTCAAGTGAAAGAGAGTTTTCAAACTAAAACCTGCCTATTTGTTGTAGACGCACTTGATACCGGTTGCTCATACTTTGCGTTTATTTTGAGACCCGGTATCTCACTAACACTTTGAAAAATTTACAATGTTTAGTTTTGGAGAAACGACTTGTGTGTTTAAGTAAAATTAACAAAAATGCGACGCGTACTTTCCTCTCCTTCACTCCGTAATTTGTTGATCAACCAGGAAAATATGAATATATAGTGTGTGGGAGAGAAAGACAAAAGGTCAATATCTTTTTAAAAGCCTTAAAACTTTATTTTTTAACCAGAAAGTTTGCAAAAAGTAACGTTAAACAACGGACTGTTTTGTCAGATATCTGGCGAAAAACGTAATGATGAAATTAAAAGTCTTTCCTCATTTACCCTTATGAGGACGCTAAAATCTGCATATACAAAATGGCGTTTGACTACAATTTGAAGTCACGAGAAAAAGCAATTTTTGTGACCAAAATTTATATTGTATTTTTATACAAGAAACCGGAATTTTAGTTTGAACGTAACTGCATTGTTTTGACTTGTCAGGTGGCATTAGAACAGTTTAGGTCTCACAAGTCTGAAGCTATACGCCATGATTTCTTTTAAAGCCTTTGGTCAATTGTTTAATCTCCATTCTCCAACTGCTCTAACGAGACCCGTTGAAACAGTGTAGACCATTTTATAATGACTTAAATGTCATCATTCTTTAGTGCAATGTACCTTGTGGCTTAAAAGTTTTGACATTGGTCTGTGACGTAGCTAGAAGTGGGCTGCCTCTCCTAAAAAATTTTTGTTTTCCAAAAAAATTTTTGAGCATTTTGCGCAATTCTGAGCGAAATTTTTCAACTGCTTTTCCAAAATGTTTTTCCGCTTTACCAATTAAAGAAGTCTCTTTACGCTGTTCAGATAAAAAAAAGTAATTTATTTGATTTAGTCGCCATATCAAGCAGCAGTGCAGCACAAAAGTAACATTCTTATATAGTCACCAGCGTAGTTTTGACATTAGCAGGCAGGCATCACAAAAATTCAATCATTTGTTCTTAAGTTTATCAATCACTAGGCCTACTTATAACAAAGTAGGCTGGTTGTCAACACTGTGTGAATAAAAACTGCTAATTCAAAAATGAAATACCCAGAAGAAATATTTTATTATATGAGAACTCATGGCCACAAATTTGAAGATAGGTAAGCCAAATAAGCCATCTTAGGATCCCCACAATACCTAACAGCAGTAACTCTCAAAGCCTGTCGTTCTGTGCGCCAACATTTTAACCACCTTTTGATTGAGCAGTAAATATATGCCTCTCTAGTTTATGCTTACTTCGAAATCTAGTTCAAATTTAGAAATCAAAAGAAATCATACAGTTTTCGTATTCAGTCATCTCTAAACTGGCATCTAATTTGTTTCAAATGGAATAATAATTTTGGAGAAAAACGTTATGAAAACGTGTGTTACGGAATCTACAGTATATGTAATTTTTAGAAACACTTCTCTTTGCTATGATTAACCCATCTCTTGCTGCGAAAACATACCATGTTACCAGTTTTCAAAATAAAATTGTGGCTACTTCTTTTCACATACATGCGTTCTTCAACGTAACTTTTTTGAATAATTAAAAAATAACGAAACAAAAAATTTCCTTTGCACATGAGGAATATTTCCTAAACTCCTTCATCATAGTTAGAGAACACTTGCACAACAAACTCTCATCGAAACCAACGAATCTTCAAACTTGCGGCAGCTACAGAATGTAGACAATCTTTCCTTTCAGGATTAGCTAAGTAACCGCTTTATATCGGGGACCTCTACCTTTTATAATCGCGGCCCACTTTTGTTCTTTAGCAGATGTGTGGCTGTGACATATTTGTGGCTCACTTCTTAAAGCTCTGCATTCATCGGCTTTTATATTATTTGTCAAAATTAAAGGAAAAAACTTTTTTTTAGGAGATTAACTTTTACATCGTTATATTTTCGTGTCTTCAATTCAAATTAAAGGCGAAGATTTTTTTCTACGTTTTGGTATTTTCAATCCAATTTGAAGGCGTAAACTTTGTGTTTTTCGCAGATCGACTTTTCAAAGTCAATATTTTCATGTTTTCTGCCAATTTGAAAACCACTGTTTCAAATTGTTAAAAATAACTTCTGGCCCACCGGAATTTTTGCTGTAGCCGACCGGTTAAGAACCACTGCTCCAGACAATCATCAGAACTTCTTTCATCAAATGCTAAAGTATTAACTTCATATTCTATTTTGAAATAGTATTTTCAAAATTGATTAAAAAAAAATAAGGAAACAACGCTATTAAAATTTTTGCGTTAACTTCTTCTTAAAGTATTTTGTATTTCGTATTTTCTGCTCTCTTCTAAATAAAAACGCTGCATACATCATCTCATATAGTGCATACAAAATATAATTTCACTTTTTTCTGAGATATGGGAAAGTCAAGAGGGAAAAAATCACATTTAAAATCAATGAAACAAACAAAGCTGTTATTGTACCGAATTATTTGTTTTATTTGGACAGCTTAACGTCTCTTAAACTCGGCTCTAATGATCTTCAAACAGATAAAAAATTAAGTGACAAACTAGGCGTAAAGTACGACAGACAGACTTCAATCTGTTTAAACAACAGAAAGCTGTTGTGGGACAACATAGACAAAAACAATACATTGTCTTGTTTGTTTTTTTATTTAATTTAGTTAACGTATTAAATTACTAAAGAATTCTCAAACGATTTAATCAACACCATATGATGAGGCAACGCCATTTGCCAAAGTCGTAATTACGGGAAGCTTTAGCACTTTCAAAAATGAACCAAACTTATTAATTTTTTAAAAAGCTTTTTCAAGAAATGTAATCTTGTTTCATTCATGCTACTTTTATGAAAGCTATTAAGGTAGGTTTTATTGCATCTTACGTGTTCCACCTGCAGGTAATACGTAGCGTTTGGAATTCAATCGGAAAAAAGATTTTTTCGTACTTCTCTTTTTCTAACAACATGGTATTCACAAAAAGTCCAATACATCTAAAAGACATGCAACTTGATTCTCGCATATTTTGTTTTTATGGAATGAAATGTAGCCTATTAATCGTTGTTTGTTCCTATACCCACATCTACTAAATCGCATTAGCTCCCACTACTATCTTGAGGCGACATTAACCGAATTGTCTTTATAAAAGTTAGAAATTGCTACATTAACCAAAAAAGATCACAAAAAATTTTATTATGGGCACTTTTGGGGGATTACCTCCACAAACCATATTGTATAACATTCTCATGTGCTCTGATAAACTAAAATTGAAACACTCTTCCCCTTCCCGCCCCAAACACTATTCCTACAAACCATCAAAGTTGCTATTTGAGAGAGGTGTATAGAAGTTTGATTACAGGCAATTTCCTGTGTGGCTTGCTGGAAGGATTTAGTTTGACTCAGTTTGGATGATACGCGTTTGCGCAGCTTGCAAATGCGAACAACATCGGAAAGCCCATTTCCTGATTCACAGACTTAAGCCATGAACCAGGGCAACATGACTAAAAAAAGTAACCAGAAGGAAGAACAGAAAGATTATAGTTTTCCCCATTAATTTAACTTTTTTGAACTGTGGAGATTTGATTACTGAATCATGAAGCCAACCAACAGCTTTGCGAAAAGAAAAATTGAGAAGGGTAATGCTCAACTTGCGATGAAGGAGCGAAAGTCCAGGCGTTCCTCGCAGCGGCCAAATGCAGCTGTGAACGAAAAGGTTCGCTTGAAGGCTCTCAACGATGCACTAAAGCAACTGCAAGACGTGATTCCTGTGAAGCTTCCAGAAGGAAGAAAGCTACATAAGAAGCAAACACTGCAGGTAAAATAAATTTGTTTAATTGGTAGTGTATAAAGTCAACAAAGATTTTTCCATTAATACGGATGTTGCGTTTTCTTTGTATTCGAAGAAAGATATATTGTGTGACGCAGCGTTTGTCAACCTTTCTTCTGCGATCCAAAATTATTTAAATCATAGTTCCAGCAATGACTGCGACCCAAATAAAGTATATAGATATACGGTTGGAAGATCTTTTTCTGGAAGATCAAATTTGTAAAAAAGATTGGTCACAAAATATAGTTGAAATTTTTTTTCTCTTGAAGAAGAGAGGAGATTAACTTTTTCACCTACGCAAGCACCTCTACTTTTATGTCTATGCTTGGACTCATGGCTTGAAAAACCTTTGGGGAAAATATAGCTGTGTGGTTCTTAACTTTTTCGATGAACTTGTAAGCTGTTGTAACCTTTTATTGCTTCCTTATCAAAATGTAATAAAAAAACCACAAGACTTTTTTTAGATGTTAGGCTTTTTGAATAAGTGACTAAAATAAAATACGTCAAAAATATGCAAAATATATTATTTGATTACTGCGATTGTGAACGCGTGTGTGAGTGTTTGTGTTTGTGTTTGCGTATGCCAAAATGAAGATAGCAGAAGTGCCCTTTGAAAAAGATGGTTTTCAAAGTTATTTTCCTAAATATTTTGTGAATTGTAAAGACTTGTGAAAAATTTGATGATAAATTTGTGGTGGGGTCGCTTTTGTACTTGAATTGAAATTTTTTCTTTGATACTTGAAATAAAAAATCTTGAAAATGCATAGAATAATTTCCAAACACTAAAGACTTAAAAGCTGCAATAAAGTTAAATGGTGTGTGACTCTCAACTTGTTAACTCTGAAATGCGAAAATTTCTAACCTAGAAGTTTAAGATTCATCACTGGAGAGGATTTTCTCCCTTGCTGGGAACCACTGGCATTGTTCAAATTCATGCCATCAAAACATCCCAATTTTCCAATTAGCGTGAGATCTGTGTTATGGTTGGACTTCAATTTTTGGTCTTATTAGGGGAAAAATTACAAACACAGATATAAATATTCTCTATTTTGATATTGAAATTGCCACCAAATGCCTGAAATTTGATTAAGCTGTTATAACGTTTGCTTTTCTTGATTTATATCCCAATAAACGTTCTGAAATACTTTTAGTTTTGTACTGCTGCATTGTTTAGTGGGTTGGAGCGACGTTTTGTGGCGACAGTGATAATGAGAAAGCATTTCACAGTGATTGCGTGATTGTGTCCTTAAAAAACACTTGACAATAATATCATTTGCCTCGCGGATCATAATAAGCAGGAATTTATTGCAAGTAGTGCTCAGCAATTTAAACTGAATGTTGAAACTTAACTCCGCACCAGATCTAAACTATTCGTCCAATGTTTGCTGGCCCAAGGTGTCAGGTGCTGTGAGTTAGGAGAACAAGTTTGCTAAGAATGAATTAGAAAAATTGAGAGTTGACTGAAAAGCTTACCGCAGTAAATGTATTCAGTAGATTTTGATTGGGACCTGAATCTTAATGGGGGTCTAAAGCGCGTTCTCTACCCAAAACCCGTGCACTGCGACCAGGATTGTGACGAGCAAAAATAAGTAAGCTGGTATCCTCGTTCCTCAGAAAACATATTCAATCTCTAAAAAATTTTTAGCACCAATTAATTATTTTATTTATCCGATTCACAATAGACATCAATATCCATTCAAAAAGTTTGGAATTTAGAAAGAAAGCAATGCAAGCAACATTCTTGCTTAAATGTTGTGGCAGTTTGTCTTTTAAACTAACTAAATTAATGTGTCGTCATTTTACTTCACACCATCTTGTGAATAGGCTTCTCCTACAATCTTAACATTGTTTTTGTTTAGTTAGCTGCTCGTTACATTCATTTCCTTCGCGGATGCTTGGATGGCTCACGTGACTGGAGTGATAGAAATAGATTTTGGTGTGAGAGTGATGAGGATTACAGCATAATTGATGCCATTGATGCTGCCGCTGCTGCTGGCAAAAAGAAGCAGAAAGAAGATGGAGAAAAAGTAAAAATTAAAGCGCCTTCCGTTTCAGAAAGCAAAACAATGACATCTTTTGTGTCAGCACAAGCGCAACAATCCGACCCTAGTTATTACAATTACGAACACTGGATGGTGCATCAGCCAGAACCATGCCCTTCCCACCCGCTTTTTCACAGTTTCATGAACATCCAACTTCCCTTATTTTCTGGAGTATCTCCAATTCAAAACAGTGAATTCATTTGTTTTGACAGTTCCACTTGTGACGTCACCGATCCTATGCTAACTCATTTACATCTGCAAGAAAGATCAGAGCAAACACTCACCCAGAATGGTGCAATGAAGCAAGCTAATGAAGAGTTGATAGACAGGGAGTCATCGGTAGCGAGTTTCTCATCAATTGCGCCATCTAATTATCTGCAAACAAGAAACGATCATCTCGAAGATATATGGACAGATTTAAATGAAATTATCTCTCGTAGTTGAAACAAGTTTGTATGCCAAGAAGCAAAACTTAACGCCGAATCTGTAGCAATTGCTACGAAGGAGCAACTTGCGCATGTTTTAAAAAGCAGTCAACTTTAATCAAATTGTAATTTTTGTCGAAAAATTTTTTGAAGAATTTGACGTTATGTTAGAAAATTATTATTATTAAAATCAAAATATTAATTTGAGCCGCTATTAAAATGTTTTATTGAAATGTATAAATATTTTGAAATACTGAACATGTTTCTCAAGCAATTAAAGCTGATATGCTAATATAGAATCATAAGTTTTTCAAGTGAAGAGTATCGTGACAGGATCATTGAAATTTTATAACTAGAAAACGGCAACATTTTAAGAAATAGTTTTGAGAGAAGAAAAAGCAGTTGCTTTTTATGGCAACACCAATAAGTTTTTATGTGTTTATGTTTTTTTGATCAGGTCTGCTGAGTGTAGGGTAGACACTTGCCAAAACCTGTTGGATGATATCGATTACGGTTTTTGGCAATTCTGTCGGATTGATTATTCTTTTTGCTCTGACAATATTTCCGTTGTTGTGCCATGGAAAAGGTTTTTACGATGATTTCCAACAAGTGAAAAATTTAGTTTTATATCAAATTTATTCGCGTGGAACGGGAGCAATAAAAGCTATGAAGCAAGGATGCCCATTCATTTGATTTTTAACAACCTTATTGTTGAGAGTGTTAGGCAGGCGTTCTTCGTCTTAAATGAGAGCAAACCAATAAAAAAAATGTTTTGGTGAAATTTGGAATAATTTTGCAACAAACGAAATCAAGCCACTAGCTCATAATAGAAAACCATCAAATATTACCGTAATACATACTTCTCAAAGCAGTATTACAGTATTTATATTGATGTGCAATGAGTTTTTTTTAGTAATACGATAGCGTTATTTCCAGAAACCCAACATGGCAAAAAAATTTTCATAGCAAATTTTGTTTCTCCAACACGGTTTTGCCTGTACTTCAAAACTAAAAAATGCTTTAGTTCTAGTTCTTAACATTTGGTCTTATTGGATTTGAGTTGACTGTATCACTAGCTGATCCATACTTTTGTAATATGGAAACATTTTAAACTCCATTTTGACTTTTTCTCTTGTTTAATCTTTTTGTTTGTATGTAGCCTGTGGGAACGCAAAATCCAATTCTTGGCAGGGCTACCACTGTCAGCAGTTTTACTTAGTTTCCTGGAACTGCTGAATCAAATAATTAGAGTCAAGCAGATATTTAGAAACCAACAATTATTGGCTTTTTTATTAAGTTTGTTATCTTGTTCATGTCTATGTCCATCAGTTTATCTAAGCTTGAGTTTACCAGTTTTGATTCATTACTGAGCTACTTATATGCAATAAAAAATTTTCATACTTTCTAGTCACAACCAAAGCACACGAGTAATTTTCGATGATATAAAACTTGATCGTTCTTGAAAAACGCTGTTTTACTGAATGAGTGTAATCACTTACTCGTCAGGTTGGATGCGACATTGCCACTGATTATTTCGTCCCAAAAAGATTTTAATAAATTATTTTTTTTTCGAAGATTTTGCAAAACACTTAAAAGTATTAATTAAACAAAAAATAAATTTAAAATACAACCAAGAAAATGATGATGTGAAAATATAAAAACTTTTGATTGAACGGTGATTTAGAATGGGATGATATAAAGCAATACCTCCGATACGATTCGATAAAAACAAGAAATGTAAAAGAATAGTCACTTCTAGACGAAATTCTTGGTTTTTAACAGTCTACCATCAAAAAAGTTCTTTGTGATGTAAACTAAGTCATGATAAATCTTACCTTCAAACGTCTATCTCCCAAAAATTATCTTCAGATTATTTAAATGATTAAACTGGGCAAAAATCTGATCTTTCAACAAAAAGAAGGTCTTGACTAATTTTGGCAAAAATTTATCTTTCAAAATGTCGACCTCTTTAAACGAAAAAGTCTTCATGTTGCTTGGTGACAGAATTAGGAAAAAAATCTTACTTTTATGAATTGTTAATCATCAATATACAAATTTTCATGTTGTTTCGGACAACAATTTGAAAAAAATTCTCTCAATCAAGATTGAGCTCAATTATTTTCTAAGATTGCATGATGATATGATTGAATTTACTTAATTCTCTGGTCTTCCTAAAATTTTGTTTGTAAATACGACACTGGTTAAATGTGGTAGTTACGTATTAGATTGGTCATACAAATCTAAAAGATAGCTTTTATGGATATCAGCATAGAAGATGAAATTGACGTTGCAAATTGGTTGATATTTTTAACCATCAAAATCAAAGCTCTTTTTCGAATCAGATTCTTTTTGTTTTGATACTCATGAAGCACTATGTCGCAGTTGTTTTTCCTGATTATTTTCAGGAAAATTTCAAATTTGAACCACTCTTTTATTACATAACAAACAGAAATTTTGCAATCATCAAACTTAATGTTTCAAATTTACATAAAGTATCTTGATAATAGAATTAAATTACAATGATGGCGCTATTGAGTCTAATGTTTTGTTCCACCAAGGTTCAACTACCTTTCACTTGTTTTTAGATAAGCATTAACATTAAATATCAACTACTAGTTTTGCTTTTATCGTCGCTACCTCGAGTAATAAATATTTTTCTATTTCGCACAAAAGCACAAGACCCACTTCTTACGTGATTCATCTCACATACATATAATTTCTTTAATTTAATTTCAGGTTTAACCGTTCAACGTTTTTTGTCTTCAGTTGCCATCCTTAGTTGCTTTAACATCTATTGTAAAGATTGAGCTGTTAAAACTCACGGCAGTTACTGCATACACCTTTTTCAACTCACGGCAGTTTCTGCAAACTGAAGCACCCATACAAGAACGAAGTTCACTCAAAAAAGCAACTTCACTCCATGTTACGTTTGTTTCGCTAAATTCCATTTGACTAACTTGATTAAAAGTTTTAGTGGAATAATCAGTATTACATTTACCAATAGAAAATACTGTGTCAGTTAGTTTCAATAAACAATGATTTTGCACCTCGTAAGATAGAGCAACATAGCTTGTTGGTTCAATATCATTGAAAGGGAAAATTTCGGGTGCTTCGCCGCTATTTTAACTTCCGCTTGTCATAATTATTTTCGTTCAATTTTGTCTCTTTCATTTACTTGGAAAGCAACGGATTCTACGCATAAGACGTTCTCTTTAACAGGGTTTTCATTAAAAAGATCATGCAAAGCTTCAGATGATAATCTAATGCAGGGGTTGCCAACCTGCGGCTCTTTGCCTAGTTTCCTGCGGCTCTTTTTCACATGCCCTTTTTCTTCTATCAGCAGCCTAGTTCTTCTATCAGCAGCCTGGTTCTAATCAAAATCTACCAGTAGCCTTGCTAGTTCTGTAGTATTTTTGTACATGTGGACAGGCTAATTGTGATTGCGTTTTGTTAGCTTTTAGAATATTTGAGTAATAACTTAGTACAGGGTGGGACAGAAAAACCTCCCACATTTCACTTTTCGAAAAAATAGACAAGAAAAGCTTTTATGAAAATTTTATTACATACTTAACAATGCTATATGATTGCCATTTTGTGTAAACTATTTTTTAAAAATAACGTCTTCAAGATGGCCCCCTTGAACTGCAATACACTGCTGTAAGCGTATCCTAAAGTTTTCCATCGCCCTCTGAATCATTTCTTGTGGAATTTCATTTATTGTTTTGCAAATGGCGGCTTTCAGTCCATCAATGGTTGTTGGTCGGTGCTTGAACACCTCACTCTTAACATAACCCAACAGAAAATAATCACAAGGTGAAAGGTCTGGCAAACGCGCTGGCCATCCGATATCACCGTACAAAGAAATCAGATGCGCTGGAAAGAGTCCTCGCAAAACATCCATTGATTTTTTTGCCGTATGGGCAGTTGCTCCATCTTGTTGAAACCATACCGTTGCATTTTCTCCAAGATTCCTGAGTTTTGGCATCAAAAAGTTTTGCAGCTTCTTCACATAAAGAGCTGAGGTAACTGAAGCCGTTTTTTCCTCTTCCTCAAAAAAATAAGGACCCCAAACTCCAAAATTCGCAACTGCACACCACACTGTCACCCGCTCACTATGAAAAGGCCTTTCATGTAGCTCTCTAGGGTTACTTTCCGACCAATAGCGAAAATTTTGCTTATTAACAAAACCAGATAAATGAAAGTGGGCTTCGTCACTGGTAATCAGAATAGCATCAGCAGGAACATTTTCAAGAATATCTTTACAGCAGGCAACACGAGTTTCATGGTCTCGTTCCAACAATTCTTGAGCAACCATCAATTTATATGGATGAAATCTTAAATCACTTTTTAAAATTCGTCTTACACTGCGATAGTTTACACAAATAGTTTACTAAAATAGTTTACACAAAATGGCAATCATATAGCATTGTTAAGTATGTAATAAAATTTTCATAAAAGCTTTTCTTGTCTATTTTTTCGAAAAGTGAAATGTGGGAGGTTTTTCTGCCCCACCCTGTATATTTTAGCAATAATGGCGGAAAAAAAATGAACAGCAAAACGAAAATATGAGAATGAACACAGGACGTTTTTAACAGAGTGGGAGAGCTTATATTTTTTTGTTGAACGTAATAGCAAGCCATTCTGCTTTATATGATAAGCGTCATTAGCGCATTTCAAAGCTTCAAATCTTCAGCGCCACTTCAGGTCACTCCATGTTAACATCAGCCGTGAATTTCCGAAAAAGACTGAACTTCGCAAGCATAAGTTGATCACTATAAAAAGTCAAGCAAAAAAGCAGATACAGGTTTTCCAAAAATTCACGAAGCACTCAGAGACTGTAACGCTTGCATCTTATCAAATGGCTTGGCACATTGCACGGGCCAAAAAGCCATACAATGAAGGGGAGTTCGTTAAAAAATGCCTCTGTTGCATTGTTGAAATCTTGTCTTCTGAAAAAGACAAACTGAAAAGAATGTTATCAGATGTCCAACTGTCCCGCCACACTATTGACCGCAGAATATCTGATATTAACGTGGTTCTTGAATCACAGTTGCACTCTGACTTCCAAGCTTGCGAGTATTTTAGTGTCACATCAGATGAGAGTTGTGACATACAGGACAAGCCTCAATTGGCAATATTAGCACGGTTTATTTTAACGGATTGTTTGATCAAAGAATAGCCCCTTGGCATTGTGCCATTAAAAGACAGAACCAGCGGCATAGATGTTAAAGAAGCAATGACGGCTGCAATCGAGAAAGCCAATCTGTCCATAGCAAAACTAACTGCAATAATCACGGATGGAGCGCCAGCCATTATTGGATCTGTGAACGGACTTGTGGGGCTGTGGAAAGCTTACCAAACTTTTCTTGAGTTTTGAAGTTTTCACTGAGTCATTCACAGGAAGAACTCGTGTCTAAATTATTGAAGTTGGACAACGTCATGAAGGCTGTGATGGAAATTGTCCACTATATGCGCACACATGCACTTCACCACTAACAATTCAAGAATCTCATCGCTGAAATGGACCAAGGGCTTCCAGGTGATCTGCCGCTGCACTGCATCGTAAGGTGGCTGTCAAAAAGCAGGTACTCTCTCGCTTTTTTCAGCTTGTGGATGCTGTGAAACTGTTCATGAAAGAGAAGAACAAAAAATATCCTGAGCTCTCGGACCTCGAGTGGATTATGGATCTAGCTTTTTTGATTGACATGCTGTGTCACTTGAGTAGATTGGAATTTGCTGTTGAAATTGTTGAAACTGCTGCCTGACCTGGAGCAAAGTGTGTCTGCTTCTGTCAACAAACTGAAGATGTTTAAGGAGCATATTGAAAGGGAAGATTTAACGCATTTTCCCACCCTGCTAAAAGCCAGCGGGCAAGTCACTATCATCACGCTGAATAAGCAAAGAGCTAGATATGCAACACTTCTTGAAACCCTGAAAGAGAGCTTTGTGTCACGGTTCTGTGATCTACAAATGAAAAGGCTGCAGATTACGTTTCTTGTCGACCCATTTAATTTCGAGACCGACTGTTTGAAAGCCCATCTAGTCTCAGATGAGGCTACGCCTAAATTGGAGATGATCGATTGTCGTGAGGAGGACAAACTAAAACCTGCTTTAAGGGAAGGGACCACTGAGTTTTGGAGACGTGTGCCAATGGACAATACCTCAAAATCAAACGAGCTGCACTTAAGGTACTTTCAATGTTTGGGTCAACATACGTCTGCAAGTCTGTGTTTTCTGCTCTAAATCACGTGAAGTCAAGGCATCGATCTGTACTGAATGACACCGTTGTGAAAGAGTTGCTTCGAGTGTTAACAACGGAATACAAGCCCGATTTGAAGAAGATTGTTAAAGAAAAGGAATGCCAGAATTCCCTCTGACTAAGTAATATGCCTGATAATAAATAGCTTGTAAATTTCTGTCATTACCATGTTGGTGTGTGACATTTGCAATAAATCGAGCTGAGCAAAGGTATGTGTTAATGTTTGTATGAGGTGGGGTGATGTTCATGCGATTATTATATCTTGTGTATGGTGTGGCTCTTTGCAGAAACACGGTAAGAAAAGTGGCTCTTGATTTCTGAATGGTTGGCCACCCCTGATTCAATGAGTTCTACAACCTTTAACAGATCAGGAAATTCCTTTTTTCTTTTTTTTTTATTGTAACTGATCCGGTTAATAATTGCTTGGTAAATTGTTGATTTATTCCCTTGATCTTGATTTAGTTTGGATACGAATAAAATAACATCATCTTATATGAAAATTTTTAAATTAATGGTTAGAATAACTTTCTCGAAATCATCAGTAATGAACAGACTGACATGGTATTGTAGTTCATCTGATCTGTATAATTTAGCAACAGCAATACTCCAAGCCATATGTGAGATGTAGTTTGATCCGTCAAACAATCAAAACAAACATTTTACAAGATCAAATTGAAAGTAATTAGCACCACCCAATTTGTCCATTACGTAATCACCGTCAATCGTAATTTCTCCATTATACGTATAATTCACCAGGATGTTTATTGTTTTATCATCCACACCAATAATAGGAATATTCGCTTGATAACATTCCTTCAAATTGGACTCAAACATCTTTTCAAAAAAAGTAGGATAACAAGCAAAATCCATCCAATTTGCTCAAATACTTAAATTGCCAACTTGAAGAATAACATCATTAAAATTCCTTCATTTCTCTTCACTATTATATGTCGTAAAAGATCGGAATTTGTTTCTCTAAATAGAGTGATAGCATTTTAAATATATTTGGGAAAAATATTTTTTTTAAATTGTCTAAATAACACCTACAAAAATATCTGAAAAGGAAAGGCATAACAGTTAATAAGCTGCTTTGTATAAGTGAGAAATGGCCTACAGGCCGATCGCGATCGACCGGTCGATCGCGACGTCTTAGCTGGTCGACTGCAACTGGTTTTGAGTGATTTAGAAGGTTTTTCTATTGGTCACTTAAGACGTGTAGCGACCTCTTCACGCCTTCGTGGACTGTTTTTTTTTTTCATCAAGTTTTACCGCATGGCGGTAACATTGCCCGATTCACCTCGTTTTATCGCAATTTATTGCGCCGTTTAATTGCGTTGAACTTGTTTATCGCATCATCAACGGAAAAGATTTTTTTCAGTCCTTATATCGAAAGCCCAAGTGCCTACGTCGCACACACGTAACAAGAAGCGAAGTATGCCAACAAACGAGCAGGCCCGGCCAGCATTGTAGAGATGTGCAAAACTGTTGCTTTCAGGTAACAGCTACTTTTTAAATTTTTAATTCCTTAGTTGTTATTCTAGTTTGATTACCTGCATGTGTTATTTAATAAAAAAAATAAATATTTTTGTATGTTTTTGGCATTGTTATGATATAATTTAGTGGTATATTACTGCAATAAAGAAAAACTTGAAAAAATATTACTACAATGAAGAATGGCAGCAAGCCTTCTTCTTTGTTGTGATAAACGAGACCTGCACATGTCTAATGTGCAATTCTTGCTTTGTCAAAAAGAGGAAATCTTGAAAGGCATTTTTCACATACCATACAAAATATACTGAAGATTGTCTCCTTGGAAGTGAAGCAAGACAGGTGAAAGTGAAAGATCTCAAATCAAATTTGCGTTGACAGCAAAACAGTTTAAAAAAATTTTGTACTTCGTCAAAAACAACTACTACCTTAGCGTGGTTTAAAGCCAGTTATTTCCTAGCAAAAAAGGGAAAAGTTTTGCAGATGGAGAATTGCTGAAAGAATTCTTTCTAAAAATTTCGGATAGTCTTTTTCAGGGTTTTCGTAATAAAAGCGAAATTAAAGTGCTACTAAAGAACTTCAATTATGCAGGAACACTGTGATTAGAAGAATACAGAAGATGAGTGAGAATGTTACAGAACAACTTCACAGTAGTTATTATAATTGTGAGCGTATTTGTTGCAGGTTGACGAGTCAACAGATGTCAGGGATGCCGTGAAAGTGATTGTCTATATTCGTATGGTTTTCCGTGATTGGAGCGTTAAGGAAAAAATGCCTGGCATTATAACTTTGAAAGAAAGAACAAGAGGCATAGATATTTACAACGAATTTAAAACTTTTTGCCTCAAATTAAAGCTTCCGTTGTCGAAGTTGGTATCAATTACAATAGATGGAGCAAAATTAATGGTGGGCAGTGTAAATGGCTTCGTAGCTTTGTGCCAAAAAGATAACAATGTTCCAAGTCTCTTGAAGTACCACTGCATTATCCATCAACAAGTATTGTGCGGCATAGGATTAAATACTGAAGATGTAATGAGCGCTGCTTTTAAGATTACAAACTCTGCAAGGGCTAAGGCCTTTCAGAGATTTCTCTTTAGAAAGGAATTTGACGGACAATAGATTTTACTACACACAAACGTGAAATGGCTAAGTAGTAGCAAATTTCTTCAAAGGATCCGAGATCTTACACGAAATCAAAGCTTTTCTTGAAGATACAGGTTACGACTATGCCAAGTTAGATGATTCGGTTTGGATGAGTGGCTTGGCTTTTCTTACGCATTTTACTGGTAAGTAAAGTGATTTAAATTTGCAGTACAAGGGAAGAGCAAACCAATCAGTGAATTGATTAGTGCTATTGGTGCTTTCCAGATGCAAATCTCCGCATTTATTTCAGATTTTAGAGAAAAACGATTTAATTTCTTCCCTAACCTTAAAAACCATTTGAAGAATTATCCAGATTGTATTTGAGAGACTGATAAATATGTTGCTAAAATAAAATAGGTTTTTAATGAATTTGAAGTTCGATTCTGTGATTTTCAAGACATCGAAGAAATTGTGGAATATGTATCATACCCGTTTAGGCAGGATTTAGATGTGTATACTGTACTGTTTCTCAAAAAATCAGTGATGTATTTTCGTTGGAAAGAAATGCTGTTGAAATTGAAATGTTGGCACTAAAAGCCCACGTATATTTTAAGCCCTAAACAAATGAAGATGATTTCTGAAGGGTTGTTGGTCAAAATTATTGCAACATAAAAAAATGCGCTTGGTACATCCATTCATGTTTTGGTTTAACTTATTTGTGTGAGTCTGCTATCAAAACAAAACAACGTAATTTGTTAACTGACTGCCTCTTGAGCGATTGTTTGAAGCTGTCGTTGATAAGGATATATGCCTGACTACCAAAAACTTGTGAACAATATGATGCCGCAAACCTCATTAATTAGCATGCTATAAAAACAATAAATGATGAAACAATTCTCGTCATATTTTTTAAATTAGTCAATTGACCAAAATATATTGCGTAGAAACACTGTGCTCAGGTGACATAACATGGGCGCACAATTATACGTTGCGCAATGTGATGTGTAGAAATTTGCCACCACCACGTTTCTTTCACCATATTGGCAGGGAGGGTTCCGAAAGAACATTTACGGATTTTATGTCAAGCAGCCATCGTTACCATCTGTGTACCGTTTAAAGATGAATGAAGGAGAAGAAGAAGTCAGCGCCTTTCCCAAGGGCACAACAAGCGAACTTTCAGGTTTTTTTCTTCACACTATTCCTTTAATATTGAACATTAAGCAGGGAAGTTGTGAATACCCATTTTAAAGTTTTCGGTGTGACCCGAATAGGAAATTAAACCTTAGTCTACCGCTTTTAACGCTGACGAACCACTAGGCGAAGTCGCGGTTCAGGTTGTTACTTTGTTTCCAGTTGGTTGATCGCGAGTTGTTGCAAAACTTTTAGTCACAAGTTAAAGGAAGTTATCCGTCCCTGGTATAAGTTATACCATAAAGCTAAACATATATGCATGTATTTTAATCCGCCATTTTATTTTAAATTAAAGCTTACAAGCCGATTTCGGCTGCGTTTCGCTGTGGAGCCCTCAGCATGTTAGCTATACCAGCGGCCAATCACCATCAGACATTGTTGCACCCAGCAATCCGGCTTTACAAAAAATAATTTTGTGGTCATTTTAGCTACATGCAAAGAAAAAAGGCTTTTAACTTCATGTTTATTTTGAACTCATACTTCGATGGCAGTCATGAAATTTTTGTATTTAGATTACGGGTAGATTTAAGGCACATGTTGATGCAATTGCATTTTCAAGCAGACTGGACTCTTAATTTTCCTGTGGCCCTAGGTTTAGTCGTTTCGGCAAAGCCCATTCTTTAAGTAAGCAGGCCTATGCAACCAAATGACCTCCAAAAATATTTCCCTTTAAACTAACTTTGTCTTAAAACAAGCCTTATTAGCTTTTCTTTTAGAAACGTAGGCGTAGCAAAGAAGCTTAAAGAGATCATTGTGTTTTTTTAAATCTCTGTATTTTTCAAAAATTTTCTCACTTAAAGTTTAGGAACAATTTTTTGGAGGTCACTGAAAATAAATGAGGGCATTTTATAGTGATCATCTGCGAAAGGAGTTGTTACAAATTTTTTAATTACTTCCCAAATGTTGCTTCTGCTTTCACTCCAGTTTAATAACGCTTAGTTTTGCCCCATAAATCGCCTTCTACCCCTATTTAGGAAGATCGTTTTTGAGTGCTAGTTCTCAGATCAATTAGCGTCGTATCTAAATAGCCTTCTCGTCACGTAAGTAGCGACGATGACGTGGTAACTTTTTTGCGTTTAACGTAAGACAAGCAACAAACCTAAGACCATCGTTTTCTCTTTTTGTTATGAATTAGCGCCTCTTAATTTTTTCAGTAATTATAAGTCTACCTCAGGGTCAAAAAGTAAAGAGCTTTATTATGCTAACCTTCCTTTAGCTGAAACTGAACCAGTAAAATGTAATGTTGCTACAAATAATTGATAGCAAAGATGAAAGAGGTATGAATTTCTTACCGGGATGATCGATTTGTCGCTCCCGTCCGACTTCTCAATCTTGATCATCAGCTGCCAAGCGAGGGCTCGAGACGCTGCTCTTATGGCGATATTGAGCTCAAGATCCTGCTTTTACTCTCACCTAAGCAGTGTTGTTGCGTATTTGGTAAAGGGAGTTTTCGGCGATTATCGCTGCATCGAGGTTTCGAACAAGTAGCAAGTAGAACAAAAAAGTAGCCAGAAACAAAATCGAAAAATATAAATTCCGACTACTTCTAAGAGGTTCTGCATTCGTTCTATGCATAGCGCCGTTATTACTTTCTCGAGCCAAGGGATAAAGATGAAATATCAATCAATGTACATAGTAATCATAAATAAGTTTACTTCTGCTCCACCCCAAATTGTAGTCTACGATTTCAAAACAACCAAATACATTAAAAGAACTATTCAAAAGCTTTTCATAAAAATTCAAAGTAGTTATCTATTTTCAAGTATTGACGAGTCATGGGACTTATTGAGTGAGCTACGTTTCTTCCATTTCCAAGCCATGTTTTTACGGATGGCTCTGGATCCTATTTTTCGCTCGGAGGGCCCACAGTATAGATGAAGAGTAGGTTGAATGCAATGCTTTTTAGATAACGTTATGCAAGGTTAGCGATGGTTGGAAGGTTCACACCGACATAAACCACAAACATTATCTTGAAAACAATTTAGTGTGTATTCATATTGCAAATGAAGGGTTTGGTTTGGGGGACGGGACAGGCCCTGCTGAGGAGTCCGAGAGGACGAAACGCGTCCAGGGATGGTCTCGTCAAATTGGGTTGGGTACATTGTTTGCAATACACACTAAATTGTTTTCAAGATAATGTTTGTGGTTTATGTCGGTGTGAACCTTCCAACCAAGCAATGCTTTTTGTTTTAATATTGCGGTTATCGATGACGATATTGTTCATTCCGCTAAACCCTCGCTCGCAGTAACCATTGCTTGTTGATTTTGTATCAGCCGCCACAAGCAACTCGTTGAATTTGCTAAGAAGGCTTTTTTACCACTTGCCTGTATTCAGTACAGCCAGGATGAGTTTCTTTTTTGTTGAGATGAAAGGCGTGACAAAACTTTTTACTCCTTTTCACCAAATTAAGGATTTCTACTTCCTTGTATCCAGTTTTCTAAATTTAAAACAGCCATTTAATTAACAAGATTTTTGTATATCTCTTGTCAAACTGAAGTAACGCTAACCAGTGCTCTGTTTGATGTCGCAGTGAAATGTCGCTGTTTCACGTTGTCAGCTGCTGCCCGAATGAACTGAAAAAGATTGACGACTAGGCTTTTGCCTTCTTTCAACTTCACTTCCTGGAACGACATTACTTTTGCTGCACGCTGAGCCAAAATGGAATGCTCTCTCGGGGAAACAAGATGGCTTTCTATTCGTTACGTTTAAGTTACGTGACTTCGGAAGTGTGATATTCCAGTTTTGTGGCGTTTCTTATAAATTTTTTATTCATCAAGACACTAGCCGTTAACTCTAAATTTTTTACAATAGTAGTTTTACATTTCTGAGTAGAAATATGACAGCCAACTTAGCCTAGTAAGTAACATTTTAATTACAACTGATGATGCTTTCAGTAGAAAGCGAAGCGTTTTGAAATATAGAGTTCACAAGTTTATTGGTTGTCGTATTTCTACTCAAATTGGTTTTACATAGCTTGGACGACAATCCGAGAAATCTGGCTTTTTCCGTACCTTGTCTCGTTTCATCTTTGGAAGCCTAGTGGAAATATTAGGCTAATGTTGAAAAAGAATGCCAGACTTCTGATACCTATCTGAAAGATAAAACTACCCATGCTTTCAAGGGTGATATGCAAGTTCTGGCACATTTGATAAGTTCCCACGTGTTTTTGCGTGACAGGTTATATAAAGAATATAAGCTTTAAAAAAACGACAGCAAGCCATTTGTGCCGTTTGTAATCTCTAGAGCATTACGAACACCAAGCTCAAGTTTTTGATTGAGGCAGCGCTACAACATTATATCAGGAAATAGGTCTTTGAGCTGCTGTCCAATCCCTGATTTTTTTCCAGCATCACATTGCCTACAATACATTACTGCAAAATCCAATAAACTTTTCTTGAACCAACTAAATAGTGAAACTATTTTTTGGCAAACAATCCATAATTTGGTTTTTAATATAGGAAGAACAAAGATTTATGCTGTACAGTTTGTATGTTACATTATTAACACCTACCGTTTTCTGAAGAAGCTCCCCGGTAACTAAGGGGAGCGAAACGTTAAATTTGAATAATAAATTGTCGAAAGAACGAAGTGGTCTGGTTGAAATATCGTTACACTCGACACACGAGGAATGCCTGCCATATTGAACAAAGATTTTCCAATTCAACCGAATTAAGCGGGAATTCAACAGGTGCAACTTTGCTGTCACCATTAGCCTTTAGAAATACGGTTAAAGTTGACTTGTGGCCAACGCGGGTAAAATTATGAGCAAGATCATGTTTCTTGCACCTACTCTCCATAAGATGCATCCCATATTTATTATGGAATTAGCTTGCTGAAGTTCAAATAAATACCTTTCCAAGTCTATATAACACACATTGACATTACTAATGAAATCAGTCAAACTTAAAAAATTAACAAAATCTATTTTTGCTTTTAATGGGCCATCTTCAGTTTGTTCTAAAACGCTTATCAAAGGAAGAAATCAATTTTGTTAATCTTTTTAATAAATTTGACTGATTTGATGAATGATGTCAATGCCTGCTGTAAATATGCAAATTTATGCTCCATCGAATTGCCACAAAAGTTTTCATTTGTGTAGGCTTGATTCTACTGACACTTCAAATAAATCTTACCCAGTCTGTGAAAGATTTCCTATTTTTGGTCACGTAATATGCTCTTCCGAAAACTAAAGCAGCGAATCGAAAGACAGCTTGCTCATCTTGAGCATTCAAATTAAGCTGTACGTTTTTCTTCGCCGTTTCAAGAATAGTGATAGCTTCTTCATATGCTTGGGAATTATTGTACTCATAGATCTTTTTGCGCAATTCCGCGATGAGCAAATTTAATTTCTGCTTTCAACCAGCAACATGGTCGGCGACGTGGTAGGATTGGTCACAATGCTATCCTACAGCGCAAGTGGTCGTCTGGTCGTTGATCACGTGTTCAAGTCTTGCGATCTCTTGATCTACCTTGTTGAGGTTCTGGGGAAACACTAACAAAACTCTAGTCTACTTAGTTTCAGGCTCAGGGCAAAAATGCACAGCCCCAGCACCACTGGTGACCGCAAAGCGGATTTGGACACCGACTGTAGCAAAAACCATTCTCCAAAACAAAAGGATAAAACTATGTTTATACACGTTTTACACTCTGCGCTTTTTGAGAAACCAAGGCAAAAACAGAACCAAAACGAAATGTACGTTGTCTTATCCATAGCGATTTTTATTTTTTGTAAAAAGATGCAACTTTTGTTCGGTATCTTTTGTTTGTGTTCAACTTTTCTTTTTTCCAAAAAGACGGAGAAATAAATTTATTTTCAGCCGCTTCATCGTCGCCGTCACTTGATTCTGAAGAAACTTACCTCAGAGCGGCAATCATTCTTATTACGCTGTGTGTTTATATTCCAGCTCTTTTGAACAAATTACGCCGTAGAAACACAGAATTGAGATCCACAAGCGCCGGATCTTGAATTGCTAAATGATGAGTTTGCTTACTGGTGATTACTGTATACTGACTTTGTGACTGTACACTACAGTAGAGCAAATATTTAAAGCTGCCAAAAATTTTAATGTTTAAGGGGTATCGTCATATTTTCTTCGGGGTAAAATTTTCTCAACTACTGCTGCGTTTAAAATTCGCAATTTTTTTGTTTGAAAATGCTGATCATCAACTATTGGTTTGAAATTTATATCAAAGCAAGAGCTACTGCTTTGGCCCAGTGTTTTTTAATCAAAGTTTGTATGCTTAGCAGGTAAATCAATTTTTCGAAAGTAATTGTGGTTCCACTAATATTTTTTACAATTTTACGAGTAAAAATTGAATAAATCAATAGCTTTAAGTTAATCACATTTAACCATACGATTATCTGTATTGCCCCTTGGTTCCGAGGCAGTTTTGAAAGATGTCGCCGCCAAAATGATAAAGAGATAATTTTTCCCACATTCAAATTATAATGCCTTGCAACTAATTGGTAACCCAGCATACGAGCGAAAAAGGGCATTAACAATTTATTAAGGCTGAATATACAAGGAAACAATAATGAGTACACCACCCAACCAATTTTGACGAGACCATCCCTGGACGCGTTTTGTCCTTTTGGACTCATCAGCCGGGCCCGTTCTGTCACAAGCAAAAGGAACCCACTCATTAATGTTGTATGACATACAACATTAATGAGTGGGTTCCTTTTGCTGGGGTTGGGTGATATACTCATTATTGTTTCCTTGTATATTCAGCCTTAATAAATTGTTAATGCCCTTTTTTGCTCGTATGCTGGGTTACCAATTAGATGCAAAGTTTTATAATTATCGATCTTCGCTATTGACTTCCACATTCAAATGTTCTCTAAAAATGGTTTTCAATCTCAATTTATTGCAATGTCGAAAAAAATGTCTTTCAAAAAGTAAAAAGAAAATATTTTGAGAAAAATGTTGCCAGAGGTCTTTCCTCTCCCTCCAGGCGTTGTACGCAACTGATAATTATATAATTCAAGAGTCGAGGAATCGTTTGCTCATGTTGGCCAATTTTACTTGACCAAATTACACCGCGGGTCGAAGTTCACGGTCAGTAGTTTTTTTACGACAAAAACCCTCTTTTGAAGATAAAACTTAACTGGGTAAAATGATTATGTTAAAAAGTTTTTTGGGGGATCATCATTTTTTGGAGGGATTGTGGTACGAGGCGCGCCAATTGAAATCGCAAGTTACATTTGGTCTGTAGGTTAGACGCCCCTAATTTATTTCATTTTTATCGCAAATGAGAGGCTTAAATATTTTTTAATGATGAATATCTGACAGGCAAAGCTTAGTACACTGTAAATACATTTTAATTTTCTACAGCGATTGCTTTGCAATGCAATAGCATTCGTAATTAAAAAATATTGTTAGATCAATTGACATTAACACATTCTTTTTCACATTGATGACTGCCGCAAGGATATAAGGGTTTGGATGTGCTTTGAGCAACACCTATTAGTAACTCGAATAGGATTTAGCCCTGTCATTAACCTGAAAGTGCCGTGCGGTTTCTCAATGGCTGTCACCAAGTTATACAAAACCATGAAAGGAATCACGCAAGCTATATGTAGTATTTGATTACGGAAAGGAATGACTCATTACCCCTTTTTCTATCGCTGCCCTTAGGCATACCGGAATAAAAACATCTTGTTCAAATAAACATCACAAAGTTTAGGTTTTTTGTGTCTCTGATCTGTTTATATATTTGTTATCAGCGCCGCGATGAGGAAGGAGTGAGCAAGCGGCGACCACTTCCTCTATCCAATAGTTTTCAAAATATTTTGTGACAATTGAAAATCCGCTGATAGATGTTGGTGTTCTGTTAAAGAGTTAGATGAGCACATACGTCGTATCATTAAAAGAATCTATTAAAGAATCCTTGCGTTACCTACTGAAGTCTACTTGTATTTTTCAATGCAGGTAGCCAATTAGATTAGGCTAGATTTACAAAGCATCGTAAGAAATAAGCATCATTCTTTCTCTCATAAATGCATCCATGCTCTCTGCATTTTGTTTTCATCGAGGCTCTTCGGAGGCTTAAGTACTGGAGTAAGTGCATCTCCTTATATTTGCAATGCCATTTGGAATAAGTGTAATGTCATATTCATGGCATTAAGCACTCTCTTGACAGAAGTGCATGCATTCTGACACAAGAGTAAGTGCATCAGTACAGTGCTTCGTCTTTCTGGCGATTGTGCTACAAAAATTTCCCGCAAGACTTTCTCATCTCCGGACTTGATTCTCCAGCTTCTTCAGGGTGAGCACGACCACTTTTTCACTCAGAGTTTCTTTGCAACAATTCTAAAGATTTCTGTTAATTGGAGCAAGAGCAGGACAAAACTTTCTCATCTTAATTCGTTTATCACTAGAAACATCAAATTGTTGCTGTAACTGAATATAAAGTATACCATTGAGCCTTGCGTTAGAAAAAAAGTTTTGTATTGTTTTTGGGTAAATTTTTGAAGCTTCATTACCTCTTTACCTCTAATTTCTTTGACTCAGCTTATTGTGCCAGTTTTTGCGTTTGTATTTTCTGAAAAATGTTGATATTTAGTTCAATCTCAAAAGAAATAAATTGTATTTAAAAATTTTCCCACCTAAGTTCAACTATTTTTGATGGCGGGTCTCATTCCTTGCCAGCTTAGACAATAACCTACAGGTGTCGGTTTTTTTCTGCATTATTGACGAACACTCGTAAAAAAAACGTCAAGAGTTAATTTGGTTAAATCACTGCATAATCTTTATTTTGTTCAATAGTTCAGTCGAGCCAAATTGATTGAAATTTTTGAATGCAACAGAATTTTCGAATTTTTAAAATAATTCATATTTGCATGTTTGAAAACTCGAATTTAGATAGAAAATAAATCAAAAAAAACGGTTGGAATCACTGCTTAGGAGTCCTTGCTAGCAGTTTGTCATGACATGTTCATGCTCACTCTTTCTTTTTCGGCTCTATTTGCCAGAGTTTTCTCATTGACTCTTGCGCTATTTTTGTAACTCTTTGTTTGAACCGACCGTACAAACAATTATGTCTCTCATTGTCTTCGATTCATGCTCAGCTGTTCCATTCCTAATTGTCTGTATTCTCTTATTTCTCTTTTCGCACACTCTCTGGCGTAATTGTTTAAATGATAGCAGTAAAGCATATTTGGTAGATTTTCAGCGTCTTGTAAAATTTAAACTTTAGCAGAATACAATTAAAATGCAAGACGATGCGTAATAGCTTTCTGGCTTGGAAGTTGAATTGTAGTCTTTGTATTAGCAATGAGCATGTCGGGGCAATGAGCATATGAAGCAATCGGCCTGTGGGGCAAGTGGCATATGGGACAATAGGCACATAGGGCAATGGACGTAAAATACACCAGCCTTCTGTGGTATGTGAAGCAATGGGAAAATGGAGTGATTGGTAAATGGGACGTGAATATATGAGGCAATGGATCTGTGGGGCACATGGCGGTATGGGGTATATTGGCATATACGGCAAAAGAGTGCATGGACCAATGAGCATATGCTTCTTATGCCCCATTGCTCTATAAACTTCATTTCTCCACATGTCCTTTGCCTAATTTGCAGATTGCAGCATATGCCCATTATGCCATACGTCCATTGCTTTGTATATTACTAGCTGGCGTCACCCGGCAGGGCCCCGATCAGTAATGTCGAGATTAACAATATCGGTTTAGACGGCCAAGCCGGCTTCACTCAATAAATAGCTGTGAAAACAGTAATAAAACGCTTGTTTTTCACATAGCCAAAACTGTCGTTTTTGAAACACAACTGATGAAAAAGCATTTGCGTGGGATTGCGCTTAGCCACTATATGTCTCCAAGTTTCTGGAACCCCTAGCAACGTTTTATTTGCCCTGTTTACACCACAAGTGTCCTTAGACCAAAAAAACTTTTGTTCGTTAAAATGAGTTAGTGCTTCTAATTCGTTGAAATGGGTTTGTTGAAATCCACATCAAAGCTATGGAAGGGCGCTAAAGTAATTGATATGTATTTTCGGGATTCAGCAAAAAATATTAAGTAACTATTTACAATTTTATCATAGCTGTTTGGGTATTGAGCTAACTCCTCTGGCTAGCTGCATGTTGCGTAGCCCTAGCATAAACGCAACCACTCAAAAAGCAAACTAACCCGAAATCAAACACTCGCGATAAAGAATATTGGTTTCGCCGGTTTCTCCAAATTGATATTTGTGAGAACGTCAATAAAAACTGATGTGCTGTTGAAGCAGCCAATTGTTGTTCCAAAATCATGAGTATTGTTTTTTAAAGAAAATTGATTAAACCTTAAAAACCATTGGGGGGATTGCGTATAACTGCCATTATATTTCCAAAGTTTCTGGAGTTCCTGACTACATCTTACTTGGCTTGTGTTCTACGTAGGAATTGAACTTGATTGCAATTGGAACAGCCAGCGATTCCAAAAAGTTTTATTTGTTCAATTTTTTAATGTGCATCGAAGCAAAATTTCAAAATTATGAGTAGGAGAGGCGCCAAAGTAATTTACCTAATTTTTTTTCAGAAATGGCCTATTAAAAATATGTTAGGACCAGTTTTAACGACTTTTTTGTGGTTGAATGCCTATTTGTGCGACCTAAAGCGTTTGGCTGCTGGCATGTTGCTTGGTCTCGGCATATACGCAGCTAAAAAGAACAAGGTAACCCGAAGTGATGCACCTACAGTTAAGTTCTTACAATAGTAGCCATTAGTAATGACGAGGTTAAGAATATCAAATAAGATCTTACCTAATCGGTCTTACCTAATCGCAAAGAAAATGGCTTCAACATTTAGATGGTGTGTAGCTCGAAACTAATATTTTGTTGCAAAAGATAAGACAGGACCATCTTTATTTGCATGTTTTTGTAGGGGAAATCACAAATTTGTTTGTTTGAAGTAGGCGGCTATATTCTAAAATGTTTAGAGACTTGATTTTTAGATAAATCCACAAAATGTAGATAGCTAATGCCAAAGAAGCACGCTTTTGGGAAGCAACAGTGAAAATGTACTAAACAACTAACTTTTTTTAGAAATTGCAGTTTTGTGAAGTGCAGAGACCAAAACTTTAAGTGCTTTTATCCAGTAGGCTATACCAGAAAATGTTTAAAATCTTCATTTTTTATGAATCATTTTGAAATTTTGAAAATTTTCGTTGGTAATACCAAAAAATCATGCTTGCTCGGAAAACATAGTCAAAATTTACCAAAGAGCAAACTTTTTCTAAAAATTGCAGGTTTTTTCAAAGTAGGATAATTGTTCAACTAACAATGAAACATACCGTATTTGCCGGACTATAAGCCGCACTTAAAAACTTAAGATGTGTTTTAATTTAAGGGGTGCGGTTTGTAGTCAGGTGCGGCTTATAAGTTAACTTTAAAACCAGAAAATTTTTAAAAACCTGAATCTATTTTTTAAAACCAGAAAATTTTAAAAAACCTGAATCTAGTAATGGCTAGGAACACCAGTCCATTCAATTTATGTTTTACCGGTAAGTTTCCATTTGCTAATAGATAGTCTTGTTTCGTCATAATTTTCATAACAAGTTATAAAATGCTTGAATATTTCTCTAGTTTTAAAAATGCGGCTTATAGTCCGGTGCGGCTTATACCGCGGTGCGTTTTTTTCTGGGAAAAATTGGTGAGGTGCGGCTTATAATCTGGTGCGGTTTATAGTCCGGCAAATACGGTAATATATGGCAACCAATATCGATCAGCCATTACGAACTACGAACTCATCTTTAGCCGTGACTAATTAGAATAACATATTACTGGAAAACAAATTTCTTCAGCTTTCAAACGACATTGAGTTATTACTTTATCGTAACGTTTATACATAAAACTAATTTGTTTTTACCCAGTTTACCACAATTTTTGGAAACATAAAAAGTTTACTCTACAGATTTTAAAGTTTATCTTTTTTGTATAAAAACTAATAGTATGTGTACATGACATATATAAACGGAATCGCCTTGAAATACCCTTTGTTTTGTAAAAAGAGTTTGAAAATTCGTTGAGAAATAAGGTCACAAATCAGTTTTTAACAAAATTAATTTTGTAAAAGTGTTGCAATTTTTAAAAAAATAATGATCTATGGTAGCAAAAAACTGTGTTAATTGTGCCTGGCAGGACTATGACATCACAGAACGAAGAGTGCAAAAAAAGATCGAAGCGTGCAGAAAAAAGCAAGAAAAGCATGCTTATAAAGCTTAAACAAAAAATCTGTTGTTGCATTGCCAATTCATTATCAATTGTTGTGTGGTTGGTTTTGTCGAAGGCACCTTGCTAAGATCTCCCGAAAAAGCTTTTAATCGCGTTTCGACGATCAGTATTTTTTGAGTAAATTAAGAAAACAAATTTTACAATTAATTGTTATTTATGACGTCAAGTAACATTGTTAAGAAGTAAAATTTGTTGAAGTTGAGAAGTTGGGTACTGGCTTTTGTTAAAGCGCAAATCCGCGTTGGTTTAAAAAGAATATCTTTGACTATGACGGCATCGTGACGTCACCATGCCGTCATAGTCAAAGATATTCTTTTTAAACCGTATTTTTAACTGAGAAACGCGGTTAAAAACACCCTTAACACCCTTATGACACTAATCCCAAAGAGGTGATCAATCGTCCCTCGTTTGGTTTTAGTACTCCTGGAAGTTTCGGGGGAGTGCAGACAGACACACAGATGGAATTGCGCTTTGGCTGCATTATATTATATCATTGCCTTGTGGACCTGTTGGCTTATTTCCTCATAGACACATTGCCCCATAATCTACAATAATCCATATCCTCACTGCTTTAAACGCCCATTGCTCTCATGGCCCAAGATTTTGGTCAAAACACCAGCTTTGACAAACTTTATCGCAAGCACCAGCTCAACTGAATAGTCTATTGGTTCAAGATATTTCTTGTCCACTAACAATTCTTTACCAACCTGGGGTTCACGGACCCCTTGGGGGTATGTAAAAAGGTTTTAGGGTTTTTCGTCAATGCTTTGGTAAATTTTGAAAAAACTGCAAACGATTTATTCACTTCACGTTTTGTTTATTTTTTGATAATATCTTCTAATGGTTTGCGTAACTATTAACGTGCTTACCAAACTGTGAGTAGCGACCCCAGGTAAGGTCTCCTGT